>OZ020517.1:19065961-19783461 GCA_963971425.1 Bryoerythrophyllum caledonicum
CATAGTTTGGGCTGAAATTTTGACGGACGGACGCTCGACTCGGCCTGGTGTGAAGCGGCCCTCAACTATGCCACCGTCACCGTCACAAACGTGAAGGTGAATGCACCAAACTCCTCCTTGAAGTGGAAAGTTCACAAACTTGCTGTCAACGTGTCTACTTGGGAACAGGGCTTGCATGTTCAGTCTTATCCACATACAAAGTCGTTAAAGCGCTGGAAACCTTCCACAACGCCACATGGAGAGTCCACTTGGCAAAACATTAGAAAAACATGGAGAAACACGGAGAAATGCACCTACTCCGAACCCAACTCTTGATATAACTCCCACCAGTGCAAGCAGACATGACAACACTTGAAGCTGCAGCTGGAAAGCCACTCTTTGAGGTGATTCAAGGCGAGGACAGTGAAGATGGCGACGTCGTGGATGCGTGTGATGGCGGTGGCTGTTGTGGTGGTCTGCTTTGCACGAGGAGCTGATGCAGCAGGGCGGTCTCTTCTCCAAGCGGTGAGCATTTCATCTCAATTCCTCTCCTGAAAAAACAGCTTTCTAGGGAGGTAGTATGTGGGAGAGATGGTACTTTCATGACCAGATTTGCTGTGATCCTTGAAGCATGACGTACTTCCCACCTCCACTGATTCCTCTGCTGGTTCTAATCTGCCTGTAAGTTCTAGATAAGTGAACGATTAGTCTGGGAGCCTGTTCTATATTCAGAGGCACTGAGGATGTTGTTGTGGGAAGGGTACAACCTTGAGTTTTCTGTGTTAGGCTTGCTATCTTGGGTTGTCTTGGAAAGTGGACGTGTGGCTTGATGAACTTCTACCAACTCTGGAGATGTTTCCTGTAATCATTCTAACCTCACAGCGCCTTACTTAGCTACACAAGCGAGAGTGCAAGGAGAGAAGCTAATATCACAGCTGAGAGACCATGCCCAGCTCTAATGAACGATGGAGAAAAAGAGATAGTTTCCTCTACAGACACACCTTTTGAAACCTATCCGGAGGGTCTCTTTTCGAATACCACTCGCCTAACGTTTCTGTAGAGAAGCAAGGGAGAATCTCGCAGCCTGAAGAGTGTCTGTGTGCTCAATCGTTTTCTGTTTCCTCACACTATTCTGTTTCTTCACCAGACCTGCCCGAACCCCGCTCTCCCCGACGTGAACCTGCCGCAGTACCTCGGCGTGTGGTACGAGATCGCCTCCACGGCGCTCATCAAGTCGCGCACCGAAGCCTACCTCGCGTGCGTCACCGCCCGCTACTCGCTCATGGCCGACGGCAAGACCATCCGCGTCCGCAACGATGGCTACAACCTGACCTCGGGCGAGTACTCCTTAATCATCGGCACGGCGACCGTGTCGGGCCGCTCCCTCCGCGTCGCCTTCCCGCCCCGCCCCGAAGCCGACTACCGCATCATCTACCTCGGGGGCGACGCCAAGGACCGGTACAAGACCGCCGTGGTGTACAGCTGCGACGCGGGCCAAAACGACGGCTTCCAGTCGCTCTACATCCTCTCGCGGAAACCGTGGCTGGACAGCGCCGAGAACGCAACGCGACTCGTCGATTCCGCGCGCCAGAAGGGCATCACGCTCGAGGCCACGAACCAGCTCGTGTGGACGGACCAGAGCTCCTACACTTGCGCCCGCCATACCAATTAGAGACTCAGATTGTTCTCCCTTCTCGTACAGGTCTTGCTTTTGTGTGTAAACTAATGTGTGTTCATAAAAAAAGGTTTAGGATAGAAACAGTTGGTTCTTGGTCCTCTACCAGCGACAGAACTGACATGACTGTTGCATGCACCAAGGTATGAGAACACGACAGCCAGGTAACACTAGGTCACGATTTTCACAGAAAGAGTTGGTCAGAAATTTTGTGGACCTCTTCATTGAAGTCGAATTCGCACGCTGCGAATCATGTGGGGCACTGGCGATCCCCCTCTGGCGAAGTAGAATACATGTGTATACGGCAATCGCAGCCAGACTATTTGTGGTAATGAGAATAAAAGCGCGTGCTGTTTTACAATACACAGTGCCCCACCAACAGGGTCTGACTGCTCCCGAGTTCAGCCGCTGCTGCAACCTGTGATTCCATGGTCGCTAGCATCCGCGATGCAGCTTCGCGCTCTCCAGTGCAGGTTTCTGCGGAAACATTTAGTGCCAGTTAGTCGAGTGTGGTTCTCTGGATCCAGACTGAGCGCATTGGTACCAAGTGGTTTATACTGTGCAGTGGATCGCTAAATAAAAACGAAAAAAAAGTACAATCTGAAAAATGTACCATCAATGACAGCCACTAAGATGCTGCTTTCTGTTTCGATCTTCAGTTGCGGCAGTGAATCTTCAAGGCTTCGAGTACCTCGCCCTCGAATAGCCCCACAAAACCCATAACTTGAATTCAAAGACTCCAACCAAGGAAACGTCATTCTGTGCAAGAAATGATCAATTCCTCACTCACGGCTTTAGGCGACCCTTAGAACATACCCCTTATCCGCCTAGTCACCGTCCACTTGAGCAGGGTCACTGTTTAAGAAGCCACTATTCTCACATCCCTGGTCTCAAATTTAGAGGCGTCACTAATTCCATCAGCTCAGGTGCACAGCAGATCTTCTTTTTTAAAGCCATTTTTTGCATCATCCCAAATGAAGGTTTCACTCGGTTAGTCATCATTTGCTTCTATCGGCATTTGGAGCATCTCACTTTCTGAATCCACTGGCATTTGGAGCATTTGGATGACCTAGGATCAGGTTTGAGTTTTTGCCTAAATTGTAGACGGTGTTAGGTTATGTGCAAATGTAGGTGATGTGGACTTTTGTGTCGTGATTTTAGAGGGCACAACTGTTTTTTTTTCTTAGGTTTTGGATTTTTGAAGTTGGGAAATTTGCAGGGTTTGGGAAGTGGGGAATTGGCATGATGGGCTGAGGGCGAGCAAGCTCTTTGGAGTACTTGACCACGATGGAGAGAAGGAAGTGGTTGGCGGTGAAGGAGTACAACTCGGAGGTGCCGCAGCGGCCCGCGTATTATGAGGATCATGCGAAGCCGGCGAGGATCAGTGGGCCTGTCATGGCTGTGGCGGCAGCTGCCTTGCTCCTCGGAGGTCACCTCCTCAGTCGCCGTGGAGGTGTGTTGCTTCTTCCCTCTCCCGGAATCCATCTTTTCTGTTTCTATGCTTCAATGAAAACACCTGCAATTATCCACTATGCCACAAATCATAGCATAAATCAGGCCACGGAACGTACTTCTAGTAGTTGTAGGGCGGAATCCTGCAAAATTACTTCCTCATCAATCATGGGAACAGTAGTTGAAAGATCTCCTGCTTCAGTTTCGACTATTGAAGCCGTATGGCGGTTTTTATGTTGCTATCTCTCCCAACCCAATTTGTTAAAAAAATTCTACTCATGTGACCTGCTGCATCTACACAACAGTGCCTGTTTATAATACAGAAATAATATTGAATTGCACTTGGGATTTGCTTCTAGAAAGTCTTGGTAATGGAACCTGAGTATGCTGCTTGACCAGGTGTTCTCATTAACGACGAGGACACTTATCTCAAGAGTACGCGTGTTGTCAATATGAAAGCGTGCTTTATTGATTTTGTGGCTTTGGAGAAGTTGACAGCACTGTGGAGGTTTTTGCTGGTAACGATGATGATGAGGTTGTGGTCGGGACACAGGCAAGCGTTCCGGCGGCGATGGAGGAAACCAGGGCGGGGCGGCATCCAGCGGAGGTTCTTCCACCGACCCTTCGAGGGGCAATCTGCCTCTGAATTTGGCCCAGCTTCGAGCCAAACGAGCCGAGGCAGCCGAGAAGCGCCTGGCTAAAGAGGGCAGCAGCGCCGGCACCGCATCGCTCACACCCTTGGGCGCCATTCTCATGCTTGCACGCCAGGTCAGATCTTACACGTTCAGATTCATCTTGTTAGCAAAGCCTCCATTATTTTCCTGTAACATGAAGTTGTGAAAGTATCGTGTAGTTATAAACTATTGATTGGCAGTCCTCTCTAAACTGAACCCCAGTTTGAACCTATTTTGGCCCTCGAACTCTCGTTTTCGCCGAAGCAATGAATCGATCTGCATGAGAACTGAAACTCTGAGTTGAAGTAGCAAAATTATCTACCACAGGTTGATTAGACGCTGGAATCGAAATCGAACGTGACAGCTCGTCACTGCGAGTTCGTTTTACTGCATGTTTGTAATGTGTTTTTCTTGCAGGTGGATAAATTGGACGAGGAATGTTCGTCTTTTTCAAGCAGTGTTGGTACGAGCACTACTTTGGATCCTGCACAGCACAAGGTAGAAACTGCTTTAAATATACTGTGATATTTTAATCTGGAGTTTCGGAATGAAGCTATGATATTCAGGTAATGGACTTTGTAGACGAAAGCTGGACCAATATTTCCTCTTTGGAAGCCTTTTCGTCCCAATTCTTAGCTTTACGGTGTCGGTATGCTTTGCAGGAGCTTGCGCGGTTGCTGGAGCTTCTGACCCAGTTACAACTGAAGATTGACGGCGTCAAAGTAAGGAGCTTGAACCGTCTTCTCATAAAGTTTTCTCATGTACTAGAGTTATTTGTAAAGTCAACCTCGTTTCTCATTATTAAATTAGCCCTTAATTTCTACATATAACTCAAAGAGGAGAAAGGCGACTAAGATACATGGTACAACATGACCTCATTTTCTAAAAGTACTTCCAGCTTGAGTTTAAAGACCACCAACCTATAAGGATTCTAGTGGAACGACCACCAATCTCTTCCATTGATCTTAAAAGAGGGAGGAAAGAGTAATATTATAAACAACAAAACATAAACTCTAGTAATCTCATAATCACGGGAGAGTGTATCTAATGTTGAGGGGGTCTTTGTGTGCAGGGTGATGAGTCGGTGAGGCCGCATCGCAAGGTTCAGACAACTCGGGTGCAGTCCCTTCTTTCGGTAAGTTGCAAGCCCTGCAGCTCGTCGTAGAGCCAGTTTCGCCTGCATTTTTCTGCTGCCAACCTTCTGGATGAACTCTTTGGGTTTAATGGTCGCAATGGGCGTGATTGCAGGCTCTGGAGAAGCTGTCGAGTGAGAGCAGCAAGTGATGTGACTATTGAATAATTCGACGACAACGCTGCAGGTTATTCTGGAATGTGTCAAAATTTTATTTTTTATTTTTTTTGCACTTGCAAGTGCAAGTAGTAGATGTGCGTGTACATTCGAGGGCAACTCTCGGGAGAGAATTTATAGATTAGCACTGGAATGTGGTTGTGACTGGAGCCAGGTAATATCCTTTCTAGAAGCGTTCTAGACCTACATTGCCGACACTTAATTGAGGTTGCTCTGCTTTGTCTTCTTTCCGTTGTCGAGTTTCATTTAGGTGAGTCCCCCTAAAGCCGACAAGTTAAGGAATGTGCATATATGGAGAGAGGAGATAATTATACTATTATTTTTCAGTGATAGCCAATGGAATTACAATTCCAACCCAAGTGATTTCATATTTTTTCGATGAAAACTGAATTAGTTATGAATTTTCAATTTGGAGGTGATGTTGGTGGTAATGGGATGGAAGAGGGTTGGATATACCCCAATTTTATAGATGTTAGCTATGGGTTTTTGTTGGTTATGGGGAGGTTTACCTTAAATGATGATAGAATTGCAGTGGTAACTTTTCAAGGTCGGTTTTTGATACAATTACCTGTCACCTCAAAATGTGATTCTTTCTATTGACAGTATGAAACATGTCTTGTAGGAGAAACAACTTTCTCCTATCACTACACCAAAGTTGATATTTAGTGTTAAACACAATAAATGAGTTGTAAATGCTTTAACTTTTTACTTCTGATGCGGATTTTTATTGAGAGCATGACTACTTATACTATCTTAAGAGGAGAATCATTGTGAACATAGTTGGCAAAAATATTCATCAAGAGTAAAAAATTTATAGCATTTACAAGTCATTTACCGTATTAAACACTAAATATCAACTTTAGTGTACCTCTTTTGCTTTAAATTTGTAAATGAAGAGTTGTTGGGGGTGGCTCAACTACTTAATGCACTAGAATCTAAAAAATGCATATTATGCTGAATGCCTCCTCTTGGAGATAGATTCTAAGTAACCAATTAAATATAAGATGCACTACATAGTGACCACTACAAACGTGTTCAATGACACTAATCAAAGCAAGTAGTATCATCCAAATGACAACTTGATTGAATTTTTGCAACAAAACATCTCCAGATGAATAGTTTGCTATTGCCATATATTATAGAGATTGGTATATCTTAAATGCAATTGGATTTAAAAGGGTGCATTCTCTAGCAACTGCTAGACATGTGTCTATTGGCAAAAGTCAATTTTGTTAATTTAACATGTAAGACTTTGCTTGTATATTTGATATTGTCAACAAAAACTCAAAAGAATTAGTAGAGGTATTAGAATTGGTACTTACAATCAAAATATCCTAAAAACTTGAGAAAGAACAATCTTATCCTAGGCCACTTACTCTAAGTGCGATTGTAGTTGTAAAGTAGAATTACAAGATAAGTTGGGAAACCAAAAACCTTTATATTTTTAAGGCTCCTTGAAAAGACAACCCTAAATCCGAAATCCTAAACCGCTATCAATAAACTTGCATAGGGAAAAGACAATATATTTCATTACAATGGCCCTAACAGCCTATATTCCTTGGTGGGTTGCTATGTATGTTTATGTATCTTATTTTTCCTCAATCATTTAAAATTTCAACTTACCATGGAATCCTATTTCATAACTCAATTTAAAATACAAGAAAATCTCTTGCAACTTACAAATGCTTTTTACAGTCTACCAGAAGATAACAAAAATTTACACAAAGAATTCAAATTCAAATTTTAAAATAGAATCTATTTTACAACATGGACTAGCTTCGATCTAATTTTCTCTACAGAGATTTAAAATGTCATCTCTACTTTTAGCTTTGATGGCAATGAACCCTTCCCAGATTCTGAATAGACTCTGCTGGGGTTTAGGGTTTAGGGTTTAGGGTTTAGGCAAGATTGCACTTCGTTCCGGCAATCAATCTATCAACCAACCATCGCAGCTTCCCTCAATCGGCGATCGACCTCCGCCATGGCCAACTCTCCACCCGCGCAGCAACACAACTTGGACGACTGCTCTCTCTACGGGTAAAGTATCACGCTCTCTGCACATACCTCTTTCATGAAGCTAACTGCAATTTGTTACAACCAAGTCGTCGATGAGAAGTTTAGAATTGCACTTGTATGGACGAATTTAGGGTTCAGGGTTTAGGGTTTAAGTCTTCACCTACTTGACGCTCTTGGGTTGTCTTCTTGTTTCTTCCCTTGTGTGTGGATCTCGCATTTGCTTCCACATTCTACTCTCCACCGATGCTCCTTCATCAATTCAGTTTTAGTTCTGGGGTTTTGTGTTCTGAGAAACGGTCATTTTCTTTTTGAGTTTGCTGCATTGTGAGAGTGTTGAGCTCGGCGATGATCGAATATATACGCTATTCTGAAAGCCCGACGGCCTTGTGGACATAATGAATCTGAGAGCTCAATGCATCACTGGGATAGTAGACGTAATTTTGGGGCTTCTTTTTTGTAGTAATGTTATGGGGTTTCGTGCAGGTCATGGATATTTTCCTTGTTGGGAGCGGCCATTGCGATTCCGGTAGGCATAAAGAAGAAGTCGATGGGGCCTCTGGTGTTTTTCGGGTCCACGGGTGCCATGTTGGACATTGTGCAAAGCTTTGCCGACTGTGAGAGGGAGCGGGTTGAGAAGGAACGAGCAGCAGAGCTGCTAGTGCAGCAGCAGAGAGACCCTGCGGAGCTCTCGGATGACCTCGCATTCAAGGAGGATGTGATGCACTTCTCGGACAAGCGTTGAGGGCACTACCTTCATTGCAGCAGAAGCCTCCGACATCTAGGAAGATGCCAGTTCTTTAGTCACTAGGAAGAATAAGTTCGCTGCAGATTTTGGGGTATGTGCAGCCAAGCATGTCATTCTGTACTGCATTGTCTTGTAATATATTCCACGAAGAGGCCTCCACTTTTGCACAAGGAAATGGGCACATCTCACTGGGTTTATTCATGAACGCGGGAGGTTATGCTTCCAACCTGAGTTTACAATGTGGCTTATTCACTTTCTGAAGTTGTACCATCTCTTGGTGCGAATTGCTTGTACGTTGGCTGCAGTTCTTGCAATATAAATCTTCTGTTTAAAAAAGCAGGCGACCAGGTTTGGAATAAGCTGATTCTTTGTAACGGTATTTTTGTTTGGCTTCTTAGGTTTTCTGAGGATTTGAAAGTAAGGGCTTAAAGTGTTTCACCTTTGGTTTGAAAGTGATGTCAAATCGGAATACTGTGTGTTCCGAACTCGGCGAATCATTTCATCGTCCGGAGAATGGTCAGACTTACAAAGTACCAAGCTGGGCTGAGTTGGTATGTCCATCAAACCCTTCTTTCATTGACGATCATCCTCAATGCATGTATTCTCTCTCCAGCTTGTGAAACTCTCGTTTCCATGGAAGAAGCGTAGATACATGTGCTTCGAACTCCAGCAATGAAGATATGAGGATATATCCCTCAAGCTTTGTACACTACTCCAGGAAGTTTTGGGTACATAAACAACGGGGCAATTACGAAGTAGTATACCTTTCTCGGCCTTTTGGCTAAGATCAAGTGTAGTATCTGTTCTTATCAGTTTAATATCTGATACGAGGCTCATTGAGCCTCATGATATTAATCTAATTTTTCATGGGTGCGGGTCCATCAGGCAGCTTGCTGTCCGGATCCGCGAGCGTCGCCTTGGTACTGCACTCCCTCCTTGGCTGGCGCAGCCCTCTCCCTTCTCTCAGAAGGACCAAATACAACTCCAAATCGGATGGCCAGCGAGGTCTTTCTGTAAGCAGTGCAGAAATTGTAAAGTTTGCCCTGCGCCGATTCAGACAGAAGTGCTACTGTTCTGAGTATGCTGAACTGAGCACAATTTTCTATCAACTTATCTGGCATTAGAGTCTGATGCTGTAGGATCTCTACACCCGAGCAGTTTGTTCCTCTGTGAAAGCAAATGAGAACCAGTTGAAGTTCACAAAATGCTAAGTACTTCATTATTCAGCGCTGAGATATGATAGGAGAAAACGATAAGGTTTTCTGAAAGGGGCTCCTTAGGTGTGTGAGATGAAAACCTGAATACGAGACGAAGGAAAGCTGCCTCGTGTATGTAAACCTGTGGAGGCTGCCTGTGTTTGTTGGCCTATCCTAAACATATGGCGCTCACCTGGCCAGGTTGCAATTCAGCATTCACCAACAGTAACGGAAGATTAGACATAAAAGCAAGAGCCTCCACTGCATCAAGCGTCTCCGGCGTGGGAAAAGCACCGCCGCAATCTGACACGGTTCCACAGAGACAGCAGATCAAAATTAGAACCTCACAGAAATTTTTCCAGGAAACAAAAGCCAAAAAAAATTTGGACCATTTCTCGATTTGTGCGTGTCATCCTTGCGCAGGGGCCATGCTAATCTTCTCTGTATCGTTCCAATTTTATCAGATGTCTCCGAAGAGACACAAGAACTGGATACTTCCAGTCATATATTGGACGGCTCTGAGGCTGCTGCAAACAATGTGGTATCAGAAGATGAAATGTGAGTAGATCATTTATGCATACCTCGTCACTTTCCCATCCACCGACTACATTGCTGTCGTCGATGATGTAGGTGTTGAAACCACCGTCTTTCTTTTGGGCGTTGGCTCCGTCCACAAGCCCCCTCGAGAGAGATGACAGAAGCCGTGCTCAGACCTTGAACTGCCTCTCGATACCGCCCTGATATCGAAAGGCAGCCCATGCCACCCGACCTTGAATCAAGTGTTGATAGAAACACATGAAGGCGTAAGATGCACAACTCGATTACAGTGAATGGACTTGACATGAATTTCGATTGAACGTATTGACCGATCATCGAGGTGTGTTACACCAAGGTGATTTCCAGGATCATTCTCATCTTGCCATCTTTGATTGCTTCTTAACAAGCTCGTGTCGCATGCGTAGTACATGGTGCAGACACAGACTTCTCAAAACATAAATCTTCCAAACGCATGGCTGTGGCAGTCTTCACATTGCCATTGGTGCCATGATCTCTCTTCAACCAATTGGTGTTTTTCCCCCGAGTGTAACATGTCCTATAGCATCTACAAGAACGGTACAAAAGAAACTCAATACGTCGTTAACTTTGGTAACATTAGTAGAGCATTGGTACTCATCCACCGAGGCTCGGAGTGGAACCTGCTGCTTTTTGCTTACCGGCAATCCAAGCGCTTCCTGTCACGCAACCAGCGTCGGATCCTAAGAATGAAGTCAGACTCATGAACAAGCAATGTTGTGATACAATGTGAGAATATCACTCAGATGAGTGTGTTGACATTAAGAGAGAGATACAATGAGCTGAGAGAGCTCATATGTATATACCGAGCGACTAAGCTATTACTGTACACATGAGGCGGTCCAATGGGAACCGAGGAATGATACATTGAAGAATGTACAGAATGGCCGAGAATACCAATAGCTGATTTGAAGTGTGTCTGTGTCGGTGCAGGGCGTTCTGTTGTGGACGTGGTTGCACGTCACTTTGCTAGTGGTGAGGCAAGTGCTGATGTTGCTCGGCGAGTTGACTGGAATGCTGGCTTTAGTGTTGGAAACTCAGGTGTTCATGAAGCCCATAGGGGCAGTTGAGTATGGCGGTCAATTAGAGGAGGGTTTTGAGGCTGGTAAGGGGGAAGGGAATGTGGGGTTTCAGATGTGGTTATGAAATGGTATATTTGTGTGCAGAGATTCGAGGTATGCGTGCCAGTTCATCTGTAGTGAGTGGTGTTGGTGCAACAGGAAGGAAGGAGGAGTGTGAAGATTGTAGTAGGCAGTAGGAGGTTGGTCAGTGTAGAGTCCAGGTGTCTTATCTATAGAAATTGATTCAAAGGTGGATGCGGTAAGGCGGGGCTTTACTCGTGGTTTGTTCTACTCTTGGCGGGAGTGTGAGGTCCAAGTGAAAGGTTATAGTGGTGCGCAGTACAAGAGTTTTAAGGACTTGAATAGGGCTTTGGAGTATCTAAGTGGTGTCTAGGTTGGAGAGGAGGTGGGGCAGGTGATACCTAGAGCTGACTGGTGTATTTCAAATTTTGTGCGTGGGAGGGATTTGGTAAAGATGTCTGCTTGTTGTGCATGTGTTGAAATGTAATGAAGCTCTATTTCCCCTTTCAAAACGCGTTTGCGTACAAAGTGATGTGCAACTTCTATGTATTTAGTCCTAGTATGAAAAATCGGGTTTTTGGCTAGTTTGATAGCAGATTGATTGTCACATTAAACAGGAATAGGTGAGGAGGTGTGAAGATTTGCACGGATTTGTTGGCTTGTGATGGTAAGAGAGAGATGAGTATGAGGGAATGGGATAGGAAGGAATTTCACAGATGAGGAGGCAAAGCCAAGTGGCCTCAAAAGCTCCAATAGAGAGGGAAACATATTCTGATTCTGTGGAGGACTTGGCTACTGTGGATTGACATTTTGATTGCAAGGTAGTGGCGGCTTCGGCGAGGATGAAGCAGTATCCCCTATGGACCTACGGGTTTCGTGGCATGTAGCCCAATCGGCATCGGTGTAGCCTTGGATTGGGGTTGTAATATTTCGGGCGTAAATAGGCCATAGGAGGAGGTTTTCTTTAGGTAGTGGAGGATGTGGTGAACAACATCGAGGTGAGTTTGTTGTAGTGCGGTCATGTATCTGGAGATAAGTCCAACAGAGAAGGCCAGGTCGGGACGTGAATCAGTGAGAAAGATCAACTTTCCGACAAGTTTCCAATAGGAGGTGGAGTCAACTTGTGGTGAGCCCATGTCGGTAAGGAGGTGAAGGCGAGAGGGAAGCGGAACATGTTTAGGTTTGCATCCCAACATGCCGCTTTCGGTTAGGATTTGAATGGCATATTTGGATTGGTTTAGAAAAATGCCTATTCGAAGATGTTTGAATTCTACCCCTAAGTATTTGTTGACTATGCCAAGATCTGTGATAGAAAATTTGGTTTTGAGTTGTCTTTTCAACCAACTAATGGCTTCCTTGTCACCGCCGGTGATGAAAAGATTATCAACGTAAATAACTAAAAGGGTCTTGTTGTCACCTGAACCTTTGTAATAGAGATTGTTGTCACTTTCACTACGTGTGAAGCCTTGTGAAATCAGATGTGCATTGATGCATGTATATCATGCCCTCAGGCTTTGTTTTAAGCCATATAATGCCTTTTTTAACTTGCAGAGAAGGAATTCTTGGCGGGTTCTACAAAGCGTTGTGGTTGTTCGAAGTATACTTCCTCCTCTAAATTCCCGTGTAGAAAATGTTGTTTTGAGATCGAGATGGTGAATGTCATGTCCGAGTTGAGATGCGCGGGCTGTAATTGTTCTAATGGTGGACCACTTGACAACATGAGCAAATACCTCATCAAAATCAATGCCATGTCGTTGCTGAAAGCCGTGAGCCACAAGTCGGGCCTTGAGTCGCAGCTCCTCTCCAGGTAGTACGGGTTTGGTTTTGTATACCCACTTGGTTGTGATTGGTTTTTTGTTGGGTGGTAATGGAACTAGATCCCAAGTGTGATTCCTATGAATGGAATTCATTTCATCACGCATGGCATCAATCCATCCTGAGTGTTGTGATGTTGGTGATAAGTAATATTATCACCAATGATGTCGGCATCGGCTTTAATTACGCATATGTCAAAGTTATCTGGGGTCACAAAGAGAATATAGTCGTTTAGCTTCACGCTCTGCTTCCTGAATCTCGTCAAGCGACGTAGAGGATGTTGTGAAACGTCATAGTTCATTTGATCGTGGGTATCACTATCAGCAACTTGTGGTAGAGTGATAATCAGTGGGGTTGGTGTTGCAGTAGGGGAGGTGTTCTGCATGGATTGAGAGTGTGTCTGCACTACTAGAAATAGCTGGAGAAGGTGAGTCCTCCCCGTTAGTGATGTGCCGGAGATAGCTGGAGCTTGGCGACGTCCGTCTGTCGAGAACCGGCAAGGACTGTCTAGAAGGGGAGTCCTGGAAGAGACCCGGGAAGTACATGCCCGGGATAGGTCCAGGTGGGGTGGATCTCCGGAGATATGGTCAGCGGAGTGGAGGTTGACCGGCGATGGACATGTGAGGTTGGAGTCTCTGGTGTCGGGCTTGTGGGATGGCATCGTGGGATGGTCTTTGAAGATCAGTCTGAGCGAGATTGTGAGCCAGGAGTAGAAATTTTTCTATGGTCTCGTAATCAGAGGTGTTTGACGGGGTTGGAGAGGGGAGGCCCAGAACATTCTCATCAAACATGAGATCTCTAGAAATCAGGATTTTGTTGTGAGAGAGGTCAAAGCATCGGTAGGCGTTGGACTGATCGTCATACCCTACAAGAGTAGAAACCAAAGATTTTGGTTGAAGTTTGTTACCTGTTTTGAGGTGAATATATGTGCGACAGCCATAGATTTGTAAGTGTGAGATGTCTAGTGTGTTGCCAGTATATCTTTTGTGGGGAGTTGTCATGGAGAGAGCTTGGTGAGGCATGCGATTAGATATACATGTGGCGGCTCGAAGTGCTTCCTCCCATAGTATTGTTGGTAAATTTGCTCCAAATAATAAGGTACACATAGTCTCGCATAGGTGACGATTCATTCGCTCAGCAATGCCATTTTGTTGTGGTATATGAGCGGTAGTCAGGTGGCGCGTAATCCCTTGTCTAGTACAGTAGCGGTTAAAGTCGGTTGATAGGTATTCACCACCACAGTCTGTACGAAGACGTGCAATAGAAAGGGAGGTTTGTTTTTCTACCATGCGTTGGAAATTCTGAAAGACCAAGTAGGTGTCACTCTTCGTAGAGATAAAAATGCCCATGTGTGCCTGGAATAGTCATCTATTAAGATTAGGACGTAACAAGAGCCTGTAAGAGAGGCATGTGGGAATGGTCCACATAGGTCGGAGTGCATAAGTTCTAAAGGCCGTGAGGTTTGCGAGAGGCTTTGTCTAGGGATGGAATGAATGTGTTGCTTCTCTAGGATGCAAGATTCGCAAGTAGGATGGACATTTTTTAGAAGTGGTAATCCAATCACCAATCCTTGACGTGAAAAATTGTGCAATGTTTGATAGTTGAGGTGCCCTAACCTTTTGTGCCAAAGTTCAGTAAGTCCAGGTGGGGTGAGAGAAGCGAGGTTTAGTGAGGGAGGTGAGAAAAACTTGTGCGTCCTCCCCGCTAATGATGTGTTGAGTCTATTTAGACAGTTGGAGTGAGACCGTGTGCCTAGTAACATAACCTTATTTGGATCATGCGTGTGAAATACCCAACTATTCTTAGGGCCAAAAAGAGTAAAGTGACCGTTATCGGCAAGTTTGCCTACTCATAAAAGATTCTTGCATAGGCCAGGGACGTAAAGAACTTCAATAATCCGTTTATTTCCAGGAAGATTGACTATCCCTTTAGCGTTTACAGGAAGAGAATGTCCGTTGGCAGTGATAATCTCCAAATTTGGTCCTCTCTTCACATCTGTGAGGAGATTCTTGTTGCATGTGACATGAGTAGTAGCACCACTATCTAGATACGAGTTGTTGGAGGAAGGGTAGGTAGTAAATTCAGTAGCGTATATCTCATGCTCTTCATTGGTGTCGTTGGTTTGATTCTCCTCAACTTCTTCTTCAGTTTCTGCAATATTTGTCTGTGAGTTCTTCCTCCAACTTGAGCCTTGACTGTGCAGTTGCTTGAGTTTGATATTGTGGTAGCAGATTTCGCAAGTGTCATCCTAGTGATCGGGGCTCCCGCATTCGTGACAGACCCCCTGATCATAAGTGTTGTTTGATGAGTTTGCCTCTGAGGTACGTCTGAACTCGTGGCCAGAGTTTTTGTTCCATGTTGAGGAACTGCCGCCGCGTGAGACAAAACTGTCGCCGGATGCCACAGAGTTATCGCCGCGAGCCGCTGAGTAGCCGCCGCGTACCGCCGAGCTATCTCCACAAGTTGTCGAGCTGCTACCGTTGAGAGAACGTCCTCCGTTTCTGTTGTTCCTTCCTGATCCTCGACTTCCACGACCTGTGTTGCCTCTACCACGAGATTTGTGGATGCCTTCTGTATAGAGTGCTTCTACAGTAGAATTGCGATTCTTGTAGCGCAACATGCGTTCATCTTCTTGTAGAAACAGTGATTCTAACTTTGTGTACAAAACTTGATTTTCCCTGGCTATTATGAATTGGCAGTTAAAAGACCATGATTCTGGGAGACTCATGAGAATTCTTTCTACAAGTTCTTCATCAGGTAGAATTACGTTGATATTTGCTAATTGTGCTACGAGGGAGCAAATGTTTCTGTGGTGATCATCAATGCTCATTTTGTCAGACATTCTCAAGTTATACAGTTGAGTCTTTAGAGTTAGCTTCCTATTGATTGATGTGGATTCATAGAGGGTACAAAGTTTGTTCCACATCTGTCTAGGATCTCTAAGAGGCATGATGTATGGAGTCTTTAACTGTAGAGATGATGATCCACATTGCTCGGATCTTCTAGTCCTCCAGCTGTTGCCGGTCTACTGTGGCAGTTGGATTCAACTTGCTCTTGCCGCGTGGTTCAGCTGTGTTTGTATTGATAGCAGCTAATGATTCACCTAGTAGTACGTTTGTTTCATCGAGTGTTAATGCCTGAAAACTAGTGTCAGTTTCTATGAGACGCCAGATGCATTCTAAGCGTAGAGTCATTCCAACCATGAAGGACCAAAGTGTATAGTTGCTCGCGCCCTGCAACTTCGTTGTTTCTTGAAGCTCTCTGCTCGTTAGGGCTGACTCCATAATGGTAGCGGTTGATATGTCGTAAAAATCTGTATCAGCTCTGTTCAGCAAATACCATGATTAGTATGTGCAAGGTGCAAATTGTGTTAGACTCAATTGGTGGTAGTGGAACCTGTCGTTAAGCTTTGTCAAGTGAGTGTGTGCTAAGGAGTAGCTGAGGTTGTAGAACCGGCCATTTACTAATTTAGCTCTCGGTGTGAGTAGGATCACTCGTGATAACCAGTGTAGCCACAATGGGCAGTAGTACCACTCGGATGAGTGATTGTGAAGGATCAGAGGTTCGCTCTGATACCATGTGAGAATATCACTCAGATGAGTGTGTTGACATTAAAAGAGAGATACAATGAGCTGAGAGAGCTCATATATATAAAGAGCGACTAAGCTATTACTATACACATGACGCGGTCCAAATAGGGGAACCTAGGAATGATACAGTGAAGGATGTACAGAATGGCCGAGAATACCAACAAAAATCTACCTCCTAGGTGATTGCACAGTCGAACATGATGAGTCCGCCTAGACGAATGAAGTAGCTGCAATCCTTGTCTCATGCCAATGTTGTGTCCGGTCAACTTTAACCCCTAAGATACCGTGACAGTTTTACACCAAAAACACTTCAAAATTAATGGATTCTAGTGCAATGAATAAAGAAGGTAACAAAAACTTTGATTTTTAGTTTTGACCGTAGGATCTCAATAAAAGCTTATTAAGTAATACATGTACAAAATTTCATAAACTTTGACCGCACGGATTGAAAGATTATAGTGTTTGAAGTCAAGCAAATGGTTCATTTTCTTCCCTGCATTTAGTGGATCAGCAGACTTTGACTTCAGTTGGTGTCAAAAATTTCACCACACAAGGTCTAAATCTATTACCATCTTGTTAAGCATGATGTTAGCTCCTCACACCAATTTTTAGAGGTAGAGACGGGGTGTAGCATATTCAAAACAAGTGTGCAAGGAGTGGAGGCTCAAAATTTGTTAATTCAAACTTTAATTGTTTTTGAACTTAATATGTTTTTGATTGATAATCCGAATGGTTAATAAGAAGGTTTACATTACATATTGTTGTGGGGAAAATAAAAAGTGAAAAATACAAAGATATCTAGGTTTTATGTGGAAAAGAAGAAGTTTTTTTGGTACCTTGCCTGACAATGAGTGACAATGTGTGAAAATGTTTGACTTGGGTTGGTATGCTATTTTCCTCTAAAGACAAGAACTTTTTTTTGACAATATGAAGGGAAATAATATTACTTGCGAGTACTGAAAATCTCACTTTCAATAGAGTGTCCTATCAAAAGTTTTTGGAGTTGCCCGAGGTACCCGCCCTCCCCTTTTAAAATTCAAAACCCTATAACTTTTTCATCAAATGTCCAATTTAGGAAAACAATTGTTTTCCCACTAAGATCTTGGAAATGCCTTTCTATAGTAAAAATTTCAAAGAAGAATGTTGGAAATTGACACCATAGGAACTAGACTGAACTTTCAAAAAGCTCATTTTTGACACTTGGTACCTTATGGGTTAAGCAGGCTGCAAATATGGGAATAACTTATTCTTTTATTTTGTGTAAATTTGTCGTTGCAATTACACAGTTGCAAGTGTTGGTTTCAAGTAAACACTTCAACGAACCCTATTGTTGTTCATTTACTAATTTGAGGATTTTGTGAGCGAAGGAGTCATTTGGACAAGAAAGGAAATGCTTTACCATTTTCCAGAAAGCGAAGAGCAACATTTAGTAAGTGAAGAGCGACAGTTTTGAGCCACACTCGCTGTGCAGAATGAAAAACGACGCTGTTTGTAGTAGCGAAATAAATAAATCACGGCTTAAAGTGTTTCACCTTTGGTTTGAAAGTGATGTCCAATCGGAATACTGTGTGTTCCGAACTCGGCGAATCATTTCATCGTCCGGAGAATGGTCAGACTTACAAAGTACCAAGCTGGGCTGAGTTGGTATGTCCATCAAACCCTTCTTTCATTGACGATCATCCTCAATGCATGTATTCTCTCTCCAGCTTGTGAAACTCTCGTTTCCATGGAAGAAGCGTAGATACATGTGCTTCGAACTCCAGCAATGAAGATATGAGGATATATCCCTCAAGCTTTGTACACTACTCCAGGAAGTTTTGGGTACATAAACAACGGGGCAATTACGAAGTAGTATACCTTTCTCGGCCTTTTGGCTAAGATCAAGTGTAGTATCTGTTCTTATCAGTTTAATATCTGATACGAGGCTCATTGAGCCTCATGATATTAATCTAATTTTTCATGGGTGCGGGTCCATCAGGCAGCTTGCTGTCCGGATCCGCGAGCGTCGCCTTGGTACTGCACTCCCTCCTTGGCTGGCGCAGCCCTCTCCCTTCTCTCAGAAGGACCAAATACAACTCCAAATCGGATGGCCAGCGAGGTCTTTCTGTAAGCAGTGCAGAAATTGTAAAGTTTGCCCTGCGCCGATTCAGACAGAAGTGCTACTGTTCTGAGTATGCTGAACTGAGCACAATTTTCTATCAACTTATCTGGCATTAGAGTCTGATGCTGTAGGATCTCTACACCCGAGCAGTTTGTTCCTCTGTGAAAGCAAATGAGAACCAGTTGAAGTTCACAAAATGCTAAGTACTTCATTATTCAGCGCTGAGATATGATAGGAGAAAACGATAAGGTTTTCTGAAAGGGGCTCCTTAGGTGTGTGAGATGAAAACCTGAATACGAGACGAAGGAAAGCTGCCTCGTGTATGTAAACCTGTGGAGGCTGCCTGTGTTTGTTGGCCTATCCTAAACATATGGCGCTCACCTGGCCAGGTTGCAATTCAGCATTCACCAACAGTAACGGAAGATTAGACATAAAAGCAAGAGCCTCCACTGCATCAAGCGTCTCCGGCGTGGGAAAAGCACCGCCGCAATCTGACACGGTTCCACAGAGACAGCAGATCAAAATTAGAACCTCACAGAAATTTTTCCAGGAAACAAAAGCCAAAAAAAATTTGGACCATTTCTCGATTTGTGCGTGTCATCCTTGCGCAGGGGCCATGCTAATCTTCTCTGTATCGTTCCAATTTTATCAGATGTCTCCGAAGAGACACAAGAACTGGATACTTCCAGTCATATATTGGACGGCTCTGAGGCTGCTGCAAACAATGTGGTATCAGAAGATGAAATGTGAGTAGATCATTTATGCATACCTCGTCACTTTCCCATCCACCGACTACATTGCTGTCGTCGATGATGTAGGTGTTGAAACCACCGTCTTTCTTTTGGGCGTTGGCTCCGTCCACAAGCCCCCTCGAGAGAGATGACAGAAGCCGTGCTCAGACCTTGAACTGCCTCTCGATACCGCCCTGATATCGAAAGGCAGCCCATGCCACCCGACCTTGAATCAAGTGTTGATAGAAACACATGAAGGCGTAAGATGCACAACTCGATTACAGTGAATGGACTTGACATGAATTTCGATTGAACGTATTGACCGATCATCGAGGTGTGTTACACCAAGGTGATTTCCAGGATCATTCTCATCTTGCCATCTTTGATTGCTTCTTAACAAGCTCGTGTCGCATGCGTAGTACATGGTGCAGACACAGACTTCTCAAAACATAAATCTTCCAAACGCATGGCTGTGGCAGTCTTCACATTGCCATTGGTGCCATGATCTCTCTTCAACCAATTGGTGTTTTTCCCCCGAGTGTAACATGTCCTATAGCATCTACAAGAACGGTACAAAAGAAACTCAATACGTCGTTAACTTTGGTAACATTAGTAGAGCATTGGTACTCATCCACCGAGGCTCGGAGTGGAACCTGCTGCTTTTTGCTTACCGGCAATCCAAGCGCTTCCTGTCACGCAACCAGCGTCGGATCCTAAGAATGAAGTCAGGCCCATGAGCAAGCAATGTTGTGAAACTCTACCTCCGTAGTCCGTGGTGATGGCACCGTCGTTGGAGTCAGCCCTCGCAACAGGATGAGTCCGCCTAGGCGTGTGAATTTGCTGCACTCCTTGTATCATGCCAATGCTGTGTCCGGTCGGCTTCAAGCAGGCCGCAGGTCGAATAGTGATGGAATGTCTTCTCGAGATTTGCATGCAGATCCTCACAGCATCTGGAACGAAAGGTTTAGAGAGGATTATCTTGGTGAGAAATTAAAGACCTCTGAAACTTCATTATACTTCATAAGGATGTTGTCCTGCATCACACTATATGACTTGCCTGGACTTAGCAGTGAAGGCGCGATTTGGAAGTGAATTTGATTGTCTCTGAGATATAGCCCATGTTAACCAGACAAACGAATCCAGTCTCACGGTACAGCTACTTCGCAGTGCAACAGTTCTTTTCAGTGAGAACATATGCCATAGACTTTGGAGGGGCAGATAGTGTGTGCGGAGTACATTAACAAGCGGGCAAGGGTGATGAGATATACCTTACTCGGTCTTTTGGCTAAGAGCAATTGTAGTACCTGTTCTTATCATTTTAATATTTGATACGAGGCTCATCGAGCCTCATGATATAAATCTAATTTTTCTCGGGTGCGGGTCCATCAGGCAGCTTGCTGCTCAGATCCGCGAGCGTCGCCATGGTATTGAACTACCTCCTGGGCTGGCGCATCCTTCTCCCCTCCTTCCAATATAATCCCAAACTGGATCACTCCGGAAGCGATTTACCGAAACCAACACCCTCCACTTATCACTACGTCAATCGAACAATCCCTGCGCAACCTATGTGTCTTTTCGTCAATACACCACTTCAAATCATAGCCCCAGAGTCAGAGGATGGCCTATGGAGTAAGTCCTTGTCACCAGGTCTAGGACATTTGCAATGCTGAGTAGCATCAGAAAAGCACCGAAAGGTTTTGTGGATCAAGTTTAGGATTTCAGTCCGGTGGCCCAGCACAGATTCACTTGAAAATCTCCGGGTTGGCCTCCTTCCATAGAGCATCTATGCCTGGTATCTGCTAACACTAACATCAACATACCCAGCATAACCTCATCAGTGAGCCTTCTTTTATCAGGTCAGTACCATTCTCATTTGAGTTAGGTTGCGTACAGTACAGTACTCTGTTGTGGTAGTAGTTTTGCGCCTGGTTTCCCTTTTATTTGGCTTAAAAGCAAAGTTGTTGACATGCGGGTTCCATTTCATCTCCGTTTTACCAAGATGCACTGTCTGTGCCTTAGGGTTTCTTCTTGATAACGTCAGTCTTCTGGGGCTATGGAAGGTTGTAACCTTCTACATGCCCTAACTTTGCATTCAATTTAGAATTGAAGTTAACATCTGTCACTGTTATCAACTACAACGACGTAATGTCTGAACTATGAAAGTAGCAATGGTTTTGAAGCCACTCTCGTGCAGATGCGAGGAAATTGGAACATCAAAATCCATGTACCTGCCTCGCCTTCATCGCTCGGAACCATATCATTCCAGGTTTGCTGCAACGGTTCTTGCATACTTCTCAACGGCCATGGTAACTTGTTAATGAGAGTGGAATTTTATTCACTCTCTCAAGAAGCAACGAAAAGCATGCCAAAAACAATCAACAATATTTTGAGCACCCGTCAGAACGCTCTCCGTCCATTACCGCCTGCAGTGTCGGCAGACGGGACGTTCATCTAGCAAGCGACCACCCAATCCCGAAGGAAGGATGGACGCCGCGGCAATCGCGCTCAGAACGGAGAGTCCTGAATCATCGTCCGGGTTGAAGGTCTTGTCTAAGTTAGAGAACACAGATCAGATGTACGCACTATAGAACAGATCCTGTTCAAGTATAGTCGTGCCAGAGAAGGTGACACCCGCTTCTGATATACCCTCTAGACCCCGCTTCTGCAATCAACGTTGGGTATGTGGTCAGGAAAGGGGACTCCACTTTCGAGAACCAGAATAGGGAACAGAGATGGGAACGCGGATCAAAGGGAACAGAGAACGAGTGGCGTCGTAGGCGAACCTTACCCACAAGGTTTCTCGCGGCTGCTCTTTCCTGCGCAACCATCTTCTCCCTGTCTAGACTGCACCAATTCTCTTCTTCTTTCACCAGAATTCACTCCATCGTCACCCTACCTCGGCAGCTATGGCGCTCTCCGTCAGCTCCCTGGCCTCCTGCCCCGCGTCCACCACCTCCACCTTCCTCTCCGGGTCCGCCTCCATCCAGGTAGTGCGCGAATCCCACGTCTCAATTGAGTTTGCAATGCGTCTAGGTCTTTAGTTACTGAGAAGTGGATTCAGTTATTAGTTGCACGAATTCACGACATGTCTCTGTTGTGTTTGGGTCTGAGGAGAAAAGGGGAAGTTTCTGAGTCTGCTGTTTTGGGACTTTTCTGTGGTAGTAAATGCTGAATACATACATTTTCATGAGTAGTGTAGGGGCGAAAAGTCTTTATAGTGGTGCTATTGGGAAGGGTGCTCGGACTGAGATCGTAGAATATTGTTGCGTTTGGACATCTCTGACGTCGAAAGAGACGTTGGTGGAATGCGAGGGAGCTGATTTGTGTCCCTGATTTGGCAAATATATATACGGCTCTGTGAATTCCAGGTTTGGGTCAAGAGGGTTTTTTTGGTAGTCTTATCGAAAAGAGTGCTTGGGCTCAAGTAGTGCATGTTAAACTCTGAATGAATGGCTGGGAGTTTTGCGAGGTTCATTTTCTGTTAGGTCTTAGGGTATCTCATATGTCGGATGGCTTATATGTTGTCATGTGGCGAGTGAACAGGTTAATTTTCTTGTTAGGTCTTTCTAGGGCATGTCTGAGGCTGGAGTCTTTGTACGGTGGCAGGTGAACAGGGGTGAGGCGAAGGTGACATGCAAGAAGGCGGACATCCACCCGGAGTTTTTCCACGAGGCCAAGGTGTTCTGCAACGGGGAGCTTGTGATGGTCACAGGCGGCACCCAGAAGGAGTACGTGACGGATGTGTGGTCCGGCAACCACCCGTTCTACCAGGGCAACAAGTCGGCCCTGCTGCTGGACGCGGACAGAGTGGAGAAGTTCCGGCAGCGCTACGCTGGCTTCACCGGCATCCAGGAGATTCCCGAGGGACTCACAGGTGAAATTGTGTTCGAGAAGAAGAGGAAGGGAGGCCTCAAGGGCAAGGGCAAGAAGTAGGCTGTTCAGGTAGAAACTCTACTGCTTGCGATACTTTAGTGTAGCTTTTGTAATGTCCTCCTATTGTTAGATCCCACTTTTTACCAATTTTTGCAAATGCAGATGTCTGGTCTCTCTCTTTGGGTGAATGCAGCATGATTAGAGAAGTGTGTACATTCGGAAGGTGGAATCAGGTCTTTTTAGAGAAGCTCTAACTCATGTCTGTTATTTTATGTTCTTTGAAGTCCTTGCTTTCTCTTGAATGTGATATTGCTTCATATCGACAATACAGCTCATAGATGAAGAGTTGGTTACAAGGAACAAGGATATCTTTCAAGACGTGGTTTAAAGTTATGCCAAGATTTATCCCTTTCGTCGTTTTTTGAGTATAGCTACTTTTGTATATTTTAGATGCACTTTTTTTTTGGTGGCAATGTGTCCGGCACGTATGCTTCAATTTCCAGGTGCATTTGGTGCAAGCATTGGAGAGTTACAATGATCTTGTGAAGCTCATCAGCGGCGTTAAAGGGTTAACCATGTTTGGTTATCCCTCTCATAACCATGGGTTGCTTGTACAATAGGGTGACATTCAAATTGGCCATTTAGTAGTTCCAGGGATAGTGTCCTACACTGCTGCCAACTTTGACACCCTCCCAAGAATTGAGGAAATTTTTTTCGCCCATGTAATTTTTGGAGCAAAAACATTTTTATGTTGTTTGCATGTGTGGAAAATTTCAAGTCCAAAAGACCCATACAAAAAATAATATTCCAAATCTACCAACATGTGTAGTTTTGAGAAACAAAGGGGAAAACCATTTTACTACTTCCAACTTTGACGCCCTCCTTAGGATTGAATTTTTGTTGATACATAGTGAAATTTTTGGCACAAGATCATCTCTACGCTGGTAACATGTGAGATAAATTTCAAAGCCAAAAGATGTACACAAAAAAGTTATTCCATATCTACCAACGTGTATGTCCTCCATTAGCGTCAATCATTGCTAGTAACCTAGAGGCCATAGAATGACATAGTTGAAGGAGCTTTGTACCATTGACTAACTTCCACTCTCTTTCAAGAACTACCTTCAACACATCTAAGCTTCTAGGGCATTGTTTGCCATGTTGCACAACATCTTTTAACATCCTCCAAACGTTCTCGATTGGATTGAGATCGGGAGAGTTTGCAGGCCAGTTGAGCTTTTCGAGAATGTGGTTTTGTCTCCATTCTTCACATATTTTGCTCCTATGGACGGGTGCCCCATCTTCCATAAGCACTCCTTGTGGAATTTGACCCATGAAATGAACCAATTTGGCATCGTAAACCACTTCTATAAAATCCTTAGCAGAACGTTGACCTTTAGCCTATAGGCATAAAGACAAGTTCTGACTTTTGTCCTCCGGCAAATGCGCCCCTAATCATTAAAGAAGTCCTTCCACTTTTAAAAGTAGGAGCTAGACAACTTGATGAATAACGCTCGTATGCACTTCTCCAAACATGAATTTGCCGAGAATTTTTTCCAATTTCAAAAGTAGATTCATCTGTCCAAACAACACGCTCCCACTCTTTTGCACTCCATCCACGGTACTTCTGAGCAAAAGCTAATCGTTGAGACATGTGACGAGGTGTCAAAAAAGGTTTTTTGACTGCAATTCGACTAAAAATGCCATTTTTATGTAAGACCCTTTGAATAGTATGTCTATACACTTGAGTAGGACATGCATTGGTAGTCTCTGAGAGTGAAGAGCAACGATGAATTTTTGAGTAATGCACAATACTACGAACATCTCAATCACTAAGCTTTTTAGCGTGACTTCCACCGCAAGGTTTGTGCTTGTAGGTTCCATCTTCTCTAAATGTTTTTACTAACCTTGTAACTGTTCTAATAGGAACTCCAATAGTAGCTGCAATTTGAACTCCTGTAAATCCTCCCTCACTCAAACCTATGATGCAAGCACGAATTTCATTTGAAATTGCCATCATAAACTTATATAGTGCGTGATGCTAGCTACAGCAGTAGAGTAGGGGTTAGAGCAAAGCAAGGGGGAGAGAAGGGGGCCAAGGGGCTAGAGCAGAGCAAAGGGGGTTGCAAGATTGACACGTGACAATTGGCAGAGGAAGGAGAACAAGGCTAGAGCAGAGCAAGGGGGAGAGAAGGGAGCCAAGGCGCTGGAGCAGAGAGGAGAGAGAAGGGTCGCCAAAACACAAGCCCATATGCATACATGAAAAATCGTTTTGCTCTTAATCACTCATCATGTATGCCCAATGTGAATCAACATTCATGCATCCCACAATACAACACTCTCTGTTTTGAGGATTGTCTCAACATTCAGTCTATCACAAATCACACACACCATTCCCTTTACATAGTGTTCAATAGATATTTAGAAGAAAAAATTTGTCATGTGTCTAATGCACACTTTATGGCCAAGTGGATTCTTCTGCATGGAACACCTCTTCACTTCTTCATTTAGATGTTATTGATCTTTTTGAGAAGCATTTATGTTTGGTGGCTTACTCACATGATTGAGTTCAATGAAAAAGCATGAGGTGTCAAAGATATTTTGACATTTTCAATATGACCTTCAAATTGTTTATCATAGTTACACATGTTGATAGATATGGAATAATTTTTTTTATGTATGTCAAAATGTACATTATCTAGTCCATCCAAAAGTTTTGTGTTTTGTGTTTTTATTTCTTCTACTATTAATCTATATTTATTTGTTTTAAGTTTGGTAAATAATATGAAACATTTTTTTCCAATTATTTTATACATTACATGAAAATACATTTCATTGTTAAGATTTTATCTTAAATCTTCCAATGGTATTTGACACAATATACATTTTTGAGAGGTGTTGAAATTAACCCCTAAAGGACCAGAGTCTCCTTTGCGGGGATTTCACATTTTGGGCAGGTTTCTAAAATTCGAAAAAAAATCTTTTTTTTTAAAAACTTTAATTGTAGATCGGCCCTGATAAGAGCTTCGTGGAGGTATTTAAAAAAAAAATTGGATTTACGGTTTGAAAGTTAGTAGCACCTATTGTCAAAAATGGGGAGGCTGGGTAGCCTGGGCACCCTTGGGAACCAATGAAACACAAGTGTGAAAGAGGGGCAATAAGTAAGGGCACAAAGGGTGGAGGGAGGGTAGGGCAGCCCAAATCAAGGGGAAGAATGGTGGAAGGGAAGACCCCACAAATTCCAAAAAAATGGATAAATAGAAATTTTTTAAAAAATAGCATAAAGTGGTGCATGGCAGGGGTTGTGGCGGGGCCCGGGTATTGAAAGAGATGGCACGTGTGAAGGAAAAAAGGAAAAAACCAAAAAAAACCAAAAAAATCGCCCCCGAGGAGCTACGCGGGTCCCGCATAGGGGAGTGGGTGAATGACGTGGCCCTTCATTACTTGAAGGGTCCCCATTTTGAAGCCCTGCCCTCACCTATAATATTTGAATAAATCAATAAATTCATTTTACCCGTTTTAGAAAAATCTAAAATAAGTAAAAGAATCCACATTTCAACCGTATGGATTTCTAAATTTGTAAAATCATATTTAGCAAATAATTTCTCACTTCATTTGTAGTCATTTGCATTGTTTTATACCCCTTTTCACTAAAGTATTTATTTGAGCATGATGTACCCCTCGAAATGACCTAAAATTTTGCACACACTTAGCTAACATCATATTCTTTGCATTGGTAATGGTTTCCAACACAATGTATTGTAAAAACTAGAAGATATGCTTAGTCAAAGTGAGCTGACTGTGACGGGCAAGAGGGAAAAAAACTACTTCTTGCACTTCAAACACTATAATCTTCACATCCGTGCGGTGGATTGCAACTAAAATTTTACAAGATTATTACACATGAGTCTAGTTTTAGATCTTACGGTTAGAAGTTGAGAATTCTTCTAAAAAATGTGATTATTGCGGCCATGTTTGACTATGGCAGTTTTGGACTAGTTTTGGACAGAAATTGTCAAGGAACTTTAGGGGTTAAAGACCAATCTGTAAGGCATTTAAAATATTTTGCTTTAAATTTCTATTGCAAAATTTGAGGGTTTTCCTAGTTCATGGGTCCTTATTTCGAGAAGGGGGTTCAAATAACGAACTTTGCTTCAACTGGCCCACTTGAGTAGAATTTTTTTAGATGGGTATTTCAAGTCCATGTGGTAAAAGGTTCTCAAATTTATAGAATAAGCAAAATAGAAATAGCTAGTAAATACCTAAGGCATTTATAAAAAAAATCTACACGTTCTTAAATTCAAGTGACGAATAGAAAAAATCACACTAGATTTAGATTGAACAAATTTTACCAAAACTAGAATGAAATACAACAAATGGAAAAGGACATTTATAATTAAATAAATGAAAAGAAGATGAACTTTGACCTTTGAAGGAGACTAGCGTAAATAAAGTGTTTATTTGTCTCCTCTACTTGGTATTTTTATCTATAAGATAAAGACTAGTAGAATAAAATCACTGCCTCTTTTCTTTATAAAGACACTTCTATAACCAACAACCAATGACCATTTGGCATTTATAATCACTAATCTAAAATCAAGAGAATACAAGAAGCAAAAAGAATGTCCATGACACTAATCAATTTGATATTTGCTTATGAAATGGGAAAGTTTACATAAGATTCTAGAACAAGTGTGTGAGCAACCTTCCATTTTAGAATCTTCGAGGGTAATCCCTAAATGAGCTTAAAACCATTAGAACCAAATGAAATAACTGGCCATCAAAAGGGAAAAAAAAAAGTGGGACCTAAAAATAAAAATAGAAACGAACTGCCCCCTCTCGGTAATCAGAGCAACCAAATAATAGTTAAAAATAAATTAGAAAGAAAAACAACTAGGAGTGAATTTTCCCTTCTCAAAAACCTCGGGGGAAAAAGAAGCAACGCTGAGGGCAAGGGTTTAGGGTTTAAGCCAAGAGAAGGTTCCGCTTCTAGATGCTTCCAGATGCCATTGGTGCTACAACGCGCACACTACATGACCGATCGGTGTCACTACCCGCGCTGCGTTTCACTCCAAGCTGCTGCGCCTCCGACTCAGGCTCACACCTTCGGAATCCATCCCCGCACTCCATTCGATTTCTAGGTGCCTGGTTGGTTCAGGTCGTGGAGGTTTCAAACCCAAGGTTAGGCCACCATGTATCGCGCGGCGGCAGCATTGGCGTCCCGGGCCAGCAGGTGCGAGGTTTCGGATCACTATCTGAGATGGGTTTCTGCTCTCTGAGTTTTTGTTTGTACGAGGTTGTCGTTTTAGGCGAAGTGCTCGTCGTTTGGAAGGACAGTGATCGGTGAATTTATCGACATTGCAGTGTATTGATCAGCTTTCGAATTTAGTCTACGAGATTGAGAACTAATCTTTTGCTACTTCTTTGAAGGGGAGTGCGATCGGAGGGTTTGACCTAATTTTATGGGGTGCTTGTGAAATTGTCATATTTTAGGTTTACCGTAGTTGAAGACTGATTGTCTAGATAATGGGTCGGTTTTAGGCGTCTATACTAATGGTCTGTTCTTGCTCTTCGTGTTTTGCAGGGGACGGGCACTTGTGCAAGTAAGTTTCTTGGGGTTTTTTCCTCTATATTTGCACGTATTATTTTCAAGGGGGGCATGTAAGGGTTGTTGTGTGCATATCATTGCAATTTGATATGATGGAAATCAGACACGGTGACTGACTTGAGGATGGTGTGTCTCAGAATTTCGGAAATTTGCAATCAGTCCGAAGTTTTTCTGCAAAGGATATTAGGTTCGGAGTTGAGGCTCGCGCGCTTATGCTCCAAGGTGTGGAGCAACTTGCAGATGCCGTACAAGTGACTATGGGGCCTAAGGTAATATGAGTTGCAAAATGGCATGACTGGTTTCATTTCGATTTTCATGGACTCGGTATTCAATTGGAACCAAGATGCAGTGCAACAGATATCAAGACGTGTATAGGTGTGTCATATTTACTAAGTTGTACAGTTCAGGCTCTTTGACGTGTGCTGTGCCATTTGTGTCTTCACTGAATGATTTTGACGGTGTGCTTACATTGAGAGCTTTATATTTCGACAGGGCCGGACCGTCATCATCGAGCAATCGTTTGGCTCTCCTAAAGTGACGAAGGATGGTGTCACTGTAGCCAAGGCCATTGAGTTCAAGGATAAGCTGAAGAATGTGGGAGCATCACTTGTAAAATCCGTTGCTAATTCTACGAATGATGTTGCTGGAGATGGTAAGTCCCTTGTCTCGACGATTTTGATGTGTAAAGGTTTTGAATTTCCACCGCTTATGATTTCCAAGGGATATAATCATGGCTGATTCTATTTGATTACTGATGCGAGCTGATGACTTTTCCAGGAACCACCGCTGCAACAGTGCTCACCCGAGCAATTTTTTCTGAGGGATGCAAATCAGTTGCAGCTGGAATGAATGCCATGGATCTGCGCAGGGGTATCAGTATTGCTGTAGATGCTGTTGTTGCCCATCTTAAGAGCCAAGCTAAGATGATCAGTACGTCCGAGGAAATTGCACAGGTGAGTGATTTTCTTTTTATGAGCACAGTTTTCTAAGAATTGCATCTTATGTGGTGTGACACGTCAGACTAGTGTTGAAGGTATTTTTCAAATTTCTGGTAGTGAAGTTTTTTTACCGCTGTTTGTTTTACAACCAGGTTGGTACAATTTCTGCTAACGGCGATCGGGAGATTGGTGACCTGCTAGCTCGCGCCATGGAGAAAGTTGGCAAGGAGGGTGTCATCACTGTTTCGGTAACTACTTGTTTGTTATAAACCAACGACTACACTTTCATGTAGAATTATCTGAAGAGATTGTTGGTTCTTGTATTGCTATGGAGCGTTCTATGGTTTAAATTTTTCGATTACGTTGCTTTGTTAAATTGTACTGTTGGCGATTGGTACATTGTCAGATGTTTTTGTTGTTGAATCAGAATTCTTGTAAATATCTTTTTGATAGCTTGCACCATTTGCTAAGATTGAATGCGACCTATTGACTGAAATGAGATGGCTCGTCTTCTTTCAGGATGGAAAAACTTTGTTCAATGAGTTGGAGGTTGTGGAGGGAATGAAGCTCGACAGGGGTTACATTTCTCCCTATTTTATCACGAATGCCAAGACTCAGAAAGTGGTGGGTATTCAAAATAAGAATGTCTTCAAACCTGGTTCAGTCTTGGCATTCTTATTATTACTACTGCAGCTCTCTCGTGTATTTTATTCAGGGTGTGTTTTGACTTTGTGCTTGCTCTTGGTTTTGTGTCTCCGTTGATAAGAACCTGCAGTTGAATTGATTTCTCTTTGGTATGAAACAGGAATTCGAGAATCCCGTTATCTTGATTCACGAGAAGAAGATTAACAGTCTTCAAGCAATTCTCCCAGTGCTTGAGCTTGTTGTCAGGGTAAGCAAGTTTTTGCTGAATACATCTCTTGTTGTACGATATGTTGTCTCCGCAATACTCTTTCTGTGTCGTACTTAAGCTGAGGATGCACGCATGTAGACTTGGATGAAAAACAATGTCTGATCATGTGAGTTTGTTTGATTTTTCAGGATCAGAGGCCGTTGTTGATTGTTGCTGAAGATGTGGAGAGTGAGGCTCTGGCTACGCTGATTGTGAACAAGCTTAGGGGAGGTGTGAAGGTATGCATGGAGTGGCTCCTTGACTTTACATCAAGTTTTTGGGGTTTGGGTTTAGGTTTCTTTACACTCTTTTGTATTCTGCTTTTGTTTCTCTGATGACTAATTTATAAGTGCATAATTGTCTGGAAAACAGGTCTGTGCCATCAAGGCGCCTGGTTTTGGCGAGGGCAGGAAGTCACAATTGCAGGATCTTGCCGTACTCACCGGCGGACAGGTACTTTACTTGTCCGGGTTACACTACTGTTTCTGAGCACTTCTCTCTCGAGTTCTTTTCCTGCTTAATTGTCTCTATGAGTGCTTTTCGAACGGTTAATTCTAGAACTATATGGGACTTGGTATAATCATATTTTCTTTGCTATGTTGGGAGAGTTAAATCATATTTTCTCTTTTGCAGCTCATCAGTGAGGACCTGGGCTTGAAGCTTGAGAAGGTTACACCAGAGATGCTTGGATCCTGCAAGAAGGTTAGTAATGTTTGAAATAAATGTTCAATCCTAGTGTTTAAGATTTATGGTCGCAAACTTGTTTTTCTGTTGACTCTTTTAAGATCCCTTCTCTGCACCTTCTGGACTCAATCTTGGTTTTGACCCCCGTAAACATGTATGATGGCGCAGGTCACAGTGTCAAAGGACGACACTATTATCTTGGATGGCGCTGGCGACAAGGCTTTGCTTGAGGAGCGCACTGAGCAGGTAGATGTTGTAGACGTTTTACACCGTGCAAAGGTTTTGTGTAAACTCTTACACCATCGTGGTTACAATGGGCTTAGAATCAATTGTTTGTTTTATCAGATCCGCGAGGGCATCAGCACTGCTACTTCTGATTACGACAAGGAGAAATTGCAAGAGAGGTTGGCTAAACTATCAGGAGGTGTTGCTGTTCTCAAGGTACGTTAAATCCTTGTAATTGTCGTGTTTCTTAATAACGGCAAGCGGTTGAGAATGCATTATGGCTTGTGAATCTTTATGTTTTGTTTGAAGGTAACTCTGGAGCGTTGTTTTTTCAGATCGGCGGAGCTAGCGAGGTCGAGGTGAATGAGAAGAAGGATCGCGTAACTGATGCATTGAACGCCACCAAGGCTGCTGTTGAGGAGGGAATTGTTCCTGGTATGTCAGACATTTATTTCAATCTTTCGCTGAGTAGGCCTCTGTAGCTCTTCTTAACGAGTTTTGAACTGTTTTCTGTGATTTTTGCTCCCGAGATTCCTGATTTATGTCGCAATATTTGCAGATCTGTGGTTCGGTGAACCTCTGTCAGCAATGCATGTACGAAATCTACGTGTGTCTAGTCTGCCTCACTAATGGATGACTGCAATGGATTTCATTGAATCAGGCGGAGGTGTCGCTCTATTGTATGCTTCTCGGGAGCTTGAGAAGCTCCAAACTGCAAACTTTGACCAGAAGATTGGAGTGCAAATCATCCAGAACGCTTTGAAGGTACTATTTGATGTGCAGATAGTGAGAATGTCTTAAAATACATTACTTGTTGTGGCCGTTCCAGTGGAAACTTTTGTGAGATCTAACGAAGCCCTGTATTGCAGATGCCTGCTTACACAATCGCTCACAACGCTGGAGTGGAGGGAGCCGTGGTGGTTGGAAAGCTTTTGGAGCAAACCAACTTGAACATTGGTTACGATGCCGCTAAAGGTTTGAACCGTTTGTGTTTGATCAAATCCGAAAACCTATCAATGTATGCATGTCTGCTTTGATACTTGCCGGATTAAAACATATGTCGACGTTTATTGGCAACCTCTTGTCTCTTACTGAATCGTCCACTTCACTTTTGCAGCCGAGTATGTCGACATGGTGAAAGCTGGAATCATTGACCCTGTGAAAGTAATCAGAACATCCCTTGTTGACGCTGCCAGGTATTCTTGTTGTCTTTCTACTCATCATCAAATTGGATCCGTTACCAAGACATGAATTCTAATGGTTTGATCATTAAGCTTTGCAGATAATCGTAGTTAGCATGCCTGCCGTAGCTGTCAACATGCGAACTAGTTAAGTTAGCGCTTCTTAATTATTAGCTGATAATTTCATTTCTGGTTGCAGTGTTTCATCACTCATGACGACAACCGAAGCAGTAATTGCCGATTTTGCCAAGGAGAAGGAGGAGGCTGTGCCGGGTATGGGAGGTATGGGAGGAATGGGAGGCATGTACTAGAATGGGTTGAGATGGAAGCGAACGGGTTAATTATTTTTCAGCAGTGCGACGTTGAGTTTTTAGAGGATAGGCACACTCATTATATACGGCCTGAATGGAAGTGCGTGCACTGATCGAGGAATTTATCCGAGAACGCGCACATTTCGGCCACTCAATGTAATTAAAGAGTCAGTTTTTGTAACTCTCCACAAATCTCCAGCTCAAGAAAGACTCCTATAAAAACGCAGTCCTACCTCAAACACAATGAAATTGAGAACATGCCAGAAGCAAAACATTCAGAGTTTATCTCGTCACTCTTTACAACAGCTAAACGAATTGTTTCATCCTGAAACGAGGACAGAAACGTCGTTCCAGACATCAACTCCCTCCGAAAATTCACGACGAGTCTAAGGTCTTAGTTGGTGAAGTTGGGTGCCACAGAGCCGGGCTGCAGGCTCTTGGCCGCGGCAGAAGGTGTGACAGTCGCGGAAGGCGTCACAATGGGCTTCAGCAGCGCCTCTGGAAGAGGCTTGATGCCCTGCAAGTGAAAGGTGTAGAAGAGCTTGAAGGGGAACACGAGCTGCTGCAGCTTCACCTGGCCGTAGCACCCGGCGAAGATCCCTGAGCCTCCGGTGATCGCCAGGTACGTATCTTCGTACGTGATGTATGCTCCCTGTCACAACAAAAAAAAGAGAGAGAGCAAATCAACCCTCAAGTGTCCCAAGTTTTGATCGTGGAGCTAACTTGTGTTAAGTGTTATTGTGATAAGATAGTTTACCTGGACGGAGATGTGGCCGTAATCGCCGAGGTAGAAGCTGAAGACTGCTTCGTACCGGTCACCTTTCTTCTCGTCGTTGTGAGATATCAGAGTGCACAAACCTGCCGTGATGCCCAGCCTCGTTTGCAACGATCCGTCGTAGACCTGCAGCCACAACATCCACACGTCATGTCAGATCACGCGGCTAGAAACTAATCCAATGTGTCTTTATCGATTCAGCCGACCCGGCGATGAACTCTATGAATCCCAGAGCCATAAAACTCTTAACCCTTGGAAAATGGATGCAAGCTAATTCCACCTCCCCAACACAAGTGAGAAGAAGTTCTGCGCTTAGGAGAGTCGTAGTAAGAAAGGAAAAATCTCGGGGATGTTCAAAGAGAGGCAGAAGTTAAAAATGGGCTCAAAATACAGTTCTCACGTTTTGAGAAGGCTTCCTAAAACGCCAAAGCTACTAGAAACCACCAAAGTTGTTGTGAGAAACCGAGCAACTGTGAATAACTCCAGAAGGGTACGCACAAAACAAGATCGGCAAGTGGAAACTAGGTGCAAGGCGCTCTCTCGCAGTGGTACAACCGAAACCAAAAAACGCAACACCCTCAAAACGTCACGAGAAGGGCGAAGTGTACCTTGTTGGTTAAGGGGACGAGATCGCCGAGGCCGTTGCGATGGGAGCCATCGGCGTTCTTCTGAGCGCCCAAGGGCAAGAACACGGGGCTGCCGCGGTCCCGCTCGTTGATCTCGTACACGCTCAGCGTCTGCACTCCGGCCAACGCCTCGTCTCGCACGCCAGCCATGATCGCCACAAAGTCCTCGACTTATCTCAAACTCCAAACCCCGACAAACAAAACAGAAAAAACAGACCAAACTTCGATGCCAGGCTTGGGAGTGGGATGCAGCACACAGAAATGGCGAAGCCTGAGCTACTACTTGTACGCTTAGGATGCTGCATCCGGGACTCCAGTTATAATATTCCTAAGAAAAAATGGGAACCTTCCTGTGTGCGTGTTCACAAACACGTGATGAATCGTATTTTTTTAATTGTTCTGACACTAATTAATAGCAAGGGTATCATGGAAAATTTGATGGAGCGAATATCTGCAGGCATCCTGAATGCCGCGTCACTGCTCACAAGGCTTGGGACCAGCCCTTATTTTTTTTATTTTTTTTATTTTTGTCGATCTGGAGCCAAATTGCGAAATTTTTATCCGGAGTAAAGAATATCCCGGAAAAAGTGGGAATTTTTTTATTTCATGTCGCCTAACTTCATTGATGGCCGTTGCTATATCGCCATTTTGCCACTAAAGGACTCCATCCTATAGCCAAAAAGAATGTACAATTCTATGTTTATGGAGATGAATTTTCCGATATGGATATTTGGTTTTGTGTGGTTTCAGGAGAAAGCCAGAAGTGCTATAGGGATTTGCCAAAATACCTCGGTTGAGCGTTGCAGCAAGCCTCAAGCTTGGAAAGGTAGGAGAGGGTAGGGAAAAAGCCCCTATTTTTATGTTGGAGGGGGGCCCTATTTGATCATAGGGGGACTACGGGGGTAATTTCGGACCGCAGGCCTCAGAGTTGACCAAAAAAATCCCAAAAAAATCCTCTAGAGCCCCGAAAGTTAAAAGGCTAGAAAAATGGACCACCCAAGGCTAAGGCTTGGTGCAACGCTCGACCAGGGCGATCCGTGCTACAGCTCCCTGGCCTCTACTGTGGCTATCCCACTAAAACGAAAAATAAGGGCTGCTTGGGACCACGTGAGAATCGCCAGCTTTACCGACTGTTGACAGGAAGTTTGGCAGCAGCCGCTGTCATTAAACCTCGTGTGCTCCTTTTTTTTTTCCTTAAATTTTTTTTTTTTAAAGCACAAAACGAAACAAAGTTTGATTGCAAAAAAGAAGCCCCTCGTTTGCTCTTTTCAGGAGGTGTTCAGAGCATGCGCAACAGTTGCAAGGAATAAGTTGAGGTGCCGAAGCAGTCTTGTTGGTGGTGGTCCTGTCACGAGGTCACCGATATTTTTAGAAATGATGGCATGCCATATCATACTACGTCATACTTTATACTATTGTACGTCTTGTTGACCTTCTTGTAAGCATGACACCCTCCATAAGCAAATGTACATGAGTGTGGTGGGGTGACTTATGACCCCCATCTTATCGCTTCAGTATGTCACGTTGAACCCATCTGGTCACCCAGGTCCCAATCCGAGATTCCAGGGATCAGATGGGGGTTGAAAGCCACCCCCACCGCACTCACGTGTGTATGCTAAATGTCAGCTTGTGTGTCACCCCTTTGCTTTATGACCTTCTCTTAACCCCTAAAGGACCGTGACAATTTCACACCAAAAAACACTTCAAAATTGTTGATTCTAGTGCAATGAGTAAGGAAGGAAAAAAAACCTTATATTTGTCTTTTTCACCGTAGGCTCCCCATGAAGACTTTCTAAGTAACATACTCACAAAATTTCATACATTTGCACGTCACGGATTGAAAGATTATAGTGTTTGAAGTCAATAAAATGGTTCATTTTCTTCCCTTCGTTGAGTGGATCAGTAGACTTTAACTTCACTTGGTATCCAATTTTGCACTGCACAAGAGCTAAATTTTTTACCATTGTGTTAAGCATGATGTTAGTTCCCTATACACCAATTTTTAGAGGTAGAGAAGGGGTGTAGCATATTCAAAACAAGTGTGCAAGGAGTGAAGGTTCAAAAATTGTCAAGTCACGGTTTATTTTTTTGAGAATTTAATATGTTTTAGAACGATAATCTAAACGGTCAATGAGAATGTTTACACCACATATTGTTGTAGAAAAAATAAAAAGTGAAAAATATGAAGATTTCTAGGTTTCATGTAGAAAAGATGAAGTATTTTCTCTGCAGCCCAAAATGTGTAAAAATATTTGACTTGAGTTTTTTTTAAAATTTACCCTAAAGACAAGATTTTTTTTTTTACGTTTTCAAAAAAGGTAATACTCTCTACATGTATGGAAAATCTCAATGTCAATAGAGACTTCTAGCAAAACTTTGGAGCTGCCCAAAGTCCCCATTTCTAACTTTGAGTGGTACTAACTTTCAAACCATGAATCCAATATATATATATATATATATATATATATATATATATATATATATATATATATATATATATGTGTGTGTGTGTGTGTGTGTGTGTGTATCCATGGAGCTCTTATCAGGGACAATCTAGCATAAAAGTTGCCCAATAAAAAATATTTTTTGTTGAATTTTAGGAACATGCCCAAAATCAAAATCGTCCTCCCAAAGGACACTTGGTCTTTTAGGGGTTAAAGTAGTATTTGGGACCACATGGAGAGGTGACTTGGCTTGGAAAGAGTGTCGGGACCTACTAGTCAACTCTTTTGGAACTTGGGGTACTATGGGCCATATTTAACTAAATTTGGACCTTGCAAAGTCAATAAATAAAGATTTTTGCTAATTTGATTGGAAATCTCTCAAAGATGTGAGATAAAATCAATTCAATTCAGAGTGAAGTCCCTTGTATAGAGGTTGCTTGACAAAAATAAATTTACTATGGAGCCTTGAAATTCATCTAGAAATCTCCTAATAAAACGTACAATTCAAAGTCTATATTTGACGTGAAAGTCCACATTTAGTTGAATATGGCATTGGTGGGAGGTTTAGCTTGCACTAGAAGTGCCCAAAGACATTGATTGCATTACTACTCTTTCTTTTCATCTGTGTAACAAGAAGAATGCATGAAATTCAAAATTATCCATTTTGATCAATACAAAAATCTCACCATCTCATTGTCTTTTGCAAGGACTTTCAGGAAAACATTAAATTATTTCATTTTCTATTTTGTCATGGAGTTTGAGATCCTACCAAATCTTGAAATAAATCATTGGTGCAAATATACAATTAAGTGATTATTTTTTAAATTTAGATATATTCTCATTTTCAAAGAATTTATGTGAAATTGCAAATTCCAATTGTACCAGATTGATATGCACTTGATTTGAAATATGCTGAGTAACTCCAAAATCAGTTTTGGTACATTTGTGTAGTGTTTTTAATCCGTATAGAACCAATTGTCCAAAATGTGGCTATTCGGATACTTTGACATGTTCAAATACTGTCAATTTTCTAGTAATATTTTCTTATGATTTTTTTCAAAGATACGTGTTTGGATTAAGAATTTATAAAAGATTGAGATCACCAAAAAAATGTAATATTTTTGTCTAAATTTGAACCTCTTATTGTAACCTTGTTACAAGATTTTTTGAGATATGTTAAACATTTTTTAATGGAGATATTAATATACTTCAATTTTCTTGGACAAATACCTTACGTGATATATAATGTGTTATAAAGAGTAATGACTTAGTGTAGCATGAAAGGTTCATTTTATCAAGAAGACTTAGGGTGCTAATTTTATAAAATTAGGGAGCAAGTTGTCTATTAAATTTGCCTTAAATGCTATAATCTTCCAATCCATGCAATCAAAAATTATATAAAAGGTTTGATGTGTTTTTTAAATAATATATGAACGGCTTGAAGTAGAATAATTTTTTTTTTGTATTGTCATGTATAATATTGGCACTATTGGCAATGGTTTTGAAGTTCTATATCTATCAACATGGTTGTGGTCTTTTAGTTGCCATATTCATCAAAATCCAGACTTTTGAAAGTCCAGAATGATCCAAATTTGAATTCGTTGTAAAATTTCGTTGAATTAAACTGTTATTTTTTAATAAAAATCCATTATTCCCTAAAATTTGACGTAGAAATTCTATCAATCCATGAAATCATGAACTTTACATCAATCAAAACATTGTGGTACTGTTTAATGAAGTTCATCTAGGAACTGTAACCTGAATTATTGGAAAACATGGGATCTTTCCTACCACTCATTCAGGTATTTGAAATTTCATCTCAAAGACTGATGCTCAACTACACTAAGAATGATGTTTAGTGTAGTGGTACAAATAGTGTACTTACCCTAGTACACTATTTGTAATAAGTTGACAATTAGTGTTAGTTTACAAAAAGAAACTCTGATTTCATATTGGTGGCCAACCCATGCATCTCCTCCTTTGCAACTTTCTAAAGGCCACAACTCACTCAAATTTTGTCCAAATTGGGCATATGAGGTGTTTTATAACATCTAAAGAAAATGTAGATGCCAAAAACCACCTTTTATGCCAAATTCGGATCAAATTTGAGTGAGTTATGCTCTTTAGAAGATTGTTGATAAGATACTATGACAGCTCTTGACATCTGGACTTTTTTTTTTACTTCTAGTATTGATACACTAAATGTGCACAAGTGAAAAAAATATGTATTGCGATCTTTACTAGAATTGACAAATAATATACTAGTTGGCATGTAGTGTACAATTATGTCACTACACTAAATGCCTTGTTTGCAATTGGTGTATGGGTTTGCATTTAGTGTATACTACACTAAATATCATTTTAGTTACATACATGAGAACCTCAATTGTTTGCCTAACATCATTGCTCGAACTTGAATAAAAATATGATTATTGAATCACTCTAAGAAGTAAGAGGAATACTTTACAGTAGTGACGTTACATCTGAATATTTTGAAGCCTCTCATTTCCATATGACAATGAACATCCATATATGCACTACATTAAATTATGATGTTTAGTGTAGGGGACACTAAATGCAAATTAGGACACTAAGGGGCGGTTTACACTACGAACCAAGAACTCGTCCCATGCACCTCTAAAATTTGTGATTGGCTCCATCAACTCGTTTTGGGATGACTTGGGTTTACACTACGAGGAAACAAGAAAAGTGGCCAAAGGATTTGAGGTCCTCAGAAGACCTAGAAATAGGCCTAGTGGATAATGTTGAAGGGTCCCCCGGATTTTGCGGTGAGAGAGGCAAAAAGGGTTCTCTCATTGGTGAAACGAGGAGACCATGGGCCTGAAATGCCGTTTTATTATTTTTAAATTGTTTTTTTTGTTTTTTTTTGTTTTTTTGTTTTTTTTGGAGGGGGCCCAACGTTATAGTAGATACAATGGCGGCCACCCTTTTTGTATTTTTGGCTTGTTTTATTTTCTTTGTTATTTTAGGCAATATTGCCTTTCTCATGCATTCATTAAAAAAATCACCACGCCCACTTTTTAGTACATGGTCATTCCTCCCGGTTCAAGTTCGGTTTACACTTAGTGAGAGGCCCAACGGCTTTAAAAATTACATTTTTCTGAAGTGTGACCATGGAAGTGTGACCATGAAGTGTGACCATGGAAGTGTGACCATGGAAGTGTGACCATGAAGTGTGACCATGGAAGTGTGACCATGGAAGTGTGACCATGAAGTGTGATCATGGAAGTGTGACCATGGAATTAATCCATTTTCCTTGGTTACGGCTCTTGGTCTGTAGTGTAAACCGCCCCTAATTGCGAACTACGCATTTAGTGTAGGAACAATGTGGTACACTAAATGCCAACTACAACACTATATGCAAACTTTAGTAAAGTTTGAAATTGACTTGTTGACAATTACACTAAAAATGATGTTTAGTGTAGTACAGGCCTTCTCCGGAGTACAATAGTAGAGTGCAGAGACTTCTTGACATAGAGGTTGAGGAGGTTAATGAGGAAGAGGACTTGGAGAAGAAGAGGCAAGTGTGGATGGGAGAACAAGACTCGGAGCCTTTGTATGCTAGTACACTAAATATCACTTTTAGTGTAGTATCACGAATAGTGTACTTATCATTGTACACTATTCGTGAATAAGTTTACAAATAGTGTTAGCCACCAAAATCATCAATGATACCCCAATCAACCACCTACCCGGCCGCCATGTCTTAATTGACCACCTACCCTCATTCTCAATTCCATATTATCCCTTCTAGCATTTGCTGATTTCATCACTCTTGGACTTTGATGTTGCATTCAGGAAACTTTGCATCTTTCAGTTTACATGTGTGAGGTGAGCTTGGTCTTGGGGTTATCTACTCTTCGGGTAAGGCAAGATTTTCAGGGTTCCATGCTGGTCCCATGCTTCCAGACTTCTTGACGGTGCGCAGGTATTTTCTATTGCCCAAGTTATTTTTCTGATGCCCATTTTTTAACTTCCAGTGGAGTATTTCTTAACAACAAAATTATTTCTGGTCGTTGGTCTGCTCGACGGGGGGCTTATACTTCCAGGCTTTGGGGTGGGGCGATCATTTCGCAGGCAACAGTTATGGGATAAAACCATTTACGGGCAAGCGCATGTGGGCAGGGAGAGATAAGTCAGAGCCAACAACAGTGACGTACTAGTGCCAAGAGTGACGAGCTAGTGGAGCCAGTTGTATCAGTTCCAGCGCCATCAATCATCATACCATTTGCCAACGTTGTCACTATTGCAATCAGTGACGCAGTTACCACAGTACCATTTGCAAACGCCACCTAGGCCGTCTACACATATTAGTAGGCATGCATGACTTTCATCCTCTGTCGAAACGTCTAGTAGAAATCATGAACTCCATTTTTCATCTTTCAAGGATGGAGCTCGACGTTCGTGCACCACGGCCGCGAGCCTTGCACCAGGTTCCAACAATACAAACCCGCCAAAACATTGTCACGTGGATGATCGAAGACGAATTGTTGCGTGGGAGCCTCGGGTTGTACGGCCGCACGGTACGCACGTTCCATAAGCACTTCAGGGGCAAACACTCCACCAACCTCGTCCGTGCAAGCCGTTGGTGGGCCCAATGACATTCTCTTGCGCTAATAGAGGAGCCGACAACAAGCCAAGCCATTTCATTCACTCAGAGCAATTTCGGCAAAAGGAAGTGTTTTCTCATTAAAGCTAGAACCGGACGAGGACCAAGGTGGTCAGCATGGGTCCTTTGGCTTTACCCATTGCTGCTATAATCTTTTGAGGTATCTAAGCGTTTGGGGGTAAAATTCTCTCCTACCCTCCTAATTGAACTCGCCCTCTCAATACTTTTAGCGTTGAACTCTCCTTACATCGCACACTCTCGGGACCCCAAAGATGATAGACCTATAAAAGATAAAATCACACACTCATGGATTCAACATTTTATGGATGCAAATAACATAGTTTTGCTTTCACAACGTGGTCCATTAACATGTAGCCCCGAAAAAGAAGCTCAAATAGAAATGAATATTGCTCATCATTTAGGACTTTTGCAACGAGGTTTTGCATCCGGTGAATTTAATGAGAATCTTGTTGAAATTTAGATGAGACACATTTCACCATAAATATGGACAACGGTAGAACATTAGGGTTTCGTGGAGATTGTTCGGTAAAATATGCCGATGTAGTTGTGGGAGGAGAATCAATGACAATGGTTGTTAGGATTTCGGGTGGACGTAGGGCAATGATAGAATCCCCCATGATTATATTTAGCAATGAAAATAGAAATTCCCCCATCCGAGGATTAGAAGATTCTATCCTTGGCGTGTTTTACCGTACGGGCCCAAAAGGATGGATGGACCAATGCATCTTTCCTCAATACTTTGAGGAACCACGAGCATTTCAACCCGACATTTATAACCGTACAAAAATAGTGTGGGTTGATAATTGTTCGGGCCATAATCTATCCCCTAGATTAGCGGAGGTATTAGTTCAAAAAAGAACCGTTTTAAGATATTTACCTCTATGTGCCACTCACCTATGTCAACCCGCGGATACTTTTATTATGTCAAAAATAAAAGATGCGTGGACAAGGCAATGGGAAATGAAGAAATCGGAGCTCATTCAAAGTGATGCATGGCAAAATATTCCGCGCGGAGACAATCAATGGTCCAATAAACTTCTTGATCCCGGTAAAAGATTTTTTCTCCAATTGGCAGCCGATTCCATTGAAGAAGTTAATCAGTTACTAGATTGTGATAATATGTCTTATGCTCGTAAATCTATGATTAGATGTGATTTAGCTTTAGGGCTAGATGGCATGTGGAATACTAATCAATTATTTTTACACCTTCAAGAGATTGTTGCAAAATATCGTCAATATTCTGAAGGATTAGAAGTGCCTCATTTGCCTACGGCAACTTAAAATCATATATCATCAACCCCTTACTTTATCTACCCCTTACTTTTTCTAACCCTTACTTTCTCAAATCCTTACTTTTTGTACCCTTACTTTCCAAACCTTTATTTTTTCAACCCTTTATTTTTTCAACCACTTACTTTTTCTAACCTTAAAATTTTCAAATCCTTACTTTTTCTAACCCTTACTTTTTCAACCACTTACTTTTCTAACCCTTACTTTTTCAACTCCTTACTTTTTCTAACCCTTACTTTTCCAACCCCTTACTTTGTCAACTCCTTACTTTTTGAAATCCTTACTTTTTCAACCCCTTGCTTTTTCAAATCCTTTCTTTTTCAAATCCTTACTTTTTCAATTTCTTACTTTTTTTAAACCCTTACTTTTTCAATCCCTTACTTTGGTACCCCTTCCTTTTTGTAACCTTTACTATTTCAAATCCTACTTTTTTTCAACCCCTTACTTTTCCTAATCCTTAATTTTTCAATCCCTTACTTTTTCAAATCCTTAGTTTTTCAAATGTATTGTTTTTCAACTGTCTTCTATCTCAAATATTTTCTTTTTTAATCTTTTACTTTTGTAGTCCTTTATTTTTAAAGCACTTTTTAAAAAGAATACTTCTGAAAAAGTTTACTTTTTCAGTGTGGTCTTTCAATCATATACTTCTAAAAAGTTTTGTGTTTCTATTTGTTTATTTTTTGAAATGAACATTTTTCAAATGTCTCCTTTTCAAATGTATATTTATTCAAATGTATATTTCTTTAATTGTTTCCATTTTCAAAATTTTCCAATCTTCTATTTTCAAATGTTTCCTATTTTTGCAATTCCACTTTTCTTCCATATCTAGGTTCTTCTCTCAATCTTTTATTTTCCTTATCAATTTTTGGTGTTCATTCCATTCTAAATTCTATTTTATCCACATGTTGTTTTTTTTCTAAATGTACTTAAATCTTTGTCGCTTCTAATACTCAAAATGTACACATAATCTTCTTCTATCTTGATACACTAAATGTGCACAAGTGAAAAAGTTTATACTGTAGTCTTAAGTGGAATTCACAAATAGTGTAGTAGTTGACATTTAGTGTAATGATTTCTCACTACACTAATTGCCGAGTTCACAATTAGTGTACGGGTTTGCTTTTCGTGTCCACTACATTAAAAGTGATATTTAGTGTAGTGGTAGTTCCAGAACCCCTAGTGCTTCTAGTTCATATTATTATTTTTTGTAGCAGTGACACAGATTCTAATTGCATTTCAACACAATGATTCTTATTGCTCTGTAATTCCATTTGCTAATATGTAATGAGACTAAAAGGACCAATACTGATTTTGTGACTACAGGATTGTATCCTGGTTCACGTAGTTGAGGTTGTTTGCTTTCAAATTTCATATCCACCACCAATGGTTTTGGAGGTTGAGGATGCGGAACAATCGAGCATTCCAGCCATGCAAGCCTTTGCTGACTACACTAAAAGTTTCATTTAGTGTAATGGCACGAATAGTGTACTTACCTTAGTACACTAATTGCGAACAAGTTGACAAATAGTGTACTAATTGCAAACAAGTGTACTTTCTCAAAAATTTACTTTATCAAAGATTACTTTATCAGAGTACACTTTATGGAAATTTAATTTTTTTAAAGCTTACTTTTTCAAGAGATTATTTTTCAAGTTTTACTTCTTAAAAAGTTTACTTTTTCAAAATTTACTTTCCCAAACATTTACTTTTTCAGCACTTCACTTTTTCAAAACCTTACTTTTTCAAAACTTTACTTTTTCAAACATTTACTTTTTCAGCACTTCACTTTTTCAAAACCTTACTTTTTCAAAACTTTACTTTTTCAAAAATTTACTTTTTTCCAAGTTTACTTTGAAAAAGTTCACTTTTTCAAAAGTTTACTTTTGAAACGGTTTACTTTTGAAAAAGTTTACTTTTCAAACGTTTACTTTTTCAATTGTTTACATTTGGAAAAGCTTATTTTTACAAAAGTTTACCTTTGCAAAAGGTAAGTTGTCTTTTTTCCCCAAATTGATGTTTTTCCCTAGTTCTTGTTTTTTTCAAAAATGTTGTTTTTTCCTAATTGTTTTTTCCTAATTGTTGTTTCGCAAAAATGTTGTTTTTTCCTATTTGTTGTTTTCCCAAATTGTTGTTTTTTCCTAATTGTTGTTTTTTCCCAATTGTTGTTTTTTCCAATTTTTTCTTTGTGAGTTTTATTTTTTCTCTTCTTCACCTCTTTGTACACATGATTCTCTTCTACTTTCAATACACTAAACGTGCACAAGTAAAAAAGTTAATATTCCAATCTTTACAAAAGTTCACAAATAGTGTAGTAGTTCACATTTAGTGTACTATTTTTTCACTACACTAATTGCATAGTTGACAATTAGTGTATGGGTTCGTATTTAGTGTCCACTACACTAAATGAAACTTTTAGTGTAGTAACATGCCAAAGGCAACCTAGTGTTTTTTAAATCTGCGACATCCGATAACTTCCCTGACCATCCCTAACTGTCCTCCCCCATTACTCTCCCTTATTCTCCCTTCCACTCCCTAATTGTCCCTTATTCTCCCTAACTCCCCTTTTCCCTTTGTCTCCCTTAAGTTATTTAAAATTTAAAACTTACATTTTTTAGAATTTAAAGCACTTTAAACTTTTAAGAGTCAAAACCTAAATTTTAAAATTTAGATTTCAACAACTTATATACATGTTAATAATAAATTAAATCTTACAATTGTAAAGGTTTTAGGAATATTTATTTTTAAAACTATTAAAATCAAGGAAGAATTTACAACATGGAAATTTGCCGAAGGAGGCCCCATATCATATATGCCTCCTTAGTACAGCGGTCTCCTTTTTCAGGTTCTATGTTTTGTGGACCTACAATTATGTCATTTACATTCATCCATCCACATCCATCCATCCACTTCAAAATAATTTAGAAATCATCACCGCTCACTGCTTTCAACTCACAGCTCATCGCTCGCATATTAGCATTCCTAAAACAATACACTAAACATCGCATTTAGTGTAGTCTACACTAAATACGAACTCTTACACTAAATGTAAGAATCACAATTAGTGTAATGACATAACAATACACTAAATGTGAAACATTACACTATATGTGAATGGCAGTAAAAATTGGATTTTTATTTATTTGTACTTGTGCACAATTAGTGTATGAAAAGCTTGCCGCAATGAATGAAAAACAACATTGTTCAGAGGAGCATTAGTCACTCAAAAAGAATCGGAATTACACTTATGAGATGTTTTTTGACATCTAAATTTTCTGTAGATGTGTTTTGACGTCTCATATGTTTAGTTTGAAGAAAATTTGAGTAAGTTATGGGCATTCAAAGATTTTGATGATGTAAAGGAAGAGAGACTTAGGGAAAGGCATGACGGCCGGTAGGCAATTGATTGAGGGTAGGGAGAGGTGGGAAATAGGAAAAGTCAACATAGAGAATAAAGACATGACGGCTAGTTGGCGGTTGATTGAGGCATCATTATTGATGTTGGCGGCTAACACTAATCGTGAACTTGTTCGCAAATAGTGTAGTAGGGTGAATACACTATTTGCATGACTACACTAAATGCGATGTTTAGTGTACCGTAGGTGAAGGGCACCTTTGGCTATAATTCATTCAAAAAAGGCATGCCAAATTATTTGGGAAATTATTGAGTGAAAATGCCGAAATTGAAGAAAATATTAATATACAAAATCTTTGGACATCATGGACATCAATGGGGAGTTATGGCTTGGAAAGCCTTGATTCTTGAAAGTGTGTGCAAAAGAGTTCCAAGTAGGAAGCTCGAGGTCTTAGGTTCAATCCCCTTGGCTGTCAAAATAGGCTAATTATAGTAATATATGAACTTTGTCGAAATCTGCTAAAATTTGTTTTAGAAAGCCGAACTCACTTTTTTGACTTTAATTAATTATTCGGCGCCCAAGTGCCGAAGGTGCCCTTGTCCTACAGTAGTGCTGAAGAGTGTTTAACATGAACTATCTATGAAGTTCCCTTAAAGCTCCACATCACCCACTTTTTTGACTTTAATTAATTATTTGGCGCCCAAGTGCCGAAGGTGCCCTTGACCTACAGTAGTGCTGAAGAGTGTTTAACATGAACTATCTCTGAAGTTCCCTTAAAGCTCCACATCACCTAAGCATCGTCAATACATAGCATTGATTTACAATTGCAATTGAGCATGGTACTGTACATACAATTTTCTATAGTTTGTATGTTTGAGCACTTGATACGCTCGCAATCCATCCATCCATCATCCATCTATAAATTCATCAATCTATCCATCCATTTGCGGCATTGAAATTTTGAATTGGGCACGGAAGATGCTCAGGTTTACATAGGTGTTTCTTGTCCACAAGTAGTGGTAAGTTCATTTGTTCATTCCTTTGTCTTTTCATTTATTCCTCATGCATTCCGTCTTCAGAAGCTTGCAAAGAGACTGTTGGGTGTGTCTTGGATGTGTCAATGGAACGATATACTTGTCTCTTTAACACTTCAATTAATTCTTAAATCATAAACATCCGTTGGGAATTGTATATCTAGGCACATGTTTTATTCTACAGAGGCACCCAAATCCAATCTGCCAGCCAATTCCAATTGGCCACCCAATTCCAATCAGTAGAGTATGCACTAAATGGTGCATGAAAATGGTAAATGCATGAAATGGTGCATGAAGCGGCCCAAAATCAATAACTCAAAATCTGAAAACCCCAGTCATTATTAGCATTGGGTCATGAAGTGTGCAATTTTCAGTTGCTCCACCTCAATTGAGCTCTCATTGGTGGCCTTGCCTTGAAAGTTGAACAAAGCCGATCGCCATTGGGTACCCTCCATGAGTTGGTTATCCATGGCATGTCTTCTCTCTTTTTACCTACTCTCACTTATTGGCATTGGGCAAAGGAGGGCACCAAATCTCGCCTACTCTACAGTTTAATTATAGGCTACGGTGGTTTTTGGGCATCTAAATTCTATATCAATTGCAATTATATGATATTAAATTTGAAAAATTATTTGTTGAGTTTCATTCCTAATTTCGCATCTTTCTACATAAATTTTTTTGACATACAATATCATTTGAGTCTCCAACCAAGTCAAGTGATCGGAATTGGGTGCCTAAAAAATGGGCAATTGTTAACACTACAGTAGCACTATTCATTTGTATAGTACCCTGCAGGGCTGTCAAAAGAGTTGAGCTTTTTATGTTTGAAGCACCATAATTTTTTCCCTACAAGTCCAAAAAAAGAAAGAAACAATTTTCCATTAAAAATAATCCGTATTTCTATTAGTAGTAAAATTTCAAGAAGGTATCTTCAAAAATGGATTATTAGGAACCTCCCAAAATTGATTTGTCCCCCGTACAGACAAATTGTCCTTTACGAGTTAGACTGTGACTTACTTCCAATGGTCACAATTTCCACACATTCATCACACAGATTTTAAAAACATATATCAATTACTCCAGGCTTAACTCATTACAAAGGTTCATATCTCCAAAGGTTACTAAAAAATACTTCCTCTTTTTCAAGAAGGAGCTCCAACTTTTCTCGCTAAAAAATTGAATCAATTGGCCTACTATTTTATCCTTATACTAGCAGTTGGCGCTTGCTTTGCAACGCGTTAGTTCAACCATTTTAATGTAGTTAGTTTATCACAAAATATTAAAAAAGAAAGTTAACAACAATCTACATCAAATATAAATATGTCTTTGAAACCTATGCATGAATTTAATAATGTAATAGAATAGAATAGAATAGAAAAAAATAAATTAGGTTTTAGGTTCTTTGCATTTTAACATGGAATTTCAAAAATGTTATGAACGTCAAATTTGTACTTAAGAGTTTCAAATTTATTTTGGATAAGCACAAATTGCAACACACAAATGCAAATTCCACACACCCACAAACTCAACTTGCAATTACAATCTCAAATTTACACAACCACAATCTCACCTCAAAACTTGTAATTTCAATCTCCACAACTCGAATATGGAATTTTGCAACTCCAACTTTGTATGCCAACCTCCAAGATCACAACTCCAACTTCACAACTTTTTCACTCCGAGTTTACAGTTCATAATTTACAATTCAATCTTTAAGTGCTTAACTCAAAAAATATTTTGAACGTCAAATTTGTAATCAAGAGCACAAATTGCAACACACAAATGCAAATTTATCACACCCAAAAACTCAAGCTAATGCTTTGCAACGCAATAGTCCAACCATTTTAATGTAGTTTTTATATTACAAACTATATTTAAAAAAATGTAACATGATTCACTGCACGGTTGGCTGCGCAATTAACTACGCGGTTGGCTGCACAATTAACTGCGCGGTTGGCTGCACCATTCCTACAGTTCACTGCACGGTTGACTGCGCGATTGATCGCTGCGTGGTTCACTACACGGATTATGATTTTAGTAGTATGATTGTGACCAATTGATTTTGTCAGTTAACCCCAAAAGATCCATGAGTCCCCTCCGAAGACTATAAGAGCCCCCTCGGAGGACTCTTGGGCCCTTAGGGATTTAATCATCTACCATAACTCCTAATTGGTTACTTATTGCACCAACTACCTACTGTGTTGGAAAATAACTACCAAATAGGCCCTAGTATCAATACCATTGAAGCTATCCAATTGGCAATTTCTATGTGATTAAGTAAAAATATACCAAATTGAAAAACTTACTAAGACTCTAAGTATTGCAGTACACATGTAGGTATCATCTAATTACCATCTTCATCCTCCTTCAAAAACTCAAATCATGTTTGTTTTGGTGTAGCCAATGCGCATCAATTGGAGACATCTTATAGTGCAAGAATGGCCACCCTTCTAAATTTACATAAAATCTGACAAGGTACATATCTCTCAAACCGACAAGTCTTTGTGCACCATCACATAGAATGTAGCCTACAACAAACGATTTGTGATTTGCCACCTCTTGAACAAATTCCGGCATAAAGTTCTTTTGGGATTTCCATATAGGACCTCGTTAAATCAACTTACATAATAATTATTTTGTTTTGATACCATGGCTAATTTGTGTGGTTTGATATTTTACCACAATTTCCAAAACAAATTTTCCTATTTGCTTCAAACTCTATATTTTTTTCAAATCATACTGGAAAAATTCCTACATAATTTTGACTTAATTTAATAATATTTTATTTAAGGATCATATGGTTAGAAGAAAGAAGATAGTATTCAATTTTCATTCTTTACACTAAAAATAATGGTGTTGGAACATTATATAGTAGGACATAGTTAGAGAATTTTTGGAGGTTTACTCTTTAACGTCCAAGTGGACCACGAGAGCTTGGGAGAGTCTACAAGCAAAATAGATTAGGTAGATCATCATTTACACATTGGGTACATTTCATTGTGACCCCACTTTGCGGATATTGGTGTAGTTTGTCAATACATGTGCCAATTGGAGATCATAGAGATGCGTTGGAGAGCTCTCTTACAACTCCAAGTGCGTTATGAGTACTTTGACAACGACGAACAATCGTGGAAAGAGTTATAATATGCGCCTAAGCACCAAAATCAACCGTGCCAGGGCCTTGTAGACGTTAAAGGGTTAAACACTAGTGGACAAATTTGTGTTGATATTGAAATCATTGATGTTGGTTCAATCTTGATTTCCAAACCATGACTATACTCGTACCTTTAAAAATTTTAAATCTCAAAAAACCTCACAACTTTCTTTTCATGAACTAAGTTTTCAAAGAAGAAAAAATCTAGTACAAGTTAAGTGAATTATAAATCCTCAATTGTATAACAGATACTACAATATGAAGAAGAAGAAGAAGAACGCCGGCCCCCGAAGGGGGCCGGCGTGAGTAAAGTGTCCGTTCATTCCACCACTAAGTCCATGCCCACCGGGCATGGGTTAGTAGTATGGAACTACTTCCCCCTTTCGAGGGTGGACACTATGTACCCAGTAACAAGTAACCGATACCAAAGGACCCAAGGTCCCAAAGAGTTTTAAAAGAGGGAGGGTAAGTACGGTGAAGTGCAAAAAATGGAATTGTAGATCTATGGAGGGGGGTTTAAGGCGTCCGGAAGGGGTTGTTTGTTTTCAAGTTTACGTTTATGTAGGAGTATCGACATAGCATGTTGGATTGCAATAGTGTTAATATTTGAAAAGGTGGTTTTGATTGAAGTGATGGGGATTTTAAAGGTTTCTTCAAGAGTTGTCATTGAGGGGATGTAGGTGGTGGCTCTGGCACCCGCGGTGATGACAATGATGGGGTCTACTTTCCATCCTAGTGCATGAATCTCGTCAAGTAGTGGTTGGTATTTGTTTGTTTTATTTTGAAATGGTGTCTGGAGAGAATCTATCATTGCAATATGTGAATTCAATAAATTGGATGGTGAGATTAGGGTCTATGTGGTTTGGTGGGGGGTCTTTGTATGAAAGTCCTCTAAGACATAATAGGTCCGGTTTGAATCTTGCATTGCAGTGGCATCTTTGAGTATGACAGGTGCAGGGTAACAGCCAAGGAGGGACCGTATTTTCTTGTGGGTTGTCGTTAAAGGTTCCGGCATTCATAAGAATGAAACACCGGGATTTGGTTGATGATATAAGTAGTTTGCGAATAGCCCATACGGCTTTGTTATGTCTTTTGACAATTAGTGAGTGTATATGGGGGTTTTGGCACTTGAGTAAGACATGTAGCCATGTATCTGGGTCCGTGGAGTTGCAAATTGGACATGTAATTGTAGGAAATCTATCTATTCCAAAAAAGAGTTGTTTGCGGGCATTACCCATGTATTGTCCCGTGCGGAATTTAATTAGGCATGTGATTTGTGGGTCCGTTATAAAGGGGTTTTTCCAAAAATTATTGGACAGTGCGTTGTGAATGTTTGGGTTGCCAGTCCATTTATCAATATTGGGGAAGTTTTCTGTAAGTTTTTCTAGGTTATTTATAAGATCATGTTTTTTAAGGTATTTGTCTAAGAATCGTATGGGGCCTTTATCGGGAGTTTCTCCCATGGAGGGCCATTCATATCTATGAAAGTAATATGGGGTGGCATGGGCGTGTTCGTATGGGTGTTCGGCTTTCTTGTGGGATTTTTCTCTTCCTTCCTTTGCGAGTTTGTCAGCTTGTTCATTACCGTCTATATTAGCATGGGCTCGGACTTTGTGGAGTGTAGTAATCTGTGTACGGTTTTGGAGCATTTCAACCATAGATGCAAGGATAGTTTTGTCCGGATGACTGTTGTGTAAAGTAGGGTGTTTAATGTGTGTATTAAGGAGGTATAATACATTTACACAATCTGTAAAAATGTGAGCCGGTTCGTTTGGGTATTTAGTTGTGATTATTTTAAGGGTTTTATGTATAGCCATCATTTCGGCTCTTAAAATATTTTGGAGTCCATGTAGTCTTTTGCCTGATTTAATTTGTTTGGTTGAATTGTATATCCCATAACCGGCTTTTTCTCGGTGCCAGTGTCCCGGGCTTACTTCCGTTGGTTCTTTAAAGGAGCCGTCAGTGTAGTAACTAAAGTTGGGGTCAAATTTAAGGTCTCTATTGATTTGGTAGTAGGAGAGGGGGAGGCTTAGTTCGGTAATTGGTGTTGCGGTGATGTTTGTGTGGGGGGTTTTAGACCATTTTTTGTTGCGGTTTACACGGGTTAGAATGGGTGTGGGAGAGGCGGTTGCGGTGTATACTTTGTTAATGTTTAGATTTTTTGCTATCAGAGTGAGATGAGTGAGGTTTTCTAGATTACCAATTTCTTGAGTTTGGTGATGTATACATAGGATACGTAGGGTTGCTGGTTCGAGGCGGGGTGTTTGTATATGCGGCGGTATAGTGGGTTCTTTGTAAGTTATAGTGTCAGCTTCAAATAGTACTATGATGTGTGAGTCCGGGAATGGGCCTGAGTGTGGATTAGAGTTGTGGTACCAATGAGTGTCAGGAGTGATGATAATGGTGATGTTGCGGTCAGGGTCATTGTTTGCCGCTAGGCGTGCCCAATGTATTGCTTGTTGGGTTTCTTCTTTGTTGTGAGGGTGTGCAAGGCCTATTCCGCTCCACCTATAATCAAAAGTTTTTCCAAGAGATCCAAAAATTTGATCCCGTTCGAATGGAGAGTAGTATTTTGAGATTTTTGTGGAGCATGTAACGGGGGATGAGAAGTATGAATGTGTTATATTCAAAGATGTAATAAGGTAGTCTAAGATAGGGTTGGGTAATGTATAGTGTGCATTTTTAAGGGGGTCGTTTTTGGGTATTCGGTAGTTATATCTTTGGTATAGCCAAACAACTTCGGTTTCAAATGATTGGGGTATTGGTTCAATGATAATGGGGGTTTGTAGTGCGTCGTGATATTGGTTCCACAACCATTGTAGTCTAGTGAGTGGTATGGTTATTAGATGTCTCCCATTATCTTCGTATATGTCGGCATTATCTTGTTGTATTTTGATTGTATTTGTTTGTGCGAGGATGTCAATTTTGGGGTTACATTCGGTTGTAATGATGTTAAGGAGGGGGATAATAATAGGTGGTGTGATAAATCTTCTATCTCGAGGTTGTGCTTGAGGGTGGTGTAATTGTATGATATTTAGGTAATAATTGTTTTGAGTTCTGAGGTAGTATTGTGTGAGGATTTCAGTGTTATGTAAGGAAGTATTTGGGTTGTGCCAAGGGAAGAGATTTCTTTGTGGGAGCCATTTGGCGTAGGTGGTGTTGTTGTGGGTCCAATGGCATAGATATGACGTATATTGTTTGTTTATGTTGTAGGAGTCAATGTACTTTCTATGTTTGTGCGCGGTTATGTTGTTTATTGGGTGTATGGAAGGATTTTTTAGTATATGTGGTGGAGGGGTATATGGACGTGAATGTGGCGGGTTTGGGGGGATTAGAGGGGGGTTGATGTTGTGGTGGGTGTCGTTGTGATCAATGATGTATGAGTCTTTAAGTGTGTATGGTGTGGCGTGAGTGGTGCAAGGGTTGGGGCATATGGGGAGACATGGGGGATGACAAAAAAGTTGTTTAGCAATATTTAGTGCGCTTTTTATTAATTTATGGGGGGTGCCGTAGGCTGTTTTGTAGCTCTTGTCGTCCATAAGGTGTGTACCATTTGGTAGTGTAATTTGTTTTATATCGGTAATGTTTGCAGAAATAAGTTTTTGTAAGAGTTTGTCGGATAATTGTCGGTTAAGTCTTGGAAGGTTATGTATTTCATTTGTCCAGTTTTGTTCGAGTGGTGCGGGGCCTAGTAGGAAATCATCTAGCGTGCTTTTTAGAAATGTTTGGCCTTCTGTTTTTAGTAAAAAAAGTGTGCGGGTAATAGGGGACCGAAGGCAATCAGATCTTTTAAGTCTTTGGAGGTATTGTGCTCCTCCATAGATGGCAAGAATGTGCCGAAGGAGTCCACTATAGATTAGTCCTAGTCGTCCTTTGTCGTTAAGTGCATTCTGGAGTTGTTATCCAATGCACCGTAGATAGGCATTTTTGAGGGAGAAAGCTTCTAAACCAAATAGTTCGTGAGGGAGTTGTGTTATGACATTGGGAGTACAATTAGGGAGTCCGCATACTTTCTTTTATAGGGCTATGATTTTCTTATCCAGTTTGTTTATGGCGGGCATGGAATAAGGGACCGCATAGAAACTATATGAGATACCTGGGCGTATGACGGTATCAATCATTTTTATTTTTTGTTGTAATGTAGCCGGACATAGTGCAAGTTCCTTTCATTGTTTAATAAGTTTTGTAGTAGTAGCGTGGATTTGAGTTTTCCATTTTAACGATGGGACTAGATTTATTCCAAGGTATATGTAGGGTTGGTTTTGGTTAAGAACCGGAATTGGTTGGCTACGATATTGAATATTGGTGGCTTGAATGAGGGCTTTGAAGGCGGTCGGATTTATTTTGGATTTGTTTGGGCAACCAGTTACGGCACATTTCTGGACCCCAAGTTCCATCCCGGTCCAAAGACAAAATTTGTCTATTTTGTCCAATTGAATTTGGAGTGATTTAAGGTGACCGGAGATGGCTGCTAGATCGTCGGCATATGCGGCCGAGTTTACGGTAATTTTTGAGGTGCCAAATGTGTAGCCATTATTATCTCTTTGGAGCCATCTCAATAAAGGTTCTAAAAAGATAATAAAGAGGTATGGGCTCAGTGTATCACCTTGGATGGTACCCCGTTGGATGGGGATAGGGCGTGTTTTACCAAAGAATTCTCCGGTGTATGTAGTGGTAGATTGAGAGTATATATTACCAACCAGTGCTACTGCGTCTTCCGGGTACCCAAGGTCGCTCATTATGGCTAGTAATCGAGGATGGTCAATGGAACCGAATGCGTTTTTAAAGTCGATGTAGAGTATGTAAATGTCTTTATTAGTAAATTTTGCATCTTCGAGTGCAGCAATGAGGGTTTGAAGTTGCCGTGTCGTACTCCTCTCGGCTCTAAACCCCTCTTGGCTTTCATGTAATATTTGGTGTGTTTGCCCGTAAGCCGATAATATTGATGTTAGTGTGCTAGTATATAATTTATAAATGGTGTTAGCTAAGGCAATAGGTCGGTGGTTAGGTAGCTCGGATGGGTTTCTTTTTTTGTATAATAAGATTGTTAGACTTGTTTTCCAAGATGTGGGGATAGATTTTTGTTTATAGCAGTGGAGGAAGAATAGTGATAGGAGATCGTGGAATCTTGGGGGCATGTTTTTTAGGATTGAGTAAGGTATATGGTCCGGGCCGGGGGCCTTGTTGGTTCCTAAATTTTTTAGGCACATGTTGTATGTGTCTCTATTATAATATGTGTGGAGAGGTGTTGTTGGAACTCCTCTTTTATCAATAGTAAGTCCGTCCAAGTCATGCCACGGGTATTGCCTAACACCGCACGTGCATGTTGGTATATGTTGTGGTTGGAAGTGGCATGGGGGGTGGTTGGACTATTGTTTCTGGATTGTTGGAAATGTATTTCATTTGCGATGTCATCTGGATTGGTTAGAATGTTGTTGTTTTGATCTAAAATGCAGTCTAGTGGCAGGTTTGTGTTATTTTTAAAGACATTTCTATGGATCTTTTTTGGGCTAGTTTCGTATAGTTGACGGTACTTAGAAATGGCTTTTTTGACACATTCTCTTGCATATTTTGTGGTAATTTTCCGAGCTTCTTTATTGGCATTTTTTGCAATGATTGCAATGTCTATTAACCAATCTTCGTGATGGATGTTGGATAGTGGTATTTGTGGGATTTCAGGGTGGCGGAGGTTTTGTAGTTCGGAGAGTATAGGGTGGGTTCGCCAATTTTGGTTAGTTTTAGCGATATGAATTGTTTTACGAATCGTGTGGTATGTGACAAGATGTTGTTTCCACTTTTTTGCTAGCTTTCTTGGGAGATACCCTCCTTGTTTCGAGGTTCTAGGTGTGAGTTGTGGGATCGGAGGTGCTTTGCAGGTCTTTTCTAGTGTACTAGAGATTTCATTAATGATTTGGTCAATAGTTGAACAAGCTTCCTGCCATTGTATTTGTGTGAGGTGTTGATGGTTAGAAAGAGTATAGGTAAGGGAGTCTATTAGTAGTGCGTTTTTTTCAAAGAATATTGTGTTAAAGTTAGCAAGGTTTTCTTTTGGAATGGGGTTTAGTATTTTAATGTTATTTGAGTTAATGGTAGTGGGAGGTCTGCTTATAAGGGTGTTGTGAGGTATATTGAGTTGGATTGGGAAGTGGTCCGAGTTTAAGTTGGTTGTGGTATTGGTAGTGGATGTATATTGAGTATGGTTAGGTGTTTTAATGTAGAATCCATCTATTAGGCTAGTGTGTGTGTAGTTAAGTCCACCTTGACGAGAGTATTGTGTATCTGTTGGGATTAGATGTAAATCTAGATCGTTCGTGTACCTTTGCCATTGATAGTCTATGTCAAGTGGTGGGGTAAGGATCGCTCCGTTTCGTCGTCCAATAAGGGCAATATCCCGGTTAAAGTCTCCGCAGAGTATTATTGTGTGGTTAGTGTGTGTGTTTACCTGTGATGTGATGGAATTTTGGATTACCGGAATAAGCCTAGAGTCTTCTGTGTGTGAGGGCATATATAGGTGAAGGATGAGCCATGGTTGGAGGGGTCGGTTAGTTATTTCAATGATTTGAAGATATGGTGAAATATTTGCCGGGGTAGGGATTTTAGTAATATTCCCGGGGAAGGCATATGATTGGTGTATGAGCATGAGTAGACCTCCTCTTGCCGGTGTATATGGTCTTCGTTGTTGGATGCATCGTGTGAGGGAGTGGGTGTTATTGAAAATAATTTTATAGTTTGGAAATAACTTTTGTATGTATTTTGTGGATTTAGTAGCGGTTATTTTAGTTTCTTGTATGGCAATGATGGCGGGTGGTGTGTTGGTGTGGGTGGTTAGGTTGTGGATGCATGGTAGGGCAGTGTTTAACGTTGAGGCGTTCCATGTAGTAATGTATGTGTTTCTATTATCTATATTTTCGTGGTTGTAGAGTGGGGGGGAGATGTAAGCGGGTGTTGGCGTGGGGTGTGTGTAGTCATGAATAGGTTCAAAGCATCTAAGGGTTTCAAGGATAAGATTGTGCGGGAAATAAGGAAATTTTAGTTGTAGTTCATCGGGAGAAGGGGGTGAGGTTTGGCTATGAATAAAGTTATATAGGTCGTTGTGTAAAGAAGTTTTGTGTTCAAGAAGGTGTTGGTTTTCTTCTAGAAATTTAGTGTAGGGGTGGGGTATATCTATATGTCTTTCAGGGGGATTGTGTAAGGAGGATAGGGTGTTTAATAATATATTTGTCCAATGTGTAGGGTTTGTGTTGGTGGAGTTTTGGTTGGTGATATTGTTGCATTCATCTATTGAAGGGTGGAGGGTGTTAATTAAGGCGAATAAGATATGTGGGGGTGGGTGGTCATTTTTTTGATGTATGTAATGGGAAATGTTGGGGTAGAGGGTGGAATAAGTATGGTGGAGTATGTGATTATATTTTAGAAGTGGGGCAAACGAGGATGCTAGATGTTGGTATTCGGGGTGGAGTTTTATAGTGTTCGGAATGAAATAGATTTTGGATACTCTTTTATGTGTTTTTGGGTGGTTGAGGAAGACATTTGGCATTGGGCCGGGGTTAGTTTCTATGTCTCCACAAAGTATAATTAGTAATTTCAAATGAGTAATGCTTATGGTTTTTAGAGGGAGGGGTGTAGAGTTTTGTTGTTGTTGTTGTTGTTGTTGTTGTTGTTGTTGTTGTTGTTGTTGTTGTTGTTGTTGTTGTTGTTGTTGTTGTTGTTGTTGTTGTTGTTGTTGTTGTTGTTGTTGTTGTTGTTGTTGTTGTTGTTGTTGTTGTTGTTGTTGTTGTTGTTGTTGTTGTTGTTGTTGTTGTTGTTGTTGTTGTTGTTGTTGTTGTTGTTGTTGTTGTTGTTGTTGTTGTTGTTATGTTTTGTAGTATATAAGTATACTGTAATATGTTTTAATTTTCTTTTGTTTGTATTTATATATATTTTTAGTGTTTTTTTACTATGCTTTTTAGTATATATATATACTATAGTTGTAGCGTTGTTTGACGCTATTAGTTTGACATGTCCATCTTGTTCTCAATGGCTCTTTGCTCCCGCTCTGATGCTTGAGATTCAGCGGCCATGATGGTAGCAATGAGTTGAGAGCGTAGGGTTGACATTTCCCCTCTAAGGGATTTTACCGTGTTAGCTTGCACTAGGTCCGCATATTGTCTTGCTTCTTCCACGATTTCCCCTTTCATAGTCTTCATTTCTCTTCGGAGTTGTTGTAGGGTGACACCATTGTTTTTGATTGGGCCATTTTCCATGGCAATTACTGCATTAGCTACAGCAGCATTTACATCCGAAAATCCAAGTCTTGTCAATTCCTCCACACTTGGTTTGTTACTCCCGTCCAAACTTTTGGGGTGGGGGGTAAACATGATGTACTTGCCGTGGAGTTGTTTACTTTGTTTGACGTATTTTTTATATACCGCGGCATTTAAACACTCAATGTTGCAAGTTCCTACATGCCGACCATGTTCGAGTTTGAAGAATGTATCAACCACATTCTCCTCCCCTAGTATGGATTTTATCCCATCCGCTAGCTCTTTCTCACTTTTTGTTTTGTTGAGATTTTTTGCAATGAGAATTAGACAATTCTTTTTTGCAATCTCATCCTCATCCATCTTCCGTGGTGCAAAGGCCGGTACAAAGATCTCATTATGCAATGAGATTTTGTAGTCCTTAACTTTGGCCGCTTGTATGGGAGAGGGGGTTTTGACCCAAGCAAACTCAAAGATGGTTTTCTTTTCTATCCCTGTGACTTCAAAATCATATCCTCTCGCAAAACTATCCTTTACAATCTCATTGTGTAGGTCGCATGACTCTCTATTGGCAAGGTTGGGGCCGGAGATTTTGACCGATAGGAGGTGCGAAAAGGCCAATGCATCGTATGTTTTACACACTTTGCCTAGATGTGGAATTCCTTCATTCAAGGTCAGAATGAAGGGCCTCAAACCTTTTAGCAACCCTTTTCCATCTTTCTCCGGGTTTTTTAGGTGTAATTTCACCACCCCGTTCCATTTTTCGGTTTGGTGAAAGCAAAATATTGCTACTGGTTCACCAATCCGAGTGCCCAAGGGAATCCCCATATTTTTTAGCCTTGTTTTGACTTTCTCTAACACAGCCTCCTTTCCCCATGTTTGATCACCAAGTTCAAAGTGAATTGAAACTTGGTAATCTAAAGCAAAACCAACCTCATCTACCTCAACTTCACTTGGAAGTTGGGTGAGATTGAAGTGGTTGCCCAGCTTCCCATCGATTCTTTTCGAGGGCCATTCCCTTTGAGGGATGAAAGGAAAAGATGGTATTGCTTCAACATTTTCAGCTGCCTCTATAGGACTTAGACCATTTTGCACTAATTCCTCTAAGGTAATCAATGGTACTTTGGGGCTATCACTTTTCTTTGCAAGAGTGTTCATTGTGTTGAACCCTAACCAGTATTCGGTGTGAGGCAAACTTGTTGCCTTCACCTTTTTCTGGGAGGTACTAGCAACTGCTAACGCATTTGGAGGTATATTTACGGCACATGCATTTTCCTCAACTGCCTCTATAAACAATCTCTTAGAGGGGGTAGCCATAGTTTGGAGTTGAGCCAATCTGTCAATAAAAAACGTAAGGGTGTCACTAGCGGTAAAGTGTAGGGTCACTATAGTATTACTCGTTATCACCTTGATTTTAACTTCTTCCCACAACATGCGTTGAGGGCTTGGTGAAGTTAATGTAATCAAGAAGGAGAATAGAGCAGTAGTGTAGATGACATTCAAGCAAGCACCTTGACCCCTAACTTCTAAGAGTTCTAATTGGAAGGGGATGAGTTTATGACTTTTAGAGACTATTATCCGTACACACACATGAGAGGTGCCATAAAAGAGGTCACCTCCCCAAGTAAACAATTTTGATATTAGGATTTGTGCACATGCCCATTGGTTTGCATAATAAACCCAATGAGAAAAAATACTACTGATCCGAGAGTAGAGTGGGAGAGAACTATGACTTACTAGTATGAACTTAAATTGTTGCCAATTCGTGGCTGAGCAACATGAGCTGGTTAGTAATGGTAGATAACATACGTACTGTATTGGGCCCGCTGTAGGCGTCGGGTGACCGTTGGGGTTGGTGTAGTTCCCGCTCTGGTTCTCTGTCTGGGGCTGCCTCTCGCCTGTCCCGCAGGTTACGGTGCTTCGTTCTTGCGTCTGGACTCTAACTCCGGGCGCTCGCTCTTGAATCCTTGTACAGCTTGTCTTGGCTTGGTGACGAGCTTGTCTCTGGCTCTGGTGCCCGAAGGCGCTCCCTGTACCGCTTGCGGCGTTTACACGATTGTGAGGGTTGCGGCTCTCCAGGCTGCGGCGTTTGTGGAGACTGCGGCTCGTGGGAGCGGTTTCTGGGGATCTTGGTCTCGGACGGCCTCTAGGGTTTGTGGCGTGCGGGCTTACTCCCTCGCCTGCCACGGTAGGGCTTCCTGCGTTGCTATCAACGCCCGCGCTCCGACTCTTGAGTACAACCCACCTGTCTTCCAAGATGGGGTTGCACCGTAGAGCGTACAGCTCGCTCTGGCGGAGACGATTGTGACTTCTCTTGTGCAATGAGGACAGGTGCGATGGGGTAAGTCGATGCCGGGGTGTATGTTGAAGTTGTCGCTGGCTTCCCCTGACGGCTGGATTCCTTGTGCACCCGTCCTTGTTAGTTGCTGTCGCGATTGCAGCGAGCCGCAGGTTGACTCCTTTTCGTGTACTGCAGGTACAACACCTAGAGCTATTGTTGATGGCGAGGGCCGTGGTGGGTTGGGGCCGCCTGGATGATCCTGCAAACTCTGCGAGCTTCGATGTCGTATCAGGGTTTGCCGGATCTGTTCCACGTCTCCTCACTACTGAAAGTGTATCAAGCCCCTCCGTGACGATGAGGTGAGGTACTTCTCGCTTGGGCTTGGATCTGGTTTGCCGCCTTGCTAACCTCGTGTGTTGAATGAGTGTCTTCTCTCCTGATTCTGAGATTTCTTCTGTCCTGCATAGGCATAAGCCGATCTGGAGGGAGTGAATCAGCAAATAATTGAGGTCAGTTGGTTTATGACAAGACGAGGTGCAGAACGAAAACAACGAGAACAACTGGAAGAGAAGAGGGGAGAGTTCTTCACGGGTGCGGTGAGTCTTTGTCAGCTGCAAGGGCGGCGGCTCCTTCTCCTGCTGGATTCTCCACTGGTATGTATCTTTCACACAGGCAGAGGCTGAAACAATGCATGTGCGCAGTGTAGCAAAGTGAGAGGATTCAAGAGGTAGATGGTATCGTGTTATATACCTTGTGGAGGATTGTTGTTTGGTGGATGTCGTTGTGTTCGATGAACGTTGTTGTTCTTGAGTTTGTGTCCGTTTAGGGTTGGTTCCTATAGAGTGCCGTTTGTCTTCAGCTGGGCGGTTCTGATGTTGTAGATGAGATGTTGAATCTTGGTCCTTCATGGATTTGTCATTTTTTGGAATGTTGTGACGGCTAGGGTTTCGTACCAACAATAGTTGGCAGTATGTCTTTGTGGATTTCGCATTGTTCCTGTAATCATCTGGAAAGAAATTGTATGAGTGGGAGGATAGAGGTGGTAGAGTTATGTGGGCGCTTACTTGGTTGTGCACAGATCTTGTTTTTGTGTGTCGTTGTGGAAGCTGGTTGTGCTCGCAACTTGTTTTTGTGTGTTGCCTAGATCTTCTTAAGTTGTGGAGTCTTCGGATCTGTTTTTCCACTAATCCTGATTGCGGCAGGTATACGTAATTCGGTGATGAGTTTTTGTTTGCCTCCTGTTTGTCTTGTTTGTATATTTCTATACTGTAGGCTGCCCATCTTGAGAGTTCTTGATTTTTCCTGATGATAAGTAGCAACATGCAGAAAATGGTTAGATTAGTGTTTAGGAAACGTACCTTAGCCATGATGGGAGTTGCGTCGTTGTTGCTGTTTGTCTTGGGTTTGGCGATGGTTTTGGTGGTTGCAGGACGTTGACATTGGTGCATTTCTTTTGTAGGTGACTTGGTGGTCTTCCTTGGGTACTGCTGCTCCCTGATTTGTACCTGGTGTACTAGTGCTGCACTTCTCGATCTGTGGTAGCTTTGTGGCTCTTTGTTATAGTGGTTAGTCATGCATAACACAACATCAGCAGTCATTAGGACCTTACCATTAAGTTTGCAGAAGCAGTATTGGGATCTGCGGATCTGTTCTTCTTTCATTCCTGATTTTGGTAAGATCTTGTGTGTCGATGTTGAGTTTTTGTTCGCCATCTGTTTGTCCTATCTGGATATTCTTCTGCTGTTGGCTGCCCGTCTTGAGAGTTCGTGGTTTTTCCTGATGACATGTAACAGCAAGCAGAAAATGGTTAGATTAGAGTTTAGGAAACGTACCTTGGTCATGATGGGAGTTGCATCGTTGTTGCTGTTTGTCTTGGGTTTGGCGATAGTTTCAGTGATTGCAGAGCGTTGACGTCGGTGCGTTTCTGTCGCAGGTGACTTGGTGGCCTTCTGCGGGTACTGCTGCTCCCTGCTTTGCACCTGGCGTACTAGTGTTGTTCCTCTCGACCTATGGCAGCTTTGTGGCTCTTTGTTATAAGGGTTAGTCATGCATACCACAACATCAGCAGTCCTTGGGACCTTACCACGAAGTGTGCAGAGGCGGTATTGGGATCTGCGGATCAGTTCTTCCTTCATTTTTGATGTCGGTAGGTTCATGTGTGTCAATGTTGAGTTTTTATTCGCCTCCTGCTTGTCTTGTCTGTGTATTCCTCTTCTGTTGGCTGCCCGTCTTGAGAGTTCGTGATTTTTCCTGATGATATGTAACAGCAAGCAGAAAGTGGTTAGATTAGAGTTTTGGGAACGTACCTTGGCCATGATGGGAGTTGCGTCGTTGTTGTTGTTTGTCTTGGTCTTGTTGATGGTTTTGGTGGTTGCAGAGCGTTGACGTCGGTGCATTTCTTTTGCAGGTGGCTTGGTGGTCTTCCTCTGGTACTGTTGCTCCTTGCTTTGTACCTGGCGTACTAGTGCTGCTCTTCTCGATCTATGGTAGCTTTGAGGCTCCTTGTAATAGGGGTTAATCACGTATAACCCAGCATCAGCAGTCCCTAGCATCTTACTATCAAGTTTGCATAAGAAGTATTGAAATTTTCCTAAGTACAGAATACACATATGAGACTTATCTGGTCCTTGGGTTTGTTGAATCTCGTGGGCTGATCTTGTATCTTGGTGTTGGTCTTGTGCACATTGTAGGCTGGAATTGATCTTCATGTGTGTGCTTGTGTTCTGGTTGAGGAGGTGAATGGTGTGATGTTTCTAGTTGTGGTATGGTATCCCGATCTGGAACTACTTGTACATGTTTGACGTGGGTAGTGCAGGACCTAGAGCTAGATCTGGGCCAACACAGAGCCCCACTTCAGATCTACTCTCCCATACTAGTGCTAGATCCTTGCAGCCCTTTCAAACTTGTGACAGTAGATCAAGGTCTTCTAATCCCTGCCAACACTCTTACACATCCTAGAAACACCTTCTAGCAACAAAACGAGGTGCACAACGGGATTTGCACTGAGATCCAGCTTCTCTCAATGCTTTGTGCTTCGTTTCCGCCTAACACCTAAACCTCTCCTCACCAGGTTTCACGGAGCTACTCCTCTCTCATCTTCCTATCAAGTCCCGCTTGCCATACATTTCATCGGTGCAGAAAAAAAACCTCCTTTGGTATCCTACAATATGAATAATACAATGGCTCTACAATAAGGAGCTTATTATCACATTCAACCTACACAAATTTTGATCATATTGTAAGATTATCAACATTACTGGTAATCACATAATTTTAAACCCTAAATTCCCAAGAGTGTCCTTGCGGGACTCTTAAAGGTTTAGGCAGGTTCCAATGGTGTCAATTTATAATATTCTTCTTAATTGTAATTTACCGTAGATGGACATCACTAAAGACTTTGTATGAGGATAGTTTTTCTTTCTTGAATCCGACATATAATGAAAAAGTTTTGCCATCTTAAAGCAAAACGTCCTATGAATGGGCACGTCGAGCAACTCCAATTTTTTTTTTGCAAGGACATTCTATTAAATGTGAGATTTTCAACATTAGCTAGTAATATCATTTCCTTTCATATTGTCAAAAACAATTTATGTCTTTCATGAAAAATAGCATTATAACCCAAATCAAACATTTTCAAACAACCTACCAAAAATACTTCTGCTTTTCCACATAAAACTTAGAGATCTTCTTATTTTAATATTTTTTCCACAACTATATGTGGTATAAACATTCTTATTGACTGTTTGGAATATCATTCAAAAAAATATTAGGTTTACAAAACAATATAACATGAATTGACACAACTTTTGTACCTCTAAAAATTGGTGTACAAGGACCTAGAATCATGCTTAAAATGATGATGGTAATGAACTTAGACCTTGTGTAGTGCACAAATTTGACACCAAAGTCAACTGATCCACTCAACACAGGGAAGAAAATGAACCGTTTTCTCTACTTCAAACACTTAAATATTTCAATGCTTGTGGTCAAAGTTGATGAAATTTTGTGAGTAATCTACTTGAAAAGTCTTATTTGAGATCCAACTGTCAAAAGTAGAAATACAAGGTTTTGTTTAAATCCTTACTCATTGCACTATCTAGAACGAGCATTTTTAAAGTGTTTTTGGTGTGAAAATGCCCGGGAACTTCAGGGGTTAATACTACCGTAGGTGAACATCTAGTTCGGCGTATTTTAATTAGAAAAATGCTCCCTGATTAAATGGGAAAATATTTAATAAAATTGCCAAAACTAGAGAAACTCTATATTCACAAATTTTGTGACAATGAAAGATATCAAAAGGGAGTGGGTCTTGGAAAAGCCTGCCTTCAAGGCTGTGCAAGCATGGAGGCTTCGATTTAGAACCCCAAGGTCTTGGGATCAAACCCCACGGTCGTCAAATGTGTTAGATACAATAATATATGATTTCTTGCCAAATATTAATTTATTTTTATTTTGGATGCCAAATGGCCTTTACTCACTTTAATTAAATATTTGGCATGGAGGTGCTGAACTAGAGGTTCACCTACGGTACTGACAGTGGTTCTTGACTCTCTGAAACCAAACTACATATATAATATTGCTTTGGAGTATTCAATTAATTTATATCAATGTTGATGCAAATCAATTTACACACTACGTGAAAAAAAAGTACTGGACAAGTCCGCTCTAATACATCAACTAGCTGTAATACTATAACACGCTTACATTTACGGGATCTCAATATCAACATGATGCAAAGAAAGACGTTTGCATTCACTACTATATTCGCATGAAGGCCATTCTGATTCCTCCAAGATACTAAGGCCATTCTTTTGCAATTCACATGGTAACTCATATTCCTGAAGATGCTCTCCCGCTCGCAACTGTAATGCCACATCCGCGAGTGTGCCTTGCAACATGGATACAACATGAGCCATTGTGGGGCGGTTCTCACTTGCATTTTGAATGCACAATAGTGCAATTTTGATAACTTGTTGCACATCATCAACTTCTTCATCATTCAATTGTAGTGTTGGATCCAACAATTCGATTAGCTTCTTTGATGCATATAACTCCAACGCCTGTAATAGACATTTTAAATTCAGCAACATTTTCAATGTATATCACACTTAAATATAACACGCACACATTGTCATCACATCTAAATGTTACACTCTACAAGTGTTACATCAAACAACACATCTCTAATAGCCATCAACACTTATTAAATCAAACAAATACAAAAGTAGCCATTAGGATTGTCTAAGAATAACTCAAATAAAAAAGAATACAATTTTGTATATAACAAAAATGAAACCTACAAGATCCATTTGAGACCATTTAAAGCAATGTTATCAATAAAAAGAATCAGTAAATTCATTCTCTAATCAATTAAAAGTTGAATTTACTTTTCATATTTGACAAGTAGCAACTCAACCATCTACACACCATACTCTCCAGATTCCCTCTGCACAACAAACATAAAATAATCATATATACATATCACAAGAAACATTCCTTACCCATTGAACAAGATATACTTCATTGGTGGGCAAAGACTTGTCAATGTTTCTTCGACCACTGATAATCTCCAAGCACACCACTCCATAGCTATACACGTCCACTTTGTCACTCAATTGGCCGACGGTTGCATACTCTGGAGCCAAATAACCCCTACAAAAAGAATCACTACATGTCAATTAAATATCTCAATTCCCAAAAGATTGAAGACTATGAAAATCTCATGCCTTGCAAGATTGAAAAAACTATGCAAACCTTGCATCCATACAAAGAAAAGTAAGACCCTAAATATGCATTTCCGTAACAAATAATCTTTTAAGTTTTTGGCAATTTACCAAGTGATCTCAAGCACATACATATACTTTTCTTTGTATATAATTGAAAGAGCTCAGAAGGCTTACTTTGTGCCGGCAATGTGCACAGTCATGATGTGGCTTTCGTCATCTGGAAACAACAAAGCCAACCCAAAGTCTGCAACTTTGGGCTCCAGATTCTTGTCCAACAAGATGTTGCTGGCTTTGATGTCTCGGTGGATCACCCTTGGATGGGCCAGCGCATGTAGATAATGAATACCATGAGCTATTCCCAAACACATCCTCAGCCGCGAAGCCCATGGCACCACTTGCCTCTGTGGTCCTGTTCTCATGGTTCACCAACATCATCATCCAAAACACGTCAGTAACATAGAAATGCTCTGGAAACAAAGCCAAGTCATATGCAAGCAATATTCCTTAACATAGTCCTATTAATGCCTGAGGAAATAGCTCAGAAACACCAAGATATCCTGTTCAAATTGATGGAAGAGCATGCAATACCGAGCAGAATCTTGTCGACATCGTGGTTGTCCACGTACTCGTAGACCAGGATCCTTGAGTTTTCCCGAAGACAACATCCTTTCAGATTCACCAAGTTTCTGTGCTTCATGCCGGTGATGAGCACAATCTCGTTGGAGAACTCATCCAGGCCAGTTTGTGCCTTCTTGACAAATAGCTGCTTCACAGCTACCACATGTCCATTCGGCAACACACCCTAGAACAGGGCAACCATGCTCAGTTTTAGTCCTTCTTTGAGCTCCAACGGTTTGCGTACTGAACATCTTACCGGATTTGATCTACATCTTTTCACGTATGCGGTCAAAGCTTGAACATGACCTATGTAAGCAGGGGACGGTAGTACCTTATACACAGCACCATAGCTGCCCTGCCCCAACTTGTTCTCCTCGTGGAAGTCTCGTGTGGCAGTCTTCAACTCGTTGTAGGAATAGATCGTGGGCTTGACGTCGAACTCTTCAAATTCTGCGGTGTGCAAGTGATATGTACTCAGATGGATGTACTGAACCATGTGCTTGGAGTGTCAAATAGACTCAAAACTCATGGTCAGAAGCTGGACATCGTGCTGAAGCTGGGATACAGATGTAAAAGAAACTGATACGTCGTGACATCGTTGCTCACTCTGTTGGAACTGAAGCTGCAGATACTGTGCATATCGCCTGTTTTTGAGCAGGATAGCTCCCAAGACGACCAGCACAATCAATGCTGCCGCCAGCGTACTGGTGGTCGATGCAATGGTGATGATCTTGCCTCTTTCAGAATTAAGAATCACAGCTTAACAACGAGAGAGGGTCTCCAGTTAGTTCCGGCTTCGACACAACCTTAAAGTCCCTCGTTTGTAACATGACACTTGCATCGAATGATATTCCACTGGCCCTCATGCCGGTCCCCCACAATGCAATGAGCAGGATTTGTGCAAGTTGAACAAAGTTTTTGGGTACTATTCGAGAACATGGACAATTGTGTACGTACCCGTTGGCACGACCGGGGGGGTAATGTAGCAGAGCTGTGTGCAGAAGCATCTCCTGGCATCGTCCGTGTTCACGTCCTGCCTTGCACAGTACGGGGTTCCCTGTAGCCTGCAGTGCTCATCCACAATTAGAGTGACAAGCTTCTCTCAACTCTTACGAAGAACATTTTAACATGGGGGGGCAGAGGTTCAACATGATCAGCACGCAGTCAAGTGCTGTTTTTACGTGCATCCCGTGTTATTCATTGGCTGTGATTGGCTCACCTCACAACGGGCTTGTGGTTCCTGATGTTGTCAAGGGAATACTTGACATCCGTAATGTTAGTGTTCGTCAAACTCAGGACTCTGAGATTCACTGCCGAGACGTTGTGAGCACCATACTCACTAAAATAGCCGGAAATATCGAGGATTCCTGTAATGTCGTTGCCGTCCAAGTACCTGATATACAGTATGCGTTTAAATACGTCCACAACCAGCTGAGAATCTAAACTGAAGGAAAGCACTTAAATTTAACAGAGCAGAGAATCCAAGAAGAGAGGGTAGAAGGCGACTTACAGTTCTTGAGTAGAGCCCAGGTCCGAGGCTTTCAAATTGGGTGAAAAGGGGCCTGTGAGACTGTTGTTGGAGAAAACCACCACTTTTGTTGCGGTGACATCAACAAAGTCCGATAAGTTTGTCAAGGTCCCCGTAAAGTTGTTACCGCTTAAATACCTGTAGAGAGATCCAAAACTTGATTAGAAGAACATCAGAAGCTCCATGTGCAATGTCTATGAAGGGATTTTTGTATGGTTTTTGTGAAGTGAGACGGCTTAAGGAAATCAGTTAGAAATGAGCCTACGATATGGATTGTTAAATCTAGCATTAAAGCACAATGTCCAATGTCCGATGCATAGACAACTCTGATTAGCAAGAGTAACATTCCTCGGTTTGTATCATTGTAGCAAGAGGTACACTCACACATAGTGTAAGTTTTTCAATTTTGTGAGATTTGGTAGTGGTCCTTGAAATTGATTCTCGGAGACATCCCTGCATTTCCAGCAGCTTAGTTAGGCCAGATTGACAACATCAGACCCATGCTAGCCAATGGCAAGAGCCGCATTCTGAGAGTTCCACTTTTAGACCTTGAAACATAGGTTGTACAAGAAAATCATAATTTAGGATAGCGTCTCAAGCCGATGTCTAAAGCTCACGTAAGATTCAAACATAATAGCACCTAGTTGAAACTAATTGTGAAGTTCATAAGGTTGAGTATGTTGAGACATACAAGTACACCAACTCAAAATTCGTAGAAAGATTAGGCAACATGCCCTCAAAGCGATTGTGGGATACGTCACTGCAGGGTACGAAGAAAATGTCAATATTCATTCACAAGTGCGCAACAAAAGAAAGTCTGATGCATAATATCTAGGTGGAGAATTTTACAAAACATTGGGTAGGAGTAGTTGGAACAGAAATCAACACAAGTTGTCATTACTCCAGAAGTAAAATGAAAGCATTAACGGGTGACATCAATTTGAGGTACAATGTATGGTCAACGGCCTGCCTTACATTTTCTGTAGATTTGTCTTCTCTGCAAAAGCGTGTCCTTCGATAACCCCGAAAAACTTGTTTCTACCAATGTTGAATGATTGAAGAGAGTTATTCGCTAGCTTAAACTGTTCAAATGGATACATCCCAGTGATCTCGTTACCACTCAGATCTCTGTCCAATGGTCACAAAATAATATTAGTTCATTGCAAGATGCTTGACAATGTAGGGCTTCAACTGCCCAATTTTCTTTAAAGCTTATATAGAGACTCACATGTACTGTAGAGTGTAAGGAAAGGCCAAATCTTTCGGAATGGTCCCACTGAAAGCATTGTCATGGAGATCCCTGCGAAACATCAAGAAGTAGTACATGAAGGTTTGCGCACAAATGGTCTACATTATCACATTAACATTTATTCTGGAGTGATTCATTCGCCATGTCTTTCTTGATTAAACCAATAACTCTACATTGTCACCATTAAAAGCAAGATTGCACTGTAGTCTGCTCTACTTACAAAACATAGAGCGATGCAGATCCAAGCGAGCTGGGAAGGGGACCCGTGAGATTTGGATTTCCTATCAATTTCCTGCACATCATATGTGTCCACACAAATCGTTGAATGAGAAAACCCATTTCTCCTATTTTAGTTCCATGGATCTTGCCCAGTTTTGTGAAATGCAATATACACAAGAGGTGGAGTACCCCCCACTCCGTTCTTTTAAGCCGAATGGGGTCTGAAATCACATTATATGGAGAAAGGAACAACACAAAAAGATTGAGAAATAGAATGTAAGGTCAAATTTAATCTCAACGGTACCAAATTGATACAGAATTTCAAAGCTCAAGGCGTCGAGCATACACACAATTCAGTCACCAAGTTACTTAACATCGAAGTACTTACAAGGTGCTCAGACTCTTGAGATACTCTGAATTTGCAACGTTTGAAAACACATCCGGTAAAGTGCCAACAATCGACACATTCGAAAGGGACCTGTCCAGCATTTTGATCCAGATGGCAACTTAGTAAAACGATCAGACTTCCATCAGCCGCGGATGGATCATTCATGATGGATGTGCCAATCTACCTCTAGAAATGTAGGAAAACGGTAATGAAGATTTGAACGGACCGATAGAACTGAGTTCGAAAATCCAAGACGGAATGTAAACAAACACTAAGGAGATCGAGGAGGGATGATTCTTACAAGCCAATAATAGTGATCAATCGTGCAGGAGCGCTTGGAGCGCTTAGAGGGGGTGCGATCGGACTACTAGGGTAATCCGCACATCTTGTGATCTGACGACATCCACGTCGGTACCGTGTGAGGTTCACAAAAGTGCACGCCACTCCTCGCCAGGACCCTGCAGCACTGTGACAAGGGTATATCTGCGACGAGCTCCAGCCTGCAAAGTTGCTGCTTACATCCGGAGTGCTTGAATTCCATGCGCTCCACAGGCTTTGGAGCGCGTTCACTGCGACGGACGTCGTGAACACAAAACATGTAAGTACGACCTATACCAACGATCAAACAAACTAGACTTCAACAGTACATAAAACTCTGCACGGTGGGATAAACTATGCACGGTGGGAAGATTCAGATGAAATTGACCACCGCGCAGCTGCACTCCCGATTTCTAGATACTTGAAGAATCATGTGACCGGCACCCATCTGGATTCTCATACACTCACATGTACGTATGTGCGCTTGAGAACATAGCGAGTCCACCAGTCCGAGACCTGTACCAGGCTGACGCCTGACCATAGCCTGGAATTTGGAAACATCATATTACAAGCTCCCAGTCCCGGGGAGGAACTGGAAGCTCAGATCGACCATGCTACAAGCAACTGTAGTTCAAAGCAGACACGTACGCTCAGAGTCGTCATACGCATTCAGCAGATCGGCGGTGCCCGCGCATGTCACAAAGTACGTGCGCAGAAGGAGCTGCAAGAGTAGGGCGAGCCCAATGAGTTTCCCGACCGGCGAATGGCGTCGCAGCTGTGGCCATTGTCGCCTCACGCCCTGCAGTGGTGCGGCCACGCCGCGAGCTCCTCCACAGCTCGACTTCATGAGAGCAGGTGCTGGATCTGGGGATGAGCAAGTTCGAAGCTGACTCGAGCCGCGCAAGAATGGAGCGCCCCCGCATTGCATCCTGCACTTGCAACAGAATGAGCTGGGGCCATCATCGGATAACAGCGAACTGGTCTTGGCCAAACACTTGGGTTCCAGAATTGGGCTCAAGCCTCACACTGTACAGACTAACCTTAATAATACCACACCCTCTGTTTCAGTAAAAAGTGTGATGTAAGCAAGGTGTGGCATAGTATCACATTTGGAGGATTTATGCAAAATACAAAATGCAAAATACAGTTTAATACAAACTCAAAATGAAAATCAAAATAATTGTGCAAAATCAAAATCAAAATATTTATGCAAAATACAGTTTAATAAAGGAATAACAGAATCAAAATCAAAATAACGAACTCCCTCATCAAATCGCCTTCATTTTGCAAGTAATCATCCTGAAAAAAGTATTAAAAACGAATAAGCAAACATAGGTACAGAAACTAACCAGCAAAAAAAATTGAACTCACCAGCATAGAACATGACTTCTGGTCATCAACATTGATGGCTTTTGTAAACATGAAATGTGGTCATCCGTAAACATGAAATTTGGTCTTGATGACAGCGACAACCTCTAACCATCCTTCACCTAAAATCGGCAGTCTGTAGTGAATGTATAGATTGTGTCAAATCCTAATGCCGGCGTGGTGCCTACCACCATAGTCCACCCAATTATGGTGGGGTCCCAAGGTCTCGTTGTATGGGGACCCACAAAGCCCGTGAGGGAGATGACATGTTGGTTGTCTCTAAGGCAATTAGTGTAGGGAAGCACTTAGTGTAGAAAAGTGTTTACCCTCGAGAGGGGGGAGTAGTTCTATGACACTAGCCTATGTCCCGTGGCCATATGCTTAGTGAAGAGAATGAACAAACACTGTATTCACGCCCGTCTCCTTTGGAGATTGGAGTTCTTCTTCTGTAGATCGTGAATATCTTTTGAGGCAAGGGGGGCGTGATGAACATGCCAGAACAATGGCTTTGTTTGTTGGCAGGTTCATCGGCAGGACAAGTTGTGACCTTAGTGGTAGAGTACACTCATTCATCCGCCAATTTCCCTTCCTACAATATACGATGTCTGAAGTCATATTAATTAGCAACAAGACATATTAATTCTATTCACGGTTTGGATTTTAGATTCAACAATTATTTCCCTATTTAAATAATAAAATTGTTTTTCTAAGTAAAAGGAAACTTACTATACCCATAGTCATTGCAAGTCCATTTTTCTTATCATGTACACCTCCATCACTTGTGATTTTTTGGCCTGCGATAACCTAACACAAAGTGGAACATGGATCTATAAAATTTATGCAATGTGTAGTGTAAGAATATGCAATTATCTTGAGTCAAAGTACTCTAATCTTGTCAACATTGAGAAAAAAAAATAAATCTATAATGCACTCTTCAAATGCATATATCTTACAATCCGTGCGGTCAAAGTTTACGAGATGTTTGGAGTGTCACTATTTCAAGTTCACTACTACACCGAGTCCTTGTAGTAGTGAACTTGAGAGGGGAAATGAGAGAGGAGTAGCTCCGCGTTTTCTGGTGAGGAGGGACTTGGGTGTTAGGCGCAAACGAGGGAAACAAGGACTTTGAGAGCTGCTGGGCCTCATTGTAGATCCCGCTTTGTGCACTCTCTTTGTTGCTTGTGGATTTTAGCATTGCACAGAATGTTGGAAGGGATCAAAGCTCTAGATCTGGTTGATTTTGCAGTAGAATAGGTGGTGCATCAAACTTGGGACAAGGGCTGGCGAGAATCTGAAGCGAGCTTGGTGTTGGAACAGTCCTAGATTTGGTTTGGCAAACACCCATTCTCAGACTGTAAACACCAGATCTAGATCTCAGTTACCAGGCAATGCTCAAACCTCTATACACCCAAGTCCCCCATGCCGGAGTCGACCACAACAGCATGCACAACACACAACACAAGTACCCAAGAGACAGAGGCGAGTGCGACACAAAACCAGGTAAGTTATCCTTACTCTCTTGTTACTTCGCATTGTTTCACAGATGCTTCCATGGATTAGATGGTAGGATTACCGGCACTAGAAAAATTAGTATTCAGGGTACTATCGAAACAAGTTTCGCAATGTTCAGTAACGCTACCAACAACATCAACCACACCGACAACATCGTCAGCAAGATTCGTGTAAGAACAGTGACGAAACAAAGAAACACACACTATGGGATATGCACGACAAGACCAAAGAGCGAGTTTTTCGAGATCATCTACAGCAGCTGCTCCAGCTCACAACACTGGACGTCCAAGAAAAGACAAGACATGATCAGACTGAAGTACTACCGTCTCGAGCCCAACAGTAGCAGAGACGTCAACTCCAGGCGCTACAAGTTGAAGAGTCCGTACGACCAACTCAGGCTACAACAACGGAGATCTGGAGCTCCCAGAATAGCGGCGGAGGGAAAAAATGGAGAGAAAGGCGAGTCATGGACAACAGCTCAGGAGCGCGGAGTGTATGGTACCACCGGGACAGGAGATGTGAGCACTTGGAGCTGCAGCCTCATGACCCTCCCCACCAACACTAATCAAGGGATCCTAGGAGAAGTCAGTAGAGAAGACGTAGCAGCAACAAGAACAACAACATGTGCAGTAGCAGTAGAGGTGGATTCAGCAGTAGCAGCAACGATAAGAAGAGAAGTTGCCACAACAACGGCGACAGGAGTAGCGGCAGCAACCTTCCGACTTCAGACCTCGACAGACTGGAGTAGAACAAGAAACACAAGAGCATGCTGCCAACGGCTACTGCAACACAATCGACAAGCTGCATCGCAACGGCGCCATGAAGAAGCCAACCCTAAACGCCCAAAAGCCCTAAATCAAAGACATTCATCAACGACAACTACATCCATCGAACATCAACTCAATACCAGGTATATATTGCGCCCTCACTCCATTCTAAAACCCTCTTACATTGCCCTTCTGTGCAGACACCCACCTTATGCGCTGTGGTACCAGCATATCATCTGCTCAGTACTTGTAGAAGTTATAGACCTGCGAGAGGACGTGCAGCACCAACGAAGGAGTGTATCGCCACTTCCACGTCCAACCTGGACACATCTCAACAGTGAAGAGCAGTCCCTCCCCTTCTTCACAAACTTATCGTTTTCTATTTGGTTTGCTTGTAAACAGTTCCACACTAACTTGTTACTGGCATGCTCCTTGCAGAAAGTTCGTATCAGAATCTACACGCAAGAACTGGAGACAACAACCTACGCATGCAAGATCTGGAGGCAGCAACCTGTGCACACGAGTTCTGCAGACGGCAACCTGCGCGCGCAGAAAGTCAGAGCATGCGAACGCTCCCTGCCCGAACTCGTTCTCATTGAAGCCCTACCCGAAGCTCTGCCCGATTACACACAACGCAACTGGTTCGAGATCCTGCCGGAAGCCCTGCTCGCAAGCCCAGCTGAACGCCGAATCTACCACGACGTCACCTACAGCTCGCCGACAATCCCTGTTCGACGTCGAATCGTGCTCATCACCGAATCTAACTTCCGCCAACAACTTGCTGATTACAGTAAGTGGACAACCAGACGCAGTCAGCCGACATCCACAGTCACTCGTGGACTGACGTCACTCACCAAGAGCACCGGCAGTCGAACCAGCTATCAACGGTCCAACTGCAGTGAGCGGACGGTCGGAGGCAGCAAGCCGACGTCTATAGAAACTCGTAGACAGGTGTCGCCAGTCAAGCACACTAGCAGTCCAGCCGCAAGGTACCACTTAAGTGCACCAGCAGTCCAGCCCCGCAGGGTATCAGCCCCGACCCTTCGATCACCAGTCTGGCACCCTAGCACTGCCGGCCAGGTCCTGCAGCGTATTCCCGAGAAAAGTCCCGGCGAGGTCCCTGCGAGCTGGTTACCATTCTGGTACTCCAGTGACGTACTGCTCCAGAAGCGCACCCCCAAAACCAGAAGACTCAGGCATGCAGCTGGAGAGGTGAACGGGGCGTACAATAGAAGATCAGAGCTAAAGACAAGCCAGAGTCACGCAACCTCGAGGTGGACACTAGGTATAACTATACATCCAGGTCATACCTCCTTTACACCCTCTATTGTTCTGTGCCATCATTGGGATTATTGTGAAACCCCATGGGCATGCACACAACTTTTAATATCTAAACCAGTTACTTTAAGAGGTGGCCAATTTTTTGGCACCTCTCGTGTGTGTGTATATGTAGCAAGTAAACATCATAACTCTCACCACTCTCATCTTCAAACTTTAGGAAGTAGAAGTCAGCTATATCATTTGCATGTCTTATATATTGCTATCTTCTGCCCCTTCTTGAACATCCTTACATCAACAAGCCCTCAATGTACGTTGAGGGGAGATGTTAAGGACAAGAAGGTAAGTAGAAAACTTGAAGTAACACTCTATAGCTTATCTAGAAATACTCTTTTCTATCTCTATAGCATGTCTCAACAAACTACTGCTACCCCGTCCAAGCGTCTATTTGTTGAGGTGATAGAAAACTCCAATCTTTTGAATGTAACTAGAAATGTCTTGGGCGTTACAAGTTCCACCCAGAAAAAGGTGAAGGCAACAAGTTTGCCTTCCACCAAATACTGGTTGGGCTTCCAAACAATGAATAGCATTGCAAGGAAAAATGGGGAAGAAAAGGTGCCTGTAGTTACCATAGAAGAAATGGTAGAATATGGGTTAAATGAGAAAGAAGCATGTGAGAGTGTTGAGGCAATGCCAGCATTCCCATTTGTCTTCCAAGAGGAATGGCCCTCGAAACGTGCTGATGGAAAGGAAGGGAACCACTTCAATCTCACCCAACTTCCAAGTGAAGTTGAGGTGAATGAAGATGGCTTTGCCTTGGACTATCAAGTCTCCATTCATTTTGAATTAGGAAACCAGGTATGGACAAAACACGTGGTACTAGACATGGTTAAGACAAGACTGAAAGAGATGGGGATACCTACAGGGACAGGCATTGGTGAACCAATTGCCATTTTTTGCCATCACCAATCCGACAATTGGACTGGTGTGGTGAAACTCCATCTAAAGAACCCGGATATAGATGCTAAAGGCCTATTGCAAGGGAAAAGGCCTTTCATCCTCATTTTGGATGAAGGGATTCCACATCAAGGAAAAGTATGCAAGACGTACGATTCCTTGGCCTTCTCACATCTCTTATCGGTAAAAATAACAAGTCCTAGCCTTGTCAACATAGAATCATACCAATTGCATGCGGAAATCGTGAGAGACAGTTTTGCAAGGGGTTATGATTTCGAGATCACCGGAGTGGAAAAAAAGGGTTCGTCAGAATTTGCATGGGTCAAAACCCCCTCCCCGGAACAAGCTGCTAAAATAAAGGACTACAAAGTCTCATTTCATAATGAGATTTTTGTGCCCGTTTTTGCAACCCGGAAAATGGATGAGGATGAGATTGCAAAGAAGAACTGCCTAATCCTCATTGCAAAAAACCTTAACAAAACAAAAAACGAAAAAGAACTTGAGGAGGGGATAAAATCCATTCTTGGGGAGGAAAATGTAGTGAACACATTTTTCAAGCTTGAATACGGTAGACATGTAGGGACATGTAATATTGAATGTCTAAATGCGGCTGTTTACAAAAAATTTGTTAAACAAAGTAAAAAACTACACGGAAAATATATTATGTTTACCCCTCACCCAAAAAGCCTAGATGGAAGCAACAAACCCAGCACGGAAGAACTAACGAGATTAGGTTTTACGGACGTGAACGCGGCTATAGCTAATGCGGTAATTGCCATGGAGAATGGGCCAATCAAAGGCAACGGTGTTACCTTACAACAACTCCGAAGAGAAATGAAGACCATGAAAGGAGAGATCGTAGAAGAGGCAAGACAATATGCGGATATGATACAAGCGAACACGGTCAAATCCTTGAGAGGAGAAATGTCAACCCTCCGGTCTCAACTCATTGCAACCATCATGGCGGCGGAAACACAAGCAACGGAACGAGAACAACGAGCTATTGAGAATAAAATGGATACGACAAACTAATAGCGTCAAACAACGCTACAACTAGAGAAAACAATAGAGTATATTTATATACTAAAATATACCAAAAAAAAAAAAACAAATCAAAAACTAATATATATACTATATATATATAGTATATATATATACTACTAAACAAATCAAAAACAAAATAAAACTCAACAACAACAACAACAATAACAACAACAACAACAACAACAACAACAACAACAACAACAACAACAACAACAACAACAACAACAACAACAACAACAACAACAACAACAACAACAACAACAACAACAACAACAACAACAACAACAACAACAACAACAACAACAACAACAACAACAACAACAACAACAACAACAACAACAACAACAACAACAACAACAACAACAACAACAACAACAACAACAACAACAACAACACTCCACAATAATAACTATAAACACCAATTATTATAAACTATTAATCGCACTTTGTGGAGACATAGAAACGAACCCTGGCCCAATGCCTAATGTCTTCCGAAACCACCCAAAAATACACAAAAGATTATCAAAAACATATTTTATTCCGAATACTATAAAACTTCATCCCGAATATCAACACCTAGCATCTTCGTTTGCACCACTCCTAAATGATAATCATACTCTCCATCAAAACTATTCCACCCTCTACCCCAGCATCGCCCGCTACATACACCAAAAAAAAACACAACCACCCATCCTCACATATATTATTCGCCATAATTACCACCCTCCACCCTTCTATAGATGAATGCAACAATATCACCAATCAACATTCTACCAACACAAACCCAACACATTGGACAAATATACTACTAAACACCTTATCCTCTCTACATAATCCCCCCAAAAGACATATAGATACACTCCACCCATACACCAAATTCTTAGAAGAAAACCAACACCTCCTCGAACACAAAACCTCTCTACACAGTGACCTATATAACTTTATTCATAGCCAAACCCCACCCCCTTCCTCCGGTGAAATACAACTAAAATTTCCCTACTTCCCAAAGAATCTTATTCTGGAAGCTCTTAAATGCTTTGAACCAATCCATGCTTACACACACCCCACCCCGACACCCGCCCATATTTCCCCTACACTTTGTAACCATGACAATATAGACAACAGAAGCACATATATAACTACATGGAACGCCTCAACGTTAAACACTGCTTTACCTTGCATCCACAATCTAACCGCCCACACCAACACACCACCCGCCATAATTGCCATACAAGAAACTAAACTAACAGCCACTAAATCCACAAAATACATCCAAAAGACATTCCCCGACTATAAACTTATATTTAATAACACCCACTCTCTCACACGATGCATCCAACAACGAAGACCATATACACCGGCTAGAGGAGGTCTACTCATGCTCATACACCAAACATATGCCTTCCCCGGAAATATTACAAAAATCCCCACCCCGGCTAATATATCACCATATCTTCAAATTATTGAAATTACTAACCGACCCCTTCAACCATGGCTCATTCTTCACCTATATATGCCCTCACATATAGAAGACTCGAGACTTATCCCGGAAATCCAAAACTCCATCACTTCACAAATAAATACACACACTAACCATACAATAATACTCTGTGGAGACTTTAACCGAGATATCGCCCTTATTGGACGACAAAACGGAGGGGTTACTACCCCCCCAATGGACATAGACTATCAATGGTGAAATTATACGGATAACCTAGAGTTATATCTAATCCCAACCAACACACAATACTCCCGTCAAGGTGGACATAATTATACACACACTAGCCTAATTGATGGATTTTACATTAAAACACCTAACCACACAAGTTATGCATCTACCACAAATACCACAACCAAATTAAACTCGGACCACTTCCCAATCCAACTCAATATACCTCACAACACCCTTATTAGTAGACCTCCCATAACCATCAACTCAAATGATACTAAAATACTAAACCCCATCCCAAAAGAAAACCTTCATAAATTTAATACAATATTCTTTGAAAAAAACTCACTAAAAATAGACTCCCTCACTGATACTCTCTCTAACCACCAACACCTCACACACATACAATGGCAAGAAGCCTGTACAACTCTTGATAAACTTATTAACGAAATTTCTATTATATTAGAAAAAACCTGTAAAGCGCCCCCGATTCCACAACTCACACCTCGAACCTCAAAACAAGGGGGGTATCTCCCGAGAAAACTAGCCAAAAAGTGGAAACAACATCTTGTCACATACCACACTATTCGTAAAATAATTTACATTGCCAAAACTAACCAAAACTGGCAAACCCACCCCATACTCTCCGAGATACAAAACCTACGATACAACCAAATCCCACAAATACCTCCACCCAACACCCCCCAGGAAGAATGGTTAGAAGACATTGCAAATATCGCAAAAACTGCCAACAAAGATGCTCGGAAAATTACTACAAAATACGCAAGAGAATGTGTCAAAAAGCCATTTCTAAGTATCGTCAAATGTACGAAACTAGCCCAAAAAAGATTAATAGGAAAGTCTTTAAAAATAATACAAATCTGCCACTAGACTGTATTTTAGATCAAAATAATAACATTTTAACCAGCCCAGATGACATTGCAAACGAAATACATCGTCAACAATCTATAAATAACAGTCCATCCACCCCCCCATGCCACTTCCAACCACAACATACATCAACATGCACGTGCGGAGTTAGACAATACCCATGGCATGATTTGGATGGGTTTACCATTGATAGAAGAGGCGAACCGACAACACCCCTTCACACATACTATAACAGAGACACATACAATATGTGCCTAAAAAATTTGGGAACCAACAAAGCCCCCGGACCAGACCACATACCTAATTCAATTCTAAAAAACATGCCTCCAAGATTCCATGACCTCCTATCATTATTCTTCCTTCATTGTTACAAACAAAAATCCATTCCCGCATCTTGGAAAACGAGTCTAACAATCTTATTATACAAAAAAGGCAACCCATCCGTGCTACCCAACCACCGACCTATTGCCTTAGCCAACACCATTTACAAGTTATATACTAGCACATTAACATCAATATTATCGGCCTATGGGGAAAAACACCAAATACTACACGAAAGCCAAGAAGGGTTTAGAGCCGAGAGAAGTACCACCCGACAACTTCAAACCATCATAGCAGCTCTCGAGGATGCAAAATTCACCAATAAAGACATTTACATACTCTACATTGACTTTAAAAACGCATTTGGCTCCATTGACCACCCTCGATTGCTAGCCGTTATGAGTGATCTTGGATACCCGGAAGACGCAATCACATTGATTGGCAATATATACTCCCACTCTACCACTATATACACTGGAGAATTTTTTGGTAAAACACGCCCAATCCCCATCCAACGTGGTACTATCCAAGGCGATACATTGAGCCCATACCTCTTTATCATTTTTCTAGAACCTCTACTAAGATGGCTACAAAGAGGGAATAATGGCTACACATTTGGCACCTCAGAAACAACCGTAAACTCGGCCGCATATGCCGACGATCTAGCGGCCATCTCCAGTCGTCTTAAATCACTCCAAATTCAATTAGACAAAATAGACAAATTTTGTCTGTGGACCGGAATGGAACTTGGGGTCCAGAAGTGTGCTGTAACTGGATGCCCAAACAAATCTAAAATAAATCCGACCGCCTTCAAAGCCCTTATTCAAGCTACCAACATCCACTATCGTAACCAACCAATTCCGGTTCTTAACCAAAACCAACCCTACATATACCTTGGAATAAACCTAATCCCATCGTTAAAATGGAAAACTCAAATTCACGCTACTACAACAAAACTTATTAAACAATGCAAAGAACTTACACTATGTCCGGTAACATTGCAACAAAAAATAAAAATGATTGATACAGTCATACGTCCGGGTATCTCATACAGTTTCTATGCAGTCCCTTATTCCATGCCCGCCATAAATAAACTTGATAAAAAAATCATAGCCATACAAAAGAAAGTATGCGGACTCCCTAATTGTACGCCTAATGTCATAACACAACTCCCACACGAACTATTTGGATTAGAAGCTTTCTCCCTCAAAAATGCCTATCTACGCTGCATTGGAGAACAACTCCAGAATGCACTTAACGATAAAGGACGACTAGGACAAATTTACAGTGGACTCCTTCGGCACATCCTTGCCATTTATAGAGGAGCACAACACCTCCAAAGACTTAAAAAATCTGATTGTCTTCGGTCCCCCATTACCCGCACACTTTTCCTACTCAAAACAGAAGGTCAAATATTTCTAAAAAGCACACTAGAAGATTTCCTACTAGACCCCGCACCGCTTGAACAAAACTGGGCAAATGAAATACATAACCTCCCTAGACTTGACCGACATTTATCCGCCAAACTCCTACAAAAACTTTTCTCTGCTAACATTACTGATCTAAAACAAATTACACTACCAAATGGAACACACCTCATGGACGATAGGAGCTACAAAACATCATATGGTACCCCCCATAAATTAATAAAAAGTGCACTAAATATTGCTAAACAATTATTTTGTCACCCCCCATGTCTCCATACATGCCCCAACCCTTGCACCACTCACGCCCCACCGTACACACTTAAAGACTCATACATCATCAATCACAATGACATCCACCCCAACACCAATCCCCCATTAATCCCTCCAAACCCGCCACATCCACGACCATATGCCCCTCCACCACACATATTAAAAAATCCCTCCATACACCCAATAAACAACATATCTGCGCACAGACATAGTAAATACATTGACTCCAACAAAATAAGGAGACAATATACGTCGTACCTATGCCATTGGTCCCACAACAACAACACCTACGCCAAATGGCTCCCACAAAGAAATCTTTTCCCTTGGCACAACCCAAATACTTCCTTACATAACACTGAAATCCTCACACAATACTACCTTAGAACTCAAAACAGTTATTACCTAAATATCATACAAATACACCACCCCCAAACACAACCTCGAGATAGAAGATTTGTCATGCCACCTCTTATTATCCCCCTTCTCAACATCTTTACAACTGAATGCAACCCAGAAATGGACATCCGAGCACAAACAAATAAAATCAAAATACAACAAGACAATGCCCACATATACGAAGGGAATGGTAGACATCTAATAACCATACCACTCGCTAGACTACAATGGTTGTGGAATCAATATCACAACGCACTACAAACCCCCATCAACATTGAACCAATGCCCCAAACATTCGAAACCGAAATTGTTTGGCTATACCAAAGATATAAATACCGAATACCCAAAAATGACCCCCTTAAAAATGCTCACTACACATTACCAGATCCTATCTTAGACTACCTCATTACATCAATGAATATCACACATTCATACTTCTCATCCCCCGTTACATGTTCCACAAAAATCTCAAAATTCTACTCTCCATTCGAACGAGATACGATTTTTGGTTCTCTTGGAAAAGCTTTTAATTACAAGTGGAGTGGAATAGGCCTTGCACACCCTCACAACGAAGAAGAAACACAACAAGCAATACATTGGGCACGCCTAGCGGCAAATAATGACCCCAACAACAACATCACCATTATTATCACTCCCGACACTCATTGGTATCATAACCCTAACCCACACTTAGGCCCATTCCCGGACTCCCACATCATAGCACTATTTGAAGCGGACTCTATGACATACAAAGAACCCACTATACCACCGCAAATACAAGCACCTCGCCTTGAACCGGCAACCCTACGTATCCTATGCATACACCAACAAACTCGTGAAATAGGTACTCTAGACAACCTCACTCATCTCACTTTGCTAGCAAATAATCTAAACATCAACAATGTATACACCGCAATTGCTTCTCCCACACCCATGTCAACCCATGTAAATCGCAACAAAAAATGGTCTAAAACCCCCCACACAAACATCTCCACATCACAAATTACCGAATTGAGCCTCCCCCTCTCCTACTACCAAACCAATACAGACCTTAGATTTGACCCCAACTTCAGCTACTACACTGACGGCTCTTTCAAAGAACCAACCGAAGTAAGCCCGGGACACTGGCACCGAGAGAAAGCCGGTTATGGGATATACAATTCCACCAAACAAATTAAACTAGGTAAAAGACTACATGGACTCCAAAATATTCTTAGAGCCGAAATGATGGCTATACACAAAACCCTTAAAATAATCACCACACAATACCCAAACGAACCGGCTCACATTTTTACAGATTGTATAAATGTATTATATCTCCTTAATACACATATTAAACACCCCACTTTACACAATAGTCACCCGGATAAAACTATCCTTACATCTATGGTTGAAATGCTCCAAAACCGTACACAGATTACTACACTCCATAAAGTCCGTGCCCATGCTAATATCGACGGTAATGAACAAGCCGACAAACTAGCAAAGGAAGGAAGAGAAAAAACCCACAAGAATGCCGAACACCCATACAAACACGCCCATGCCACCCCGTACTACTTCCATAGATATGAATGGCCCTCTATGGGTGAAACTCCCGATAAAGGCCCCATACGATTCTTGGACAAATACCTCAAAAAACATGATCTTGTAAATAACCTAGAAAAACTTACAGAAAACTTCCCCAATATTAATAAATGGACTGGCAACCCAAACATTCATAACGTATTATCCAATAATTTCTGGAAAAACCCCATTATAACGGATCCACAAATCACATGCCTAATCAAATTCCGCACCGGACAATACATGGGCAACGCCCGCAAACAACTCTTCTTTGGAATAGAAAGATTCCCTACAATTACATGTCCAATTTGCAACACCACGGATCCAGACACATGGCTACATATCTTACTCAAGTGCCAAAACCCACATATACACTCACTAATTGTCAAAAGACATAACAAAGCCGTATGGGCTATTCGTAAACTACTCATATCATCAACCAAATCCCGGTGTTTCATTCTCATGAATGCCGGAACCTTTAATAACAATCCACAAGAAAATACGGTCCCTCCGTGGCTATTACCATGCATATGTCAAACTCAAAGATGCCATTGTAATGCAAAATTCAAACCGGACCTACTATGTGTTAGAGGACTTTCATACACAGACCCCCCACCAAACCACATAGACCCTAGTCTCACCATCCAGTTTATCGAATTCACATATTGCAATGATAGATTCTCTCCGGACACTATTGCAAACAAAACAACTAAATACCAACCACTACTTGACGATATTCAAGCACTAGGATGGAAAGTAGACCCCCTCATTGTCATCACCGCGGGTGCTAGAGCCACCACCTTCATCCCCTCAATGACAACCCTCGAAGAAACATTTAAAATCCCCATTACTTCAATCAAAACCACCTTTTCTAACATTAACATTATTGCAATTCAACATGCTATGTCAATACTCCTACATAAACGTAAACTTGAAAACAACCAACCCTTACCCGACGCTTCGAACCCCCCTTTATAGATCTATACCTGCATTTGCATTTTCACCGCACTCGCCCTCCCTCTTCTTGGGACTTTTTGGGACCTAGGGTCCTTCTTATATTGGTTACTTGTTACTGGGTACATAGTGTCCACCCTCGAAAGGGGGAAGTAGTTTCACACTACTAAACCATGCCCGGTGGGCATGGACTTAGTGGTGGAATGAACGGACACTTCACTCACGCCGGCCCCCTCCGGGGACCGGCGTTCTTCTTTCTTTAGTGAACTTGAAATAGTGTCTGCCCTCAAAAGAGAGCAGTAGTTCCTTTCCACTTTTCCTTATCTTGTGGACAAAGAAATAGTGACGGGAATGACAAACACTCGATTCACGTGCGTTCTTACTACTACTTCTAGTGATCTTGAAGATCCTACGGTTGAAAATAGTAAAAAAGATTAAAGTAGTCTTGCAACGTATCATCATAGAAAGCCAATATTGGGGTGGGTTTGGTGAAACATAGTCTCGGTCCTTTAGGGGTTAAATTCCTAAAAGAATAAAACGTGAATTGGCACTTTTTGAACCTCTACTAGTTGCACAATTGTTTTCAAATGCTACACCCCTTTTCTACCTCTCAAAATTGGGGTATAAGAAACTAATGCCTAGTTTGACATGATGGCAATGAATTTAGACCTTGTGTACAAATCCACTTCCAAAAATCGGTAGTAGCACCAATAATACGCACATCCCAAGATTAACTTCCAGCCATCGCGAAGAGGTTGCGCACTGAGCAGAACGTGCAGGAAGTGACACTGAGGGGCGTTTCACACTAAGCCCAAGGGCCGAACTCCATTGAAGACCAAACTATGCCGAGGGGCCAAGTTTTGGAGTTGTAAAAAATTATTAAAATTATTTTAATGAGAAAATGTTCGGCCCCTCGGCAAGAGTTTGGGTTTCTATTCTTGTTGGACCCAAACTCTCCTCGAGGGGCCGAACTATTGGCGCCAAAATTCTCAAAAAGTGCTACCATGTAAGCATTTTGGTGCCCTTCGGCCCTTGGCCCTTGGCCCCTAGTGTGAAGGCCCACGGGGCGATTTTCAACTCTAGGCCAATCAAATTGCTAGAATTGCTCGGCCCCTCGAGCTTGGCCCCTAGTGTGAAACCCCCCTGAAGTCAATGAAATGACTATCTCCTGGCGCTTCGTCTCTCTCCGCGTTGGCTCTTTTTTCTTTTCAATCAATCGCTTTTGATTTGTGCCAAAAACAAATTAAAAAAAATAAATTCTTATCAGGTCCGACAAAACAGATGAAGGCATGCAAAGCGGACCCAGACAACTTTCAGAAATCGTCTATTGTAGGAAGAGAAAGGTGTACTGTACAGTACAGTACAGAGTGAGGCTTGAGCCCAATTCTGGAACCCAAGTGTTTGGCCAAGACCAGTTCGCTGACACCCGATGATGGCCCCAGCTCATTCTGTTGCAAGTGCAGGATGCAATGCCGGGGCGCTCCATTCTTGCGCGGCTCGAGTCAGCTTCGAACTTGCTCATCCCCAGATCCAGCACCTGCTCTCATGAAGTCGAGCTGTGGAGGAGCTCGCGGCGTGGCTGCGCCACTGCAGGGCGTGAGGCGACAATGGCCACAGCTGCGACGCCATTCGCCGGTCGGGAAACTCATTGGGCTCGCCCTACTCTTGCAGCTCCTTCTGCGCACGGACTTTGCGACATGCGCGGGCGACGCCGATCTGCTGAATGCGTATGACGACTATGAGCGTACGTGTCTACTTTGAACTACAGTTGCTTGTACCATGGTCGATCTGAGCTTCCAGTTCCTCCTCGAGACTGGGAGCTTGTAATATGATATTTCCGAATTCCAGGCTATGGTCAGGCGTCAGCCTGGTACAGGTCTCGGACTAGTGGACTCGCTATGTTCTCAAGCGCACATACGTACATGTGAGTGTATGAGAATCCAGATGGGTGCCGGTCATATGATTCTTCAAGTTTCTAGAAATCGGGATAGTGCAGCTGCGCGGTGGTCAATTACATCTGAATCATCCCTCCGTGCAGAGTTTCATGTACTGTTGAAGTCTAGTTTGTTTGATTGTTGCTAGAGGTCGTACTTATATGTTTTGTGTTCACGACGTCCGTCGCAGTGAACGCGCTCCAAAGCCTGTGGAGCGCATGGAATTCAAGCACTCCGGATGTAAGCAGCAACTTGGCAGGCTGGAGCTCTTCGCAGATATACCCTTGTCACAGTGCTGCAGGGTCGTGGCGAGGAGTGACGTGCACAGTTGTCAACAGCTCTGCAGCCGTGGATGAGTGTACTTCAATCACAAGATGTGCGAGGGGTTACAGGAGGCTTCTCCAAACTCGGACCCGGAAGCGTCGAAGCTATTACCGCACTTCAGCGCTCACTGTTATTGGCTTGTAAGGATCACGTGTCTTTCTCCACTATTTAGTTTTTGGTTGTTTTGTATACTTCAGCAACAGTATTCCTGGAGGGATTGTATCATAACTATATCTATTTTCTTTCAAGTATATAGAGACCTCCTTCACAGTCTTCATGATCGGCATCCGGTTAATGAACAGGCATCCCTTGTTGGAATGACGACAACAGAGATGAACTCGCTGGCCAAAGGCTGCTAACAAGTTGGAGAAAGTTTCATTCCGGGAAGTAGTGGAATCAAATCTTGGTTAGACTTGATCTGTAAAATATCAGCGGATGTTTTATGCTAGTACTGGTACATTGTTAGTAATTTGTTACTTCATAGTTCAATTTCTTCCATTTAGTGAATGTAATGTACCATTCATACTTGTAACCAGAGCTGAACAAATTTGTAGTTTTCGTTATGTTCACAGTAGATGTATTTTGAGGGAGAGTATTTTGAAAGGATGACTATCACAAACTGGTGGACTCATCATTGTGCTAAGTTACCGTCTGAAAAAAAATTGTGGACAGGTCCCTCTCCAATGCGTCGATTGTTGGCACGTTACCGGATGTGTTTCAGGACAGCAATAATTCACAAGACCTCATGGGTCTGAGCACCTTGTAAGTACTTCGACATTTAACTCCATTGTATAATTGTGACATGTTATTTTGTTTACGTTGCAATTGAAAAATTATGGGTTTGTGTAATATGTATTCTGTGCAAGGTGCATGGAACTGAAACAGGACTGAAAGCTAGTGATGTCATATTGGTTACAATAGCCAATCAATTTCTGTTATTTGGCCACTGATATAGTCTGACTGGGGATTACTTTCCATAGGTTTTTGCATTTGAACTCAATTAGTGTAACTCCGATACCAACCAAGATTGTCCAATTAACCAGTAACGATTACTTTTCTAATCAAATGGTTTGTATGAAAAATTATGTGTTTTGTAGGGAATTGACCGGAAATCCAAATCTCACCGGGCCTCTCCCCAGCTCGCTTGCATCCACATTTCTTTATGTCCTGTAAGTATAAGAGAGTATGATGCGTGCTTTGATTCACAGTGGGTAGACTAGTAGATTTATTATAGAAGTATCTGATCATTAAGTCATCTACAGTATTACTTGGTGTACTTGATGTGATTATTCATACCAATTTTGAATACATTTATGTGCTTTCTCATTTACCAGTTTTTTTTTTTTTTTTTTTTTTTTTTTTTTGTGTTGTAGGGATCTACGTGAGAATGGATTTAATGGGACCATTCCAAAAAATCTGGTGTTTCCTCCCACTCTGCAATACGTGTGAGTCTCTCTGTGAACTCTGGAGAAATTGCACACTGGTAGTCAAATGTATCCAACAACAATGAGCATGAAGCTGATTCTTTTCTTCTTGTGGTATCGGACAGAGACTTGACTGGCAACCAGATCACAGGAAAGTATCCCTTGGAACAATTTAACACAACAAAGCAATCTCTTCAGTCGTTCAGCATCGGAAGAAACCGGTTTTCTGGGATAATTGAGGAAAATGCCTTTTCAGAGAAGACGAAACTCCAAAAAATGTGAGTTGCGCCATTGACCACCATGTTGTGCCTTTGGGGCAAAGAATCTTCGAGCACCTCTCGACACTACTTGAATTTAATTCTCCTCCTGAACACTCCACCATCTAGCACAGCTAACTCAATATTTCTACATATTTCTCTTCGTTGCTGACTTGAGAATGAATAATCACACTGATACGTTTGTACCTTGCAGTGACATGTCTCACAACTTCTTCACAGGCATGATGCCTAATCTTTCTACAAATACTGAGTTGCTATACTTGTAAGTCTCAACAACTCCATTTTCTAAACTCCTCAAGTTGTAAGCGTCTAGCATCCTTGAGTAAGAGATTGGAGGTCATCTGAAAGTTATTTTCTAGAAACTTGTAAGATTGAATTGATTTACAGCATTTAGGGGTGGATTGGTAGCTCTAAATTATATGAAAGTATAGACGTATACTAAAAAGCAATTTAATAGTTTATCTCACAAAATGTAAGCTGAAGTAGATGAACATGTTAATGTATCCTAGCAAGCTACGTGCCAAGCTTGGACGAGGACCCGGGAGTGATTTATAACATAACTGACGAGGTGGAAATGCAGGGATGTCTCAGGGAATCAATTTCATGGACCACTACCAAATCTCACAAAGCTGAAATACTTACGCTTTGTGTAAGTGTACCGTCCGATTTATTGGTTTCTCAAAATTCCTAATATGACTCCTAATATATGGCGCCACTCTTGCCAATTGCAAAGTTGTCTAGATGAATTGGACATTGTGCTTCAATGCTAGAAGTAATAATCCATATCTTTGGCTCATCTCTAACTAATTGCCTTAGCCGTCATACTTTACAAAAATCTTTGCACATGGAACCGAGCCTCTAGTGACGATCTTCTACTAAAGCTGTGGGTCTATTTTCATTCTCTACAGGAATTTAAGTGGTAACAAATTCACGGGGACATTGACTAACTTATCGGACTATGTTAATGTCACTGCAACGACAGTGGTGGTTTTCTCCAACAACAGTCTCACGGGCCCCTTTTCACCCAATTTAAGAGCCTCGGACCTGGGCTCTATTCAGGAACTGTAAGCCACCTTCTACCGTCTTTTTTCTCTTTTCCTCTTCACTCTCGTGAATTTGGGTGCGTTCCTTCAATTTCATCTCTCAGCCGACTGTGCACGTATATGGCAGGTACTTGGATGGCAACAACATCACAGGAATCCTCGATATTGCTGGCTTTTTCAGTGGATATGACGCTCACGACGTCTCGGGAGTGAATCTTAGAGTCCTGAGTTTGATCAACACTCTCATCGTGGATGTCAAGTATGTCCCTGACAACATCAAGAATCAGAAGCCTGCTGTGAGGTGAGCTAGTCACAGCCATTGAATAAGGAGTGGACCATCTCAACCGGAACGCATGTGAGAGCAGCTGATGTCTGAAGTGAATGCATGTTGAAACTCTGTAGCCCATTCCATGGAGCTCTATTCTTTGGAAGAGTTGAGAGAAACTTGTAAGTGGTCACCTGCGTTGTGGATGTGAATTGCAGGCTACAGGGAACACCGTTCTGTTCAGTAAAGCAGGACCTGAACATGGATGATGCCAGGAGATGCTTCTGCACACAGCTCTGCTACATCACGCCCCCGGTCGTGCCAGCGTGTACGTTCACGACCGTCCACGTCCACGTCTCCTCGTGCCGAAAACTTTGTTCAATCTGCAAAACTCCTGTTCATTGCATTGTGTAGGAGGGCCGTAAGGGCCGATATCAGTGGAAGATCATCTGATGCGAGTGTCATTTACAAACGACGGACCTAAAGGTAGTGTGGAAGCTGCTATTCGGCCCGGAACTAACTGGAGATCCTCTCTTGTTGTCAAGCTGTAGTTGTAAAATCTGAAAGACGTAAAATTATCACTATCGCGGCGGCCGCAAGTATGTTGGTGGTAACCGTGATAGTACTGTTGTTGGCCGGAACAATCATCCTTAAGGGAAGGCGGTATAGAAAGTATCTGCTGCTTCAGTTCCATCACAGTAAGCACTATTTCTTTTCCATGGCACTGCCTTACTTTTTGTTACATGTCAGGATGCTCATAGTCTTACCCATTCGGAGAATTCATGACACTTGAAAGAGCATTATCCATCTGAGTACATATCAGTTGCACACCGCAGAATTTGAAGGGTTCGACGTCAAGCCCACGATCTATTCCTACAACGAGTTGAAGACTGCCACACGAGACTTCCACGAGGAGAACAAGTTGGGGCAGGGCAGCTATGGTGCTGTGTATAAGGTACTACCGTTCCCTGCTTACGTAGGTGATGTTCAAGCTTTGACCGCATACGTGAGAAAGATGTAGATCGAATTCGGTAAGATGTTCAGTACGGAAGCGGCACACCGTTGGAGCTCAAAGGACTAAAACTGAGCATGGTTGCCCTGTTCTAGGGTGTGTTGCCGAATGGACATGTGGTAGCTGTGAAGCAGCTATTTGTCAAGAAGGCACAAACTGGCCTGGATGAGTTCTCCAACGAGATTGTGCTCATCACTGGCATGAAGCACAGAAATTTGGTGAATCTGAAAGGATGTTGTCTTCGGGAAAATTCAAGGATCCTGGTCTACGAGTACGTGGACAACCACGATGTCGACAAGATTCTGCTTGGTATTGCATGCTCTTCCATCAATTTGAACAGGATATCTTGGTGTTTCTGAGCTATTTCCTCAGGCATTATTAGGACTATGTTAAGGAATATTGCTTGCATATGACTTGGCTTTGTTTCCAGAGCATTTCTATGTTATTGACGTGTTTTGGATGATGATGTTGGTGAACCATGAGAACAGGACCACAGAGACAAGTGGTGCCATGGGCTTCGCGGCTGAGGATGTGTTTGGGAATAGCTCATGGTATTCATTATCTACATGCGCTGGCCCATCCAAGGGTGATCCACCGAGACATCAAAGCCAGCAACATCTTGTTGGACAAGAATCTGGAGCCCAAAGTTGCAGACTTTGGGTTGGCTTTGTTGTTTCCTGATGACGAAAGCCACATCATGACTGTGCACGTTGCCGGCACAAAGTACGTCCTTCAAACAAATTCTTCTATCTCTAGCATATCGTTTCTTGAGATAATCAAATAACTTAATACGCATCTCAAAGAAGAATTTTTATCATCTAAGTTCAGAGTATCGAGTGTTTTAGCATAGTGAGATATAATCTTGTCAAGATGTGGGAACGGCCATAAATCTCCATAATCATGGGTTGCTTGCACATTACCAGTTGTAATGTTAATGATCATGGCTTGTTGAAAATGATGGTATTTAATTTCACGTGAGGTGTGAAATATATATGCAGGGGGTATTTAGCTCCTGAGTATGCAACAATGGGCCAACTTAGCGATAAAGTGGACGTGTACAGCTACGGAATTTTGTGTCTGGAGATCATCAGTGGTCGACGGAACATTGATGATTCTTTACCAGTTGAACAAGTTTATCTCGCCCAATGGGTTAGTACTAAATCTTTTCTGTTGATGTCAAGCATTGTTGTAGTCGATTAGGAATTTATGAAGGGCTTGGGTCTCAATATATTGTAGTCGTCAATGTGATGTGTTATATTGCAATCTACAAAGAATAGTGTGCTGATGTAACATTATCAAACAGGAGTTTGCTAAACATTGGTGTTTTTCCAGGCTTGGAAGCTATATGAATCACACAAGATAATCGAATTGGTTGATCCAGCGCTACAACTGAACGATGACGAAGTGGAGGACGTGCAACAGGTGATCAAAATTGCATTGATGTGCATGCAAAACACAAGCAAGAAACGACCAACAATGGCTGCTGTTGTATCCATGTTGCAAGGCACACTATCAAATGTGGCATTTCAATTGAGCGTAGAGGAACAACTGGATCAACATGAGTTACCAGAGGGATCACAAACAAGTGGTTTGTCTACAGTGAAGGAGGAATTAGAATGGTCTTCATATGGATATAGTAGTGAAGGCCAACCTCTTCATGACAGAAATGTCATTATGGGCATTGACTTTAGCTAAAATTGTAGTGTATTATTATAAGCTAGATATTACATATACCGTAATAGATAATTTTTTTAGGAAAATACGCCTAGATTCAATATACGAAGTTTTAGAACATGATTGAGTATATATATATATATATTATTTAGAATATGAAATCTACACAAGAGACTAATAATTTCATGATTTCTTTTACCCAAGATATCAATAATTACATTAAACGATACAAAATATCACAAACCTATAGCAAACTGGAATTAACCACATTAGAATTCGGTGTATTCTAAGACTGTACATAACAATAGAACTGGGAAAGAAATGCTTCTAATCCCTCCTCCCATGTATGGTTCAAGGTGTTAACAAAAGAATTGTGCTTCAGATCCTGCAAGGAGAAGGCATTTTACATTCTTCGAAGTGAGTAATCCCTGATACAAAGTGGGCATCAACATGAACTTGCTGCTGAAGTATCTCATTCCTGCTTCGCTACATGGATTTACCGATTTGAAAATAAAATTTGTCTCTTAAATTTAACAATGCAACCGTAGGACAAAGATGCACATCGATGATTGTGACCTGAAAATACCTTATTTCTTAACGAGGGATGGCACAAACAAAAAACCTCCTGAACGAAAAATATGTGCAAAACTTAGGGGAACTCCTCTAAAGGCCACTAGACTTCTCCGGGTCCTGGGCATCTTTCCAGGTTGCTTGCCATTGCTTGTCATAGTAAGTCGATTCCTTCGCAAGATCTCTGATGGTGTCCACATCGCTGTTTTTCCTGATGGTCAGCACTGCCACCACGGAGATGAACAGCAGCAACTTGCCGAAGAAGCTGTTTTGTTGGTCCACCAGGCCGACGCCGGTCGCAGCGTCAACCAACCAGCCAGAGGCGTAACCGATCATGGCCGCCCGACCTGCAACACCATTCCCGCATGAGACTAAAACCTTCCAGCAAACACTGTCTACACATGCCGACAACCAAGGCGGAGCAGCTCACCGTTCAGAAGCTCTGCCTCTGGGAGGTGGAAGCGCTTCACCCACGCCCACCAGGGCACAATCGATGTGTCGAACACAACTTCATCCTCGTTGCTGGAGGATTCAGGGTTCACTTCCAGCAACTTCCTCCGCACCACCTCTGGAAACATATAGCAGTGATATCATCCACACAATCAGTTCCCTACTCCACATTAAATGACAGGGCCGCATTGGACCGCTGCTCTCGCGCTTTACATTCTGAGCCATGACCGACTTTCGCTAAGAGGGAGAGCAATATCGATAACTCAATAACATCATCCACATGCACTTTACAATGAGTGACAGAACCGCACCTGAATGCTATTCCAGTCCATCAGATTCTAAGGAATGACTCTAACAGGGGTTGCTCGCGACAAACACCATCCACATACTCTTGACATTAAATGAAAGAACCACATCGGAACGCTGTCCAGTGCTTCACGTTATCAATCTCCTCTGACATTGGACGCTTGACTGAACCAAAATCTCCACTGCTCGGGTACAACCTAGAATACTGCAAAAATGCCTTCAAAGGAATGATTTGACCGAAATAAACCCCACATTGTGAAGAACGTACCAGCATCAATGACGGCGTCCCAGTTGGTCTTCCCATCCTGAGTGAACATGGAGATGTCCCAGGTGCCATTCTTCCACCTCGGATCCTCGAACTTGCCCGTGGACAGCAGCGGTTTGTCTTTCCCCAAAGTGGAAGCGGCAGGGGCCTTCCCCTCCGCAGCCTCCCCAGACAAGGACCCGCCCTTCTGCAGCGGCGACGGCTTCCGGGCCTTGGTGGCCGCGTTGCCCACTCCGTCCGTGTCGGGCTCCTCCGGCAGCCCCGCGACCTCCAACACCACACTATCGCCCGCCGCGTCGGCCGCGCTCCCGAGCCCCTCGGCTTCCGAAGCCCGCACCACCACCAGCCTGCTGCACACTGCGGCGCCCCGGCAGCTCGTCCGCACGCGCAATTGCGCCCTGCCCGTCGTCTGCATTGACCTGCTGCTCGCGAGCGCGGCTCCGGGCGCGCCCACCGCGGGCTTGGCGAGAGAGGCCATGGCCGCCATCTGTGAGGCGAAGAGGAGGGACAATTTGCGCAGCGAGGCGGAGGAGACGAGACGTTTGAATGAAGCACGAGGGGCGTATTGAAGCGCTTGATGTAGATAGATGAGCTTCCAGGGCGAGCGGGAGCCGTGCGTTGCTCCAGACGAAGCCACTCGCCGAGGCTCTATCACGGTTGGATAAGAGCCCAGCTTTGCGCCAGGTCCCGTCCCGGGTTGAGGTCCCGCCTGAAGTCTTTTCCGAGATCTCGTCCGATGTCTCATCCGAGGTCCTGTCCGAGATCTCGTGAGGTCGTTCGGGACCTTGGTGATTAGTTCCACTTGTTCTTTGTTAGGAGAGGACAATATACAACACCACCATGTCCACATGAAAGAGAGCTCTGACCGGGTGAGGTCAGCTCTTATATACTTAAGAGGTGGTTAGGTGGCATTAATAGCCAATCAGCCACCTAATTCAGTAGTGGGCGATGTAATCAAGACTGCCATAATTAGGTAGGTAAGTTTACTTACCTACCCTAATTAGGTAGGTAAGTCTCATAAATACCGCCTAACTACAGTGGACCCGGGAGTTTAAGTAAGAGTAGCTAGGCTATTTTAGGCTATCTCAACACTCCTCCTCGAATAAATGATTTTCTCGTTAAAAAACTGCGGTAAAAATGCAGAAAAAGAGTAAAATCTTTATTCGCTTGCTAACTCCGTGAGGGTCCGCATGCCAGCTGCTTTGATCAGCTTGCGGTGTTGATGTGCGGGTAGAGCCTTCGTAAGTACGTCCGCAATATTTTCTGCTGAAGCAATCTTCTTTGCTTGAATTTGCCGTGTTTCGATTAGATCTTGTGTGTAACTAAATAGATGAGGGCTGATATGCTTGACACGGTCGGCCTTAATAAATCCAGAAGAAACCTGTTCAATACAAGCTGCATTGTCTTCAAATAAAGTGATCGGCTCCTCCTGGTGTGAAATACCGCTCATCTTGAAGATGGTGTAGTGCATTGTGCGGATCCAAACCGCTTCGCGGGATGCTTCGTGAAATGCGACTAACTCCGCGTGGTTGGTTGATGTGGCCGTGATCGTCTGTTTGGTTGATCGCCAGGATATCGGCGCTCCGTTCTTGATGAATACGTAGCCTGTCTGAGATTTGCCCGTGGCTGGATCCGTCTTGAATCCGGCGTCGGCATAGCCGGTGATGGCGCTGGACTTGGTTTTGTGGAAGTGGAGGCCGAGGTCTGTCGTCCCTCGCAGATACCGTAGGAGATGCTTAACTCCTCGCCAGTGTCTATCGGTTGGCTTTTGATTGTGGCGAGCAAGCACGCTGACGGCGAAGGAGATATCGGGTCTGGTGTTGGTCGCCAAATAGAGTAGCGCTCCAACAACTGCTAAATACTTGGGCCGATCCACTTCCTCTTCCTCCTCTTCTGCTGGCCGATAAGGGTCCTCGTCGGTGCGACTTTTCCCGATCATTGGGGCGGACAGCGCGTTGGCGTCGGCCATGTTGAAGAGCAGCAAAAGCTTCTTCACGTAGGTCTGCTGATGTAGAAGGATGCTTCCATCTGGATAGTGTTGAATTTGCAGGCCAAGACAAAATGAAGTACGGCCTAGCACTTTCATCTCAAATTTGTCTGTGAGTAACTTTTCAACTCGTGCGCTAAGCGCTACGGTGCCTATTGAATTTAAATCATCCACATAAACTGCAAGAATTACAAAACCCGTCGTGTCTCTGAGGACAAATATGCACGGAAGTGCGGGGTCATTTGTAAATCCCTGCGACAGTAGGTAGGTTTTGAGATGGTGATACCAAGCTCGGCCGGCTTGTTTCAAGCCATAAAGTGCCTTTCTGATCTTGAGACCAGAATATTTTCCAGGGATAGGCTTGGTCTGATCGGGGAGAAATCCGGGAGGGGGCTGGATATGGATTTCGGCGTCTAGGTCGCCGTATAAGTATGCTGTCACCACGTCGAGCAAGCGGGTTTCTAAGGAAAGCTGGACGGCTAAGCTTAGAAGGTAGCGGAAGGATGTACTATCCATAACGGGGGAGTAAGTTTGTTCGAAGTCTATGCCGGGTTTTTGGGTGAAACCCTGGGCGACTAATCTTACTTTAAATCTGATGACTTCCCCTAGGTCGTTTCGTTTGCGTGTAAATATTAGCTTGTGTCCAATTGGTTTATCTAGCAGATTGGTCACTAGTGGTCCGAAAACTCCTCGTTTTCTAAGGGAACTATATTCTGCTTCTATGGCTTTTTCCCACTGGGGCCATTCGTCACTCTTTTGGGCCTGTTTTAATGTAAGGGGATCTGAGTCCAGGGTCGCAAGACTTGACAAAAACATTTCTACGTCGTCCCAGGGCTGTTCTAGTTCGGTGTTTAATACTGTGGGTGCCCGGGAACGGGGTGTATGGTTTAGTTTCCGTTTCTTAACGGGTTCTGATGCGGGATTTCCTGATCCGGGGACCGGGCTACGAACTATCCGGGGACCGGAGTAGAAGCCATCTGGGATCTTCTCGGCGAGGTTCTGGAGATTTAAAATCTTTCTAACTTCTGAGTCGGTTAACGCCGTACGAGGATCTGGATTCAGGGTCAAGGTTTCTGGTGATCTAAAGTTTAGATTGCTATGTTTGGTTTTGGTTTGGGCACTCGGGAATCTAGTTTCTATGAACTTACAATTCTGGAACCGAGCTTTGTGAATATCATCTCTATTGATCAGTTTATATCTAATAACACTGGGGGAATCATAACCAAGGTAAATCCCTCGATTTCTATGAGGGGTGATGGTTTTCTGTTGGGGTTCGGGGGCTGGGATCCACACTTCGCAGCCAAAGGTGCGGAGGTGGGCTACGTTCGGTGTCCGACCGGACGCCATCTCGAGGGGTGACTGTGTGAGTAATAGTGTGGGTCTTAGGCGCAGCAGGACGGCCGCGTGTAAGACGGCGTGACCCCAGAACTCAGGTGCTAAGCTAGCGTGTATTAGGAGGGGCCTAACGATCAGTTGGATCTTTTTGATATAGGCTTCTGCTAGTCCGTTTTGTGAGTGCTCGTAAGGGGCTGAATATGTGAGTGATATACCAGTTGCGGTGCAAAAATCCTCAAAAGCTTGTGATTTGAACTCTAAGGCGTTGTCCATCCTAAGAAAACAAATCTGATTATCGGGAAAATGGGTTCTAAACCGGATAATCATAGCTAGGGTTTTAGGAAAAACCATGTTACGGGTTGTGAGCAGGGAAACCTCAGCATGTCTACCCGATGCGTCGACCAAGACAAAGAAGTACTGGAACTGACCTGATTTTGGGTTGATTGGCCCACATATGTCACCGTGGAGCCGATGCAGCGGGGCGGGCATTTCTGTCGGGAGCGTCCATCGCGACGGCTGGCGGATGAGCTTGCCTTGTATACACGCCGCGCACTCCTCTACGCGCTCCGCGTCCCGTGTGCAGAGGTCGTGACCAACTAAGGTCGGGACCATTTTTCTCATCATGGTCGTCCCAGGGTGCCCCAGCCGGCGATGCCAAACATCAGCCTTCGTGCTGGTTGTCAAAAAGGACATCGGCACCCCTTTCAGGGGTAGGCATGGGGATCTACGTCCGCCATCCTCTTCCTCACTCTTACGAGCGGGGCTAGGTACAGCGCCAACAAGGGGCAGCTCGTACAGGCCGGTGGCTCCCGCGTGTGCGGTGGCAAGGAGTCTCTCGCCTTGCCGTAGCTCGAGGACCTCATCATCAATTCCTACCGCGGTAGAAACGTGGATTTGATTGACCCGTAAATCCCGGTAGCTGATCAGACTCCGGGGGGCATCCGGGACATACATTGCCCTCTTGCAGGTGAGGGGGGCTCCCCCGGGCAAGACTATGTTTGCCCGGCCCTCGCGGAATTTAAAGGTCCGCTTGCCTGCGATGGTGATTATATCACAAGTTTGCCACGGCTCGTTCCTAGTTCTGAACTCAAAGAACGCCGGGTCTTGGAGAATGGTGTGAGTGGACGCACTGTCTAACAAAGCAACTCTCGCTTTGCTAGGTTGTGACCCAAACTGTACCATATAGTTTTCTGGGTCGACATCGTTTAGCGTAAGGGAGGGGGCATCGAGAGTATGGGTTTCTCTCTTTCCTTCCCTTAAGGACTTTAACTCTCTATACATGTCGACGATATATTGTGACGCTCGACAATCCTTAAGAAAGTGCCCTGGACGACCACACTTGTGACATGACCCTCGCGATCCACTCCCTGATGTACTTGTCGACTTATCGGGTCGATGTGTGTACCTCGGGTTCTTGTCTGATTGCTGTTGATCACGACGTGGGGGGCGCCAATCGCCTCGGGATCGTCGCCTGGGAGCCTCCGCGCTGTGGGTTTCTCGCCTGGGGTTTGTCGACTTCGACGGCGTCGTCGAGTTGGGCTGCTTGCGGCTCTCCTTTACTTCGCTTGTGTGAACCTCCTTCGCAGGTCGCGCCTCAGCGTTTTTAAGGAGCATCTGCTGCTGCTTTTCAGCTAAAAGCAAATATGACATAAGCTCTGAATGTTGTGTAAATCGCATGTTACGGTACTGCTGAGCTAGAATAGCACATGCGGGGGGAAAAGTTGAGAGGGTCTTATCGATTAAGTCGACGTCGATAACCGTGTCGCCGCAGAGGCGAAGCTGCGCGACGATGCGGTGTAGTTCGGAGTTGAACGCGATGAAATTCGGAAAATCCAGTACGCGCAGACTGAGCCAGTCGCTGCGGGCTTGGGGGAGGAAAATCGTTTCCTCATGCTTGAAGCGCGCTTCCAATGCTGACCAGAGTACCGCCGGATCTTCAACCTGTATGTATTGTTGACGCAGGGACGCATCGATGTGTCGCCGGATGATGAGAAGCGTCTGCCACTTGTAGGTGGCTGGTATCTCCGCCTCGGGCTCTCCCTCCAGCGTGACGATCAGCTCCTCCGCGCTCAAGTAGGTCTTCATATCGACGTACCAATTAAGGTAATTCGAGCCGTCTGCCTCAAGTGGGTCGAAGAAAAGTGGGGTGGTTCGTGTCTCTCTTGGTTTTATCACCGTCGCCATCGCGAGGTGGTGTGTGCCTATGGCTCTAGTGGGGGATTCCTAAAAAGCTGACGTCACTCCGGCCGCTCAATCTCTTGGTAATAAAGTCTTCTGTCTAAACAACTGTAGTGCAGATTCGGAGTGTGTCAGAAAAATGAACAGTGAAACGAATTGTGCTTTCTAGGAATATGAGCTATACAGTGCTGATAACGTGTTAGGAGAGGACAATATACAACACCACCATGTCCACATGAAAGAGAGCTCTGACCGGGTGAGGTCAGCTCTTATATACTTAAGAGGTGGTTAGGTGGCATTAATAGCCAATCAGCCACCTAATTCAGTAGTGGGCGATGTAATCAAGACTGCCATAATTAGGTAGGTAAGTTTACTTACCTACCCTAATTAGGTAGGTAAGTCTCATAAATACCGCCTAACTACAGTGGACCCGGGAGTTTAAGTAAGAGTAGCTAGGCTATTTTAGGCTATCTCAACATTCTTCTCTCCAATGGCATTTGTTTAGTTCCAACACATCCCTCAAAATACACTATACCAATTTAATAACTCTGTATTATACTTTCATGTGATTGGAATACAATAACCGTGATGGAAATTGTAGCCAAAATCATGAATAATTCTTTAACTTTATCATGTACAACCTTTTGCATAAGTAGAACTTTTTGGAGGCTTTATAAAATCATTTTATGAATTAATATCAATAATATATCACTATTATCGTAGGTGAACCTTTGGTCCGGCACATCAATTCGGAATATTTATATAAAAGCAAAAATTTCAACTTCGGCACTAATTCTCTAAAATACTAAAATCTCAACTTTTTAAGATAATTTTTTTTTTGAATTCGACATATGGATGGGTTCCATCCATCCAAAATTACTTACAGTTGTATGAGTTTGACGGTTGATGCAATTATCACATTCCCCATTGAAGATGCATTTGTTTCTTGGAGGCGCTTTGTTGTTGAGTGTTGTAAGCGTTGTTGTTAATTGTTTTGAGTTTTAGAGAAATGGCGCCATTTAGGACTTTAACCAATATGTTCTTTATCAAGCAAAAAAGAGCAGCATGAACATGTGAAAAAGGAGCTGGCAGTGTTGAAGGACAAGCTAGAAGAAGAGAAGAAGAAAGAGGAGGCGAAGGAGATAGAGGTTATCAAGTGACCGGTGGGAAGACCCAAACATCCAATTGAAGTTGTGTTGCTACAATCAAAGGTGCAAGAAGAGAAGACCGTTTCCAATTCCAAGAAGGTGAGAGGCTCTTACAATAATTGGTTTAATCCATTGCTTTGGGCCCTATACATGCTGTTGTTAGACAACATATAAGTATAGGGGGTGCTTGTAAATACTTAAAAGCTGCCTACAAGCCTCCAGGAGAAGAACATGGTCCATATAAAGATCTCTCAAGGGGATCCATGTATGAGTGGTTCACTTCTATATGGGAAGTGAAGGATGCGTATAAGAAGTACACTTAAGAAGGATCAGCTCATCTTCCTAATGACCCACATTCTCCTATACTTTCTAACCATCCGGAGTTAGAAAGAACAATCTTAGACATGTTGACAGCACATAGATTGACAAGACAACCTCTCTTTGCTAGAAACATTAGAATCTTCATCTTATCAATTATTACAAAAAAACAACCATCACTACTTTCTCCAAAAAGGGGGAATGTTTGGAAAATGTTATTGAAGTGGGTTAGAAGCTTTGTAAAGGAAAAATTCAATTAGACATTGAGGAAGGCAACAACTGCTGCAAGTAAACTTCCACGCAATTGGGAGTTACAGGGGCTAAAGATAGTGCAAAGAGTAGCTTACCTTGCTAAGTGCTATGATATTCCACCTTCCTTGGTTGTTAACTCTGATCAGACGGGCATCCACCTTGTCCCAACATGTGGGACACGGACTTGGGAAAAAAATGCACAAAATATATAGCAGGAACGAACATAGAAGACAAGAGACAGATAACAATAGTTGTATCCTCCTGAGTTGGTGGTGATCTCTAACCTTTCCTAGTGACTCGTTTTGAAGTTTACCACCCTTTAATAAAGGAAGAAGGGATTGTGAAGAGAAAGGATGGCACATTATACATACAGAAAATCATTGGTTAAACTTGGAAACCTCAAATGACTTTGTGGAAAAAATATTACAGCCTTATAGGATAAACCAAGCTGAAGCACTCGACTTACCTCCCAACATCCCACTAGTGTGACTGATCGGCTGTTGGACTCTACATATTAGTGTAGCGCTCACGACATGGATCAAAGACTTTTATCCTCTAGTGAAAGTACTTTACATCCCTGCGAATTCCAGTACACTAAATATCACTTTTAGTGTACGATCACGAATAGTGTACTTACCTTTGATACCCCAATCAACCACCTACCCGGCCGCCATGCCTTAATTAACCACCTACCCTCATTTTCAATCCCATATTAACCCTTCTTGCCTTTGCAGATTTCATCACTCTTGAACTTTGATGTTGCATTTAGGAAACTTTGCATCTTTGAGTTTACATGTGTGAGGTGAGCCTGGTCTTGGGATCTACTCTTTGGGTTAGGCAAGATTTTCAGGATTCCATGCGGGTCCCATGCTTCCATGCTTCCAGAGTTCTTGACGGTGCGCAGGTATTTTCTGCCCATATTTTCCTAATGCCTTGAAGTTATTTTTTCTGATGCCCGTTTTTTAATTTTCAGTGGGGGATTTGTTAGCAACAAAAATATTTCTGGTCGTTCGTGTGCTGGACCGGCGGGGGGGGAGCTTATACTTTAGGGCTTTGGGATGGGGCAATTTTGCATACAAGAGTTATGGGATAAAACAAGCGCATGCGGGCAGGGAGAGAAACAGTGATGCAACAACAAAAGTTTTCTGACACATGTAACGCAGCAACAAAAGTTTCCTGACAGTGTGAACAGCAACAGTGATAGTGACGAGCCAGTGGGAGCCAGCTGTACCAGATCCAACACCATCAGCGCCATCAATCATCATACCATCTGCAAACGTTTCCATTGTTGCAATCAGCCACTGCGTGACTGAATTACCATTTCCAAACGCCATTGACGCCGTCTACACATATTGGTAGGAATGGATGACTTTCATCCTCTGTCGAAACGCCTAGTAGGAATCATGATTGTTAACTCCGTTTTTCAACTTTCAGGGATGGAGCCCGATGTTCACGCACAACGGCCGCGGGCCTTGCAGCAAGTTTCAACTATACAAACCCGCCAGAACGTTGTCGATTAGATGATCGAAGACAAATCGTTGCGTGGCAGCCCTGGGTTGCATGCTCGCACGGTACGCAAGTTCCCTGAGCACTTCAAGGGCAAACACTCCACCAACCTCGTCTGTGCAAGCCGTTGGTGGGCCCAACGAGATTCTCTTGCGCCAACAGTCGAGCCCGCAACAAACCAAGCCATGTCATTCACCCGTAGCAATTTGGGCGAAAGGAAGTGTTTTCTCAACAAAGCCAAAATCAGACAAGGACCAAGGAGGTCAGCATGGGTCCTTTGGCTTTACCCATTGCTGCTTTAATCTTTTGACGTATGTAGGCGTTTGGAGGTAAAATTCTCTCCTATCCTTCTAATTGAACTCGCCCTCTCAATACTTTTAGCGTTGAACTCTCCTTATACCGCACACTCTCGAGACCCCAAAGATGAGACCTATGAAAGATAAAAACACACACTCATAGATTCAACATTTTATAGATGCAAATGGCATAGTTTTGCTTTCTCAACGTCGTCGGTTAACATGTAGCCCGGAAAAAGAAGCTCAAATAGAAATGAATGTTGCTCATCATTTAGGACTTTTGCAATGAGGTTTTGCATCCGGTGAATTTAATGAGAATCTTGTTGAAAATTTAGATGAGACACATTTCACCATAAATATGGACAACGGTAGAACATTGGGATTTCGTGGAGATTGTTCGGTAAAATATGCCGATGTAGTTGCGGGAGGAGAATCAATGACAATGGTTGTTAGGATTTCGGGCGGACGTAGGGCAATGATAGAATCCCCCATGATTATATTTAGCAATGAAAATAGAAATTACCCTATCCGAGGATTAGAAGATTCTATCCCCGGCGTGTGTTACCGTACGGGCCCGAAAGGATGGATGGACCAATCCATCTTTCTTCAATACTTTGAGGAACCACGAGCATTTCAACCCGACATTTATAACCGTACAAAAATAGTGTGGGTTGATAATTGTTCGGGCCATAATCTAACCCCTAGATTAGCGGAGGTATTAGTCCAAAAAAGAACCGTTTTAAGATATTTATCTCCATGTGCCACTCACCTATGTCAACCCGCGGATACTTTTATTATTTCAAAGATTAAAGATGCGTGGACAAGGCAATGGGAAATGAAGAAATCGGAGCCCATTCAAAGTGATGCATGGCAAAATATTCCGCGCGGTGACAATCAATGGTCCGGTAAACTTCTTAATCCCGGTAAAAGATTTTTTCTCCAATTGGCGGCCGATTCCATTGAAGAAGTTAACCAGTTATTTGATTGTGATATGTCTTATGCTCGTCAATATTTTGAAGGATTAGAAGTGCCTCATTTGCCTACGGCAAATTAATATCTAACCTTAAATTTTTCAAATCCTTACTTTTTCTAACCCGTGCTTTTCCAAACCCTTACTTTTTCAACCCCTTACTTTTTCAAATCCTTACTTTTTCTAACCTTTAATTTTTCACCCACTTATATTTTATAACCGTTACTTTTCACCCACTTACTTTTTCTAACCCTTACTTTTTCAATCCCTTACTTTTTCAACTCCTTACTTTTTGAAATCCTTACTTTTCAACCCCTTGCTTTTTTAAATCCTTACTTTTTCAAATCTTTACTTTTTCAAATTCTTACTTTTTCAATCCCTTACTTTTGTACCCCTTCCTTTTTGTAACCTTTACTTTTCCAAACCCTTATTTTTTCAACCCCTTACTTTTTCTAACCCTTAATTTTTCAATCCCTTACTTTTTCAAATCCTTAATTTTTTCAAATATTTTGTTATTCAACTGTCTTCTATCTCAAATGTTTTCTTTCTCAATCTTTTACGTTTGTCGTACTTTATTTTTTAAGCACTTTTTCAAAAGAATACTTTTGAAAAAAATTACTTTTTCAATGTGGTCATATTTGAAAAGCGCCATTTTTCAATCATATACTTCTAAAAAGTTTTGTGTTTCTATTGTTTATTTTTTGAAATGAACATTTTTCAAATGTCTCCTTTTTAAATGTATATGTATTCAAATGTTGATTTCTTTCATTGTTTCCATTTTCAAAAATTTCCAATCTTCTATTTTCAAATGATTCCTATTTGTGCAATTCCACTTTTCTTCCATATCTAGGTTCTTCTCTCAATCTTTTATTTTCCAAATCAATTTTTGGTGTTCATTCCATTCTAAATTCTATTTTATCTAAGAGTTGTTTTTTTCCTAAATGTATTTAAATCTTTGTCGCTTCTTATACTCAAAATGTACACATAATCTTCTTCTATCTTGATACACTAAATGTGCACAAGTGAAAAAATTTATACTGCAATCTTAAGTGGAATTCACAAATAGTGTAGTAGTTGGCATTTAATGTAATGATTTGTCACTACACTAATTGCCCAGTTCACAATTAGTGTACGGGTTCGCTTTTAGTGTCCACTACACTAAAAGTGATATTTAGTGTAGTGTCCTCCAACTTGTTGATGTGATATTTCAACGCCCATTCAAATTTGCCTTTCGTGAGTTATTTGACAACTTGAGTATGACGCAAATTTCAAAGCAAATAGAGACTTTTAAGGCAGAAGACACTAAATTACACATGCGTCTAAGCATCATCAAACCAGAGTTATGTGCTTGGTTGAACAAGGCATGGTGTCATATCAATAAGGCAAAACTTATCCAAGCAGGGTGGAAGAAATGCAACATTCTAAGAGCTTTTGAAGATACATGCCAAGGATAAACACTTCAGGAAAACATCATCAATCCTTTGTTCCAAAAAGTGATACAAGGTATAGACACACAAACACATGTCGATGATGTGGAGGAAATAGAGCCATCAACAAGTATAGAAATGGTTATGCAAGAATCCCTTGAAAGAGTAGATGTATGTGTAACCAACATCCTACATCTGCAAAAGGTACATACTATTCCATCCTTGAACATACTGCTTCATATTTCTGCAATTTAACAAACATACGTGAATTAGAGAATGACATAAATTTTTTAGTTCTTTCTAATTGAAATAATCATGTCAATAAAAGCTAAGCTCTGGTAGTTGATGTAGGAAAGGAGAAAACATAATTTGACTTACAGGTCATTTAAGGACGGGAAGGATCTCTAAGAACAAGCCAAAACCTGCGAGCTTCATAAGAAAACAAGTACGTTAACCTTCACATTAGAGAATTTTCATAAAACTTGTTCTTGTTGTGGAACTCCCTTTCTTAGCAGCTGAAGATCCCAACTACAACCTTGCATCTTTCCTCTCAAACACGTTACAATCACTCATAAGAATGTCAAATTTCACATAGATGTAGACAGACAAGATGAATAACAAAATGGATCAAGAATTTACAATAACTGTGTTTCTGGATGTTACTGCTAGTTGTTGCTACTACTAAAATTTTAGATTTAGCACTTTGCAGCTTCGTCTTAATACTGATCAAAGAAGGAGACCGAAACCTCTATGTGAAGCCAACACCATGATCTCTCCTTCTCTAATCAATATTGAGATGAAATTCTGACAGTTGTGATCTCTCCCTGCAAATTCCAATAGTACGACGTCAACTTAACCAAAGAAGTGGGCATCAAATAGCAAAGAATGAACAATTCACCGATGGAAAAACTACTTACCAGCATAGAAAACGAACAGCAGCAAAGCAAGCAAAACAACAGCAAAACGACATACAACAAACGACCTAGGCAATACAACAAAAAAGAACAGAAGATAAAGAGTAAAGGTAGAATGCAACAGTTACGGAATCTTGCATGTTCAGTGGTCTTTTCACACACTAGACAGAGGTAGTATAGAAAGCTAAATTCTTGTTTTCACTCTGTCAACTGTGCTATCTCTGTGTGACTAATCATTGAATTATATTCTCAACTCATGTCATAAATGCATCATGCCCAGTTGCGTTTTAGGACACAGAAACGGTACTTTATCATCAACAAAAAATTTCCACTTACGTTTGCAATCATAGTGCCAAAGATATTGAAAATTCAAAGATAGCCATGAATATTTACCTTGAGTTGGTCTTTGAAGATGGTGATAAGAAGATTCTGGAACTAGGATGGAGTGTACTTGCGCCTAGCGCTGGTGGTTACGGCAAGGTAGTTGTTGATGTAGTCGTTGCCGCCCAGTGTGAACGAGTAGATGGCGTTGCTGATCAGCTCATCGGTTGCAGGTTGGCTGACGATGTGCGCAATCTTTTCCTTCATCTTCTGGAAGTAGTCAAATTGTTGCGACATCGTCACACGCCCAATCTGAACAGAGCTTATCCAAACATCACGGGTGCTTCTCTAGGATATGAGTCATTTATCATGGTTTATCATGGTTATGCCAATACCACTTTCATACCGCTTTGGTACTCTATATTGGCTTTTGATGCAACAAAACTTGGTCAAAGAGAGAACGCTATAGGCGATAAGATATATTTCAACATAACGAATATATGTGAGATATTCTTACGAAGATGGAGCTAGTTTCTTCAAAGATTCCTGCTCCAGCGGATGCCAAGTTGACCCCGTTAAGAAGGTTGGCTCCTTTGGATCTGGAGCTAGCACTGGGAGAGGGGAAGGAGTCCCCACATACTTATTTGCAAACCAAGCATGAGTTAATCTCACAAAGGAGTCCATTGCTCTAGATCTAGCCTCAGGCATTCCCCAACAAGAATCGGGAGCTTAGCTGTGAGTCTCAAATACACAATAAGCTTACAATCAAAGCTACCATAGATGTTGATAGTGCCTTAAATATTACATCTTATCAAACACCATTAATACCAAATCAAACTCACCCTGTCTGTTAGAACAATATTTGGAAGAGAAGCCACGTTTTTCTAGCATGCAATAAACCAAATTTCTTGTATCCATAACAACATTTCTAATGTGGTTTTCTCTGTATGCAGTTACTGAGTTTCTCCTAACTTTGGCACTTTAGAAAGCTTTCTCCAAATTTAAATATTTGAATCTATATTAGCAAGCATAAATTTGCGAGAGGGATGAATAACTCCATCATATGTTTGATCTAGAGGAGTTTACTGATGAGGTCCGGCATGATTTTACCGTTGCAGAATCTGGCGGTGGCTTGCTTGTTGGCGGTGTCGATGCGGTAGGGCTTGTCATTGGCTTTGTGCGAGAATTGATCCTCTCCCTCCACAAGCAAGCCCAATGCTCCTTCTCCGCTCTCCCTTGGCTTGCAGCACACGGCGCTCTCTCTCCGCGAGCAACCCCGGCGCTCCTTCTCCGCTCGGCACCGTCGGCACCTTCCGCTCGGCACCCTCCGCCCGATACCGAGCCTCTACTCCGTACAACACCGCGTTGAAACCCTCCTCGGTGCCTCAGAACCCTCCTCGGCGCCTGGACATCGTCCTCCGCGTCTGAATACCGTCTTCGGCGGCTCATCACCAAGCTCAATCCCGCAGCATCTTCGAAGACCCAAAACCATAAAGAAGACACATGGATGCAATCAGAGAGTTCCTGCCAAAAGAAGGTAAGAATGCGCAAGAAGAAGCTAGACGAAGCAGTGAATTGTGATACAAGTTTGCTCCGTTTCCCCTCAAATATCCCAAACTAGTCACTAAACACGCATGAATTCACGGCAGTTTTGGTTGAATATCGGATCCTATTCTTGGTCACATGCACTATTGGTATTCTTTTTCCTGAAATCATGCATGAGCAAGGTTTGTCACAGTTCTAACATTACTTGAATGGATTATGGTGCAAGGATGGCATGTTCTATTCAAAGTATTTTTGGAGTGCACAAGTTCTACATGCCGGGTCTGACTCAATCATTTTCACTTTTTAGAGATATATTGTGGTAAGCTAGGCTTTTTTTGGCACATGACACCTAATGCATGAATGATCTTCTTTTGATTTTTGGTTTTATTTCATTCTACACATAGTATTATTGTATTTTCGGCTGTACTGGCTTATATTTTCAAAGGATTTTGACATTTTAGGAAAATAGTTTGACAAGAAATTTGGCAGGGAACTTTTGAATTATTTTATGCCGGACGAGAGGTTCACCTACGGTAATAGAAACCTAATTGCAATAATACTGGAATTACGTTTAGTTTTTTACTACCTTAAAATGTAATTGTAGATAAGTGTAATTTTAAATTTTTTTCTTGAGAGACTATGTGTCTATGAACTTAGGGCCTTGTAATGTACAGTTGAAAATGTATATTTGGAATATTTGAAGTGGTGTACTGCACAATCTGTAAACGTCCAATAGCAAGCTCCGCAAATCATATAAATTTCTCTACTTATGTTTATTTTTATTTTTTGGATTTCAAGTAAGTTTTAGTGATCTTATAATTAACCATATATAGAAGGCATTTCTACTACATTGCATACCACACAAAATTAATAGTTGATATAGAAAATCAATAGAAAAAATACAGGAGCGCAGACATCCTACTCCTATTGGCAAACAAATATCAACCTACTTTGCACTTGACTTGCTTGTGTGTTATCATTGGTTAAAAATCCAATGACGCTATAATTATTTAGTGTTCTAATTGATAATTTGAATCATAATAAGGAACCAATTATAGAATTTTGAATTCTTTCCAAAAAGAATCTTCTTTAATATCACCATTTTGAAGATATTCTTTGCATATAATATTTTGGTATTATTAAAGGTGATGTAAAAGATGTCAACTTCTTTGTCATAGCCTAGTCTTGCTACTTTGATAATATTCACGTCTAATTGTTCTATTTAAGAGTACTCATGCTGATTTTGAAAATATTCTTGTAATTTTTTTTCCTTGATAAGAAGAACTTAATTTTCAAAACCTGAATGTAATTTCCAACCTCTGGCCATGTAGTAAGATATTTGGCAAATCTCTAAGATGTTTGATTCCTCTTGTAAATGAAATTTGTTCACCTTTTCCTAGTACATCTTTGGAGATTTTAAACCCATTAGTGCTCAAAAGACCACATTCAAATTTTTGTGTGCATAATTTTTTAATTAATATTAAATATGGAAGGATTTTAATTGTAAATTTAAGATTTGGAAATCATGTCACACATACACTTTGCAAAAAATAAAATTATAATTTGAGGCTATAAGACTCTTCAAATACATAGAAATAGATTGCTAGATATGTCAATTATATTCAAATACAATGATTGTATACTATTCGATGTTATATCCTATGTCACAATATTTTATATTTATTGGAAACGATTTTGGTATAAAAATATGATTGAAATCTATTTTTGAAAGTCCCTTTATTGCAATGTGATTGTTAATCTTTCACATCACATGCTAGACTACTTGTGTTTTCATTTGTGTAAAATTTTGGAGCCTCTTCGTATACAATCAAGCAAGATAAAGTTGAGAACTCATCATAAATCATAGACAAGTGTTTACTTTTCATGTTATATATTTCAAAATGAGGCTATTAACATAGTGTATGCTTGAACTTCTTCCATTTCATTTACAAAATTCTTGCAAGATTCTATCAATCAGTAAAGTACTACATCTTTCAAACTCTGTAGTTTTCACTACCAATATATTATGGTGACTTTGAACATAATAATCTATCCCATTAGAACGCATTTTTTTGCCACGGATTAAGTCATGGTTTAAATTAAACTTTGTAAAACCAAATATTAAAATTAGACGATCTATTCTCATCAACAATTGAACTTGTTGATTGACTAAAAACTCAACTACAATCCAAATTTTATGGCTCTAGTATCCTAAGCAAAAGAGATTAAAGTGAGGTGTCACACTAATATCTCCAAGATTGCATCCTAGAGGTTTTCATTTTTCTATATGCCATCACTAGTATTTATGATTTTTAAAAGATATAAGAGGTGTGAGCAAAAAACCTAGTGTAGTAGCCTTGCCATATGGGCTACCAGATGAAGCCATGTGCACAATTTTGGCAGCCTCGGTGAATTTATATAGAAAGTGATATTCTTGAGGTGGACGGTGATAAACCTGAAATATTTTTTTTACTTCAAGTTAAGTTAAGTTTAAAAATTAGTTTAATTACCTAAACTTAAATAACCCACTAGGGACAACCGGTTAATACACTAGTATCTAAGGAATATGGTTCCAATTTCCACTAGTAAAAAAATGTCAAGGTATAGATTACAAACACGACATTTTTTAGACGGTGAGGGAATTGTACACCAAATTTGAAATCCCTTCCTCTTTTCCGTTACGAGGGATTTCACTTTTGGACCAATCGTCGAGGTGCCAAGTGCTACTAATAATTTGATTGATGTCTAGCCTTAAAATCGGCCTTGGTCAGGTCTTTGGGCTTTCATAGTTGGACCAAGATTTGAGATGCCAAGGGCATCTTAAATACCTACATGGCATCACATTATGCAGGTTTTGGGGCCAAGAGTTTGGCTTCCCGAGGAAGTTTGGTCCAAACAAGAGTAGAAACCCAAACTCTTCTCGAGGTGCTAAACATTTTTCTCATTAAGATATTCAAAGTTTGACAAGATCCTGGCCATAAGATTAAAACAATAACTTATCTTACCTTGAAAGTTTTTACCTCAAATTCAATCCAAAATTTTTAACCTAAAGTTTCTACTCGAATTTTTTTTGTGCCGGTTCTTGTGCTGAAGGTTTTGTGTAGTGAGCATTTTGACCATTTTCTTAAAATTTTAAACCAGAAATGTGTTTTCTCCTTGGCTCCATGACTAAAATCAAGAGAAGGACCTTTAAGAAGTAAAAGCCTCTCAACTCGATACCTTGGGGTTTCACACTCTAAAGACCCAAACTCTACAAATTGCATATCATACTACTAAAATCATAATCCGCATAGTGAACCACACAGCGATCAATCGCGCAATCAACCGTGCAGTGATTTTGGGTGTGACAAATTTATATTTTTCCAACTCCAAAACTTGGCATCTAGGCATAGTTTGATCCTTAATTGAGTTCGGTCCTCAACCCAAGTAAAGTTCGGTGCATGCAAACAAAACACTCACGCAACATGTGCACAAACTGAAAAATACACTTGCATATGATTCGCACATACAGACACACACCCTGCTACTTTTGGAATGGACAAGGGCAGGTTCGCAGGCACTCAATACAAGCCCCATCTTGGCGTGCACTAGAATATTTCAAGGGAGGGAGGAAAAAAATCTGGAGTGTGTGGATGTTGGTAGAGAGCTGAAAATCGGAAAGTGGCACCCGGAAACGAGAAAGGCCCCATCAAGGAAGGTGTTCAGAGAGATGTTTGGGTTCCTCTAAGAATTTTCCGGATGCAGCCTCTTCAAAGGGAAAGAAGGTCTCAATTGCACACGGTGAGAGGACCGAGTACTCTAAAAATGATACTTAGTGTTTCCGCACTATTTGATTTGTATGTGCTACAAGTTTTTATTCATGATGAATATTTTTACCAAATATATCTACAATGACTCGCGTCTTTCAGTAGTTTGCTCTTGGTAAATATGTCTACAATGACTCGCGTCTCGCATTATTGATAGTTTGCTCTTGGTAAAAATCTTCATCAGAAGTAAAAAAACTATAGCACTTCTATCACACTTACGACTGAAAATGGATACACTAAGGGTTGCTTCACACCTAATGCTCGAGTCAAGAGGCTCTTGGTTTCCACCAATGCAATTGCTAGAATGGCCAAAGTTTGGCCTTTGGACCTACACACTTGTGACCAAAGATCAAAGGCCGTTTTCCTCCATTGTGCCTACATAGCTGCACTTTTGGGGAGTTCTGGCGCCAAGGCGACGACCTCTCGAGCAAAACTTAGGTTGCCTATTTTAGTCGACCCAAACTTCCTTTAAGAGTCCATCGATTCTTTTAATAAAATAATCAATGGGGAGCCTTCCTTCCTCCTTCCTTGGATGTTCATGTACGCAATTCTCCTTCTTGCATGGCAATTACAGTCTTTGTTTTAGCTTCCAACATGTGCTGTAATTGTTCTTTTGCTCCCATTTTTTAGCATTTTGGATCAATTTATGGTTCTCTTGAGTGTAGAAATGAACTCATGGAAGAGCTTCCATGCAAGGATGGTTGTAATGCTCCCAAAGTTCAAACGTACAGCCACAACTTGCCGCAAGAAATTCACTCAAGTTTTTGCTTCTTACAAAGAGGACAAATTAACAAACCTTTCCTCGAGGAGTACTCAAACCTATTCCAAATAATCACCAATCATGGCGACAATATTGCATTTAGCTAATTGTTTGCTTTTGAAATTCTCTCTCCAAATGAAACCCCACGAGAGTGTGCTCCAAAAATTCTCCATACCTTTCAAATTGCCGACAAGACCTCCCAAAATCCACCCTCCGTCCTAGAGCAATAAATACAGCCATCATCATCATTTGGACATTTTGTTGAAATATCGCAAGTTTTTGCAATGCCAAAATGCCCACTATAACATACTTCATTACCATGAAAACCAATAGTAGAACAACAACACGTTCCCTTCTAGAATCCATGGTAAAAGAATGGTAGAGAGGAAAATTTCAGAAAATTGATCCATTCATGTAGTTAAAAATGGTTGGAATCTTTGCAAATGGTATAGGGTTTGGCCTTTCGACTTGGCCTTTGGGGCTTCACACCACGACCGGCCAAAGGCTTCAGTATGTATATTTTAATGTCTTAATTATAAAAAAAAGTTTGGCCTCTTGCCATTGTTTGGGATGAAATTTTGCTCGACTAGGCCAAGTGTGAAGCAGCCCTAAACATCATCTTCACTAGGCCGACGCACATGACGACCATATGGGGCTTCATCTCCCACATATAGTCCCTAAAAGTTTGGGTTTGGCTCCTCATGCCCACATGAGTTTCACAGTAAAATCCGATGTGGTTCCAAACCAAACCATTTGGTTACCCTCTTCTGATTTACCTTTTTAACCACATTATTACCACAATGTTTCCAATGCGTTCCCAATGAGTTCCCACGTTGGTCCCCAAAGTTCTCACCATGTTCCCCAATGCGTTCCCATTGTTCCCAACACGTTCTCCATGTTCCCAAAGAGTTCCCAATGTGTTTACACCTGGGAACCAATTTACATATTTAAAATTTATACAAATTTACCTTTTGTATTGTGGGGCCCACCACCAATTGTTGGGGCTCCCAAGCGGAGGCTCATCCGCCTCTGTCTAGTGTGGTGTGTGCGTCAGTGTGCCACGGTGGCAGCGATGGATCCGAGCTGGACAACGGTTGGCACTCCGAGAAGCTTGAGGCGGAAGCCGGGACCTCGTAGAGTCGATTGGAGTGGACAACCCGATCAAGACGATCCGAAGGCGACGATGCCATCATCTGATCTAGTGCTCCGCCCAGCGCCATATTCTCTCCATGATCAATTCTGCTCTAGAGCCTCCATCATGATCTCACTCCAACTCCACTCGCATCACTCCTCTTGCTCTCACAATCGCCCACGCCATCGGCACATTCTTCAAGCTTTTCCTTAACTTGGGATCTGTAACTTGCTACCCTTTTTTCGTTTCCAGCTGGATGGGGGATAATCTTTCGTGCTTTTTGAGTATGATGTTGTGAATGAGAACGTGGGCGCGTTCATGTTTGGGTAGCAGGAGCTGAGCGATTGCCGGTTGTGAGCCATGGCGAGTTGGAAGGAGCCGGGTAAAGAGAGAGGGAGCGGTCCGGCATGGAAGGTGCCCCAGACGACCGTCTCTCGTCTGTAGCGCGTGTTCCGGAAGCTAGAGCTGGACGAGGCGCAGCCGGGGCTGCACCAGGCGTCCGAGACCGAGCTCCGGGTCGCTACCTGCGCAAGGCGGAGCACCACGCCCACTTGGGTATCGCACCGGAGGATTGCAGCCCGCTCACATTGCCTACCGTCTCGATCTCCGAGGTCGAGAACTCGGTGCACCTCCCCGACCGACCGATGGCCGTCGTGGAGAACCGGTCGCCCCTCATGAAGCCCTACTTCGACGCCCTGACCATGGCGGAGCTCATGTCCCTGATGTCGAACAACATGGGGGTCACGCTTGATGAGCCGCCGCTGGACGAAGAGGACTTTCTCGGGTGCCGCTTCTTCTTCCGGTTTGTCGCGGAAGCTGTCGAGCACGGCTCCCGCGTCATGGTGCATATCAAAGCGATTCGCAGGATCGAAGGGAAGGCTCTCTTGCAGGTGACATGATCAATTGCTCACTCCACCTATCTTGAACATGCTCAGAGCATTTGAAGCACGTATCTGTTAGCATGACGGCAAAACTTGAAGGTGTTCTGCAAAGGTGTTCTGAACCTTTTGGGACTGACATATTCTTCTTCATGGAATCAATCTGTGCCAGGTTGAGTATAATTGTGTGCCTAAGAACGACCGTAATCTGATGGAAACCATGAGGATTCTCAGGGAGCTCGCCAACGATGCCCAGCCTTGCTCTATAGTAGGAACCGAACACCAAATTCATTTCATAAACGAGGTAACTGACCCATGATAAGTTTAGTTTCATGATGTGATATATCGTCTTCTCATTTGGCTTCTTACACTATTCGTTGTTGATCGGCGGATTTCACATTGCCAATTGGGCTATCTTTCATGAAGAAAATTGTAAATCTTGCTGTACTCATGTAATAATTGTATCATGCTACAAACACCATATTCATTAAAATGAGACAAAATGTAAAAATTGAGACAAATACCCTAATATTTCGGAATAAAAACAAACGAAAAGTTACTGTAAACTCAAGCATACAACATACAACATAAGTGAAAACATCACAAATCCATCATATCAACAACATGATCAACCCAACACTCGACAACAGCATTACACACATATACTGGTAAAAGATAAGTACATTGACTGGAAAAATATGTTATTTCTCAGGGACTGGATCTAGTACAAAACCGAACCACTCAAAATATAATTCAAGTCACTGTTCACCTAAAGAACAAGGATAAACCACTACCTAATAATAGAATTAAAATATATTACTAATGTGTCTATAAGTAAGGGGAGAATTACCCAAGCGACTTCTATAAGACATCCAAAATTACACTATGACTATTACTAAGACTTGGACAAATTTGATCCAACTCCACGTGCCTTCAAAAGCAACGCCTCTTGTGCTTTCACCTTTGCATATCCAATCATAATTTCTTTCCTCCGAGAGTAAGGTTTATACCAATCATCAACTTCCATGTACTTCACCTTCGTCGAAAGAGCTGATGGCGGACACTGATAACTATCGGGCCCAATACCATCACCTACATGGGACGACATAGACTTCCGACGATATTGTGCAGATGTTGAACTCGGACATCTTGGCTTAGTACCCAATGATTGAGTTTCCCACTCGCTTGGAGGAATAGGAGGTTTTCTAACTCCAAAAGCACCTTGAGATCGAGTACACTCAAGCCGCCGTTGCTTAACAGGGGGGCAAGAAGGCTGAAGAGGCGTACAAGAAGATAGAATAGGATCAGAAGTATTATGCACAATTTCGTTCACCCGATTTCCTTCAACAGCTTCATCCACATAAAGCTGCCGTTGAGAAGCACAATCGACTTTAGGCTCTATAGAAGAGCACATCCGCTTGAGAGGAGAAGGGGATGCCACAGGAGTTATGCCAGCCCTACGCTCTGGAGGGCTATCCACGACACCATCATCGACCATTTGCTTAGAGAAGTCCATGATAGCAGAGGCAGCATCAGTTGCAGTGCACATAAGATACGGCTTCGATTGATAGGACATGGCAATACCTCCATGAAGAGACCCCGAGTACTCAGAGAACGAGCCAACGTTGGAGGGTAGTACACTACAACCACTCTTGCATGGGGTAGGAGTAATGCTAGCCTGCACAACCTGCAATAAGAATGACATGACAAAAGAAGCAATAAGAATGACATGACAAAAGAAGCAATAAGAATGACAAATTTGCATTCAGGAAGAAAGCAATCCAACATAATGCTCGACCCAAGGATAATATACATGATCCAACGATAACAACTCTACTCGATCCACCGAAACATACTAGCCTCGACTCAACCATATCTAGGAAGCCCGAAACCACAGTCAATAATAGGCTCGACACAAAAATAACTAAGAAGCCTTGAACCACATTCATAAGTATGCTAGATCCAACACTGAATAAACATCACCACGACTGAAACGAAGAGCATGTGAAATGACAATAGAAGACAAAACGGGAACAGTAAAAACAAACAAGACATCTATATATTCACTAATGAAAAATATATATACAAATTTCACAAAGGCGTATTGTTCGTCATTATAGAGTGTCTCTTGACGTACATAAAAATACACTTCTACAACCTAGCTGATGATGCCGCATCATCTGGAATCTCAAACTCCGCACCAAGGTTCTTAGAAGAGAGGGCCATTCCATTCGTGATATACTTCATCGAAGGACTATTAGGACTCAATGGACGACTGCCTATACGTTTGCTATTCACGTAATCCTTCAACTGCCCGACACCGCATTCAGATGTCAAACGTCGGAGCCATGGCAGGAGTTCTTGAATCAAAAACTTATCATTCTTAGCTCCGTGCCGCCATGAATGAAGGAAAATGGCATTGCCAGAAGGATTACAGACGCTCTTTTCCGGGCTGTCGTCCAAAAGTAGAGTGTTGTCGGAGTTCATGATACCGAAGTCATCTCGACGATTATACAACGAAGAAGACAACGTTTTTAAAAAGATCATCTTCTTCGAATTATATTGAGACATCAAAAAAGTATTCTGCGACGTCTCAATCTTCCCACAACTCTCTTGACCAAGAATGAGATCTGGAGGAGACAGATCACGAAAGAGGTAATTTGCAATCTCCTCAACGGTGGACTTCATCATTGAGCTCCAGATGACAACAGAGTTTGAGAGATCTCTGATGGTCGCCAGAAACTCACGGACGCCAGGGCGAGTATATACAGCTTTAGGACCTATGTATGCAGGGATGGTGGGCGAAAACTCCACCCGACTCCCGGAGGACCTTGACGAGGCAGGTGCAAATGCTGCCTCGTACAAGATACCATTCAAATCCAGAACAATATTCAGCCACTTTCGGGGCCGAATGTTCTGGGCAATAGACACACTCCTAGAAGGACGATCCTGGTACATGACCAACACAAAAAAGAGTCAATAAAAGGAAACATATGAATTTACCTGATGAAATGCAGATTGAGCAACATGAGACGGAACTGTCACAGATTGTATGATTTCCACTCCACAATGCGACTGCTGGAAAACATTTCCAATCCGAGGCTTCAGTGCAATGGGACGGTGGACAGTGTCATCCAAAGTGATCTGAGGAAACAATTGAGTAAAATTGAATTGTTAAACAATTCTGTAGATTGATGAAAAAAACGTTTTACAAAAAATTTGTACATTCCTTCTAGTGTACATCAAAAACTGTAAGGATTCTACACCTGCAAGCCACCACAGAGAGAGATAAGACCTACTGTGCGCTAAAAGCAGTCATTAGAAAAAGACAGGGCTAGATAACATCAAGAAAATCGATTAACAATTCCGAAAAGGCTAGCCAACCTTATTTTCCTCTGCCGCGTTCTGCCCAGGACCTTCTGGAGATGGTTCGTAGTCTACTCGATCTTCATCTGCAATGAGGACATCATCATGTTCCGAAGGCACATCCACCCTACAGGACTCTCCGACGCACTCCTCAGATCGTTTGACGCGAGCAGGTGATGGCTGTGGCGACGACCTCGGAGCTGAAAGAGCCCCATGTTCAGCTCCTGCTAAAACCGCCGGAATATGGAGTACGCGACTGGGACTTCTATCCTCGGATCGAGGATACTCCATTGATCCTCTTGCCGAGGAAGAGGGATCCACCGGAGCAACGAGTACATCTTGATCGTTGGACGAGGTAGGATGGTAAGGATCTGCGTGGGAAGGGACCGAAGTCGGAATAGAAGACGAGCACCGCAGTAAAGCAGACGACGAAGGTACTGCAGGACAAAGAGCAAAGGCAAAACTATCCTCGATGCGAGGATAAATCGAGGTCTGAGGAATTGTGGACAACGTTGGACCCGATGAGGTTGACTGACTGAGTTGAACGGTTTGGGAAAACATTAAAGCCAACTCCGCTTTAATTTGAGCTTGAAGCTCAGCTCGAAGCTGAGTCGCCAGTCGGTCCTTCTCCAGAGCAGACTCTTCTCTCTGCTTCTCCAGAGCAGCCACCATCTCCACCTGCCTTTTCTTGGACGCTTCCAACTGGTCCAAAATGTCCTGCTTCTCCTTCTGCTCCCGAAGGCGCTTGTTGAGAATATGCCTAAAGTAGTCACCTCCAGGTTCATACTTTACGGGCTCTCCAGGGGCAGGGGCTTCTCCGGCTGCGTTGAAGAAGAACGGATCGCCTGATCCGGAAGCGTCATCCAACCCCATTTCCACCAAAGGATCGTTATGATTCGGATTTGACGTCCAACTGGCTGGAATGGGTTCTCTTCCACCTTCGTCGTCACTCGAGTCCGACAGCAGAATGATGGAATCATCTGGCACATTGGGAGATGGTCCCCCAGGAGTCTCTAGAGCCGTTCGAGACTCAACCCCAACAAAGTCACGAGGCGTACTAGGAATACGGGAGGGCTCGACTTCATCACATCTTTGCATATCCACATCTCTAGCACCAGGAGAGAGTGATCGAGATGATTCATTATTGTCGTTGAGCGCAGGGCGAGATGGACCTGCGTCATCACCGCGAAGGATCGAAAGATCCACACCCTCATTCGTACCATATGGATTAAAATCCAGTTGGTCCTCCAGGACAGACTGGTTTTCTGGGATTGGTGAATGGGGGGTAGGCCGTGGTGGAGGGGACTCCATGGTCTCATCTTGCTGGGGCAGAGCCGTTTCTGCATCCAATTGGGGAGTGGGGGCAGTACCAAGTTGTGCTCCGGTTCTGCGACTACGAGAACGATTTGGTGCAGTTCGAGAGGTCGAGGTAGTTCGTCCTACTGTCTGCGTGGTCCGTAAGTCCGAACTACTCCGGAGTGCTGCGTTCCGGGAGTTCCTACGAATTGAGGTGTCGCGAGGTTCAGCAGATTGCGGAACTCCGGTCACAGAAGGCATCGTCCCAGCGTACGCACAATCCCTATGAATGAAATCATTCATGTCATACTTACATATCATTTTGGACTTGAACTTGTATGACAACCGGTAGTCTTTGTCAATGACACCGTAGAATGAGGTTCCAAACATCTGCAAAATAAAGAAAACAAATTTGTGAATGAGGTAAATGAGACAAACGCATTTAAACGGAAATGATGGTTATGAGTTTATCTTCGACCCGAGGATAATGAACATGATATCAAATAACTTTTACAAATTTGTCATAGAATAGGAAACGTTGATTTGAAGATATAGTAAACACGTAAGACACATCATGAATCCACAATACATAGTCAGATTAAGTTATCCTCGACCCGAGGATAAACTGAAATAATGAAGAGAGACTCAATTACCTTGCTGGCCAACACAAACTTTGAGCCACAATAAACACCGAATACACGCTCTCCGTAATTGCAGAATTGTGAAATGAGATCGAGGTAGAACTCCATCCGCAATTCAGACCCGTGAACGGCGTAGCATGCCTCCAAGTACTTATTTTTCTCCGTGTAATAAGATGTATCCACGGCAGAGTAGCTTGGCATCACTTTCTCAACAAGAGAACTGACTTCTGGATGGTCACGTCGAATGAGGAAGAGCAAGTAAACCTCCGAACACTTGGACCTTGACGTCCCGAGGTTCAGTCGCTCGTACGCTGATGGCATGTACGCCGTCGAAATCTGGATGTACTTCTTCATCCATTTCTCTGCATACCTTAGAGCATGCATCGCTCTGTCCTCAGAAGAGGTGATCCAAACCCAAACGGTAGGAGTGTTTAGAGTCGGGACCTTTTTCTGGGACAACAGTGTCTTCAGAAATGCGGAGAAGTATGGTTCCTCTGCAGAGTCGTCCTTGGACGACCACCCAGGGACCTGACGAAGGTCAAGCAGTCCAAGAGGCCACGGTCTGTCCTCCGGCGGTGGCTCAAAATACTCGCCGAATTTCATTTCTTCACCATCAAAGTCCCGAAGCTTGGATGGACCATCATGGTGAGAGAACTGGCTCTTAACGAAGAGAAACTTCGTGAAGAACGGAAGAACGTTGGGGAACTTCTCCACCAAGTGGGAAGCACGCTTTAACTTCCCCGCATTAGTCAACCGCATGGAGAAGAACTCCTTGTCAGGACGACAAAGGAGCATGTTGTAAGTTGCAGAAGACACGCGATGATTTGCCTTCCACGACTTCCACACAACGTCGTCAACAAATCCGTCTGAAAGTAAAAACTTCAACGACGGGTCAATTGCGATCAACTCCTGCATGACTATGCGCTTCTTCTTCCGGCGGTCAACCCAGTCCTCGTAATGGAAGCAAGAGCCATGAACCACTGCCGTTCTTCGTAGAGTGACTTTAAGGTACCCATACGCTCGATCGCTGTCTACCAGGTAGGTAAACAAATCTCTCAAGTCGTTATCGGTTAGGTGACCTAACCTCTTGAAGAATTCTCGATGGATCGGTGAAACTCTGCTTCCCTTGGCTTCGTTGTATGGAGCCATGGTGTCAGGGTTTATAATCTCACCCCTGCTGTGCAAGTCAAGGAAATCCTCCCACAATTTGAAGATGTCATCAGGAAGTGAGATAACCTTGATCTCATTTGTGAGGTCTGATGACTTGCTAACCTGCTTCCCTTCCTTTGTTGGATCAATATTCTGGAAGCGGTTTACAATGAGCTTGGAAAACAACTGCAGTAAAAAAACATGTTTTGTCAGGTCATTTTTAGACTGAAGAATCACACCACTCTAAAAAAATTGAGTCTTAATATTTTTCATACATCGCATTGGATACCAGTATCCTCGACTCGAGGATAATCCTGAGGTGGATCACTTACCAGGTACTTCTCAGTGTCGAATACAGCGCCATTCATCCGAGTTGACCCTTCTTCTTGCTGGTAACTTGGACGTCCGGAGTTAAGCCAAATTCGACGGCAACTAGCTATCTGATTACCCCAGGTAGGTTGCGCATGGTCGAGGTAGTTGGTGTCATTGTAGAACTTTGAGATTCTTTGCAACTTTAAAGGATCTCTTGACCAGACCACGTATGCATCCCATCGCTGCAGGTCCCTCTTTCGAGATACTCCGCAATTTTCATTGTCTTGCAGTCTCTTGGATGCCTCAACGCTATGTTGTCCGTTAATGAGCATGAACTTGCCATCCTTGATGGAATCCCATGAGATGGGCACAGCCTGAATCGGCTCACCATGCTCATCAATTGGACAGATGCAGATCTTCTGACGTTGATTGACGTCGCCAAGTTGCACGAGGAAATCCATCGTGCTTAACACAATGGCTTCCTCCATCCCCCTGATTACGAACTGCGCCTTCGCGACAACGCACTGCTGAATTCGCACTGAATACGATGATTCTAATGGAAAGCAGCCTCTGCATTCCTCCCAGAACAGTCTTTGTGATTCCGTGATCTTCTGAAAGTCCACCTGCGGGTCATTTCTGGCTTTCTTTGGGGTCGTGGACCTCGTCATTGTGGATGAAGAGCTACCACCGGCTGTTGACTTCCGCTTCTTGTTTGAAGGTTCCCCCGGCGTAGTAGGCGCAGTCGAAGGGCGCCTGGGAGGTGCACGACTTGAGGTACGGGGTGCGGTTGAACCTGACGGATTTCCCTGGGCAGTTGATTTTCCTCGTGCTTGACGACGTGCACTGGCTTCGACTGGAATTGGTCGAGCCTCAAATGTTGACAGAAGTTGGTGAATCCGCACTAATCGTCTATTTACTTTTTCAGCATCCACGTTCGTCCAGGGCTCATACTTTTCGAACGCCTCCCTTAGTGACCCCTGTCCGTTTCGCGTGACACTTTCAAGCAATTCGGAGAAGTCGAACTGACCGAGAGTGGGCCCAACTTTGACAACAATGGAGTGGCAATGTGGCAGATCCACTCCAGCTCCATCAAAAGCCTGAATTCCAAGAACTATGAAGTCTTGTCGTTGCTGCTCAACAAACGTAACTCTCTCTTTTCTGTTGAGTGGGACATAAGGGATTTCATTGTTCACCTTGATGGTTATGTGAACAGACTTCCCAAACTTCGAGAATGACCAGCTTTTTACATTATTCTGGAACTCCCATAGAGTCCCATAGTTTTCAACGACATCGTCAATGAACGGGGTTGGTGCTAGAGGATTCTCAAATCTCTGAATGAATATCTCGGAACCAGAGTAGTCGTAGGAATCCTCTTTTGGCTCAAGTGAAGATGCCATCTGCAGATGACACAATTTTGAACTGATTAGTACAATACTTTTACACGTATTCTCGAGTCGAGGATAACTGGTATTTTCTTATCTTCTTTATAATTGACCACGGTTATGTTTTTTATCCTCGAGTCGAAGATAGCTTTCGTTTTGTTGTTAATAGGTTTCAGACTGTAACTAGGAAAAGCAATTATCACATATCGGTATTTGTAGGATTAAATTAGATGAGGTAGATTGATACCATGACGATGGTTATCGGTTCATGACTGTCAGCTCGACTGGTTAGAAAGTTTTGAATTACGTAAAGTAAACTTGACTTGTGCATGATTTGGGATGTTGGACTTGTTAGGTTGTTATTTAGGACTTTTATAGCAGCAAAATTTTCAAACAGACATTTTATCCTCGACTCGAGGATAAGCTACGACTCTTGTATGGTTGGATAACTCTTGTCCTGACCTTATCATACTTTCAGTAACGGTATAGTGATGTCAGACTTTATAATTTTGCACACTATCGTTAAGGGAGTTTATCCTCGACTCGAGGATAAATTGCGCCTGCGGTATGGTTGTATACTGAAAGACACACTTTAATACCCTTGATTCTTATTATTAACAATATTAGATGTTCAGCACTGGCCACTGCAAGTAGATTCATGATAGCTGGATTGCTCACCTGTAAATTACCAACAAGTTTGTGGGTATGATATGCAACTCAATGAGTTTCGAATCGCCCTGGAAAGCAAGTTGAAGTGGAGAACATCAGTTTCATGAGCAAAACTTAACACAACCAGACGCACACACACAAATGTACACATACGTTGGACCACACAAGCGTAAAACATCACATACATACTCATACTTTCAATAAACAATCTCAAAAGCAGAACTTAGTTGAAGTCGATTACTTACTTGATGTGTATAGCGAATATCAATCGACAAGCTCCTCCACAGCACAACGACAGTATATGAAATCGGAGTTGAAATTCCTATCACTCGCAGAATCTAGGTACCCAGAAGCTTTGCAACACTAGAAGCACAATCTCCTGATTTGGTGAGACCTTCTTCAAAACCCTCGCAACACTCTACGCGATCTGCAAACCCTGAAATCTTGTACAAAACTCCTTTCAAATCAAACCCTAAGCTTGTACTTACTAATCACCTTCATTCTTACAATTACAACCGTAATCAGACCTCACAAAACCCTGGCGACACTCTTTCACACAGTGCTCAACGCAACCACAATTGACAACGTATGTGTAGCACGCGCGCTCACACACACGCACTCACAAAGCAGCACTCACAAAGCAGCACTCACTCTCGCGCACTCACAAACATACACTCTCTCTCACGCACTCACAAACAAACGCTTACCCTAACGCACACACACCAACACACGACACACAATGACACACACAAAAACCTAACACACCACCCTCACACAAAAACGAGCCCTCACGCACCCTCACAGCAAAACTCACCCTCATGCACCCTCATACAGAAACTCACCGCACGCACCCTCATGCACATACAAGCACTCACAGCTCGAACGAGGAGGAGGAGTGAGAAAGGCGGCGGCGGTTTTAGGTCAGGTTTGCGCCCATGACCGCGCAATAGATATCATCCGTCGATCAACGGTTGCGACGGATGGATGACGAATCACATTAAGTTCAGAAGTTTCTTGGAAATGGTGCGTCGGTTTGTTTAACACTTTGTAATTTTATTTTATATTTTCACCTTTTATCTTCATTGTCTTGCCTTTCCTTACTACTTTAGTTAACACCTATGGTACCGTATTAAGAGTTTGACACCAATTCCCTTCAAACTTATTGGATTCTCTTGCTATAAAAAATGAAGGAGACGAAAACTTTTATTTTTAGTTTTGACCGTAGGATCTCAATTAACCCCTAAAGGACCACTACCACTTTCGCTCTAATACCAGTCCAAAACTGGCACTGCCAAAATGAGACATGAAAATCACATTTTAAAGTGAATTTCGGATTTTCAACCGTAAGATCTTAAAATAGACTCGTACATGAACAAACCATTGAATTTTGGTTGCAATTCACTGCGCGGATTGATAGATTTAGTGTTTAAAGTCAAAACAATTGTTCATTTTCTTTGAGTAGATAAGCAGAGTTTTACTTCATTTTGCATCAAATTTTTGCATTGTACAAGGTCTAAATCTTTTACCATTGTCTTAAGCATGATGTTATTTCCCATTACACCTTTTTTTAGAGGTAAAAAGCGGTGTAGTATATTCAAAACAAGTGTGCAAGGAGTGGAGGTTCAAAAATTGCTATTTCACGATTTTTTATTTTTGTGAACTACGTTTGTATTGAATGATAATCCAAACGGTCAAGATGAAGTTTTCACCACATATTGTTGTTGAAAAAATAAAAAGTGAAAAATATGTAAACCTTTAGGTTTTATGTAGAAAAGATGAATATTTTTTCCCCCCTTCCCCAACAATGTCTGAAAATGTTTGACTTGGAATAAAATGCCTTTTAACACTAAAGACAATAATTTTATTTAAACAATTCGAAAGAAGGAAATATTCTTTATTTGTGGGAAAAATCTCAATGTCAATAGAAACTTTTGTCAAAAACTTTCGAAGTGCCGTGGTCCCCAGTTTTTGCTTTAAGTGATACTAACTTTCAAACCACAAATCCAAAAAATAAAATAATAATATCTCCACGAAGCTCTTATCAGAGGCAATGTAGAATAAGAATTTTCTCCACTGTGTTTACTGCAGCTGCACAATTCGAATTCAGTTGGTGTCAAATTTTTGCAGTACACAACGTCTAAATCCATTACCATTTGTTAACCTCTAAAGGACCAAAGTCTCCTTCTAGGGGATTTTTTAATTTTTGGGCAGGCTCCTAAAATTCGGAAAAAAATCAATTTTCTCTGAAATTTTTATTCTAGATTGCCTTTCATAAGAGCTTCGTGGTCATATTTTTATTTTATTTGTTGGATTTGTGGTTTGAAAGTTTGTACCACTTATAGTTTTTGAGGGAAATTGTCAAGGAACTTTAGGGGTTTAGCATGATGTTAGTTCCTTATACACCGAATTTTAGATGTAGAAGGGGAGTGTAGCATATTCAAAACAATTCTGCAAGGACTAGAGGTTTAAATTTGGCAAATCCACGCTTTAATCCTTCAAAACTTAAAATGTTAGAGATTGATAATCCAAATGGTCAAAATGAAGGGTTACACCACATATTGATTATTATGAAGAAATTAAAAAGTGAAAACTATAAAGATCTCTAGATTTGATGTTGAAAAGAAGAAGTATTTTTTTATATCTCGCCCGACAATGAGTGACGATGTCTAAAAATGTTTCCCTTAGTTCTACGCTATTTCTCAATCAAGTCGCAATCATTTTTTTGATACAGAGAAGGAAAATAATAGTACTTGCGAGTATTGAAATTCTCACATTCACTAGAGTGTCCTACCAAAGGTTTCTCGAGCATGGGGACGGAATTTATAAAATCTCTCCTCCCATATTCTCCACTTTCTAAGAAGCTCATTGTAAGGACTTAGGCTATTTATTAGCTAAATACAAGGACTGCTATCTCATATTTGTGGCACTGGTTGTCATAACCCCTAGAAATCTAAGCGTTTTTGGGACCTCCAAATCTAAAAGTTGCCATTTTCTACCACCTTGTAGAATTTGAGGTAAGGTCAAATATGTTTGAATGTTGGATGTTTATCATATTATGTAAAATCATAACTTTCAAAGTTGATGCATATTATTTTATAGCTTAGAATATATAGTCTATCTTATATAAATGGAGACTTGATAATTGTTACCCCATATATTTTGCTCATATTATATTTCTCTAAGAAGTAGATAAAGTTGAAATTTCACTTGCAAAATTGCAAAACCTCATAGAATTATTTCAACATTCATCTAAATTGTTTTATAGAAGAATGTGTAAAATGATTGAATGTAATAAATTTGTGAATAATCTCAAGTTGTCTAATAAAAATGTGTATTGTATAAAATTTTCACACTATGAACGTCAAAAGCATGGAGGCGAACGTCCTTCCATTTACTGCATTTCCTAGTATGTTGCTGCAATAATGTTTCTTGCAAAGCTATTCATGGCTCAATGTCCCAATATATTATTCGATTTTTACCTAATCCTGGTATGAAATGTGATTTTAGAAAGTATAATTCTACATAGAAATCTTACCAGACCAATTAAGAATTTCATTTGTTGCATGAAACCAAAATCAATAAAAATTCGTTTTTGGCAACATCTTGGAATTAATTGATAATATATTTAAACCTTTATCTCTAAAAGAAGAAGGTGAAATATATTTAAAATTCATTCATTTTTTATGAAAGTGAAATATCATCTTGGGGTATGCACTAGCAAAAGTTGTAGAAATCACGTGTGATTAAAAGTACGGTCTAATTTATTCCTTACATTGGATAAATATTGTAACAAAAGCACATATTTATGACATTGCTATTTCATTATGAAACATGGTTATAAGCATGATAATAGCAAACTTTGATTCAATACTAAGGATTAATGTAATCAATTGTAAAGAAGAAGAAGAAGAAGAAGAACGTCGGTCTCCAAAGGAGGCCGACGTGCATAAAGTGTCTGTTGGTTCCACTACTAAGACCATGCCCATCGGATTGGGAATTAGTGATCCACTATACATATTAAATATCATGGAAAATGGGGCATAGGGAGTGAATGATAGATTCTTATGAATATTGTTTGTCTACATTTCTAGAGCTTGAGCAGCTACATGTATAGTTTTTATGAATGTTGCATGTGTTAGATGCTTTGCAAATTTGAAATTTTTATACTCCTAGAATACATGCATCTTTGGTTGCACACTTTTCTAAAGTATTTAAGAGAACAATATGCTTTGATTTCTCCCAAAAACTCGTGGTTCTTGACTACGAAGACTTTTTAGATTCTTGGAATCTGTTTTTTCAACGCAGATTCATGTTTTTGTAGTGTTTGCAATGTGTGGATTTGTTTTAGCATTCATTATCTTGGCTTTCTTTTTGTTATATTTCTTCAACTTCTATGGACTTGCACTATTACGTTCAAGTGGTAAGAAGATATACATAAACAATAATAGTTACTTTTTTTATGACCCAATAAAGAAATGATGAATACCTATGTAGTGCAAAACTTCACTATGATAAACAAACTTTATTTTAAAAAACACAATGCTATGTTATCTTTTCTAGTAGGTAAATAAATAGTCCTCCAACAAGACCGCAGTACTGCAGGTGTATACAAATTTGAAGGAGGAGTGCCCCCCCTCGAGAATATTATTTTTTTGGTCTTGTACATAGAAAGACACAAGTGAAAATGTATTTGTAGTTCTTTCAAAAAAATTATCCGTTTTGTAATTTCCATTTCCATTGACAATTTGTTTGATGATTGTCACTTTCCAAGAGTGGCTTTTGATTTAGACTTTTATTTTATTTTATTATGTTAGTATAAATTTTTAGATAAAGTTAAATAATTTCAATTTTAGTTGAATATTTTTTAAAACGTGTGCTCGAACTAGCCATTAAGTAAATTTTGATTTGATATATTTTTAAATATTTGGCTTTTTGGTTTGTAAAAAAAATTGCTATTTATATATTTCCCTTGACTGATTTCAATTTAACAAGATTCAGAAGTCTTCCTTCATTTGGCAAATTCTATCGGAAATATATGTGTGAGACACAAGAAGTTATTCCCTTCATTAAAGTTCTTTGCATATTCAAGAGTAATTGAAATAGTGAAAATTGTAATGAATTTAAGTAGTTTCTATCTTGAATGAAAATTAGATTTTGTTCAATGTTTAATTCACAAAGAATATTAAAACGATTAAATAAGATAAAATCTTCTGAAATTCTAATTACTTCTTATTCAAATTATTTTAATTTACATAAAGTCAATTTTAGAGTTAATTCAATATATTTTTTCCCCTAATTTACCAATTTAAGATATGTTTTTAATCGATATTTATATAATCGTTTTTGTTTATTTTTAATTATTTTTAATTATGAGAATTGATATATTTGCTTTGTATTTTTCTTTTGGAATTTTTATTTAAATAAGAATATTAAAACGAATTAAAAAGTTATAATGTTTTAAAATTACAATTTTTTGTTATTTAAATTATTTTAAATTACATGAAGACAATTTTAGAATTCATTTAGTTTCTTTAATACTCTAATTTAGTAATTTTAAAAGTATTTTCTATCGTTATTTTAATAATCGTTATTTTTTTCCAATTTAAAAAAAATTAATTAAGCAAGAGAAGTTTTTCTTTGCTTTATATTTTTGTTTTTTTTTTGGAACACAAATGATAAAGATTGGTAGCTAACTTTATTTTGTTTTATTTGGGTTGGTAGCTTTCTAAATTAGTGTGACCCTGATACCGAGAAATGCTCTTCGTCAGCTGAAAAGTAGTGACATCAATAAAGTATAATTTTTTTCCCTCCAAAAAATGTTGCCGTTGAAAATTTCCTTTCCCGCCCACCTCCGGTTTTCATGCACAGCTCCGCTCATGACTTTCATACTCAGTTCAAGAGTGTCATTTCGTACTCTCTCCTCTCTAAACATATCAGCATCACCTCGGCTCCCTTGTTCGTGCATGAAGCATCTGCTTCTTCGGAGTAAGATACTGTATTTGTCGATATTGTTGACTTAGGGTTTTATGTAGAAGTGTAATTGTGTGCGACTGTGTTTCTTGTACGTTTGCTAGATTCATATTCTCCTATAGTATGCCATTGTCACACAGAACATTGATCTGTGGGGCGCTTCTTGTGTGCTCTCCTTGTTGCGGCCGTAGGCATTATGTTTATTACAGTTGTGTTGTCGGACCTCCGTTTATGGTGTGAAGTGCATAGAGAGTGATCTCCTTACAAAATGTTCCGAAAATTTCGGGAGCACTGTAGCATTGCGATCCTCCGTGATTATTGTGTGTCTGTTGAAATTGTTATCTTCGGGTCGAGGATACCAATATTTCACGTGATTGTATTAGAGGGTAACGTAACTATCTAGTTAGTAAAATTTTCATCACATATATCCTCGACTCGAGGATGCAACTTGAGTTAAATCATACTTTTCCACACGTGAATAATTATGTCATTACTCATAATTGGAAATAAGATCTTTTTAAAACAGGTAAGTTATCCTCGGGTCGAGGATAACTGAATCCAATTTGTTGCTATTCAGAAATCAAAAATCTAAAAATTTCAGACACACTCATTCTATTCAGAATAATAATGACTGTTTGTAATTTCCTCAAACATATCTGATTGGTAAATTATTTTAAGTATATTCTCTTGGTGAGGATATAATTTATTGGATGGAACAGATTCCTACACATATACTTCTGTGAATATCCTCGACTCGAGGATAACTGCATTCATTTTTTGGATTTACGAATTGCATGACGAAAGTATAATATAGATTTATCTTTACTATGGCTACGCTTGTTTGTCGAATTTGATATAATATTTGTGCAGATAATATTCATCTATTATCCTCGTGTCGAGGATAATTGGAAGTGTCCTAATTGAGAGAAGTATTATGTCATTGATGAGATATTCCAGACCTTTATGTATAAATTGTGATGATTTCAGTCAGCTTGTAACTGTCTAGTAAGAAAATATTTCATCAAGTTTATCCTTGACTCGAGGGTAAAACTTTAGTAAAATCATGCTTTACCACACGTGATAAATGATGTCTACACTGACGATTAGGTGTCAGACTATTGAGTAAACATGTTAGTTATCCTCGACTCGAAGATATCTCTTCTCAACCAATTACCTTTCAAAAATCTAAATCCAAAATATCACAGACATTCTCATTAAGTCCAATAGAATGATGATTGTTTTATAATCCTTGAATCAATGAGATTGGAATATTATTTTTGGATTTTCTCATGCCGAAGGTAACTTTATTGGATGTTTTTAGTTTCCTACCGAAATGCTGTTTTGGTTATCCTCGACTCGAGGATAACTGGATTCAACCTTCTTATCCAATATTGCATGACAAAGGTTTTGATCAGATTTATCTTGACTTTGGTTTTGCAATGGTATTGTCCATTTTGATCGACTCTGTGTGTACACATTATTTACAGATTATCCTCGCGTCGAGGATAGTTTAAAGCGTCGTGATTAAGAAGAGAATAATATCATTGATGAGATATTCTAGGCTTTTCTGTGTCTATTATGATGTTTGTAGGGAGCAACATTTTTGCGGAAGTTGTGATGACCACAATATTTTATGTGTTATATATATTTTGATTGTTTTTTTGGAGAACAATTATATGTCTGTTGTTGTCCTAGAGTTGAGTAGGACATAAATGCCGTTGGAACTCATTTGAAGGTACAATTGAACTAGGGTTATTTTTGAGTCATTGGTAATCGGTATTTTGTTCTGTGTATTCCCTTTTTCTTCAAACTGTCTTCTGACATCTTTTCATACAACTGGTTAACCATTCCTTGATCCCTTCGAATGTGATCTTTTGTAGATGGAAGAAGCGTCATTTGATAGCGGTTTTCAAGTGCGACCAACCTTGCCTCCAGGTGTTGTTGCATGTGAGGGTATTCCTCGAGCGTCTTGGTTTTCAAAGCGCGTTGTCCTTCGAAACTTATCAGGCGCTGATGTTGGAATTGGCCTCTGCCAGAGTGTTGATTCTGGTTTTGTTCCTGAAACTGGAGGTCAACCACTTGGAAGTGATCATGTTGCGGTTATGATTGCCGAGTCCTTAAATGAGGATGACATTCCTTTGAATTGGATGTTCGCTCTCCGAGCATGGCCAATTCGACACGTCTTCCTTCGTAATGTGAGTTTGTATGACCAAGAACAAACGAGCATTTACAATGCTGCTCTTAAAGTATTTCGTCGTGGACCAAGAGTTGGTGTTCGACAGTATGAAAGCAATCGTCAAAGGGCAGAGCATCATTCCCCATCGCATAAGAAAGTCCTACTCACTACACAGTCGATTAACTCTGTGGCAAGCACCGTCTGTTGTCTGAGAAACTGTACCCAACGATTTCCACGGTGTACAATTTCGGTACTTCGCTCTCAAATTTACCATGACATTGGAGGTGTTTATTTTCGGAAACATGTTTTGCTTGATGTGCATAGGCAGATGCACATAGATTCCAATGGAAACCGTGTGGTGACGCTTGATGGAATTGATGTTTGCCAAGATGCATGGTGTACTATCATGGGGGTTAGCCGAGCTACATTCTACCGGTACAAAAGTGATGCAAAGGATGAAGTTCGAGCAGGGCCTCATGGCAATAGTGGCACAAAGAAGCCCCGCACTCATACTCTACAGGCAATTGCTACTTTGCACAACATACTTGACGATGCTGCCGATCATAGTCCTAATAAGACTACTACACTTGGCAGTGGGGAGAAGGTCATCTCAAAACATCTTCCGTCATCCTTTCAGTGGAGTGCAGTGCTACCCAAAGTGAATGCGGTGAATGCTAGGTTTGGCCTCAAACCAGTATCCTTATCAGGTCTTAGTCGAATTCAAAGCTCTGAATTTGAACAATTCTCCACTAAGAAGCCTGGTGACAACTTTGCTCGTTGTGGGAGATGCGACCAACTTAAGCAATTGAAGAAGGCTACTACGCGAGGATCCTCCGCATATCAAATGTGGGAAGTCAAATTACAGTTACATCAAGCCTCTCAACAAACTCATCGTATCCTATATTATGGCAACCGAAAGAACTCAGAGGAAAATCCAGATGAGGTTGTGTGCATCATTCATGATAAAATGGACCACAGCAAAACCGCATCTCCCCATTTTTCTCATAAGAATAAAGCAACAGAGTCTTTTATGAAACTTCCTGTGGCTGTAACAGGGATGATTGCGCATGGACATGGAGATGTCCGCTATGCACATTATAGTCTTGACATCTTTCCCACCGACTCGAATCACACAGTTGGATCCATTGCTAAGTTACTTCGGGACTTAGAGAGACCACCCGTGTATTCCTCTCGTCAATTATTTGTAGGAGGGAGAGCTTCTCCTCTCTTTGAGGCAGTGCTTGCAGATGCTAATATGTGCTTTGGATCCCTTGCAGTTCAACCAGTTGAACCTATTCCTGCCAAACAATTGCCGCCAATTCTCCAGATGCAGTTGGATAATGCCACAGGGGACAATAAGAATAGATATTTATTTGCTTTCTTCTCCCTCCTTGTTCATATGGGTATTTTCCGTGAAGTGTACGTCAACTTCTTGCTTGTTGGTCATACCCACGAAGATATTGATGCAATGTTTGGAAGATGGAGTACCAAACTTAAGTCAAATAGCTATCCAACGATCCCACTCTTGATGAAATCATTCATGGATGCTGAGGAGAAGCCAGTTATTCCACACCTCATTGAAGAGGTGCCTGACTTCAAGAGCTTTTTAGAAGGCTATTTGTGTGTTGGCAAGGAGGCCCTTACAGGTCATACAAAGGGCCAACAATTCAAGTTTTACAAGGACTCCGATGGTTTGCCCAAGATGCAGTACAAACTGCTTTGTACAGATAGGGATTGGTTGCCAATAGAGAATGGAGGAATTCAACTATGGAAGGTGGCGGCGGATGGTAGGCCAATATTGCCTCGTGGAGAGCCACTTCCCCTCATTCCACAACGTCATGAGAATTATGATGAGGTTATAAAGGGCATCTCTGGGTTTCTAAGTCTCTGGGAGTCTATGGCAAACGAGGATCTCTCAGGTGAATACAGGAGGAAGAATGAACATATTATGTACTATTGGAGGGGTGTTAAGGCTGCTCTCGACGTGCCATTGGAAGAATCGCCTTCCCTACGAACGGGATTTTGGCCACTATCTAGATACGCACCATCAATGGTGGATGAATTTGAGATTGACGGTACATTGAGAGAGGATTACGCAGAAGACCCCCCATTCATTGGACAACGACGTCATTGTCCCCCTCCATCGTTTCGGGTCGGTAGAGATGTGCAGGAGGGCTATTTACTTGCGATACGTCCTGCTGATGGAGATTTGCGCCCATTTTGGATTGCCTTAGCATTGACAAATCCGCATCCAGATCGTGAACATTCTCACGAGATTAAAGTGCAATACTACAAACCTGCATCCATGCGTCATGTGAGTCCGGACACATACGAAGGGTGGGATTCTAGTCATGGGAATAATTGGGTCGAAGAAACTGAATCTGAACCAACGTGGGTGTATACAGATTGTATTATAACTGCGTGGAAACCTAGGTTGCGTGGGAGCTTGAGCTCGTCTAGACCCAAAATTCCAAAATCACAGGTGGACATCATCAAGGCATCTTTAGCTGATTATTAGATTTCAACGGGTTTTTGTGGATTGAAGTTATTCCTGAATATGAAATTGGTGGGAGTACGTGTGGTTATTTGAATTTGTTTTGCCCTTGGATGGAATATCCTTTTAAGGCTTGTAACAAACTCAATGTATCTAATATGTGATGCAATTGTAGACTCTTGCATGCGTAGCATATTTGCAGACAAAATTTAATAACAAGTTGTTGTTTCATCAAGTGATGTATTGTGTTGCTTTCCATAATATAGAACGTTCCTATTATTTTGTTACATTGATGACAAATGAACCTTGGTCCAGATTGTCACTGCGATTGATTGTGCATTTATCCTTGATGCTTTGATATTTCCTTTTAATAGTAAGTTCTTAATGAATTGCTACAATATATGTTATCTTCTCAATGACCATTTTGGCTAGAAGTTGTATAAGCTTTTGAAATTTGAAAATATTTCTCTTCAATATGTGAAGATATGCATTCTAGGTGGTTGGTGAATGAGTGTATATGTGTATTTCAGTCCAATTTTGAGTCCAACTAGGGTTCCTAAAATTCATTGTCGCATGTGTTTTCATGAGGTCAAGTTTATTCTTGCTATGCAATTTTTTTCATGGTGTATTATTGTTCCTTAAATAATATGCTCCATATCTAAATATATTTTTTGATACTCTACTATCTTTACACACGAAATCATATTAAATGGCCTACTCAATTAGATACGAAAATTATTCAACAATCTATGATATGTCCGGATTCTTCAAGATTTTGAAAAGAGTTTGAGTCTCAATTTAATACATAGTCTCAAATTAATGAAATAATGAAATGCCTAAAATTAGGTACCATGTTAAAATGAGACTCTGAAATGTCTCATTTTAATGAATATGGCGTTTACAGCATCCAGAGCCGTTTAGAATACAGAAGTGATATTCAAAATCGTACAATCAGCTTGAATTGCACTTATAAGCTGCATCTGCGTGTAATAGTACCAACTAGTTGTTTTTACTGGTTGTCTTGTGTTTAGAGAGGCCTCTATTGGTTTGAAGTGGTTTGATTAAATTTTTTGCTTCAACAATCATATGCAATGGTGCATTCCTTTCTAAAAATCTTTGGATCTGAATTCCACGATCAGGTCCTCCACGCTCACGAACGTCTTCTCGACAAAACCGCCGTTTCGAAACACGACGAAGAATGGTACCCACGGCAGAAAAGCATCCGCCCCTCTTTCATAGTACCTCTGAGCCCCATGACCTCTGATTCTGAATTCAGCACCTTGCTAGAGCTGAATGGTGATGCCACGCCAGCATCTGAGCGAGCCACATGCAGCGACGACGCACATGAGCAACCTGGCCCGGCGCTTCATTCGTGTGTAGTCTGCGACAAGAAATCCACCAAGCTCAATATCTGCTCGGTGTGCAAATCGGTGAAGTACTGCTCGCGCAACTGCCAAGTCTCAGACTGGCCATCTCACTAGAAACGGTGCAAGGCTGCCGAGTCCCAAAAACAAAGCCAACCTTTACCTTCAGGTGCACACTTGACTGATGTGCATACGCTTAAAAGTAGCTATTTTCCTTAGTTACTGGGAGTTCTTCACTATATTGGCAATCCTCCGAACCTTGGCAAGCCCTCTCTGAACTCATTTTGGCATTGACCTTCGTGTGTGCATGTTTCAGGAGCATCTATACTTCTGGATCCGAAGGGGAATGGCATGGGCGACAACATCATGGTCTTGATGAACAACCGTGACCCAATTAATTCCAACGCCAATCTCAAGCCTGCTAAAGTGAATCACATGCCCGATGATGAGGAGGGCGAAGTCTACGTCGTCAAGGTGCAGTCCAGCCCTCGGGACTTTCTGATCTAAGACCGGCAACGGTCATTCACAACCATGACTTCCGACCCCCGAGAGCAGGCTGCATTACGGTCTGTAATCGAGTCTGTGAAACACAGAGGCGGAGCCAAAGCCTATCTTTATGCCAGGAACGAGGGCGATCGGTTCCGTGTGTACCTGGAGGACTTGCCTGAGCAGTATGTGAACTGGTAACAGCCTTGTCAGCACCAGGGTTGAGGTCATTTTTCCATCACTGAGGTGAGTTTTCCAATCAATGATTACTATGTTTCTCCTCCACATGATAAAATATGTCTTCATTCTTTGTAGAAAATGATGTCTTCATGCTACTGCTAACATACAAAGGCATATTTTCTTCAAAACCATCTGCATTTCAGTAATATCATGTGATGATATACTCTGCTACTTGGATACGTTTTCATGTGTGCATGGTCCCTGTTAAATTCAGCATCTGGGTATGATGGTCCGCTGATGAGGCATTGAACAATTCCCCTCTTGCTTGTTGCCGATTTCACAGGCAAAGAGCAAGTTTGCAATATGGCAACAGAATGTTGTGGCCTAGGGTGAAAGAAAGAAAAATAGTGGAAATTCTTGCTAAACCGGTATTGAAATTTTATGCGTGGTCCTGGACAAGATCCTAATTCAGGAATGGGAAGCTTTGTCCCCAGGATTCCCGACCAATTTTATTGGCTCCCAGACACTCCTTGTTTTAGTGTAAGAACCCAATTCGGAACCAGAAACCGCACGATCCACCCAGAGGCTACTCCTGAAATCATCCAAAATGGTAAATGACTGCCGCTACAATGGTCCTTTCCCTTCCCTCACAAGTTTGCGACTCTGTTTCCGAGCTGCCTCGTGCATTGTTCAAGGGTTTCACAGCGTCTTTGCAGCGAGCGGATGCCGAGGACTGTCGGTCGGGAGAAAAGTTGAATCACCAGCGGAGCATTTCCATTGTCGGTAAGCCCTTCGAGGTTGATGGCCAGGTCGAGATGCTCTTCTCTAGGTCATTTTATCGATGTCTGCTCCAGGATCGAAGGTTTGCAAGTGGAAGACTTTTTTCTTGTCGGGTCCAGGACTGTGATGGAGTGAACACGAATGCTTTGTTTCCAGTTTACAGCTACTAGTAGCATTCCTGTGGTGCTGCTGTTGTTGCATGGAAATTTGTTGTTTCTTTAGTATTTGACGTATTTGACGTATTTGACCTATCTGACCTGTTTGTTTGGTTAGAGGGAGACTCTACGGAAGCAGAGGGAGAGACCGCCCTTGTGAGCCACTTCATTTTCACTGGTTTGGTTGAGTTTTCCAAAGTTTATAAACAGATGTGGCACTTGTGAGCTCTCAGGCAACGGATAGTATTGCTCGTTTGCGAAGGCAGCTGCGAGACTGATTGTAGCTTGGCTTGAATGCATGATCTCTGTGGTTGCAAGCAGGGATTCTCATCTGGAATTTAAAATTAGGAGTTCGATCGACATGATTGCTACGCTCTAACCAACTTGTATAATCGTAAGTTGGTGAATGTTCTGATGATGGATGCGGACCACTTCCCTTGCAGTTGTTGCAAAGCTTAGGTGAATAGTATTGAGGCAAGGAAGTTCGCCACGGCACATGACGGATAGATACTTCTATGTTGTGTTTCTATCTATCACTCTAGGTCGAAGTCTTTTTATTATATTCGCGTCGTAGTTTCTGTCTATTCTAGTGTAAGCATGTAGTCGTTTTGCTCGCGAGAGCTTTGTAGTGCCGCACTTGAGGGCCGTGGGGCACCAGTCCTAAACCTTGGATTATTCCAATAGTGTGTAGTGTGTAGATGAATAAAGAGAGCTCGTGAAGAGCATGCATTCTGGAAACATGAGAGAATCGAGCTTGTGTGTCTATGGTGTGTCTCAAAGTACTGTGAAAGTTTGAGTTACTTGTGTGATAGAATTCGGCACAGGTGATGCAGGCGCTAACGGAGTCGCTCCGGTTAGATCCTCTTTATGTAGTCCTGGGCGCCGGTGATCTCCGCGGAGAAGGCTCACCATGAGTAGATGATAGTGCCCGAGCGGCGACCACGCGCTCGGGCATGATGGCCAAGTGCGACCCGCGCCACGGGAAGTACATGCCTGCTGTGTCGTGTACTGAGGGAAGTCCTTGGACTGGTGCCCCACGTCCATCGGCACCATCACGACCAAGCGCATGACAAGTTCTTGGACTGGTGCCCCACGGCCCTCAGGTGCGGCATCAACTAGCAGCTGCTTACGCTGGTGCCCGGCGGCGACCGCGCGCGTGCGGCGCTCCATGTGTTGCTCTCCAACACCATTAGCGTCGCCAAGGGTCTCTCCAGGTTGGATATTTAATTCAACCTCATGTACTCCAAGCGCGCCTTCGTGCACTGGTGCGTGGTCAGGGGCATGGAGGAGGGCAAGTTCTCCGAAGAGGACAAGGATCTCGTGGTCCTCGAGAAGGACTTTTCTGATGGCATCAACGACAAGGCTTCCGTCACCTCTAGCAAGGAAGGCGAGTTGACAGGCTACAACTACAGTCTAACCTTGATAATATCCCACCCTCCGTTTCACCCAAAAATGTGATATTATCAAGGTGTGACAATTTTGATAATATCACGTTTGTCAATTTTAGGCAGAATGTGATATCATCAGAAAAGAAGGCAAAAAAAAATTCAATAAAATTCAAAAAATTCAATTAAATTACAACTGTCATACACTTGATTTGCCAACCTGTATCAATCACCATCAGATGTTATAAATCACAAAAATCAAATAAATGAATTAGTGAAATCTCATACTGAGACTAAACAAATTAGTAAATCCATTGAAACCTAACATATGATTTATCTCACCTCATGTCGAATGGTCATTGAGAAATAACACATGACAAGGTGTAACTAGTTCACATTACACATATAGTATCATCAATTAATTGCCATTCCAGCAATGAACTCACCCCAATGACCTGTATTATACTAAATCTGTAAAGAAACCAATCGCAAGAAAACCGTTGTCCTCTCCTGAGTCTCAATGCTTTTGGAGCTCAGAACCCTCGCTCTTCCCAGAATCCTCGTCTTCACCAAAATCTATGATTTGTCCACATTTTTATTTAGGAATCACCCCCAATCGTAGATACAATAAAACATTCTGACAAGATATGCCATCATCCACACTTATTCATCCATCCATTTTTTATATTGTCACACTTACGCTACAGATTTTGAAAAAAAAAAAGTGATATTATCAAGGGTGATAGTGATATTAACAAGGTAGTTTTACACTAAGATAATCTGTTTCAAAGTTTTGGGTGACAATATCAAGGTGTTACATTAACAAGTGTGATATTATCAAGGTTAGACTGTACACAAAACACTGAATATAGTGCGGATTCATTATTGATGTGGATCACCCACACTAATTTCTATCAATGCATGTGTAATGTGCATGCCAAGTTCTGATTGGGTACTTGTTATCAAGCAAGTGTGTCAGTCAACAATTGCATGTAAATTTTCAATTAGTGTGGGAGATTTCAAAATAGTCTAGTCTACACTATATTCAGGGAACGGTGTAGTCGATTCACAAATGTTCATGAGTATCATCAGTGCCTACCAACAGCAGCAACAGCATGCCCTTGAGACAAGATAAACTACGCTCATTTTTTGAACGATGAACAAAACACTGATGTCGATCAATTACAACACATTTATTAATCGACTAGATACATATAATGCAAGAAAGTCATGATGCAGCTCTCAGCATTTGGATATGGGTCCACCTTATTGTATAATATTAAACTGCAGGAGACCAACATGGTCTCCTAGCGTGGATCCAAGTACTGTGACGTCTAATTTGCTAACGGTGTGACAAGTTTTACTTCTTGGCCATAGACTTGAAACAATATGATTAGAGTGTAGAAACTCATCCATGATACGTGATGTCAATATTAGATTTGCAGTGCGATCATTCCAAAGAAGGGAGTGTTCAACGGACGATCCTGGCATTGGAGTCGTAGCGACGGATGCAGCTGAGCACGGACTCGGCGTCGAAGCCGTAGCCCTCCACACGGATGACATCGTTTGTGCGGCAGCCTTGGGGGCGTTCGATCACCGCGTTGACATCTGCCGAGAAAGATAAGTTTGATGTAAGTAAACTAATCCAAGCACGGAAATTATTTTGTAGCTACACACATATCAATGAAGATTGAGATATTGGGAACTTTGGCAGCATTTCACATGAATTGGCAAACAACGTGACTATCCACCACGCATAGATTTCATAGGTTTCCTAGATACCAAAGTTTGTGAAATACCACGAAAGTTACCAAATATCTCGACAAAGGATTCACTGCTGTAAAATATCATTTACGAAACGAACATCAGTATAGCTAGATACTTACTGAAAGATCTGCGTAGATCGTTCTTGCAGCGCTCCAGTTTGCGGGCTCTTGAGAATAGCCCCGGAGCTTGGATGTCCACACTTATCTGTTCGTGAAAGGTGAGCATGAGTGAATCAGAACTGTGTGACATGTGAGCAGGTCATTTCGAGAGCATTACTAGACTTGATAACATCACTAACTGGATGAAAAACTGGAAAATAATGCTTGAGTTTATATATATTTGTACGTAGTCGGCTGTAGATTCGGGTTGCTCAAGCAGGTCCTCCACGTCTATGGCATCGGTTTCCTCGTTCTCAGCCTCCCAATTTGGCTGAATCATGTTCATACATCACATTCGATATTTAGAAAGAATTGCCAACTGAGCAATGCAGGCAACTGCCTCAATGTTTAAATCAGATTACAATATCATGTACTTGATAGGAGAAAACGAGTCTATACCTGGTCAGCCATGTTGGAGTCCTGATGATCTTCAGCTGGATCTGGAAGTAACCTGCGCGACCCTGAAGCCACAGGCCCGTCGGCGCTGTTTGTGCTCCTTTTGGCGCGCTTACGCCCCTGTTGACGTGCAACAAATCATGTAATTATCCAACATATGACCCATTAGGTTCTAACGAATGCACAGGGCGCCACAGAAATATGCTTACCACGGAAATATTCAATGTGCTGCTAATTCACCACCCAACCTGCATGCAAAGGGACTGGGAGAACTGTTCCATCACGACCTCTAACGCCACTATTTATGCGTCAAGTTCATGGCAATATTTTATTCAAGTGAGCCGCTATTTCACTGAAAATAATTGTTATTAACTAACATGACTTAAAAGTAATAAAGTATGTTGGGGTTACCTGAGTATTCATGCTTTAGAAGGTCTTGACTCTTTAGCGGTTGACGTTTTGATTTCACTTGTTAGAGTTTCTTGATGAATGAATATTTTACCACCAACTTGCTGGCATTCGGAGCCTCAAACACCTGTGAACTTCACTGAGCTCTGCTTAAACGTCATTCACATCAAAATTCAACAGTCAAATAATTATCAGAGTATTGAATCCCTTAATTCTATCCTACGATTGCAAACGCGCTGAAACCTGTAAGACATTAGGAGGTGGGCATTCGGGGCAAGGACATTCGGCCTTGACTTTCCTGCTAATGAAATCGTCAAGTCTTCGTACTGGACCTGCATGTTCAAGACTAAATATGTGCATGTTCAAGACTAAATATGTGCATGCAAAATTCTGCGTCAACCAATAGTGCAGTTTCAGTGGAAGCAGACGTTTCTCATAGTCCCATGCACCTAAGCATCGAACGCAATTCGGCACCATACACGAGATTCTCATTAATTTTCGGATGTAGGGACAGTGCTTGCATCACTAATTCTGTATCACAAGTGATTGAATTCCTATTTTATGAAACTGAATTCCCGAGACATGTTTATCCTCAGTGCCAGTTGCAGTTTATCAGATAAAATCGGCATGAGATTTGGCTTACCTCCAAATTAAACCGCCTCGATTGTTAAAGAACTGATCCACCCTTGGTGAAAAAGTGCTTCACGTACATGGTAAGAAGATTCACACTCCCATGCTCTTCTTATGTACTACCACGCTCGTCTGGTTCTTCGTCAAAGAATGCTGTCTAGATTCAGACGTCGATCGATGAGAGCTAGCTAGACAGCCAGACCTATTAATACGATCGATTTTGGAGGATATAGGAGGTGAGGCGGTCCGATCTGGAGCGTGCGAAGACTGCCGCTGCAGGTAATCCTCGTGAGTTGAAAGGCAGGTGAAACTCGTCTTTCCTGAAAGGTTCATACGAATATCTCATACTGTACTACACATATGAAGGCTTCAACTTGACACGCACATGGGTGTCGGTAACAGACTTGTACCCCAAGCGCCTAGGAACTAAGAGAACTGCGAGCTCTCAGAGAGAAAATGATAGACTACGTGACCTTCCTGGCAGATTTTTAGATATAAAGTTGAATGGGCCCGAACGGTTGGGCAGCCGTAAAAGGCCTGCTTGGCTTGCACTATAGGTAATTAGTTTAATGCACTAATAAATTTCGGACTCCTGGGATGGTAGGCTGCAAGGAAGGTCCAAGGAAACTGGCTGAGTCAACCACGCTCCTGGATTTAGCCTGACTCCTGAGGACCACGCTCGTGCATCGACCAGCCTCGGGGTTCAAAAACTTATTTAAAAAATCCGCCAAAGTTTACCCAGTTACAACCTCTGACAATAAACCTCGACCTCACATTAATGCTCAGGTGGTGGGGCTAACCTGGCCCCTATTTTGTTTTTGGATGGGGCCCTAATTATAGCAACGGTGGAAAAATGACCCCATCCGATTTAGAAGGGGCCCACCTCGGGTAACTCCCAACGAGCGGGTCAATTCGCCCTAGGCCACAATTATTACACCGTTCCCTCAATATAGTGTAGACTAGACTATTTGAAATTTCCTACACTAATTTCATTAAATGCAAATTAAAGTGGTCCACTTCAATTTTCCATCCACATTAAATCATGTCCATTAGAAATAGTGTGGCTTGTTTCAAAATAAAAGACACGGGAATTGATGTGGATAAGTTTTTACAAGATGTACCCTAAAACCAAAATTATAATATAATAATATAATAATATAATAACATAATAATATTATTTTATAACATAAGAATATAAACATAATATTATAATATAATATAACAGAATATAATATTAACATAATAATGTAACATAATAACATAATAATATAATAATAACATAATAATAACATAATAATAACATATATGAATAACATAATAACATATATTATAATATTAATATTATATACAATAATAACATATATAATAATAACATATTAATACTATATTAATAACCAAAATTGATGTGGTCCACATCAATTTTCATCCAAAACTAGAATTGATGTGGTCCACATCAATTTTCATCCACATTACCTATACCTCCACACTATATTCAGTGAACGGTGTAGTGGCGAGCCCTCCTCCCAGCTTGCGGGTCCTCCTCCAACCCTCTTTTTTATTTAGGGGCCAACAACACTCTTTTAAAAAAAATTGAGTTTATTTTTGGAACTAGAGACCCCCTCAACTGACTGATCATTTTTTTTTTTAAATTTCTCATTATCGATCTAAAAATAGGGGATTTTTGCCCCACCAATGGGTACCCGCTTGGGAGCCTGTTTGGGGGCCCGCTTGTCATTAATACGAGGGCGAGGTTTAATATCATCACAGAGATACAACGGCAGCCTGCATTATTAAGCCTTAACCCCTAAAGGACAAGTGTCCAAAATGGGCTTTTTGAAAGTTCAGTTAGATTCCTATGGTGTCAATTTCCAACATTCCTCTTTGAAATTTTTACTATAGAAAGGCATTACCAAGACCTTAGTGGGAACAATTTTTTGCTAAATTGGACATTTGGTGAAAAAGTTATAGGGTTTTGAATTTCAAATGGGGAGAGCAAGCACCTCAGGCACCTCCAATTTTTTTTGCTAAGACACTCTATTGAATGTGAGATTTTCAATATTTGCAAGTAATATTATTTCCCTTCTTGTCGTCAAAAAAAAATTCTTGTCTTTAGTGAAAAATAGCATACCAACCCAAGTCAAACATTTTCACACATTGTCACTCATTGTCGGGCAAGGTACCAAAAAAACTTCTTCTTTTCCACATAAAACCTAGATATTTTTATATTTTTTGCTTTTTTTTTTCCACAACAATATGTGGTGTAATCCTTCTTATTGACCATTTGGATTATCACTCTAAAATATATTTAGTTCGCAAAAAATTAAAGTGTGAATTGGCAAATTTCGAACCTCCATTCCTTGCGCAGTTGTTTTGAATATGCTACACCTGTCCTTTACGTCTAAAAATTGGTGTATAAGGAACTAACATCATGCTTAACAAGATGGTGATGGATTTAGACCTTGTGTAGTGCAATAATTTGTCACTAAGTCAAAGTCTTTTGACCCCAGTGAACGTAGGGAAGAAAATGAACCATTTGCTTGACTTGAAACACTATAATCTTTCAATCCGTGCGGTCAAAGTTTATGAAATTTGACAAATATATATTACTTAACAAGTCATAATTGAGATCCTACGGTCAGAACTAGAAATCAAAGTTTTTGATTCCTCTTTTGTTCATTGCGCTGGAATCCAACAATTTTGAAGTGTATTTGGTGTAAAACTGTCATGGTACTGTAGGGGTTAATTAAAAATGGAAGTGCGCGGAAGCTTGAATGAAAGAGCCAAACATATCCATGGTCGACTGCGGAACATGGCATCAATGGCTAATGATCTCGTGTGGATACTGGGCATGGATATCTTGCGTCGATACTCGTGCGTACTGGGCGTGTGGGTGGTGTGCAAACTGTTGTGGATTCTGTTGCCATGTTACTTGTCGGGCGGATCTGGAGGGACGGAAATGATTTAAACTAAAGCCGTAAGTACAACCACTGATGATGTTCATATCCACCATGGTAGAATTTCTGTTAGGAGATCTAAGGTTGGATGACCTATAACCACCAACTTAAGCTTGCTGACCTATTTATAGCATTTGTATACGTGGTAAGACATTTTTTGGGAATTCACAATAGGATTTCATGAATATTGCAATTGTCGTGACCATTTATTTCTTCATATTGAAATTGCTACAAATTTTCAAAGTGGATAGTAAGCCGTGACCCATTCCTCGACTTACCAAACTCTCTATTTCCACACTAAGTTGTACTAATAACCACTTCTGCATTGACTAAAAACCGGCAGCTTTGAACCAATCATGAACTAACACCCAATCATATGTGACTTCCTAAAATTTTGGAAATGGGGTGGGTCTGTGGTGGTTTTAGTCCACTTTACCTTGTCCATTATGGGGTTCTTGGTGGTTATAGGTCATCCAACCTTAGAGGTCATCATGATACATCCTAAGACGACCTTTATTCTTCATCACATGTTTCCTTATGCCCACTATGACGTTGAGTGGAAGCCAAGCAAGTTCATACCGCTGGAGGTAGATAGAGATCAGAATATATGAATTGCTTGATTGTTTGGGATTGAGGTGATGCAACAGCAAACATCGCAAAGGAAGTGGGTTACACAGAAGTCGGTATCGGTATTACGAAGAAGTAAGCTCCTCACCATGCTAACCTCTCAATTACGGATGGTGTTATTGTAAGAGATTTGATTGTAGCATACGTTTTCATCAAGCGTTGGACTCAAAAAATCATACTTCCACGAAGCTTTTAGCCCCTACACTGCTTTGACAATCTCACATCAAAAACACTTCAAAATTGTTGATTCTAGTGCAATGAATAAGGAAACAGAAACAATTATTTTCAGTTTTAACCACAGGATCTCAATCAAAACTTATTAAGTAACATATTAAAAAAAATCATAAAGTTTGACTGCATGAATTATAAGATTATAGTGCTTGAAGTAGGGAAAATGGTTCACTTTCTTCCTCCGTTGAGTGGATTAGCAAACTTTGACTTCACTTGGTGTCAAAGTTTTTCCCTACACAAGGTCTAAATTCATTACCATCATGTTAAACATGATAACAATTCCTTGCACAAAAATTTTTAGAGGTGGAGAAGGGGTGTAGCAAAACAATTGTGCAAGGAGTGGAGGTTTTAAATCTGCCAATTTACTTTTTATTTTTTTGTGAACTTGATATGTCTTAGAATGATAATCCAAATGGTCAATAAGAAGGCATACACCACATATTGCTCTAGAAATAATAAAACAATAAAATCATTTATCTCTAAGTTCTCTGTCGAAAAGAAGAATTTTACGCCCAAGAAATCCAATACATGCACATGATATAGATAGCAGAGAGTTAGTTAGAAAGGATCAGTTGGTCAGCTGCAGTTAGAGTAAAGTAAGTTAGTTAGTAACCAGGTGGAAGAGAGGCCCAGGGCGAATTGACCCCCTCGTTGGGAGTTACCCAAGGGGGCAAGGAGGTGGTGGGGCCAAACCTGGCCAGTATTTTGTTTTTGGATGGGGCCCTAATTACAGCAAGGGAGGGTCCTCTTCGATATACAATCCCCGTAGGCCCCAAATTTGTCCCCGAAAGATCCAAAAAAACCCCTGAACCCCCCAAAATAAGAGGGCCGGAAAAATGATCCCATGCAATTATGGCGGGGCCCACCTCGGATAACTTCCAACGAGGGGGTCAATTTGCCCTGGGCGGAAGAGAGGGACTCTAGGAGTTACAAAGTAGATGTACATGACGATCCTGTGGGGCTTCATCTCCGAGATATGGTCCCTAAAAATCAGGGTTGGGCTCCTCATGCCTACACCAGTTTCACGGTAAAATCCGATGTGGTTCCCAATCAAACCATTTAGTTACCCTCTTCTGATTTACCTTTTTAACCATATTATTACCACAATGTTCCCATCGTGTTCCCAATGAGTTCCCATGTTGTTCTCGAGAGTTCCCCATTGTGTTTTCAAATGTGTTCCCTAGCTTTCCCCCAATCCCAATGCATTCCCCATGTTCCCAAGGAGTTCCCAATGCGTTAACACCTGGGAACCAATTTACATATTTAAAATTTGATCCAAATTTACCTTTCGTTCAATGGGGCCCACCACCAATCGTTGGGGCCCCACTCATGGACACACATGTGTGTGAGCTTACAAAAGGCAGGCAGTCCAGGTGGTGAGAGACGAGAATCAATGGAGATGTAAAAGGACAGGATTAACATGACTTCAAGAGATATCGACTACATGAGTCGACTACATGACGGCCTCATGAGTCACTGAAGTATGTGCAAGGAAACCAATTATGTAAGTAATTCTCTGTTCAACAGTGGACCTTAGGTCGTGGCTCTCAGGAATGGACAATTATCTTGGTGATAGAGCACAATCGAGTTCCATGGAATTATTGCCGTCACAGTACCTTGCCCATAAATGTGTGACACTGCGTGAAAATGTTTGACTTGAGTTAATATGTTGTTTTCCAGTGACGACAAGATATGATTTTTGACAATATAAAAGAAAATAATATTACTTGCTAGTATTAAAATTTTCACATGTAATAGGGTATCCTAGCAAAGAATAATGCCCTAAAATTGACATAGTACAAACCTGCCCAAACCTTTAAAATTCCCCAAGGGTACTTTTGGGAATTTCGGGGTTAGAAGTGGCCATCAATGGTAAAAACCTCACAGAAAATTGTTCGAAATTGGCATGATAGAACTTGCCCGAGTTTCAAGAAAGCCCGTTTTGGAACATTGATGTAAACAATAAAAATTTAACCCCTAAAGGACCAAACGTCCCCCCGGGGTCATTTTGGATTTTGGACATGTACCTACAATTCGAAAAAAAAACCTTTTTACTTGAAGTTTTTTTTCAAGATAGGATCTGATAAGAGCTTCGTGAAGATATATATATATATCTCTATATATAATAGGCGACAGTCTGTCTGTCCGCCGCTCCCGGTCACGTGACCTTTGGAATTGTCATTTGAATCAAATGTGCCCTTTGAATTGAATGTGAACTTTGAAAGAATCCTCCATATGTGCCCTTTGGAGGAATCCTTTATAGTGCCCTTTGGAAGAATCCTTTATAGTGCCCTTTAGAGGAATCCTTTATAGTGCCCTTTGGGGGAATCCTTTATAGTGCCCTTTTATTCAAATTTGGCTTATTGAGTTTTAAAATTGAATTATGTATCAAAAATAGAAAATAAAACCATAATTTCCAACATATTGAAACTATACAATATACTACCTCGGGTACATAAAATATATGATAGTTACCTAAAGACAATAACACGTATATGAAATAAATATTGGGTATTTAAAGTGAATAATAGATATATATATAGTACATAATGCGTATATAATGGGTAAATTTGATTTTTGCATTTACATACGTTTATTTAACTTGGGATTGCCCCGGCCAATTGATGACAATGGGGGATAAAATACAAAACATACAAACGTATATTTAACACACCATCCTCCGCTCTCTCCGTCGGGACGACGGGTATCAACCCTAGTATATATATATATATATATATTTTTGGATTTGTGGTTTGAAAGTTAGTACCACTTAAAGCCAAAAGTGGGACTTCGGGCACCTCCAAAAATTTTGACAAAAGTTTCTATTGACATTGAGATTTTTCACACATATAAAGAATATTTCCTTATTTAGAAATTTTCAAAAAAAAATCTTGTCTTTAGTGTAAAGGCATTTTATTCCAAGTCAAACATTGTCACACATTGTTGGGCAACGGGGGAAAAAAAAATCATCTTTTCCACATTAAACCGAGAGATCTTCATATTTTTCACTTTTTATTTTTTCAACAACAATATGTGGTGAAAACCTTCTTATCGACCGTTTATATTATCATTTGGATACATACGTAGTTCACAAAAAAATAAAACGTGAAATGGCAATTTTTGAACCTCCACTCCTTGCACACTTGTTTTGAATATGCTACACCCCTTTTTTACCTCTAAAAATTGGTGTGTTGGGAAATAACATCATGCTTAAGACAATGGTAAAATATTTAGACCTTGTACAATGCAAAAATTTGATACAAAATGAAGTCAAAGTCAGCTGATCTACTCAACGCAGGGATGAAAATGAACCATTGTTTTGACTTTAAACACTAAAATCTATCAATCCGTGCAGAGGATTACAACCAAAATTTGATGGCATGTTTATATGGAAGTCTATTTTAAGATCTTATGGTTGAAAATCCAAAATTCACTTTAAAATGTGATTTTCATGTCTCTTTTTGACAGTGGCAGTTTTGGACTGGTTTTAGAGCGAAATAGGTCGTGGTCCTTTAGGGGTTAAAGACAAAAAATCAAGGACATAGGTGATGTTGGTCTTTTTGTCACCTGTGTGAGAACATATGGTATGGCCAATAATGACTGCTTCTATTTGTTGAACCCCTAAAGGATTGTGACAATTTCACACCAAAAACACTTCAAAATTGTTGATTCTAGTGCAATGACTAAGGAGAGAAACAAAACCTTACATACATAGTTTTGACCGTAGGATCTCAATTAAGACTTATTAATTAACATATTCAAAAAAATTCATAAACTTTGATTGCACGGATTGAGAGATTATAGTGTTTGAAGTCAAGAAAGTGGTTCATTTTCTTCCTTGCGTCGAGTAGATCAATAGACTTTGACTTCCCTTAGTATCAAATTTTTGCACTACACAAGGTCTAAATCTTTTGCCATTGTCTTAAGCATGATGTTAGTTCCCTAAACACCAATTATTAGAGGTAGAGAAGGGGTGTAGCATATTCAAGACAAATGTGCAAAGAGTGGAGGTTTAAAAATTGTTTATTCACGTTTTATTTTTTTGTGAACTAAATATGTCTTTGAATGATAATCCAAACTGTCAATAAGAAGGTTCTCACCACATGTTGTTGTAGAAAAAATAAAAAGTGAAAAATATGAAGATCTCTAGGTTTTATGTAGAAAAGAAGAAGTTTTTATCCCCACTTGCTCGAAATGTAAAAAATGTTTCACTTCAGTTAATATGTTTCTTTACACTAAAGACAAGAATTTTTTTTGACATCTTCAATCAAAGTAATATTCTCTATATGTATGAAAAATCTCAATGTCCATAGAAACGTTTAGCAAAATTTCTAGGCTGCCCAGAGTCCCCATTTCTAACTTTGAATGGTACTAACTTTCAAACCATGAATCTAAAAATAATAATAATAACATCTTCACGAAGCTCTTATCAGGGAATCTTGTTTTAAAATTTCCAAAAAAAGAAGATTTTGTTTCAAATTTTAGGACATGCCCAAAATCAAAATCGTCGCCCTAAGGGACACTTGGTCCTATAGAAGTTAATATTGAAAAAACAAGAATGAAAAAAATTCCAACTTTGACGATAATCTAAGATAGAGGTACCCAATTCCGATTGGCCACCCAATTACAAATAGTAGAGTATGTATGGAATGGTGCATAATTATGGTAAATGCACGAAATGGTGCATGAAGCGACCCAAAACCATCACTAAAAATCTGAAGACTCCAGTCATTATTGGCATTGGGTCATGAAGTGTGCAATTTTGGATTGCTCCATCTCAATTGAGCTCTCATTGGTGGCCTTGCCTCAAAAGTCGAACAAGGCCAATCGGCATTGGGTACCTCCATGAGTTGATTCTCCATTGGATGTCTTCTCTCGTTTTACTCACTCTCACTTATTGGCATTGGGCAAAGGAGGGCACCAAATCTTACCTACTCTACACTTTGATTATGGGCTCCCGTGGTTTTTGGGCTTCTAAATTCTATATCAATTGCAAATCTTTGAGATGAAATTTGAAAAAATATTTGTTGAGTTTCATTCCTAATTCCGCATCTTTCTACATAAATGCTTTTAACATACAATGTCATTTGAGTTCCGAACTAGCTTAAGTGATCGGAATTGGGTGCCTCTACCTTACATAGGTGCCTTGCCTCCTACACAACGCTTCATGGCAACCTCAATTGGCTTCGAAACGTTCGGTAGCTTTGAGCCTCTTTTATTTGTAGGATCTCATCAGAAAATTAATATATAACATACTCACAAAATTCCATCAAATTTGACCGCATGAAGTGAAAGATTATAGTGTTTGAAGTAGAAAAATGGTTCATTTTCATCCCTGCGTTGAGGATCAACAGACTTTGACTTCACTTGGTGCCTATGTTTTGCACTATACAAGGTCTAAATTTTATATCATCATGTTGATCATGATATTAATTCTTTGTACACCAATTTTTAGAGGTAGTGAAGAGGTGTAGAATATTCAAAAAAATTGTCAAAGGAGTGGAGTTTCAAAAACTGCCAATTTACATTTTGTTTTTTTTTGGAAACAAAATATGTCTTAGAATGATAATCCAAATGGTCAATAAGAAGGCCTACACCATGTCTTGTAACAAAAGAAATAAAAAGTGTAAAATATGAAGATCTCCAAGTTTTATGTGGAATAGAAGAAGTTTTTTTGGTTCCTTGCTCGATAATGTGTGGCAATGTGTAAAAATCTTCTATCTTGGGATAGAATGCATTTTTCACTAGAGATAAGAATTTTTTTGACAATATGAAAGGAAATAATATTAATTTCTAGTACTGAAAATCTCAAATTTACTAGAGTGTCATGGCAAAAGTTTTTGGAGTTGTGTGACGTGGCCGCACTCCAGAATTTTTTTCTTTAAGATGGTATAACATTTGTTCTATAAATCCAATGAGGATAAAAATTATACTCCCACGTACCTCTTATCTTCTTGCATCTCTGTACAAAATTTTAAGAATTGCAAATATAAACTGTAACCATGGGAACATGCCTGAGACTTGTAGAAGCCCACCTTGGGACTTTTTCATTTAGGGGTTAAACTTGCTAGGAGGCCTTACCGCAAACAGTGTCTGCTTTAAGGATGACTTTGCCCAGCGTTGGTGGGTGGCAGTGTCAAGTTTCTGTAGGATCTTCAACACATATTTCTACTTCACCCGTGCTTGCTCATAGCTCTAGAACCTCTGCATAATGCTTTCTTGCTCACTTGTGTTGCAAACCGTGCATCTGTCATCGACCTCCAGGCAAGCTTGCTTTTGCCACACATTTACAGCAATACTAGTTTTATGACACAAAGTCATTTTGATCTATTTCACGTGAGGGATATTGCTACTTCATGTGGTAGGCCCGGGCCTATGCTTCACTGGCATTGGCGAAGACAAGATGCGGAATAGGTAAGCAGAAGGCATGGTCGTTTGTACTTTTGTTTTGTTTTTGTTTTTTTGGACACAAAAAAGGGAACCTTTATTGCAAAGAAAATAAATTACAAAGCAAACCCTACTAGGTCTAGCAAGGCTAGGCAAAAGTCCGGGCCAAGTTGTTATTAGAGTTAGAGTTAGGGATTAGTGTTGAGACTATTAATATCATAAAGCCGCTAGTGAGGGCGTTCATCCACCCACGAAGCGAGAACCGGCTTGTTGCAGCACCACATATCCTTGGAGCATTTTGTGGGTTTTTCACTCTCCTTCGGCTTTTAAGCACAATTGAATTGAGTCTTTGACCAAACAATCCAACCATAGTCAATAGGGCCAAGCTAAAGCTTGAAGCGGTGCTTCTATTTAGACCAACAAATGTAATCAAAAGCAACATCATTGCGTTCTTTTCAAAGGCACCAAAAGCACGGTTGTTTTGGGATAAAATAGGGAGTAGGTAGAATGTAGTGCGGTCACCAAAATGCACGAGCGGAGCTAGAGTAAGAGCATCCTCAATCCATGCCCTAAAAAAAGGCCCTCAACATCTATAGGAAGGGGTAATTAGGGAGTCTAAAAAAATCAAAGGCCACGTGAAGACCATTGCACCTCAAGGGCCAAACTCTAAATTAGCCTCAATCTTGCTCCTTAACTTTTTGTGCGCCATGTGGCAACACTTTCTCATTAATGGAACAAAGATCGAAAAAATTCATTGAAGTTTGAACCAAAAGTACCTCAATTAATTATCACAAGGGCCACTTGAAGGGCTCTCTATATGCTACAAATTTGGTAAGTGGGAGGCATGATCTAAAGAACCCTCACTTCATGGAGCTTTGAGTAAGAGAGCATTGAGGCGGGTTGACCATTGCATGGCCTCAAGAAGAACTCCCGTCTCCATAGAGGGCCGGAGTGAATAAAGTCTTTGTTTGTTCCACCACTAAATCAATGTCCACCAGACACAGGTTTAGTAGTATGGAACTACTCCCCTCTCTCAAGGGTAGATACTATGTAACCAATACGCATGGCCTCAAACTTTGGGGTTGAAGGCCAAATGTAGGGTGGATTGAGGAGAATCTAAGAGCATTGCCAACAACTCCCTTGATAGCGCTTTAGAACATGGAGACGCATCGTAGGAGGTCAAAGGTAAAAGAAAAGGCTCTCTATCAAGGCCCTCAAAGCATGTCCTATAGTATGGAGTTGAGGTCTCTAAATTTGATTTTTAGAGGTGCAGTTTTGGGCCACAGGAAAGTGTTGCATGTGCTTGCTCCACCAATTATCAAAATCCTACCTTTAACTTGTCTTTGGGCCAATATGCTACATGAACAAGTGAAAAGTGACGTTGAAGGCAAGATGAGGGCATTATACAAAAGCCTCCCTATTGAATCACCTCTCTACAAAGACTCACAAAATGTGTAGACTGCTCTAAGGGCGCCGGTGGAGCACGTGTAGAATATCCTCCTGCTCGCTACAATGGTTGTACGTGTCTCAAAGGACTTTAGTGGGGATTGTAGGCGATGCTCTTAGACAATTTAACCCCTAAAGACCCAAGAATCCTCTCGGGTGACTTTTGAAGGTTTAGGGAGATTCTTCTAGTGACAATTTATAACATTCTTCTTTGAAATTTTTACAGTAGATGGACATTAGAAAAAGCTTTGTGTGAGTACACTTTTTAAAAATCCAACATTAATTAAAAAAAAATATAGGGTTTTGAATTTCAAGTAGGGAGAATAGGCACGTTGGGCAACTCCAAAAACTTTGCTAGAATACTTTAGTGCTAAATGAGAGATTTTAAATACTAGCAATTAATATTATTTCCTTTCATATTGACCTTAAAAACATTTCTTGTCTTTAGTGAAAAATAGCACATCAACCCAAGTCAAACATTTTCACACATTGTCACACATAGTTGGGCAAGCTACCAACTTCCAAGAAGACTTCTTCTTTTCCACATAAAACATAGAGATCTTCATATTTTTTACATTTTACTCTTTCTACTACAAGATGTGGTGTAAACCTTTTTATTGACCATTTGGATTCTCATTCTATAAGCTAAAAAACGTGGATCAATATTTTTGTAAACTAATGGCCCATGACGTGGACTAAATACGTTAAATGAACCGTATTCTCTACTTCAAATACTATAATCTTATAATCCATCTTGTCAAAGCTATGAAATTTTGGGAGGATGTTAATAAATAAGTCTTAATTGAGATCCTACATAGGAATGGTATCTTGTGAGCGATGAGTGGTGAGCGGTGAGCAATGAATTTATGACACTTTTTTGTATGGTTTTTATTATGGAATGAAAAGGACCCCCTATCGCCATGGCAATAGGCAAACTATTTTTACAAATTTATGAAAAAATTGTAGAAGGACAAGAAAATGTGGACCTCCAACTGCATTATATTTTCTAAAATATATAAGTGGCGCCTATGACCGTCGTTAACATTTAGACTATTTGGACCTATTGTTAGTCAAAATGGATTTTACTTTATTGATAACCAACACGAAGAAACAAAATGGAGGAATCATCATTCCTTTCTAGACAATTCTTTGTTGCTCGCCTTGTGGATAAACGGTTCACCACTACTTGATCTATTATCGTTTGAATCAATACTAGCCTCCTCTGCCTCTATGTCTAGAAAAACCTTTGCTCCCGAGTCCAGTCTAACGGTTAGTGGACAACATGGAGGCGACGGTTGCGCTGCGAGTGTGACAACGGCAACCTCTGCATACTTTGGCAATACATGTGGCTGCTCCGGACTGACAAGCACGCTTGCCATGCGAGCCAACACTTCAACTTGAGGTGTTGATGGAGAAGCCATGAGCAATGGCAAGAACCATCTGCAAACAATTATGGTTAGAGATGCAACTTGATAGAATACAAAAAACAAAAATCAATTTCAGAAGAAGAGAACTTACTTACAATTTCACTTTGGCGCAGCCTTGATCTCAGGCTTGTCATCGCCATCCTCCAACGGCCGCTTGCGAGAAGGCTCCTCGACAAGCTCTGCATTTGCGGACTCTACCTCCACCGTGAGGAAAATAAGAGGTCGGAACACCTCGTCAACCAATTCTTGTCTGCCTCCAAGGCAAGGATATGGCGCTTGAGGGCCTTGGAAGCCCTTATGGATGTGCTTGGAAAAGTGTGGAAAACATCAGAGGTTACAGTTAGAATTATGGAACCATAAAAATTAATCAAAGAAAGTAAGATACCAAGCCATAGATGCAGCGAGGTCCAACACAATCTCATCCTCCTTTGTATAAAGATCGATGAGAACTGTCATGATGTTTTGTGACTTCTCTCTCGCACCCCGCCATGGTGTCCCCGTGGAGGCTCTCAATATGACTGAGTCATGGGTAATGAAGTAGGTTAAATGACCGTCAGCCGATAACTCAATCTCATGCGCCAAAAGCTCGATTTTGTTGTTGAAGACAAATAGAGTTGGCGGATCGGTCTTCCTCACAAAGCACTTGACCATGAAGGTCTTGTGCGTACGGCTTGGGTGTCTTTCGGAGAAGAGGGGAAGTCCGTTGATGGCAAACCACTTTGCCTCCTCTCAAAAATCCGCCCCGGACGCCCAGGAAACCAATTCATTGGAAATGAACCTCAAATCTCGGTAAAAGACAATGATTGCCCCTCCATGGCAAAGGAACTCCATCGCGAGCTCAAAGCACTTCTGTATCCATGGGGATTCCTTCCTGCCGTTCGTGGTCGGTACTGTGGGAAACATGTTCCACACGGGGACCACAGTACCACCTTCGATTCTTGTGACGGGCAAGTCCATTGGGACGTCAAATATAAACAAGTCCGCCAACCCGTTGTTGGATGGATCCCCGTTCAAGTACCGCGTCCTCAATCCGTTGAGGGCCTTTAGCCACTATGCCATCTCTCTCCAAACTGGTGGAACATCCTTAGAGGATGCAACACTATCAAACTCAGCAAAGATAGAGAAGGCGTTGTAGCACAGTACTTCAACGCCGATGCTGGACTCGACATGCTCCACCACGGAAATGGAGTAGATCGTCTGTGAAGGCTTTGCAACGTAAGCTGCAGGCCAACTACTGGTAGATGGAGAAACGCCAAATGTGGTCAACAGTAGTGGCGGCTGCAAAAAACCTCCGAGACCAACCACCGAAAGCAATTTCTCGGGCCCTTCTTTCACTACTATTGCCGCAAGCTCCTTGTTCCTGAGGATCGTATCCTTCCGCTTCTTCTTCGCTCTCTCTTTTTCCAACCATGCGGCCCCCCGCTCTGTTGCCTTAGCTCCAATCTTTATTGTACGCTCCGTTGCCCTTGCCTTGGCCTTCTCAGAAAGCTCTAGCTCTTCTATTATTGGATTAGAAGAGCTGACCGCAATGCCCACTCCAGACTGCAAAGCGAAGGCATTGCTACTCTCCTGATGCTCCACCTCATTTCTCGGAGTTGGAGCAATGTCTCGGAGCTCCAAGTACTAAGGGCATTGATCTAGGTGATGACAAGTATAGCGCCGCAACAGCGAGTTGGTAAAGATGCAGGCTTTGCGGACAGTAGTATCAATCCACTGCTTAAATCGGATGGGCAACGCCCGCGGTTCCAACGCACCATTGTCAACTAGTTCCGTCCAAAAATACCTAAGAACCATCTTTTTTAAGGTCTGCAACGTCTCCGGCTGCTTCATAAACTCTTCAGACTTCAAGTACTTGGGCTTCACTCCCAAGTGATTTTTGAATGATCTATTCCAGAAAGCCAGAGAATGAGACTCAATCCATGAACCGATGTCAAGGATTAGGTTTGGAAGGCCCTCTGTCTTGATGGCGACGTTGTCCTCCTTCAAAATCTTTGCGAACAACTTCTCAGCCTCCTCTTCTAGCTGCAAATTATAAAATTGTTGTTAGAAACTTATTTTTGTTTACAAAGATTGAAGCATAATAGCAATATTCATCTAGAAAACATACCCCTGCCTAGAAAGAAGCCATGTCAAGCCAGGGGCAAAGATTGGTGTCTGAGCACGTAGCCTTCGGGAAGTTGTACTCATCTCTGCTTTCCTTACACAAGTTCCACCACCACATCTAGCAGCCCTTGAACCTGGCTGCGACCTTGGTGGTGAAGATGATAGATCAACTAGAGCTTCTCCGGCGTGATATCCGTCTTGTTCTGGTATACGTCATAATGGTGAAAAACTGAATCAAAAGGAAAGAAACATACAAGTAGTAAGCATAAAATCCGGGCTTCATAAAATGGTCACCGCTAACGTTCATAGATTAATATGAATGGACATTCATATTAAATTGGAAGATACACATACCTTGTAGAAGAACTCCTTACTATTGTCCGGGTTTGCAACTACGAGTAGGCGGGTGAGCAAGGTACTGCACTGAGTCTTCTTCTTTCCCGCTGCTTCAGAGCATTTTGTAACCAATTCAGCCGAGGTGCCAATCTGATCAACTTCAACACCCGTAACAAGCAAGTCCCAATATGAGCGAATGCAATCCTCTTGTGCGGCAATCAACTCCCGCTATAGAGACTATCAACGATATAGAGTATAGCAAAGTCTTCCATGAATTGATTCAGTGATAGATTTAAAATAATCTCAGTTTAGACAATGTGAATGTACCTCGTACAATAACTTAAGGAATGCATCAAAGGTCATATGGTACCATTTCTTTGTCCCTTTCCGCCCCTACTCCGCTACATTCGCATGGTAGTCCTCCTCACTGATTAACCCCTTCAACTGATCAAAGTCCAATAAACCAAAATGTTGAATTTGCTTTAGCTCGTGCATAAGCTGTTGAGTCACAAAATCAGAATCCTTCTGCTTGAAAGTCAATGTACATAAATCTCAATAATGTTGACTTTCCTTAGTGACAATAATTCAGATAGAATTACCGAGCTGGTGCAATGCATTAAGTTGTGGAATTATAAGACTAAGGAACTGACTTTGTTCTAGTCGGTCATAGCGTCCAGGAGGTTGTGTTGATTCCCCAATGTTGGCTCCAACAACATCGCTTGTACAGGAATGTGTAATGCTACGTCAATCTTGTGCATTGTCGAGATGACCTCCATCCAGGCAAGGTGACGGTGATTTCTATCCCACACATAGAAATATTGGTTTGAAAGCTCTTGCACTTCTGACCTGCCTTGAATCATTGCCTCAAACTTCATGTCCTCCTCCTGCCAGAGCTCTGTCCAACCGGCACGCTCTTATGGAAAAACCTTCCTCTCCACCATAGAGAAATTCTTTAAAGCAACGTAGAAACATGCTGAACCTGACCAGTATCCTTTCACAAACTTACCCTTCAACTTCTCAATGTCGGGCTTCATTCAAACACGGACCTCCGTCATGGGCAGCATTCGGCACAGGGAGATGTCAAGCTCCGGCATTTGAGGGAAGATTGACCATTGGAGAACATCATAGGATGTCCCACGGATGGACCTCCTCAATGCTTGCTCCGTCGACTCCAAGCCTAGATCCACCCCATCACCGGAGCACGGATTTCTTGATCTCCCATCTATAGCTCCCTACTCAACTCCTCAGTTGGCAAAGGCATGCTGTCAGTGAGCGTGCAATATCCGCACCATCGTTGCCAAAGTCCTGAGTCGTCGTGTCAAAGTCATGTGCTGTTGTGACCATTTCCGTTGACGACGTGCCCAAATCCTCCCGAGCCGGGGCTTGATCTAAAATGAAGTCCCTCATCTTGATTATCGGAGATACTACGACATCACGGCCATCAGATGACCACCAACATAAATTGGGCCTAAAGCTTGAGCAAGACTACCAGGCATTCCAACAACAAACTAGGGCCTTGCTCAACAAGATGCCCATATGAACAGATGCCGGAGCAAATAAAACCGTGAGAAAGCCACAAACACAAGCAAGATTGTGAACGGTGTTGCATTTGCAGGTCAGTAAATAATATCCTATGAATGAGAAAATATACTCACGGCAATAGTAAGCACATCAACGTGCTACATTCAAGGGCCGTTCATATAGAAGGTGCCCTTTCGAATACAAGCAGGAGCATCAATAGTATACCATAAGCAAGCGAAGATATCAAGGAAAAACATGCACAATGTTGGGTTATTACATGCCTTTCCAGCATCAAGGAGTGGCTGAGCAAGCAGGGGTGCTCTATTTCTAGGTAAACTCCGAGATAGAGCTCAATATCAACAAACACATGTATGGATACTGAAGAATGAAAAAATCCCAATAACCACTCTTGGTGTGCCTTGGATAAGAGGGCCTCTCAAAGAAGCCATAAGTGTTTTTCAAATTCAATTTGCACTGCTCCGTTGGAGCAACTTCAGCTCATGCATTCAATCATCACAACAAGATTGCGCACCTTAAGGTGCTGCATTCCAGGGATGTGCACAGAAACTCCCCGAACTCAAGCAGGACCGTACAAAACCAAAACCATGCAACGAAAATAAGAAAAAAAATGCACAAGGACCAGCATTCATAGGCTACAAACCGAGCATCAAGACTATTGTGTTCAAGATCAGCAGCTGGATTTACTTACAAGCCCGAGCTGGAGCCCAGTATCAACGCACAAGTTGTTTGAATTTGAAGAATGTAAAAGTACAAATGACTCCTCCAAGTGAACCTCGGATCCAAGGGCCTCTCACAAGAGACTCAAGTGTTATATACAATACAACTTGTGAGTACTACGTGGGCAACATCAGCTCATACAAGGAAACATCAAGACGTAAACATGCATAAAATTTGGAGAAAAAATAGTACATGTGACCCCTCTTCGTGTGCCTTGGATCCGAAGGCCTCTCACGGGGGACTCATGTGTTTCTTAAAATCAACAATTTGAGTGCAACGTAGGAAATTATAGCTCATGAAATCAAACATCACGTCGCGAACAAACATGGATTTTGAAGAATAAAAAAGTACAAGTGACCCCTCTAAATGAGCCTCAGATCCAAGGGCCTCTCATTGGGGACTCAAGTGTTTTTAATATTTCAGTTTGGTGTGAGCAACTTGGCAAATTTACCTCATGCAAGCAAACATTTTGACGAAAACATGCATGGATTCTTGAGAATGAAAGAGTACTTGTGACCCCTCTAGGTGTGCCTCGGATTTGAAGGCCTCTCATAGGGAACACCAGTGTTTTGAAATTTTCAATTTGGTGATAGCAACTTGGGTTACTTCAGCTCATGCAAGCAATCATCATGACGTAAGCATGCATAAATTTTTGAGAATGAAAAAGTACATGTGACTCCTCTAGGTGTGCCTCGAATCCAAGGGCCTCTTTCAGGGGACTTAAGTGTTTTGAAATTTTATACTTCAAGAAGGAATCATGGGCATTTTCAGCCCGAACACTCAAACATCACTGAGCAAATCAACTAATTAGGATGTTGCATTCCAGAGCCACGCTTAGTCAAGGAACAAAAGCTATACTTTGTAGTACCATTTCAAGCCACAAATTCAATTACAAGCAGGCAAGAGGTTACATAGGTAGCAATCAAACGACTTTGCGCTTGCACGGCTACTGCATTACAATGTCAAGCTAGGAAGAGTCCAATTTCAGTGCACATGTGCATGGATTTTGAAGAATCGTATGTTAACATGTGATCCCTCCAGGTGTGTCTCGGATCCAAGGGCCTCTCACAGAGGTCACATTTGTTTTGAAAATTTCAACTTGTACACTAAAGAAGCGGTATTTTCAGCCTGTGCACACTATCATCACCACGACATTGTCCACACCAAGGTGCGCATTCCAAGGCCGTGCACAATTGATGATGATGTACTGCGTCTAATAGCATGAGCAACCAACGTTATGAAGTAAGTGCATGCACTAATGGCAGCATTCACGCAATGTTCTACGACTAACACGGCGGTTTCATGCGATCACAACTGTAGCAGTTCACCATTCAAGCCAAACCAGGTGGTCCAAACCATTGCACATAAGCATGGATATCTTAGAATTAAAAAGTACCAGAGACTCCTTGAGGTGTGCCTTGGATTCGAGGGCCTCTCATAGGGGTCACATGTTTTTGAAATTTTCAACTTGCCCACCAAAAAAGCGGTATTTTCAGCCCATGCACACAATCATCACCACATCACTGCTTACACCAAGGTGCAAATTCCTGAGCCGTGATGTTAATCCGAGGTCCAATTAATCAATATCAATAGCGTATGATAGCATTAGTAAGTTGCAACCGACGTTATGACGCACGCATTCACAGATGGCATTAGTCACGCAATGCTCTACAAGGAACACAACAATTTGTAGCAATCAAGGTTTTGCCATTCACAAGTCAAGCCAGATAAAGTGCCGAATATCATTGCGCAATAGGGATCATTGGTATCTTTCAAATCATGCCATCCAATGTTGAGTCTCGACGGGCAAATGATTACTCACCTTGGATCGTACTCCTCAACTAGATCAGCCTCGATTCCCACACGTCATGCCGCAAGTTGGTTAGCAAAGTCTCCACCTTTAGGCACCTGACCATGGCTAGGCCACAAGTTAAGCACACTGCAACATATACAGAAATTTTACACAAGAAGAGTCGTTCTATTAAACGCATGATTGTATATACGGAGAAAGAAACATTGTGTAGCAAGTTATGAAAAAAAAAAAAAACTTGTTGAACAGCCTGTAACTACAGGAGCCAACTCTCTAGTCAAGCGTGGTGGGATAAGCCACGTGATGGATACATACCCGGCACTAGCACCTGGAGGTTGCCACGACAATATATACCCGTATCACACGCTTACTAGACCACCAAGGCCTGCTAGATGAAGGTCTGGGGTTAGCTAGCCTATATATTGTGAGCCGTAGGGGCCTTACCAAACGATATGGGACAAATGCAGGTCCTAGTATGGAGAAAAAGTAAAAACTCCACTTACTGTTTCGATTATCCGAAGAGATAAGTACAACATATTTTCATATTCTGAAGCACAATGAAGCATAGTCATGAACAAAGGAGTATAAGGAACTTAGGGAAGAAATGGAAAAGAAAAATTGATTTTTAGGAGTCTGTGACTTACGAAAAAATGAGGAAAACCTATCAAAACAAACAGAGCTCTGTCTGTATGTGGTTAAGAATAAACTCGGGAAGAAACAACCAAGATGAAAGACTACATAAATTTCCTACTTAAAACCAATACATAGTAAGTTTACACTTTAAAGTAAAACTCCTTAAGTTCAAAATTTTAGAGAAGATCTCTTTAAGTATAAATTTGTAAGATTATTTAAAACATTGCTTTGAGTGAGATCATCTCTTCCTGTGAATTTAAAGTAATGAAAGTTTAAGTCACATCCTTGAGCAGACTAGAACCTTAAGAACCAGACGAGCAAGAGGAATTTAGTTCCTTTAAGAAAAGAACAAATAGGTTAGATCCTTATTTTCCTTAAGTAAGTCAGTTCTTAAAAAACTTGTTATGAGTCAGTTTTCTTAAGAACAAAATCAAAGTTAATTACATTTCAGATAAAACAAATTTTTAAGACTTAGATGCAGTATGAGAGTTTTTAAGAATATATGGAGGGATAGTGTCTTAACGAAAGAGCAAATTGAATTGAACCTTGTGAAAAAAAAACAAAACAACATAAACAACAAAACATAATAAAAAATAAAATAAAATAAAATAAAAATAGGCATATAGATGAAAGGAAAAATAAGAGAGAACATGATAATTCTAAGGAGAGAGTATCATGAGAGGAAAAAAATAAGAGAGAGCATGATAATATTGAGAAATGAAGCAAAGAGGCTATGAAAACAATGTGAGTGATGTAGATAACACAATTAGTGGTGAGGAAATACACACACTACATAAATTGTATGATTGGATAGCTCACATAAGTTAGAAGAAATAGAAAAGTGTGAAAAGAAAATTAGTAATCTAGGATTAGTAATTAGTTGCACGACTAATTTACTAATCAAGAGATGTGAGGACTAATAAGTGCTAATTTTCTAAACTTAAAAAAAAAAATATATATATATATATAAAAAAAAAATATATATATATAAAATATATATATATATATAAAATATATATATATATAATATATATATATATAAAATATATATATATATAATATATATATATAAAATATATATATATATATATAAAATATATATATATATATGATTGCAAGTGAAGTGTAGAGGAAGATATAGAAGAAAAATGAAATTGGAGAGAAAAATTTGAAAAGCAATGAAAATAAAAAATGAAGATCTAAAATAGAATGGAAAATTCAAAGCTAAAAAAAAATAAAAAAATTGGAATACTTAACAAAAAGAGTTAAGTTAAAAGGAGAAACTTGAAGCCAAGTATGTATGAGACATACTTATTAAAGAGGAGAACAATGGAAAGTGAATAAAGACAATCAACAATTCTTAGAGAAGAAAGACAAGTAAGAAGAAATGCTATATGGAGCATAAGGAGACTAAAAGAAAATGATTAAAAAGGAAAATGAAAAAGGGAGATGAAGTGCAAAAGATCAAATTCAAGGACAAAGGTTGTTGAAGTCGACGAGGACGTCTCTAAGCTAAGAGGAGGGCTATGTAGAGCCAAAATAACAAAAATAGCTTTTTCCCGAAAATTAAGTATAAAAGGGGTTGTAGATATATGAAGAATTAAATAATTAATGATTAAGTTTACACTAAGCAATTAATTAATTGGAAAGTACCTATTTATATCCAAAAATTAGGAAATAATGGAAAACGGGTTGAACTCGCACCCTTTGGGTAGGGTGTACATTTTCATGAATAGATATGAAGAGATGTGAAGATTTAGTGGAATTAATCCTAATGGTTAATACTAGGGAAAATCTCTTGCCAAGAGGTGTACCTCTTGGATGTTGAGTAGAATGACTAGCTTGAATTTTTAGCATTCTTGGCCATTACCATAGAAATTCCTTGGAGGAAGATTGGAGTGAGTCCTAGCTTTAGGTGAAAAAGCTAGTTGATGACTCTTAATGTTGTAAGAATATTTAATTTTATATATGAATATATAATTATTATTGAATTTGCATATGTAGAGTCTTGTGTGTGACTTGAGTCATATGTATAATTGCAATAATATGTGATCTTCATTGATTAAATTTGACATTGTGTTGTATAAATGCAATTGCATGCATTAGGTATTAATTGTGGATAAAATTCCTATGCATGAATGCATTGTATATTTATTCTTCATGAAATAAGTTAGGGAAATATCCTAACTACAGTCCAACTTTGATAATATCACACCCTCCGTTTCACCCAAAAGTGTGATATTATCAAGGTGTGACAATTTTGATAATATCACATTTGGCAATTTTAGGCAAAATGTGATATTATAAAAAAAAATCCAAAAAAAATCCAAAAAAATTTCAGAAAATTAAATAAAACAACAAACTATCATACACTTGATTTTCCAACTTGAATCAATCACAAATACATGCCATAACTCACAAAAACCAAAGAAATGAATCACTTTTAGTTAGTGACATCCATATTAGGACATAACAAGCTAGTAAATTCATTGAGACCTGACATAAATGATTTATCTCACCTCATGTGAAATAATCATTGAGACATAGCACGTGACAAGGTGTAACGTATATAAATTATGAATAAAAAATCTTCAATAGCAAAGAATAGACTTGAATGATTCAAAATAAATAAATAAATCAAATACTAAAATAACAATAAGAAACATTATAATGTTTCATTGAGATCAAACAAAGACCTCTCACTAGACACTAAAAAACTTCTAATGTCGCATTGCTTTGTTGATGTTGATGTTAGATGTGCAACACCTATTTTAATGAGTTTGTCGTGAGTTCTTTCCATTGCTATCAACTCTTCCGTACTAAAGAATTTAGAACCTTGACTAGCCATAAAATTGAAGACATCTTTTGCACACATTTGTGCATCACCTAATTTTATAACTTTAGGCTCAACATCATCAATGTCAAGAACAATCTCTTCTTCTATGACATCACTTAATATTTCTTGTTCATTTTGTACCAATTGAACAAGATCTTGAGTGGAGTATTCCACCTCAAATTCATCCTCCCCCTCCATGTTGACATATTCCGTTGGAGAAAGTTTCTCCAACGGTTGGCCATGAACGTCGGAGCCCAAGTTCAAAGCTCCAATTAAAGTTCCCAACTCTAAAACCGCCTCCTCTATCCTTGTCTTCACACGTTCATCAAGATTTTGAATATCTGCATTCCAATGTGCAGGTAGAATAGAGGATTTTCTCCAACAATTTCTAATAGTCTGATCATCTAACTCATGCCATGCCGCCACACACCATAACATAGCTTGAAAGAGATTAACATTTAACTTCCCCAAATCCTGAACTGAGTTGCTATCAAACTGCTGTAAAGTCCAACTAACAAGCTTTCACTTGTAGCACATATTAAAAGCAGCAATCACTCCCTGATCTAAAGGCTGAACAATGGAAGTGACATTGGGAGGAAGGAATAAAATAGTGATGTGCGAAAGTATAAATGCATTAAAACCATCAATCACTCTTTTTATCTCCCCATGAATGTCGTGGCTTCCCGCATTGTCCATGATAATGCAAATCTTCCTCCCATTCAATGCCATCCGCCGGTTTTCACCTTTCACCCAATGGGTAAAGATATCACCGTTCATCCATGCTGTACTATTAGAGTAATAGTGCACAACATTGTTTGGATCAAACTGACGAGGAAAACACCTTGGACGCGTTGACTTGTGAATAAAGACAATCTTCAACCGCTCTTTGCCTGAGATATTAGTGCAAAGACCTAGAGTGACATGATCTTTTTTCTTCTTATTTCCTTTAACTTTTCCAATGTTCAATGTGTTGCAAGGAGGGGCTCTATAGTACAAACCTGTCTCATCAAAGTTGAAGACATCCTCGGGATCATAATCCTTCAAAATAGAGGGCATCTTTGCCATAGCTAGTGTCACTCCAGCTGCATCCGCATCTCCAGACTCGTCATGTAAATAATGACAGGCAATTCCATGCCGAGCTTTAAAGTTTTGCAACCATCCATGAGAAATCTTAAAGTCGTTGTCAGAAATCCCAAATGATTCTCTCAACTTATCAGCCTTACGAACAACCACATCATATGTAACCAATCCCCTCCGCGCTCGTACCTGGCCAAACCATAACACCAAAGCCTTCTCAAGCTGTGGCCATTTTCCATCTCGAGCCCGCCGTACACTGCCTTCACGTACACCCGCACCTAAATTCAGCCACTTCTCTTCGGCACGTAAAATCTTTGTGATTGTTGTACGATCCACAAGCTTGAATCCATGTTGACTCACCATGTATTGAGCAAGTTCTTCATGTTTCAAAGCCGGTTGAGCTTTGTGAACTTCACAAATCTTCTTTTTGTCAGCAGCTGATAAATCCACCCGTTGTCGTTTACTTGCCATTGCAAGAACCTCCTTCTGTTTAACCATTCAATAAAATCTTAAACCCTAAACTCAACAATTCTCACAAAATTGAAGGGTAATTTTGAACAAGATACAATTCACTAGAGAACATTCACAAGCGTCCTACCTGGATGAGAGTGGCCGCACTACAGTACCAGCTGCAATTGATATTCCCCGCAAATACTGACAACATCCTGCAACGTGTAGAACTTCTACAACCTCGTTGAAAGCCCTGCGACCTGTCGTCGCGACCTGCTACTGCCGCCTGAAAGTCCTTCAAAGCAGTTAGGAACAAACTCGAGATCTGCTTTCGCATTTATTTGTTAAGAAAAAAATAATGGCGAATCAAATATCATTGGACACCTTCCTGGTACTCCAGCAAAGAGCACACCTCAGCATAGAGCACACACTCCAGCAAAGGCCACACCTCAAAGCATTGCTTGTACCAGGATTTAATTCGTAGTTAGCTAAGGAATTTACATGTAGAATGAGAAGGATGATTTCTTGCCTCAGGTTTAGCACTCGCTCCTCCAGCAAGTCTTAATTATTAAAATATGGTACACTCTGGAAGGAGCGGCTTCTTCTTCATCTGAATTTTTGTTTGTTAAAACTCTGTAGGAAATTCCGGATCAGAGCCTAAGCCAACAACGCATATAATTCTTCATGGTGATCCACCGCTCAGGCCCATTTCTACCTCAAAGGCCTTCATAGCAATCCACAATCACAACCCGAGCTAATCAATCCACCACTGCAGTACTGTACCACCCTAAAGATCACACATGATTCCTACACCTAGTAACAATTTGTTAGCAATTTACAAATTCAAGGGCCGTTGTAGTACCAGGAAAAAATCGCTACTCCCACATGAGCTGAATTGTAACTCAAGTCGTTGGGGTGTGCAGCAGGTCGCTGCAGCAAATGGGTCGCTGTTTTGTTTCGGGAAATCAACAACCGATTTGCAGTGATCCAGGGGCTTTACAACTAAGGCACCTCGGAAACCAGACGAAAGAAGGTTCTGGATTCTCTGAAGAAAGACATGTTCTGCAGGTCCCATAACGACATTGAGATTTACTCTGATTGCTACACGTTGCCAGAAGCCATGATTGAGATGATGATTCAACCCAACGACTTGCGACCTGCGACCCAACGACTTGATCGCATCCTCCACACTCCAACGACCTGCGACCCAACCTGCGGACTTATCACGACCCCACCTTTACAATCCAGCACAGCTTGTAGAAACCCTCGGGACAATGCCACCACAAGAAAACTCTCAGGAAAAAGGCCGCCGCAAGGAAATCCTCATATTCTCCAGAGTCATGCTAGTTCGAGCTCGAAACCCTCGCACTTCCCTAACTCTCGTCCTCAGCAATATCAATGATTTGCCCACATTCTTCATCCACAAATCACCCTCACTTGTATATACAGTACAACATTCCGACGAGATATGACATCATCTATGCTTATTCATCCATCCATTTTTTATATTGTCACACTACACTACAGATTTTGAAAAAAAAATGTGATATTATCAAGGGTGATAGTGATATTAACAAGGGAGTTTTACACTACCTAAATCCGTTTCAAGGTTTTGGGTGACAATATCAAGGTGTTCTATTAACAAGTGTGATATTATCAAGGTTAGGCTGTATTAAGGTTGTGTGTGTGACCTTGTGTGTGTGCTGGAGCATTAATCATAAGTGTGAAGATTAATGGAGATGATACGAAATTAAGTCTCTTAATGCATAAGGAGTGAGGTGCATAAGTTCTTAATAAGAATCTCAAGTGTGAGTGAGCATAACTTGAGTATCTTGAGAATAAGAGTAGAGTTCTTATTCATGTTAATGCAATTTATGCAATAATCATCAAGAGTGGCATACCTTGATGCATGGCAAGAGTATCATATTATGCGTACAAATAATTAGCATTAAGTCTAGCCTTAAAAGAAGGGATTCTTTAAGGTAGACTAATTTGTGAGTATTTAAAGAATCTATCATAAGAGAGTAAGTAAGGAATAAATCCTTAAGAAAGACTTAAGAAAGGAACATAGAAACTTAAAGAATCTTAAGTCCAAGTTTGGATAACATAAGCTTACGAAGATTAAGACCTTAAGTACCAGGAGACCCTTAAGTTTAAGGGCTTGGACTTAAATGTGTGTATGGATGAGAACATGGAACATCATTTGCATTCAGCGAGATGCACTCCCTGTTTTGGTAGTCTTAAGACGGAAACTTAAGAACACTGTAAGGCTGATTTGGTCTAGACTGTGCAGGTTCTTAAGGGATTAGTCCTAAGTAAGTGTGTGAGTGCTTAAGAACTAAGGACCAGAGGCTGTGTCCTTAAGAACAAGGAATCGAACAAGAGTGAAGTCTTAAGAAACAGTCAGATATCTTAAAGACTAAGTGGTAAGGTTTATGAAAGATAAGAGTAAGTGTAGAACACCGTTAGTCTTAAAGAGTTAAACATGGATGAACGAACTTAAGTGAAGACTTAAGAGGTGAATTCCTTAAGACTTAAGCTAACTTGTATGTGTGATTTTTTGAGATACACCTTTGAATTAAGAATGTGATCACGTGGACCGAGTGGACGAACGTGAGAAGTGGAACGATTTGCATGAGGTAAGACTTTGAATTCTTAAAGGCTGTAATTAAGGAACCAATGCAATGAGACTTAATGGAATCTTCCATTAGCCCAGTGTGGCATATGTTTAAGAATTAGTGGCATAAGCACAATTTTAAAAGGACTAATGTTCCTTCTTAAGGCACGAGAGATCCTTTGGGGGTTATACTTTGTAAATGGACCCCTTGAGAGTGATGCTAACAACCCTATTTTCCTAAAATCTAGATAGATAACCTTAAGAATTAACCGAGAAGATAGCTTTAACTACACAATTAAGCTTTAATTACTTAAAACTAGGCGTATGATCATCCCCGTAACAAATCCTATGAGGTGTGGGTATACTTGGGTGTTTTATTAGAGTGGTGAAAAATCACTCTACAGCTTTGTTTAAGATCTGCCCAACATTTTGGTGATCCCAAACTCATAGCAGAAGCTTTCAGAAGTTTCCCAGGGGCGGAAAATCTTTTCACAAAGATGGGTGGGCTTGAAGGGGTGGAGATTTTTGGGTCTACCAAACACAAGCTTGACATGCCACCCGGATCGAGTCACAACTCCCATCGGTCCAATACAGTGAACTATTCAATTCCACGAGATGGCACAAGAATGACTCAAGTACGGATTGAAGAGGCCCTAAGTGGACAAGACTTTGGAGTCCCACACACAACATCAGTGTTGATATCCGACTGTGATCCGTCAAAGTGACATATTGCTCGCCTCTCAGAGTCCTCTTATAAAAAATGCCAGGCATTGTAGGCTAACACTAGTGAGAAGTGTGACGCTAGAGTTGGGTGTAGGAGCCATGGTACAAGAGCTCCAACATATGCTGGCATGAAGAAGGAATTCAGATCACCTCGAAATATTTCCATTAAGTTTTGATTTTTTGCTGATGATATTGGTCGCTGTGTGAAGGGCTCAAAGAAAGTATTTGTGGTAGATTGTCTATCAATTCCAATGACATGGCCAGTGAAGCTTGGCACTAATTTGACAATGCAAGAGGTTTTATTACTGGAAGAAGCAGGTTTTTAGTTAGAGCAATGTGGAGCTTTATCACCTCGAAGACAATTTTAGATGTTTTTGAACATGCCTCTCCTGCGGTCCCACTTTCCCATTTCATAGAATCCGGATTCATACCATACCTTCCGCAACAGCTACCAAATTTGTAGAACACTGGATGCGCCGTCGGTTGAGCACCGGAACAAGTGGTCAGGCGCCGCGCTTTTGAATATTTGTTATGTCTTCAATCTCTATGCCATATCATATCCAAGATAGGGATGCATTATCACTCTTGACACCGGGAAGGAGCAGCCCTGTTGCATCACCTTCAGAGATCTCCCAGAATGTTGAAGCCCTGATTTTTTGAAGATGCAATCAGAGGCGTTGGGGAAGAAGGGGCAATGGAAATGTTGTAAGCAAGTGTATTACATCTTACGTTACTTATGTAAGATGGACTACAACTTACAAGGACTTATTCATGCATGCCCCAAGCTATAGCTATAACGAAGTTGTGCGCATATTGGAGTTTGCTAAATTGCAGAGCAAGCATGAGAAATGCAAGGAAATCTTATTCCTCATCAGTATTTCTATCTCTAGACAGCTTATATTCAAACATGTTGAATCAGTATTGCATCTCGTGGTGTGGCTCATGAAACATCAATGTTTGCCTCATTCCTATTTATCTATATTTTTTTCCCAGTTTTTTTTTGTTCTACCGTGCACGAGGTGCTATGTTGAAAACTGGCGGCAGTTCTGTCAGATGGAGATAGCATATCATAGCCAGGATTTGAACCCACAACCACTCTATTTGGAGAAACTGGGTATCTCCCACCATCACCTGGTAGTTTCGGGTCATCTCGGACCGTTGATATATCAGTAAAAATAGATTGTCATATTACTTTGACAAATAAAATATCTTACTCCATATCTGCCACTTTAGCACTTTGTTTGCATTCTAAGTTTTTACATTTCGATTTTGTATATACATGATGCCCTTATAAATGCTATCTTTTAGAGGAAATAAATTAAAAAAATTCATGATTACAATTTGAATCTGAGAGTGAAGAAAGGGAAAAAAAACTCTCAATGGTTAATGTATCCATGGCTATAGGATATTTTCTTAATTTAGAGAATTTTCCAAATTTTTTTGTCAAAATTTATAGTTATACCATTAATTTCCTTCAAAATTCAATTTTTTTAAAACCGCGTTTTTTTCCCATTAGAGGTCTACTCCATATGAATGCTTTAAATATGGGTGCCCTTGTTCTTGCCTCCAACGTCACTTTTCACTCGTTCTTGAGTCTTATCGGCCCAAAGAGAAGTTGAAGGCGAGATTTTGAGGACTAGTGGGGCAAGCAGTTGCAACTCCCTCCGGCAGCCCAAAAACAACCCCTCCAAAATCTAACTTAAGGGCCTCAAATTTGCAATTCCTAGGCCTGCTCTTTATGCATCACCAATAGCTCCCTCAATCGAGCTCTAAAACATTACAAAGGGCCGGAGATTAAGGAAATAACGCTCCTCCAATGCCCTGAAATCTTTAAACTTTTTGTGAGTCCCTCAAAATTAGGGGTCCACTTTACAGGGAGGCTTTTGTAGAGTGCCCTTGTTCTTGCCTCCAATGATACTATTCATTGTCACTTTTTAGTCATTTTACAGAGAATTTGGTATGACATGGCCTAATTGGAATTTCAAGGGCGGCGGGTATCAAAGGCTAGTGGGGCGACCACCTGGGACTTCTTTCCGCACACCAAGAATGGCCCCTCTAAATGGCTTCTTTAATGGCCATGAACTCTAAATTATTGGGCATCCCTAAGTGATGCGGCGCACGGGCTTCTAGGAACCCAATGAGCTTTACACCAAGGCACAAGCTTGGGAGTCGGGAAGGAGGTTGGGGAGTCCGTACCAAACATGCCCTATTTTCATGTTGGTGGGTTTTATTAAAAATAAAAAATCCCAATGGTGTTAACTCTTTAAGGACAAGAGGTCCATTTTTGTGGTGGTCATTTTTGAAGCAATCTACGTATAGAAAATCTGGTAGTTCATCGCAGCCTAATCCAAGAACTAAGATAATTTGCATGGATTTGTGCTCTTCTGACAAATGCCGTGAGATTGTGTGCGGAAGTCTGTCAGAGAAATTATAGTGATTTTCGTGAAGTGGGGTCGTGATAAAATGTACTCTCTATATAGATGTTCTATATGATCTATTACACTCAATGGTTCTCACAGGCCTCCTAAGCTTGTTGGCCTTAAGGGTTAAATTATTGTGGTGGGCCTTTGTAAATATTATTGGGTTGTTGGTGCCAAATCTAGCAAAAAAATTGCCAACAAGAGCCCAAAATAAGCGGACAAGAAAAATGAGCCGGACTAGCGATTTAAAATTAGTACAAATGCTACAACCTGCACTTTGAAGTAGTTTACCCCTAGAGGCCCAAAAGTCCCTTTGGGGGATTCTTGAAGGTTTGGATAGGTCCCCATGGTGTCAATTTATAACATTCTTTTTTGAAATTTCTACTCTACATGGACATTGCTAATAGCATTGTGCGAGTCCAATTTTTTTCCTGAATCCAACATTTTATGAAAAGTTATAGGGTTTTGAATTTCAAATGAGGAGACCGGGCACTACAAAAACTTTTGCAAAGACAATCTACTCAATGTGAGATTTTCAATACTAGCAAATAATATGAATTCCTTTCATATTGTCAAAAAAAGTCTCTTGTCTTAAGTAAAAAGTAGCATAATATTCTAAGTCAAACATTTTCATACATTGTCACACTTTGTCGGGCAAGGTACCAAAGAACTTCTTCTTTTCCACATAAAACTTAGAGATCTTCATATTTCTTATATTTTTTTTTTGCTACAAGATGTGGTGTAAACCTTTTTGATGACCATTTGGATTATCATTCTAAAATATATTTAGTTCACAAAAAAATAAAACGTGAATTGGCAATTTTTAAACCTCCACTCCTTGCACATTTGTTTTGAATATGTTACATTCCTACTCTACCTCTAAAAATTGGGGTACAAGGAAACAACATCACGATTGACATGATGGTAATGTTTTCAGACCTTGTGTATTGCAAAAATTTGACACCAAGTGTAGTCAAAGTTTGTTGATCCACTCAAAGCAAGGAAGAAAAAGAACGGTTTTCTCTACTTCAAACACTATAATCTTTCAATCCGTTTGGTCAAAGTTTATGAAATTTTGTGACGACATTAATGAATAAGTCTTTATTTAGATCTTATGGTTAGATATAGAAGAAAAATGTCTTGATTACCTCATTACTCATTGCACTAGAATGAGCAGTTTTTAAAGTGCTTTTGGTGTGAAGATGCATTGGGCCTTTAAGTGTTAAGTAAGCTATTCAAGCACATAGTGTGTGGAGATACCTAGGCCATGTCTTGAAATATCCGCCATACACCTATATGATATTCATGATATACCTATGTCATACCCATGGATATCATGTCAAAAGGTGGCTAAATACTTAACCTCAAAAGGACCATTTGTACCTGCAGGGTACAAATCGGTTTGGGCAGGTTCCTAAAAATCTATTTTTAAAGATATCTTCTTGAAATTTCTGGTGAAAATAGGAATATAGATTATCTTTGCAAAGAGATTTTTCTTTCTTTTTTTGGACTTGTAGGAAAAAAATTATGGTGCTTCAAACATACAAAACATGTTTCTTTTGGTAGCTCGGCAGAGTACTATAGAGATGAATAGTGCTACTGTAGTACAAGACTGAATCACAACACTAAGAAGAATGAAAGAGAATGTTCTAAAATACCAATACCCGTCATGATTTTAAAACACACCAAATACACCATTATGTAATGGAAAAATTAAAGCAATACTTGCTAAAAACTAAAAAAAACACCTAATATGTCGCAACAGTATAATAATTGTCAGGATTTAATAAACACCTGAAACGTCACGAAACAAAGGAAAAAATTAGGCAATACCCCTCACGTCCTAAAAACAAGCACATAAAACGTCTCAGGAAAAGTCTGTGGCAACATACTAGTATCCATCACGACGTAAATTAGGGAGCTAAATATGTCATAGCTAATGGTTGTGACAAGTCTACAATGTCCGTCACGATTCCCAAAAATATGTCACTAACTTGAAATCCATCACTCTTTCTCCACTTTCTCACAAAAAAATTCACTCACAATATGTCACATCATGCATTGTAGAACAATTACAAAGCTCTTATCACTAACTAAATTGGTAAAGAAAGATAAAAACCACTACTCTTGTAAAACCCCAATACCTGAAAACCACAATATATTGCAAAATAAAGTAACTTACATTGCATGCCTCCCTCAAGCATACCTAAATATAGTTCTTATCTGCCATTGCAATACCTACATACAATTCCTATCTTCCATTCGCAAGAGGCAATTCTTCGTCATGGGCATTTCGTAGAGAAATGTGTCACGACGGGCCGGGGTGTACATAGGCAGGCGAGAGGAGCGCACGGGCGAGGGCATGTGCTGGGAGGGGAGGAGGATTTGTGTGCCAGCCGGCTAGGATTTGACCACCTAGTTGGCTGGAAGGAATGATACCTCTAGAGCTGCAACTGGCCCCTTCATCCCACAAAGGAGAACAAGGGGGTCACCTTACAGTGGGCTTTACTATGTTGGTTAGCATTCTGGCTAAATCTCATTATTCTTTTCAAATTTTAAGAGTGTATTATTAGCAGCCCGATTTTGCATGTAGCATCTCTACTAAAATTAGCCAGTTTAAGAATCGCTGAGCCGGATGGCACTCGCCATGACATGCAGGACCCACTCAAGGCTACGGATGGTCCTTGGAGGTTAATAGGTAGAGGATCTAGCCATTCGGGTCAGGCGCACTGGGTTGTGCAGCCGCCGCAGCGTGGGAGGAGAGTTCGCTGGAGGCCATTTTATTGTTATCTTCTCCATGATCAAAGGTTTGTATGTGGAAGACTCTCTCTTGTAGGATTCAGGAGTGTGATGGAGTGAACACGAATGCTTTGTTTCCAGTTTACAGCCTCTAGTAGCAGTCCTGTGGTGCTGCTATTGTTGCATGAAAGTTTGGTGTTTCTTTAGTACTTGACGAATTTCACCTATCTCACCTGTTGTTTTGGATTGTTGTGTTATTGGTGGTTCTAGTGACTTTTGTGCGGATCAGAGACTCTACGGAGGCGGAGGAAGAGACCACCGTTGTGAGTCACTTCATTTTCACAGGTCAAGTTGAGTTTTCCAAAGATCATAAACAGATAAATGGTACTTTTAAGCTCTCAGGCATCGGATAGTATTGATTGTTTGAGAAGGCTGCTGCGAGATTGATTGTAGCTAGGCTTGAATGCATGGTTTCTGTGGTTGCAAGCACGAATTTTCATCTGGAATTTAGAACCAGAAGTTGATTAGACATGATTGCTACGCTTTAACTTCAATGTGTAATCGTAAGTTGGTGAGGTTCTCGTGATGGATGCGGACAAACTGCACTTGCAGTTGTTGCATGAGGTGAATAGTATTGAGGCAAGGCAGTATGCTACGGCACAAGACGGATGAATAATTCTATGTTGTTTCTATCTATCAGAAAAGTCCCCTAGTTCTTACTTATCTCCGTGATCAACCACAGAACATAGCATTAGAGGACATTGAACTCAATTTTTTGTCTGCATGCAGCGGCTCATATACTGGTCTGGTGGATCTCGCGGGACCGAAATGAAGACGGAAATTGTCTTTTTTTTTTTTTTTTTTTTTTGGCACAAAGACAAAACGAATTTTGAATTGCAAAGTAAACAGTGACCAACAAAGAAAAGACAAGCGCGCCATGACCGGGAGCGCAAATCCACACCGCCCGGTTGTCCGATCTCGTACACAAAGCCTTGTTGCAGCCCCACTTGGAGTCAAAATTAATCGCAGCTTTGAACGTGTTCATCTCTGAGTTGGCCGTATGGATCCTGTCCCACGCAATCCTACTATAATCAGTGAGGCCTTGCCAAATCACATTTTTAATCGTGTAGGGAGTCCAACGGTGTTGATTGAACACCGAGTCGTTGCGAACAATCCAAAGAGTCCAAATGGTGATGCCACGGAGCAACAACCAGAACCTGCTAAGTTTCTAGAATTTCCGAGGAGGGCGGGCAACAAAAAGGGCTTGTTGGAGGGTGGAGAGCCCCAATCTCTGTGTGGGGGAGTTGCTAATGTGTTGAAGGACCTTAACCACGTAAATCCATGTGGAGCGGGCTTGCGGGCAAGGCCAGAATCTATGCACAATGCTCTCTGTCTCCCCTTGGTCACAGACCTTGTAGCTAGCATCAATGTTATGGGAAACACGGCTTTCTCCATTGGTTGACAACAATGACCTTGTGCCAGAGTTGCCCGATTAAGCCAACTTCCTTCCCAACTCTCTTAGAGTCCCAAACATTCCTCCACTTGAGCTTGAAGCTCGAGGAAAGAATCCCATTCCACTTTGTAGTGACAACATTAGGGAGTGGGCGCCTGGCGCGGAGAAGCTGCTTGCCGAACTTCGTGGTATAGGAGAGCAGAGGTTCTCCATTTTTCCAAATAACCCTATCCGGAACCCAAGTGAGCAAACTGGTCATCCCGTAGAAGAGAAAGACACCTTGTTTGCGTTCCCTTTTGAGCATGATAACTCACACTCTTTCAAGTCGCCCATGGATGGTGATGGTGCTAGGGTAACCATTGATCGGTCTCCTCAGAAGGATTCGTGCTTGGGCGTCGACCGTAGAGAGCCCTCCATGTTTCCTCATTGACCAAGTATCTTGTTTGCCAATTTCCCGCCTCCCAATGAGGGCGTCCCTAGTGAACGCACACCTAGGTGTGTGATTGTTCATGGTATCAAAGATACCAAGCCATTTGTTGCTCTTAGCCGGGTGAGTACCAACCGTAACCCAATAGTTTTGGATTAGTCTAAGTCTTTCTTCAAGTCTCTCCCAGGATTCAAATTCAGCTCCTTCAAGGCCATAACAAGGAGCTGCCTCCTCGAATTTCAGGATCATATTCTCCTCAGAGGACCAAAGGTCTCTAGTGAATTGAAGCCCCACCGTGCCAATTGGGCAACTCGTTTATTTGGAAACTCAAAACCCATCTGTAGCGCTCCAGATTCAATCCAGAGTGGAGTACTCAAGCATTCCTCAATGGTTTTAGCTCCGGTGATGGTTAATTCACTCTCCAAAGCTCGCCATGCTGACTTAGTCTTGTTTAAGAGACGATTTCCGTTGGGGCCTTAAAAACCTCTTTTGAAACCCCACCACATACTCAGTGGCCATTTCAGCCCCCGCTCGGGTTAACAATGTGATAAACGAAAGCGGAATAGTGAACTAAAGTTTGACCTGCTCGGCATACAAGCAGCAATAATCCATTTGCACATAAGTGCTGTCATAGCTTCCATATGTCCACCACATTAAGTCCCTCTTCCTCTCTCTATTGGCAGATGGCGTTCCACGCCACTCTGGCTCTGGTAGGATTGGAGGATCCTGCCCACATCTAGTTCCGGATTTTGCCAGGAACCCGTTTATTCCCGTGGAGCTCCCTTCCTACAATGCCAAGTAGAAAAGAGTTGTTGACACTAGGACACTGTTGCAATAATGATTCTAGCGGTACTATTTGCTTTAACTGTTGACCACTACTCTAGTTTCTTGTCGATATTTCTTCCAAAAAAACCATCAATATCCGCAGTATTTAAATCTAAACCAAACACCGTGCCTAGAAGTTTGGAGATCTCTCTCTCTCTTGGATCCATTTGAAATGGAGATTGTCAAGCTACGCAGGTCGAGGTTGCCCAACACCCCCCCAGTAATATGCAGTTGACTTGTCAGGATTCATTATTAAATATGATGCATCGCTGAAAGTCCCTAGTATTGCAAGGGTATTGAGGATTATATGTTCATCTACAGCTAATGTGAGGAATCTGCCGTCAGCATATTGAGTTAGTACTTGGGTGTCTTCAGTTCTTGGGATGCTTATCCCTTTTATCCTTCCTCTCATAACTTCCTTCTTAAGGCAGGAGTTCAAGATTTCTCCTACTATTGGGAAAAGATATGGGGCAAGTGGACATCCTTGTCTGAATCCTTGCTCAATATTGAAAGACTCCGTGGTTCGTCTGTTGACGTTGACTCGGGCTTTTGCTCTTTCAAATAATTGGGAGATCATGTTTAGAAATTCTTTTGGAAATTCCATCTTAATCAAGGCTTTGAACAGGAAGTTAATATCTACCCGATCATAGGCTTTGGAGAAATCCAGCTTCAGGAATATAAGAGGTTGATTAGACACTTTAGCATGGTGGATAGTTTTGTGTGTTAAGAAGATATTGTCTAAGATAAACCTCATAGGTAGGAAGGGTGATTGGTCAGGGCTAATAATGTCGACTAGGATGGACTCGAGTCGTACCTGAAGGACTTTGGCAAAAATCTTTTAGGACACATTCAGGAGAGTGATGGGGTGCCAGTTGTTTAGAGTGTCGCGATCTCCTCCTTTGTAAATTAGTGCTATAAGTCCTTGACTACGCTCCTCTAGAAACTCCCTCTTGTTAATGCCTCTTTCAATATCACGAGATATTCTTTTCCAATGTTAGGCCACATCAGTTTGTAGAATTCTGTGACTATTCCATCTAGTCCTAGAGACTTTCTTGTGGCAAGGTGTTCAGAGTTCTACTGCATAGGTCAGCTCTAGAAGGGTGATATCCAGCTTTAATATTTCTTGCATGGTTGGAGAGAGTTTGGAGCTTGGTCCTCTTAGGAAGACTTCTTGGGCATTTATAATCTCCACATATTGTGCCCTTCTAGAGTACATGTTGGAGTAGAAGTTAAAGCACTCATTCTCGAGGTCTAGTTGCTTGGTGTGGCGGACTCCATCTTCATCTAGTAGTTCTATTAAGCTCAAGTGTGAGGGTCTTTGCCTATAAGTGCTAAAGAACTCCTTTGTTTGTTTTTCCCCTACCCTCTTCCATTTTGTCCTTCCTCGGGTTTGTTGTCCTGCCAATTTCCAGTCCTCACATTGAGTGAGGGCTTCCCTAGCCTGATTCTCTGCCTCCTGGGCACCTTGGTCATCTAGGCACTGGTAAAGGTTGTTCCTGGCTCTCTCTAGGTTCTCCCTTGCCTCTTCTTCCTTTTCTCGTTGTTCCTTTGCTTTCTCAATGCAGAAAGTTTTGTACCACTTAAGCACCCCTCTAATTTTTCCAAAGAATTTAAATTGAGGGGGGCAAGCTTGCCATCTCTCCTTCAATTCCTTCTCCACCTGTTCGTCCTATAGGTAGAACGCGTTCATCTTATATTTGGCACCTCGGGGGGGGCGTGGTCTAGTTCTATATGGAAGATAACTAGTAGGTGGTCAGAATATCCATTGTTTCTCATAATCTTATATTTCTTAATGTGTTCTTCCTGGTTGCTTCCTGGGCCTAAAAAGGTGTAAAACCTGTCCAAATATTCAAGGACTCTTTCCTTTCCACTGCGTCTATTGTCCGATGTGAAGGTTACAACTTACTGGTTGATTGTGGTTAAAACAATCTTGAACCCCAAAGAAAACTTTAAATAAATTAAAGCCATGTAATTCCCTGTTGGGGATTTGCCTCCCTGAGGCCGATGATTTGTCTCTTGGGTTTTCCACAAAATTCCAATCTCCTCCAATAATCCATTTAAGGTTGGGATTTAAATTTTCCATCAACTCTTGCCATAGCATTGATCTTTGTAGGGGAGAGTGCGGTGCATACATGTTGAGGATATCAAGGTCTCCACTAGAGGCTCCTCTAAGAACGACCCATTGTGCCGTTTTACCGTTGGAGGAGCCTTCTTCTATTACTAGGTGTTTGATTTTAGAGGAGACCATAATGCTTAGTCCCCCATATCCTGCTAGTGCTTGATTTCCTTCCACAGTTGCACAATTGAAGGCCTTAGACTGCCTCCATAATCTAAAAGCAAGAGTGTCTAGAGTTGGGCCTCTTAATTTGTGTTCTTGTATGCATAAGATGTCCAAACTACGGAGGTAGGGTCTAAGGTAATTTCCTAGTTTTGCCACATTGTCCGGGTTATTAAGCCCTTGTACATTTTGGGTTAAGACCTTCACATTCATGACTACTAAGGGGGAGGAAGTGGCTTGAGGGAGGTCAATGTTTCCCTGATAATAACTATCATTTCCTCCCTTAAGGGGGTTGGACCAGCTCTAGTGTCCAAATGTCTTCGGGTTCTAGGAGTCCCTGTCTGGTAAGGTTTTTGTGTTGCCTTCCATCTCCTACCCCCAATCACTCTTTTTCTTCCATGCCTCTTTATTAGGCACGTAGGTGCAAAGAAAGGTGGAATGAGTCCTACGTCATTCCTATTTACCCGGGGGTGGTGTGGCCATCTAGGGGTGGAGAAGTGCGGGGCCCTCTCCCCTTGCTTGTTCACTGATACTTCTGCATTCTTGCTCTCCGTTGATCTCTTCGAGAGGAATGTTCAGGTTGGGAGCTCCTTCCTGACTAGTGCTTGGATTATTCTCTGAGCTCTATACTTGCCATGCCCTTGCTTGGCTAGAGCTGCCTATCATCAAATATCCCACAATCTGGCTTCATCTACAATTTGCAGTTGTACATTACTCACCTCTTGATGTTCGTTGGGCGTGCCTCTTTCCTGCCCTTGCTGGATTAGGTCTCCTTCGTTTACCCTTAAGAATGTTGGTACTGTAAACCTTCCTTGAAAAAGACCATTTGGAATGTAATGAGTTGGCTACTTAAATCCTTGTGTAGTTCTTCTTGCTCAACGCCATATTCATTAAATTGAGACATTTCAGAGTCTCAAATGAGTGACTTTGAACTTGACAGAAGTAGGGATCGAGGTCTCAAACTTTGTGAAATGTCTCAATTTAACGAATATGGCCATGAGCCTCTTGTTCTTTGTCTGGTCTTGGTGTTCGTTCTCGTGTTGATCGTTGTCCTCCCTAGTGTTGTTGCTCTTGTTTTCTCCTCGAGTGTATATCTGTTGAATTTTGAGTTGTCAAGAGTAGCTGTCTCTACCCCATCTCGTTCTTCAGCGAGAGGGCTGCCGCTCTGTCTTGTTCCCGTCTGGTCTTGAGGGTCCGCCATCTCCTCGTCTACTCCCCCTCTATCACTTGGTTTGTGTTCCTCGTATCCAGTCCCCGTCGTTCCTCCAAACCCTGTTACCCTTGTTCGTTCATTTCTGCCTCCGCCGTTTTTCCAAGCCTAGTTGCCCTCGTACGCTCCTCTTCCTCCCGTTCTTGTGTTTGTTGGTGGTCTGTTGGCGTAGCGGTTCCTAAGTTTTCTACCTCTTTTTATGTGTGCTCCTCCTCCTCTACCGTTTGAGTATGCTCCTTTCCCTCGGCCGCCAGTACGTTCTCCTTTTCCTTCGCCTCTGCTTGCTTCAATATTGATCCCCTCGTTTGCTCTTCCTACGCTGTTTTTTGGCTTTCGTTCTTCTTCTCCTCAAGCGTCGTCTTTTGCTTCCTTTCCTTCGACATTGTTTCTGCCCTGCCCGTTCTCTCCTGTTGCTCGTTCTTTTGTTCTCCTTTCTCCTTTTGATCATTTGTTTCCATGTTGAATTCCTCTCTGACTGGTTGTTGGTTGTCCTCCAGGGCCTTGACTCCACCTTGCTTTCGTTAGAATACTCCTGATGGATTTCTGGAAGCTCCCTCTTGGTTCCGCCGCTCTCTTGCTATTCGCTCCTACGCCGCAGGTGCCTTGTCTCTTCTTCGATTGGGTGGTCTCTGAACCTAGAAGCCTTCTTCATCTAGCTGAGGTTCCCGAGGTAAGACTCTATTTTGTATTCCATCTCGTTCTTCTGTTGGTGCAATTTCATAGTTTCTCCTTGATGTTTTCCTAATTTGTACGGTTGCACCTGGCAGTCTTTCATGTTGTGATCTGTTTCTAAGCAGTAGCGACATCATGTGGGCAGGAAGTTATAGTCTATCAAGATGATGTGGCGCGTAACCTGATTCTTTGTTAACCACCACAACTGAGGATTCCCATGCTTCTCTAGAGTCCATCGCAATACAGAAGCGGTGATCACCACTTTTGTCAGTGCTGCGAGCTTCTCCTAGGACTTCTCCAATTTCCAATGCAATATCCTGGATGATGCCGCTGAAGTCCTCTGGTACGTGTCTGAGCGTCACCCATATAGATAGTTTCATTCTCCTTGAGAATCCTTGATTGGAGGTGGTGTTCCTTTGGCCGGCATCCCAGGAAGAAGGCTATGGAGCTGAATTTTTGTAGGTGCTGTGACTCTTAACGGACTGTTTCTTGATTGACGAAAATTTCTCTCTTGAGGTCTTTGATGAGAAAGCCTACATAGCTTCGTTTGTATCCGGTCAGTAGCTCTTCCCCTGGAGTAGCTTTCGTGAGGTGTAGTCCTGTGATGATGGTGCGTTGGTCATTTAGTATTTGCTCCATTGACTCCTCTGGCATTGTCTCCATAGGGGCTGGTATTTGATGGATTTGAATTCCTGATTCTTCTAGTATGTTGGCGGCCTTCCTCAGATTGTTAGGATACTTGAGGCCATCTTGGCGGTATGGTCCTTTTGTTTCTGTGGTTAGGGTCTAACTTACACGGAAGGTGTAGTCAAACTCTAGAAGGTGTGGTTTCACACCAGTAAAGACTGCGTCCCACAGCCATTTTTTTGTATTCCGCCTATCTATTATGTTCGTGCGTTTACTTGCAATCATGAAGGTGTACTAAAGCAAAAGAGTGCATTAAGGTCTGCATAGGGCCACCAACATACCTGCTCTGAGTGGACCGTCAACTTTCTTCTCGCTTGAAGGTCGAGGAAGAGCTGCAAGGTCTCTTTTCAGCTGCAGCTGAATCTCCGTGATCCTACCTCCGTGCTCCTCTCGCCGTGTGGATCTTGCCTTGCTCGTCCAGATCCCTTGCTTCTTTACTCGTTGTTGATCCGAGGTAGTGGAGTTCCTCCTCTCCCCACCTTTGTTCTTTACCTGCGCCTCTCCAGCACATCACTTTAACCTAGGGAGTGAGTAATCGCTATAGTAATCCTTGTCTCTAGATCTGATTTCGGAAGCTCCTCCTAACCCTAGGTGATTAGATCGGAGAGTTTCCTTCTGAAAACTCAACTTCCTACTTCGAGAATAGTAGCCGATTTTTTATTTTTCCATCAAATCGGAGCCAGGCAACTTCAAATCGGAGGTGGACGTGGAAGGTGCTAGCGTGATCAAGATATATCAATTGCTTGGTTCTTCGGCACTCGGGTGGCGCATTAGCAAACCAGGAAAGGATTTAGAGTTAGAGGGAAGCTGTAAGTTTCTAACCATGCTAGCCTCTCAAATACTGATGATGTTGTTGTAAGAGTTTGATTGCCATTAAGGTTGTAGTACTCTTCAATTGGACCTATAATAACGTGATATTAATTTCTTCTAAAATTTATGAATAATCATCCTGGATATTCATATAATGATTTTTACCAAAGGTAGTGGATGGTTGACATATTTTTGTTCTCCAGACTTGCAATGTTTATGATTATTAGTTTTGGTATTGCCTATCTTGAGTCCAATGTTGAATAGTCAAGTGATCTTTGTTGTTTTCTTAATTTGTGTAATGGAACAAATTATAATTTTCGGCCGGGAAGAGTGGCCTCCAGGGAGCAAGTGAGCAAGCATCATAATTTTCTACTGTTAGAGTTGTCCCTAATTCAGAATATTATCATGACAGTGTAGTGTAGTTGGCCGAGGAAATTTGCTTATCAATTACAGCTCATGGCTGCATTGTTGCTCAATTTGCCTACGCTTTCACCATTCATTTTGAAGTTCACTAATTATATTTGGCTGTTTTGATGTAGGAATTGGCTGATTTTAATGCTTTGAAAGAAGATGTGTTCCCAAGAATGAAATTGATTGACGCTACCCACACGAGATTGGGGAAGCTTAAGAATCAAGTGAAGATTTGCCCTGCCCAATGCAAGAATCTTGTCCAAGCATGCTTGCAGGGTCTCAAGCACATGAAAGAGACCTATGACACGGTGATTGAAACATTAGAGAAGTTTTGGGGTCTCCAGAAGGCCCCCGACGGGCAGCTGCTCCCCTCTCAAATTACACTCCACGTAGGAGTTGGTGACATAGTCACCAATGGTGCCATCTAAGATTCAGGGTATGCCATGGTGGATGTACCAAAGCTGAAAGAAAATCAGCGGCCGGTTGCGTGCGTGACATGGCCTGGTCACGGTTTTGTCCTTCCTATAAAAATTTGTAAAATATTCTGTTTGAGGGGAATAAAATATATTGAGCCCGTCTTTCACCATCGAATAAAATATGTATGCTCATGCGGATCATAGTGCTGAGTGGGTCCTTATATTAGAATATATTTCTGGCGGGAATATTGCTGAGTCAAAGGCAACACACTCGGCCATTGTCACAGACAGGGTTTTGAGTTCCTTGCATTGCTGTAGCAACAATTTTTTACCGCCTTTGTTGTTTCATTAGAATTTGTTGTTGCAAGGAGCATGTCTCAATCAAAGCCCATTGAGGAAGTTCAGAGTGTTGTGCTTTACAATGATGTAGGTGCCAAGGGGAGGTGGATCCCACTGCGCGTAGAGATAGGATCATGGGTGACATTGAAAGCGTCAGACATGGGTCCATGGGCGCGGGATGCGCGTGTTCACGGTATGGACTCCTTTGCAGGTGCCTGGAAGGCTCAGATCCTGGAGTTTCAATTCAAAGTAATCACGCGATAGGGAAAGGATGTGCTTCAGCTTAATGCTATCAAGGTGCGACATGCATATCAGCGCCGGCAGTTGCAACTCGACCCAACGGCCGCTGCAAATGAGCCGCGTGCATGTAACCTCCTTTATCTTTCGTACGAGGATGATTGGGTTGCTCCATCAGCAGTTTTGGACGTCATTCTTGTGCTACATCATGAGGTTGGAGAGGCCGCACGCAATGGTCGTAGTTACAAACAATTGTTGGAGAATGGCACCTTTTTCCTGAAAGCTGTGTATGTTCCGCAGTCCGGCTCTTGCTTGTATGGGAAATTAGAGGAGTTGCCACTGCCCAGTCTTAGCGATCCTCACTGGCCCATTCTAGACATGCACACGTCAGAGGCATTTAGAGCAAAGCTTGCGGTAGACATTGCGGAAGCATTGAAAGGGGGTACATGGAGTAGGGCGGCGCACGTGAAGTGGTTCATGCCTCAGCACGTTATGGTGGACTTGTTCGCAGTAGCAGAGAACATCCGTCGTACAACCACAATGTATGTCTTCAAGGAACCATCGAATGTAGTTTTGGCAAGCCTGATGGACGTTGGATGGGACGAGAAGTTTCAAGCAGGGTAGGACGTGGTGAAGTGTGTCGTCAGCAAGGCCACCATGGTCTTCTGCTATCATTTAACGCGACAGGTTCTATATGTCAATTTTCAGTTTGTGCGCTATAGAAAAGAGGGCAGCAGATGGGTGCCTATTGATCAAGTTGTGATTCCGAACATGATGTCCATCACAGTTGAGTTCAGAGGTAAGGAGCTGCCTAGGTTTGAGGTCGGTTCGCTTTGGCCAGTATTCCACATTCGAGAGCAAATTTCCATTTTGCTGCCTCGAGAGATCATCCCCGAGTACTACGATCTTGTTGTGCAACGCCCCCGTTTTATTGATTTCAAGGTTAATGCTCGTTTGGAGCGAAGCATAGAGATTGGTGCAATCTTGATTGGCAAGTCCAATAGATTGAAGATGGTCCCATCCTGATGCTTCCGCATCACATGGACTGAGCAATTGGCAATGAATCTAATGCAGCTTATAATGGAGTGTAGAAGTTTTGAATTATTGTGTCTACTTGAATCAATCAATATATTATACTACAAGTTGCTAGAAGAATTTTGGATGTAGAATTGTCAGAGCCGGTTCTTTACTATGAAATTAAGAGGTTTTAAAATTGCATGCCTATTGGTTTGATTCAATGTTTGCATTCATTGCATTACTTAAGCATTTCAACCATTTATGAATTGTATATGCATGCATGTAATTCATTCTATAGGATACAAAAACAATATAATAAACCAACATCTTCCATTTGGAGTTCATTTCAATGTCTCAACCTTATGGCATGTTTAAGAATAGTATTATAAGTCTGCAAAGCCTTAGGTAAATCACTCAACATAATAAAAGTAAAAGTAAAAGTAAAAGTAAAAGTAGAAGTACAATAAAAGAAAAATAAAAATAAAAAGTATAATAAAAGTAAAAGTAAAAGGACAGTAAAAGTAAAAGTAAAAGTATAATAAAAGCATAATAAAAGTTTAAAAATAAAAGTGAATTAAAAGCAAAAGTAAAAGTAAAAATAATTGTAAATGTAAAGATAATAGTAAAATTAATTCATACGTTGTACACAACGGGTATATAAAGTAATTAATGGGCTTACATTGATAGTGATTGGGGATTGTCCCTTTGTCCATTGGGTCCAAGGTGAGGTCCACTAAACTAAACACTAAATATAGTGTAGAGTCATTGTTGATGTGGATCACCCGTACTATTTTCATAAAAACATGTGCATGTCATGTTCTAAATTCTAATTGAGTATTTTTTTCTCAAGTAAGTGTGTGTCAGAATGTCAATCAACCATTGCATATAAATTTCCAATTAGTATAGGTTTTTTGAAATAATAATGGTCCACATTATATTCAATGTTTTAGTTTAGTATGGGCGTGGTATGGCAGGCCGTAAAGAGGGATTAACCCCCAAGGTACCATGACAAATTCACACCAAAAACACTTCAAATTTGTTGGATTCTTGTATAAAGAAGCAAACAAAAACTTTTATTTCTAGTTTTAATCGTAGGATCTCAATGAAGCCTTACTAAGTAACATGGTCACAAATTTTCATAAACTTTGACAACACAAGATTGAAAGATTACATTGTAGGAAGTCAAACAAATGGTTCATATTCATCCCTACATTCAATGGATCAGCAAAACTTGACTTCACTTGGTGTCAATTTTTTGTACGGCACAAGGTCTTTATCCATTACCACTGTATTCAGCATGATGTGAGTTCCTTGTACACCAATTTTTAGAAGTAGAGGAGGGGTGTAGCATATTCAAAACACTTGTGCAATGAATGGAGGTTCAAAAATTATCAATTCAATTTTTATTTTTGTGTGAACTAAATGTGTTTTAGATTGAGACTCCAAATGGTTGATAAGAAGGTTTACACCACATATTATTGTGGAAAAAATAAAAGGTAAAAGATATGAAGCTCTCATAGTATTATGTGGAAATGAAGAAATTTTTTAGTACCTTGCCCGAAAAGGTGTAACAATGTGTGAAAATGTTTGACTTGAGTTATTATGCTATTTCATATTGCAAAGGAGAACTTTTTGATTACCTAGGTTTTAAAGGAAATAATATTACTTTCTAATATTGAAAATTTCACATTCAATAGTGTAAGAGCAAAAGTTTTTGGAGATGCCCTACGTGCCTACTCTGCCCATTTTAAATTCAAAACCCTATCACCTTAAACTCGGAATGTCACATTTGAAAAAAGCCTGTTGTTCTCTCGCTAATATCTTAGTTATGCCCTTCTACAATAAAAAATTCCAAAGATAAATGTTAGAAATTGACACCAAAAGAATATGTCCAAACTTTTAAAAAGCCCACTTCTGACCTGCCCTGGTTATCAATCCCAGGTTATCCCAGCACTTGTCAAGTTCAAGTGAAAGATGAATACGTACTAATATGACTACAACCCTCAATTCAAGCCGACTATATAGGGCAAATTCATTTTAGATACAATTCAAGCACATTTGCACAAAAGACACACAAGAATTCAAATCTTTACAACACTAAAAGCGTGGAGAAGGTTGGATGACAGAGTTCTCATCAGTGAAGGAGTGTGCTATAGCACCTCTTCCAACATCATTTGCAGAATAGATACATACAATTTTCAAGACCTTCAATGCTTCAAAATTTTGGAATAAAAAATCCAAAAGCATGCTCACTAATCCACAATTGAGTCATAATCGTTTACAATAAAGGTTCGGTCTTCACAGCTTCACATGACTTTGAAGTTGCAGTCTTCTGAGTTACTCAAAAAAATTGTTTTAGACTTCAAAGCTACTTTAACTACCTTGCGATTGCAGAACCTATATACAAACATACAAAATCAACATCTTCATCTGGAACTACATAAACCTCCAACTTCAATTGGGCCGAAGAACCGCCATGAGTTTCTAGTGTTTATCACCTAGTGCAATGGCAGGAGTGTTGGCAGCTTGAGGGAGACGATCAATTTTGTCTTCTTCAACATTCTTGAGAATGATGGCAAAAACGCTGCACTCTCCACACGCCCGATTGTCCAAGTCACCACCAAATTGGGCCACCCACGTTGGAGCAAGGTGAATTGGTGATGAAGCAAGGAGAACATCTTTGCATCGCCTGCAATGATAATTCTTGCTTGAAAGTAATTCTGCAACACAAGTGCAATGAAGAAAGAAACCACAACTGCAGAGGATAGTAGCTTTCGCAATAAATCCAAGGTTACAGTAAGCACACACTTGGATACTAGGCATGCCTAAGGGGGGAATAGATTCAGAAGCACAATAGTTAAACACGTGCTTGGGTTGTAGGATAAGATTTTGTCGTGTTGCTTCTCGATGAGCTGCTTCTGCGTCCCACAGTGATGCAAGCGCCTCATTGTGCTCCCTACGCTGCTCCGACAACGCTGACTTCAGCTCGCACCGCTCTCAACGTGCAACATCCTCTTTTTCGCGATGATCTGTGAGTTTGTCATGGAAACTCTTTGCTTCACCGGCTTTAGCAAGATACTCGCCATCAGAGGACGCTTCTCGAGCTAGGCGTCGTGCCTCCTTCAAGGCAGCAGCGTATGCAACTTCCCAGCCTTCTACCTCCACATCCTAATCATTTGCTATTGAAAGTGCATCAGCAAATTCCAATTGGCGGGACGCCTTGTCCACATTTGCCGCAGCAACCTCCACTCCAACCAAGCGTATTGTCACCATAGCCTTGGCAACGTCAACCTCTTTCTTGTTTCTAGTAGCAGACGGCGTGGCCACATTGCTACTGTTTCCAGTAGCCAGCGGCGCAACGAGGTGTTTGATGATATTACACAAACCCTCCACTTGGGCGCACGTCCCAATGGGCCCAAGTTTTTGAGGGTTTCGGTTTTTTTGTCGCAAACGTATCTTCAGGCACGACCGTGCTTCCGCCACCCTGTTAATGGGCTGCTTATGGAGAAATGTAGCATAATATGCTTTGAGAAAACGCAAAGAGAAATAACCATTATCGGGACGATTACCATACACTCTGTAATACTGCGTACCAAACTGGTGGACTTGCTCCGCACTTGTACAGTTTACAATTTTGTATCGGCTAGGCTGGCCGCCCGCTCTCCACACCTTTTTGATAGCATTGTCGGTGATGAATGGATACACTTTGGAAACGTCTGCTTAGAGAGGACCCTCGTTGCACAGTCCTACGTGCAGCTTGAAGAAGTTATCTCTGTACTCAGCAGCGCGTTCCATCAGCATGGGTGCTGCTGCAACCATACGCACAACAACATTGGCTTGGATCCCTGTAAGGTCCATGGCGTCATCAAACTCCCCGGCCCACTTGGGCGCGTCGCGCTCAGGAGAAGATAGATGAGTATCGCTCTCCACGTCGCTTTCGCGTTGCTCCTCACTAGAGCTGGCCGCGACCCACTTCCGCTTATTTGTTGTCGTTGAGGTTGAACCACGCCAATTCTTCTTTCCTGACGTCATTGTCCACGGCACAAACAAATATTAGTTTGTTATAAGAATAGTTAGATCAGCAGAGGACACGGCACAAATACTATGAACAAAGATGGCAAGACATAGTGTAAATGAAGCAACTATAAATTAGTGTGCTGAACCGTTAGGAGACTAGAAGGTGAAACTAAACTTGGACAAAGTTGAAGCAACAATGGCGATGAAGCAATGATGCTGAATCAGTGACGTGTTAGGCATTGGTGCATTTAGTCACAACAAGCTTGTTGAGAGTCCTGGAAAGGTCTAAGTTTCTAATGATTCTAATTAATTCCAATATGACCCTTTGAGGACCTCATCAAATCGTATTTCATCAATCATTCTAAGTTCCAAACTTGCTTGTGAGACATTAAAGGTTTGAAGTGTGATAAACAATTAAGGGATGCTGACTCATTGCTAAGTTACACGCCCGCATCATGAAGTAATTTAAAATGAAGCATGAGAGCCAAGTTTGGGAAGAATGATGAATCAGTGGAACCACCTCTTGAATAATGAATCACTGGAACTTAGGCCCCTACTTAGGGTAACCCGCCCCATGACTGGCACCATTGAGCAATGTCTATATAACGAAAGCTTAGTATAATAATATGTAATTTATTTATCAATGATAGACGATCGAATTGCAATCTCAACCAAAGTGATTCCATAATTTTCCGATGAGAAGTGAATTAGTTATTAATTTTCGAAGTGAATAAAATATAGAGAATTACCTTCTTTTGAGAATGTAACAATACAACCTTCTTTTCAACAATTGATATCAGAGGATGTCCAATTTTTTGTGAGTTTTGAGTGTATAGATTGAAAGATGTTTGAAAATTAATCTTCAAAAGAACACTTAGTCATTTAGAGGCTTGTGGATGGTTATGGATTAGTAGTCAATGGTAAGCCCATAGCCATGGGCCCTTTTTTACTAAGACAAACTGTAATTTGTTATATAATACTAGGGATAACTTGTGACCTCCGGATACAACATTTTTTTGTGTTGAGTCCCCACCTCCACGTCCCCTAGCCCTTTCCCTTCAATCCATCGTCCCCCCCGTCCTTGTCCCCTTGTAAACGTGTACATGTAAGTGAGCTTGAGCGTGGTACAACAGGCCGGGTAGGGGGCTTAAATCCGGCACACTACTCTAGGGGCCGCCACATCAACTTATGCAAGTAGCCTACACAAGCCGGGTATACCAAGGCCCGGTTATTCGAAAGTCATTCAAGGTGCACTTCATTATATTGAGGTTTCCCGCAGTGTCAGCAAACAGTATGGGACAATGCCCCAAGTTGTAAATGGGCACCATGCACCTCGCTGATCCTGACCGTTGATCGCGACCGTTGACCGTCAATTGTATCCCACGTGCTGTTGATGAAGCACCCAGATGTTATGACCTTGTTCATATTATGGTTCACATGATACCTGGTACCTCACCGTGAAATACCTACCTTGGCTGCTACAGCAACCATGGTAACATCCAGCTTACTAATTCATGTGTAGTTTCAAGACCGGTTATACGGATATTCTTAATTATTCTATCAATATACATTAATGGAAATTGTTGAAAATGAAAGTTAACAAAAGTAAAACTCAGCAAAAATGAAACTTTTTGAAAATAATGCTTTTGAAAGATGAAACTTTTGTGAAATAATAATTTTGGAAAATGAACCTTCAACATCAAAAAAAGCTAGTAAGTGCAAAAGTATCCTAAGTTTGAAGTAGTGCTTTTGTTAAAAAAGAACAAATCATGTATTATAGATATTACATAAGTTTGACCCTGGCATCACATGGGTATCACTACACCACTTTAGTATGCCGCCACTTCTACTCATCTTTGTGAAATTTAACACTAAATATCAACGTGTAAAATTTTATTACCGCCAAAAGCCACTATATGATTGACAATTGATGTTGAAGTTCGTATTTATTTTTTGCTACATTAGTAGGGTAATTAACATTTATTTTAGATTGTCCCATCACACACCCCCTCCCTCCCTCTCTCTTGATTTATTTTTAGATTGTCACTCACTGGTTCTCTCTCTCTCCCCTCATTTCATTTTAGATTGTCCCTCTCCCTCTCATTGATTCCCTCATTGTCACCATTGTTCTTAAATTTTTATTTTTTTAATTTTTTCGTTTTTCTTTTTGGGGGGGGTCTAGGGTCTAGGGTCTAGGGTTTAGGGTTTTTGGGGTCCCACTATTTCTCATTTCTCCCTCTTTGTACTTTTTCCAATTTAATGTTTTGAGTGCCCCTCTTTCCTTCTAGGACACTATTCATCATTTTAGTGTAATGAAAAAGGACAATCATTTTATCATTCTTCGTGTGATGTAAAAAAGACACTATTTATCAATTCTAGTGTAATGAAAACAAACAATATTTATCATTCTTCGTGTGATGTAAAAAAGACACTATTTATCAATTCTAGTGTAATGAAAACAAACAATATTTATCATTCTTCGTGTGATGTAAAAAAGACACTATTTATCAATTCTAGTGTGATGAAAACAAACAATATTTATCATTCTTAGTGTGATGTAAAAACGACACCATTTATCAATTCTAGTGTAATGAAAACAAACAATATTTATCATTCTTAGTGTGATGTAAAAAAGACACCATTTATCAATTCTAGTGTAATGAAAACAAACAATATTTATCATTCTTAGTGTGATGTAAAAATGACACTATTTTTCAATTCTTGTGTAATAAAAAAGACACTATTCATCATTTTAGTGGAATGAACAGAACACAAAGAACAAATAAAATACTACAATTGCGTGTGTGAGCCCCAAGAAGGGGCTGGTTAGGTGTTTAGGGTTTAGTGTTTAGGTTTTAGGGTCAATCTAAGTTAATCCTTACATAGTTAATATGTGACTACAAAAAAATATATTGTTTGACATTTAGTGGGAAAACTAGCAATCTTGCATTGTTGATTGTTCATTTTTTTACTTTTAATTCTTTGACTCCTATGGATCTTTGGTGTATCAATATTATTGTAATTATTGTACCCTAAATATTAACCTAAACCCTAAAGATTCTTCACAAACCCTGATTATTCTATTTGTAGCGGCTAATAGCAAGACACATACACTTTTGAACATGCCCAAACGTGTTGTATCATTATTGTTAATGGACCTCCATGCAAAAGGGACAGTATGCACACCTTTCACCATCCCACTAACATGCCAATGATGGTTCATTGAACAAGTCACCACATGAAGGAGTACAAATTGTTGACTTAACCATTCTTGAAAGTAAATATTTAGAATAAACATAAATTGAGAATCCCAATAGTGAAAACTTTCAATTTTATATTTTGTAATTTAAGAAAAAAAACAAGTAGAAATAGTAAAATCTTTGATTTTCAACAATTTATTGAATAAATGAAGCATAATGGGATTGCGTAGTGCTTGAAATTGGGGAATTTTCACAATATTTGAAGGGCCACGTCATTCATCCACTCCTCTTGAAGACATGGTCTTCATGAAGTAGACTTTGAATATTACAAAGAAGAGTCATCAGAAACATTCCATTCCATCAGACCAAAAAAAAACAAAAAAACAAAAAAAAAATTAAAAATTAAAAAAAAAAGTAAATACAAAAAACAACAATAAACTAAAATAAAATAAAATAATAATAATAATTTTAAATATGTGCAAAGGATGCTCTCTAATGAGTAATTGAAGACCAACACTTACTATAAGCTATAACCTTTCCTCTTTTATTATACCCGGTATTCTAATTATATTATTTGCACTATATTCTAATTGTACTATTTATGCAAAGTATTAATCAAACATTTTATACTATATACCAATTATACTCTTTATATTATATATTGATTAAACCTTTTATACTATGTACCATTTGTACTATGAACTAATTAAACCTTTTATGCTACGTACAAATTATACTATTTATAACATGTAGTAATTATACTATTCATATGTCAAGTATACCATATATACTATCATTTTGTATTATAAATATGTATATTGTAAATACTATAAATAGAAGTTTGTATTATACAAATTGTGTTCACACATTGTATATACCATAGGCTATATTTACATTTTTTGGTATTTATAGTATCGAACAATTAATATTCTTACAGTATGTACCAAATGCAATACAATATATATATATCACATATGATTATATGTGCTATTTTTATATATTGAGATATGCATTATAATTTCATCTCTATGAGCTTAGGATGTGTTTACGTTTATCGTAAGTACAAAATTTGCACTCTTGGGCATTTTGGAACCATTAGAATGGGGACTCTTACAAATATCAAAGTTGTAATGAATTCTTTGAATCCTATGGATCTTTGGTGTATCAATATTATTGTAATTATTGTATCCTAAATATTAACCTAAACCCTAAAGATTCTTCACAAACCCTGATTATTCTACTTGTAGCGGCTAATAGAAAGACACATACACTTTTGAACATGCCCAAACGTGTTGTATTTTATTGTTAATGGACCTCCATGCAAAAGGGACGGTATGCACACCTTTCACCATCCCACTAACATGCCAATGATGGTTCATTGAACAAGTCACCACATGAAGGAATACAAATTGTTGACTTAACCATTCTTGAAAGTAAATATTTAGAATAAACATAATTTGTACAAGTCTTTCAGAGTACAAGTAGTGTGTGGAAAAAAACTTTATCCTTTGAAGGCCCAAGCATTTCTCTGTACTACATCATAAAGTCAGTGTCATGTGATTAATTAAATTCGAGCCCAAGGTCTAATTAGCACAAGCTTACTACTGAATCCTCACATTACCTTGGCAACAACTCTCACCAAATTTTGCTACAGCACCCATTCACCATTTGCTATAGCACGCATTTAGAATGGGCAAACGTGGGAAACTAGTCAAAGGGTTCCCCGAAACTTGGGTGGAAACCATGTTGACGAGATTTCTAGCATTAGTAGTGATGGAGCTACTCCTCATTCTCCTCACATTGTCAATCCTAGCATTTGGGCTGACCCTTTTGACCTTGGGAATTTGGGACCTAACATTAGAAAGTAACTAACAAAGCGTGCCCCATTTCTCCTTGGTGACAATGCACTCTACAATTTAGAGTTTTTCCATGAGATAGGAGGGCTTTCTATGAGAGGGATTCCATTCAAGCGCTTGAAGGAAGAAAACGGCATTCCTTTAGAGCAAATCGTGGGCACCTATCCACTCAACAGGAGCGACAATCGACATCCTCTACGACACATGGATGAAGAAACTGCAGCAAGGGCGCTTCGAATGTACCAACGTGTTTATGGAGGAATAGTCCCAGACAATGGAGAATTTGGGACTGCTTTTGTTAGGGGACTGATGCTTGAAGCAAAGAAGTGGAAGATCAACTGGGTAGATGGCATTGCAGAGCTCGCGAAGGTAATCAATACTTTGTCCTTATGAATTTGTAGCTTTTCTCATGCTGTATTATAGTGGTTATCAATGTAGATGTTATCTTTAAATAGACATAGGAATTAGTGACCAAGACCGCTGGACTAAACAACAAAACACATGTCTGCAACAAGTTTTGTTGGTATGTGCGTGCTTAATTTGCATGGTGCTCAATGTGCAGGGGTGCCTCAAGAATCCAAGTAGCAACCCAGGGAAGCTCACCCCGCCCTACTTGCGAGAACAGATCCAATCCATGCTGGATGTGTTCCGCGATCTTCTCTCTCGGGTGCTTACTCCTGCAAAAAAATCCAGCAGCACTACACAAGATCAGCAGGGGTCACATCCAAATGGAGGTATTGTGCGACAACCACGTTCAAAGACAAATGCGCCGGAGTCCATGGAAGTACCACTGAAGGGGGCAACTGCATTGATGAAGGCACAGGAGAAGATGGAGTCAACACTACTTCAAACTGGAAAGCGGCTTCAGCATGCAAAAATGGAGTTGGCAAAGCGAGAGACGAGGCAACAGAAATTGACCTGTGGTGAGGAAGCAAAGTGGGAGGAATTTGCAGATATCTAACGGTCAAAACAAGGCATGGTATTGGACGAGAGCTGCAAAGCAACAATAGATGCTCGCTTGTGCTCTGTGATGAAAGCTGCCGGTTCTGTGTCCGCCGCTTTGAAAGCTCTGACACCTGAAATCAAACATTGGACTGATGTTGCTGAAGCATTGCGCACGGAAATGGTTCCGCTCCAGGATGCCATCAGTCACCTTAGTGCCAAAATTGACGTCTTGATAGTTCAAGAAAGTTGCCTTCGCCCCCAACAATTCTTTCTTGCCTTTCCTATGAATCGTGAGGGAATGGTACCGCTGAAGCAACATCTCCCATGCGTCTTCTGTGGACGCTACTGGACAGAAATGGCTTTAGCAAACCTCCCTTGCGGCTGTCTACTTCATCCAATTTGTTTGTATCAGGTTGTGCTGGGATCTCACCCTTGTTGTCCTGGCTGTAACGCTAAGCCTACTGGAGGTTGGATGGACCAATGGGGCTTTAAGACTGACGACGCTTCACAAGAGACTGCTGTCGCAGCACTGCATAAGAAAGGATGGTCACCTCCACTTCGTCGCCATCAACTGAGGTTGCAAGATGTTCAGCTACCCAAATGCAAAGGTATGACATCACCAGAGTATCCCTCAAAGCGATCATATCAAGTACCCAGCTCTAATTGGGTTCAAGTCCCTCTTAATTCTCCAAAACCTACAGGCAATGTAGTACCCAGCGTTGAAGCTGGAGATGTAGTGCCTGATGTGGTAGTCGGCAATGTAGAGGGCAATGTAGTACATGATGTACCAGCTGGCAATTTACCTGGTGAGGTAGTAGACTCAACAGAGAGTCATATTCACGTCCTTCTCATAGCAGAACCTCAACCTTCAAGTTACTCCGACATCCTCAAAATTGCCACTACTGCCGCCCTAGAGGCGGATCCTTGTTCAGCATGATGCTTTGTTTAGGGTTCAGAATATGGTATTTAACAACCTCTAGATTTTCATCCGGTTCTCAATAACTTTTTATTCGCTCCAGCTCAGTTAGTGATATATACAATGAGCGTTGATATTAAATGTGGCTAGCTTCTTTTTACAACATGCACACACATTTTAGGATCTTCACTGCAATGCAAGCTCTTGCATTTAGCAGAGTCATATCAAGTTGCTCCTTGAGCTAAGCCAGCTGTTCCAGGCAGAATTGTATGCTTTTATTTGTCAATGGATTGTCTTAACTTAACATGTTCTATTTATTCTACATGGTTAATACCTTATACCGTGTCTTTTGTTGAGGCATCTTCCCTCATTTTGCAGTCCTTTGGTCTCTTGAAATGTTTAGAATGTTGGATTGACCAGATATATTTTGACTATTTCTTTCATATGAGTGTAATATCTTTGGAATCAATGTATTATCTGAAAGATATGAAGTGCCATTCTAGGTATTTGCTTATTCACCGGCTAAAATTTACTTATTGAACTCCTTCAAGGTGCATGCTGTAGCATTCCTACTAATTCTTATTATGAACTATGAATTGAACGTTGTATTGATTGGATTAATTAGCAACAAGGTACTTTTCATGCTTGGAATGTATGTCAAAGTTGAGAGTGAGTTGCTTTTTGATGGAAGAACATTTTGGATAAACTATATAGTGGGTAGATGCCACGTGAGGTACCCCAAACCTCTATTTTATATTATAAAGTGTGAACTGAAATTCCCAATTCAGCTAGCAATTGCAAAAAAATTGTACTCTTCAGCACTCTATGTAAGCCTACAATAGCATTTCCACATGTACATTGATGTCGAATCTAAGCCCTAAATCCCAAAATAGTATCAATCCTCAAATAGTGTATGTCAATGACACTAAGCCCTCAACTTCAAAATTAGTCTATGGATGATACTAAGTGATATCAGTGATAGAATCTATGCTAGTTTGGGACTCTGTCAGGGACTGGTTATCATCACATGGACTCCTATCAATGTTAACCTCATGATTGAAGTCACTGCATCCACTGTCAGCACTACCTATGGGCTCTTCTACTTCTGATGCTTCAGCAACATATCTCTTGCCTTGTCGAGTACGTCCTACCCGCCACGCTTCACCAGCTTCTCGTGCCCCAGACACATACCATGCTTCTCGCCTACAAGACGTGGCGGCAATGACCACTAGATAAGGTAATGTTTGCTCAGCTTCAAGAATTCGTTTCATCAACTTCGCATCATATCTGTGTTGTATATTTCTACACCAAAACTCATGCTGCTGCACAATAACACTAGTCCTCGCTTTTGTCCCTCCATGTTGTTTGTGGTATTGGCTTGATGCTTTGGCTGCATGGTGGGATTTCTCCATCCGCTGACAATTCCAAACAGACAAACTCCCATATTTCTCCACAAACCACAGTCCATGCTTCACTAGTACATGCTACAATCATTTAGTGTATGAGTGGAAATGATATTATGCTTTCCCCATTGCAAAAAGTTTCTTGGATATCTGCTTTAGCAACAATCATTAGTCAAGGTCATAAAATTGACTTACAATGTAGTGTGTTACGTGACCCTCACCATGGGCAGCAATGAAAGCCCTTCCAAACGCTTCAACCAATACTCTACAATTCCTCCTCTGTTCATTTGTTAGAAGCAACCCTGTAAAGTATGGTTGCAATGCTTCAAGGGTCTCCCATACTCTCCTGCGTTTCACCCTTGCCTGGCCATTCTCAAGGTTATTTGACTCTGAAGCAAGCACATCCTTCCAGACCCGGTCATTCCCCGACCATGAACTTGGTCCAAACAACTTGCTTGCCAAGACTCCACCAATGCTCGGCTTTTGGACCACATTCCCTGTCTTACCAGACAATTGAGGATCATGCTTCAGCACACAATTAGAACCCTCTACACCAATTGCAGACATACTTTTCTCCATAGCATCTATTGCTCTCGATTTCCTCTCTTCATCTTACATGTTCCAAATGAACATAAAGTGCAGATGGAGGACTTTCTCTGCTATACAAACTAGCACATGCAAAGTACAGATATGTGTCCGGCTAAGGGGAATTGGCAGAATTCGTTTCCATCAAGGATGTGTGTCGATGTGACAAGGTGCACCTAGAATGCTGGGTGCAAACAGTCCTCCTTGCCAAATTTCTTTTCCACGAGAGGATGATGTCCGTTCTGCTTCACCTTCTGTACAAACCCTCAAAAGTTCATGCTTTTGCTCGCAATATATGCAATTCATCTTGCATGCGGGTCCATGTTGTAGCCCGCACATACACTTTATCGTTTTCATATCTACACTTGATGCCACTCGACTGGAAAACTCCCATAGCCCGGCACTTCTAGACGTTCTCCATCAGATTGTACTGTAATAACCTTTGGAAACCTTGTTTGCTGAAACACCCAGTCCAAGATATCATAGGACTCTTTCTCCACCTAAAAGCAACCTATTGGCCATATTTCTTGCTCAGATTGCACTGTAAAATACCTCTCATCATTTTTTTGAATCTCAGGATCTAGAGCTCGATTCATGAGTGTTAGGGTCACTCGCTCAAACTTCTTCCCATGAAGCACTTCCGCCTCGTCCAACTTCAGCACAAATATAAACGATCCACCGTTGCATTCTGAAAGGAACCAAAGTTAGTAGGAAGCACTAAGCATCAAAGACATTAATGATATACCATGTTGCACCAAAGTAGATCATAGAAGAAATCAAATTCAAACAAATTTTTCACTTACCTTCAACTGTAATGTCATAAAACAACACCATTGACCATTGGACAACTTTAATATCAGCAAAGAGGTTATTTTTGTTGTGGAGAATAACCTCCTTGGATTTCCTAACCACCTTCTTACCAACCTTGACTTCTGAAATGATTCGCCGTCCATCTATGTGGTAATAATCTCCAATGAACTGCGGAAGTTTACTATTCATTTTCCTTCGCAACTGTGCCACCCTTGCACTAGACGGCAGAAAACCTCCCTTCACTTCAGGTGCCACCGTAGTGACTCGATGCTTTATAGCCTTGCACAGTGCATGGTATCCCCTGTGTGTTATATTGTTGCCATCACACACTCCCAACATTACTTTCTCACTCAACTCCCTTTGTATCTACTTTAAGGTAGTCTTTGTTGCAATCGCATTTGCCTGACTCATCCTAGGCTGCTCTCCCAACCTCAAAGCCTCACCAGTGGACATAACACTTGCAATAGCACGTGCTGTAGCAATCTGAGAATCCCCTACCGCGCCCAATCTTTTCTTCTGCCCACGTGCTTTATTTGATTGTTGTAGGAGATTGACTAGTCGAGGTTGAATCTGTGCCCTCAATACTGTCCGGCGCCGTTTGGCATTGCCTGAACCTGCCATGTAAATTGAAGTACCCTATTCAGATTCATAGATAGACTCGAGACCCAACATGCAACAAAAGAGGATCAACGCTCAAACCTGGTGCAAGTTCATCTACGTTCTTCATGCTCCCGACGTGTACACGTTTACGGAGTCCCCTTGGAGTTTCTACCATATACTGAACATCAACTTGTAGCTTCTCGTATGATGCCTTGCATCTTGACAAATCCGCCTCCAAAGAATTCATTGTCTCCTGGTTTCTTTGAGCTACTGTAGTGAGTAACATCGTCAATTCTTCACATGTTGCTTCTAAAGTGTCCACTTTGCTTTGCAATTGATTGCGCTCCTCTACAAGCTCAGTTGTACTCTGTGACATACTTTCAACTATACCACGTTGGACCTCGTATTCTTGTTGAAGACGGCAAATATCTGCTTCATAAACTCGAATTGTTGACTGCAAGTCCATCAAGGTGCCATTCATGCCAGCACCTCGACTTAAGCGCTTTGTGTAGCCCAACATACCCCCTTCGCCATGGCATAAAAACTCTAAATATGTTTTTGTTGTATTAAAGCATGGAGGAGAATTTGTAGCTGGATCCACTGGATACAAGCCACCGTTAACCCAAAGATCAATGTGAGTTTCACCTGCTGCCCTCCTTGTTGCAAAATTTGCACAACTATCTTGATTTTCTAAGAGCACTCATCTCTTGATAACTGGAGCATATCTAGAATTCAACTTCACCTGAGGAATATAACTACCATTGTTGGTATTTGTAACGTCCCTTAGTGCCATGTTGAAGGGACGTTACAAATTATGCACAACTAAAGCTCACGAGAAAGTTTCAATTGAAGAGTGAATCTAGGACACATAATATGACGTCTATACTTTAGACCATTAACATTAAATGGTTCCTGTTTCTTAGAGTTGAAGCAACTTGAAGAATTTTTTTATGGAAACCACCACTTAATCGCTTGTTCACTTAGACATGAAGTTAGAAGTGATGTTACTTTGTAGCAATCTAACGATTGAGGAAAGAAATTTTTGTCATGATTCAAGTAATTTGAATTCAACTCTTGAGTCTTAACTGATCTACTCTTGGCATTTGGAACTTTTTTCTGACTACACTATATGAAATTCTTCTTCAAGTTTTCAATTAATTTTAGGAGAAAACTTCACTTAACACTACAATGCAAGAAGTGAATCACCAAGCGAAGCACTAGACTTGACCACAGACAGCGTGAAAACAAGAACTTTGATCTAAGCAAAAACTTTGCTGCAGCAGGAAAATTAAAGACAACAATTCTGCAAGATGTAACCTCATTAGAAGTTCTCCGCAAACAACACATATGGTTTGTATCAACAATGAAGGTTACGGTGAAGGAATACAAGCAAACCCCTACACGACAGACAACATGAAAATAAAACTTGCTTTGATCCATGCAAGAAGGCTGTGCTGCAGCAAAATTCAAGGAATAGACCGAAAGTTAAGGAATACTTGGGGCATCCAAAAACACGCCACATCCCACATATCACATGTCTTCCCGCCACTTCGCATTTCTCCTTCCCGCCCTACTAACATCTTGTTGGCATATTATACTAATATTTAATTTGTACACTAAGGCCTTGTCGGCGTATTTTACTAACATTCACTTAGTACACTAGTGCCTTGTTGGCATAATATACTACTATTTCTTTAGCACAGTAGGTTGACTTTGAAGTTAAAAACTCATTTTGGCAAGTACGACTGCTGATCTTCTCATTATAATATTTTTAGAAAGGACAACATTAATTCCAATCACGAATAAAATGGACTTAACTGATTGCTGCCACGATGGCCAGAAGGGCCAACATGGCCTTGCCCCAAATGCCACGACATGTACATTGCTGTACCATGCACTGGTACATTGCGCCTGATAATGATGCCCATGAGGCTCCCCCGAGCTGAGTCATTGCTGCCCATGCGTCCTTGGCACCGAATCTAACCTGCCTCACTTGGCCTTGCAGGGCCTTTTGGAGACCCCAAAACTTCTCTAATGTCAATGGTTATTTGTGGAAGCTGTTTTCTTCCAAGAAATTAAGGTATCTCATCCGCTCTCTGGACAATTTTTTGTTTATCCTTGAGACCATTGAAGACTTAGTGCGGACTTGTGGAAGGCGGTGGAGCAGAATGGGGCTTTATGTATCAGCTCTTCCATTTACACTCTCGGAGGAGAAGACAATCACCAAGTTTGATATCCTTCTTAAAGAGTTGAGCTGGAATCTTGACGTAATCCATTATGTATTGGCCCTGTCAGAGTCTGCAAAATTGGAATGGAATGAGGATAAAAGCAGATATGCAGACAGAGATGTAGCTGCAACGAAAATTGAACCCAGTGGAACAAACTCTCTTTATGTTGAAGATCGTAAACGTCTTTTGATCCAAGTAACGAATGAAACTGCTCCGAGTGAGGAGACATTTGCCTGCGTCATGGCTTATCAGAGGGGTTATCCATCGCATTTTGAAAATAGACACTATTTTGCAAGAGAAGTTCTACAGTGCAGGTTGGAAGATTATGGTAAGACCAGCCAGTCTAATGGTGCTGGCGCAGTTCCGGACTGCTTTAAGCTCAATCCTCTGCACTTGGATCTCATTGACGAGTTGCGCGATGGAAACCGGAAGAGAATCTACCGTGGCAAGTGGCGTGGAGAGGATGTGACAATTAGTGAGACAAAACATCTTGATCAAGGGTCGGATCGGGGAACTAGTATAGAAAACAGTCAAAAGGAAGCAGCTCTCCTTCTGAAGCTGCAACATCCCAACGTAGTGGAGTTTTTTGGTTATGTATTTGCAGACAAGGCCCTCCACCTGTGTCCGCAAGTTACCTTGTGATGGAGCTGATGCAAGGGGACCTTGATAGAGAAATCACACGAATTACGAAGAAAAAACCTGGGCGTCCCTTTCCTGACGACGTATATATATCCCTTTCCTGACGACGTATATATATCCCTTTCTTGACGACGTATATATATCCCTTTCCTGACGACGTATATATATCTGGGCGTCCCTTTCCAGACGATATACTGCTTCAGATTCTTGAATCCATGAGTCACATGCACAACTGTGGGGTGATATATCGTGATTTGAAAGCAAGCAATTGTTTGGTGAACTTGAGGTTGCTGGTCCCAGAAACCCAGTGATCGGCCCTACTTCGATGAGATCAGGAAGGTACTATGGACTGTGAAGTATGAGGTAGAGTTTCAGTACTGTACGAGTAGTAGTCGACTTGTGAAGGTTCTCAGCACCCTCAGCATATCCTCACCCATATGCCGTAGTAGCTTATTTTACCCTAAACCGTAGTAGCTGAAACCCTAAAACCTAAACTTCCGTGCCATTCTCGAGCTGAAACCCTCCCAGAAACCCTGCCTCATCGTCCACCTACTCATGCACCAGACCGACCGCATTCCCCCCGCTCCGATCCTCGAACCACAGCTTGCTGCTGCTCCCGTACGTGATGGTGAGCTCCTCCTGCGCGGCGATGTCGCGTGCCGCCCTGTACTTGATCAGGAGCCGCTCGTGGTCCACCGTGTAGTTGAGGTTGGGGTGCTGGCTGTGGTTGAAGAGCGAGCCCACTCCCAATGCGAGCAGCATCGCACCGTGCTTGCTCACGTACAGGTAGTGCTCCAGCACGCTTTACCTGGAATGCTGATCATGTTAGCACAGCGGGTTTAGGGTATAAGATTGCCTCAGATGATCCTCGGAAAACGGGGTTCACTATATTATCTCACGACATGGAGAAAGCTAGTAGCGGTTTCAGGGTTTAGGGTTTAAGATCGACCTCATACTCCTCCTTGAAGATCTGAATTCTCGCCAGATTCTCTACCGTCTCATGGGATTCAAAGAGTTCGCTGTCGAAAATATGGGGTTTACGTTTACGTTTTAGGCTTCAGGGTTTTAGGGTTTAGCGTAATATCTGGAGAGGCCTAAACCTAAAACCTAAAACCTGGAGGGGCTTGACTGTAGAAATGATTCACGAAGAGTATTCATGCTAAAACCCTGTACACCCTAAATCCTTAGCCCTAAAACATGACATGAAGAAAGCTAGATGGGGTTTCAGAGTTGGGGTTTAAGATCGACCTCATACTCCCTCTGAAATCGCTAGATTCTCTATCGTCTCATGAGATACAATGAGGTATATGTCGAAAATATGGGGTTTAGGGTTCAGGGTTAGGCTTTAAGATCACCTCAGCCAAATTCAATACATCCTCTATCATATCAGTACGTAGACAGAGCTACAGGGATTTTAGGATTTAGTATGCAGTGTGTAAGACCAACTCAGATTATGTTCATACTCATCCTAATTCACTGCATCCTCAGAACACAGACAAAGCCACAAAACCAAACAGGAAGGTGGTTCACCTCAAAAGCTGCTCATACTCCTCCCTGGGAATCCGAATGCAATGAGCCACCTCCACCAGCGCGCCTCTGCCGATGTTCCCCTTCGCCCTCACCCCTGTCAGAAACAAAACCAGCTCACTGATCAGCCTGCTGATAATCTGATTGTGCTCATGTACTACTTCCGTAAGTAAGTATGAAGATGGCGCCTCTTACCTCTGGCGACGTCCTCGCCGGTGTATGGAGTGCTGACAACCTCGTACATGTCAGCCACGACGTCCTCGCAGGACTCCATTTTTGCAATCCGTGGGTGAAGTGGGGTTGGGGTTTAGGGTTTAGAGCCTGCTCAGGGGCTGACTATCGTACTTACCAATGATGAACAGTCTCACTCAATCGTGTTTGTCAACCGAGGTTACGCAATTGACCCCTTTTAGCTGTTATCGCTAGGAATGGCCAATGGCTGTTGTGTTCAATCAATCAAATTTGCAAAATATTGAACTTCACTTCAGTTGGCATTCATGTGCAAAGAATTTACATGTGAAGGAAAGTTGCAAATGGAAGCTCAGGCTATATTATAATAATATCGAATAATTAAAGAACTAAACAGATCAATTCATTAATTATTCGATTACAATTTGGAGTCTGAGCTTGCATTTGCAGTTGATCCTGAAGAGATTGCATGGTAGTGTTCAACTTGTCGTACTCCTCATCACTCATATTATCGAGCTCCAACTTTGCTGCCTTCCGCTCAGACTCCACTTGTTTGAGCTTCAGTGCATTCTCCAGAGCCTCGCGCTAACCCATCGCCAGTTCATTGACTTGGGCGATAAGTCGAGGTGCATTTGCACGGACAGTATCGCGAGGTGACTGAGGCTGTTTGATGTCCCTCATCAACTGCTGAATCTCCTTTATCAACGGAATCATTTCATGCTGAATACGCAATTCTATGGGACTCAAGATCCTCCAGCTCTAACGTCGTCGGTATGTCCCAGCTCTTCCGACCGCACTATCGACCGCCTTGATCTTTCTTCAGACTTTCTCGTAGAGAAATGATCTGGTCGGGCTTCTCGCGCTTCTTCAGAAACCAATCCCGTTCAACTTGACGGGCACCCTTGCGCTTCTTGAACGCTTCGCTCCCGTGACTCATCCTACCTCCTCAGGCCGGTTACCTAATACGTACCACTACACATACTAGAACTAGTCTCTGTATATAAAAGATTACGATCTCTTATCCATCTTAGCAAAAGTCCAGGATTAGTGTCAAATCTTCCAGAAAGTGATGGGCTCCAGTCATGTTGCCAAGAACAAGGAACTGCAACAGAAGAAACCGCATTGGAATCCCAGAAGCAAAACAGAGGAACAGAACTCCAGCACTGACTCATGATGCTATAAAAACACACATGCACCTTGATCAGTCATTCGACGCCTACGCCAGAATGTGGAGTTGAAGACGACCACATTCCTCTAGTGACACATGGTATGTAGCACCGTGAATATACGGAGACGCCGAATTCCAAAGTGACGCACCTGCTTTGCCATGGCAGGGCAAAAGTAGCTAGAGGCGGGGAAATCCCATGTGTCACAGCAGATTGGTTGTGTGCTTGCGCAGCGCAGACCAATGCATGCAGCCGTGTCAATGAATGCATGTCAACCAAGCTGGCAACCAACGGCAGCAAGCAGAAAAAGAGGCCGAACGTACTCTGATGACGTGCTGGGCAGATGCCGTCCAATCCTGCTGATCTCCTAACTCAAGTCAGTTGACTCGACTGCTAGTTTATCTCGCGATTGGACATGGTAATCTCCGCCATCAGATAGGATTTGCTTGCTTTTTCCACCACTGAGTCTCAAAGTTAACTCGCAGTTCAATCCTCTTCACATGGCTATTTTAATTCCCATGCACGCTCAATCTCATGTGACGGATTGCGGAGTCTAGTGGAGCTCCGAAGGAGAGTTCGAATTTGAGGTGTGTGTAGGGAGGCGGAGGTTGCTGGAACGGGAGCGTCGGCAAGCGTGACTTCATTCTCCTGGCCGTCGAGGAGAGCTCATGCAGGTGTGTTTGTATGATAAGAGAGCTGTTGCGACAGATATTTGTGAAGAGGGGGAAGGTCCTGTAGGAGGTGTTGTGTGAAGTGAATTGTAGGAGTCTTTTTGTCAATTCTAGTCATTGTGTCTTCGCATGTGTTTGGATCCGATGTGACAGTTTGCAGTTGCCATCGTCAGGCGTCCTATTTCAACTGGGGTGGGAGGTTAACAGATATGATGTAACTCTCCGTGTCCACCGTGAGTTGGTGTTTGTAATCCCTGCGGTGCATACTTCCACAGTCCTATTACCATACATGCTAGAATCTCTAGCGTATACTCCACGCTTTTTAATCCTGACGGCGTTGTTTCCATCTGTATTCCATCTGAATCAGCGTGTGTAGGTTCCGTTGTGCCCATCTCTGCTAGCAAGCGTCGGCCGAGGACTTACCATACAGCAACTTTAACTTCCAGCCGCTTTTACCTACAGCAACTTCTGACGCCTCAGCAAGTGAGCACAGCCAGGTACTTATGGTGTGACCAATCATGACCCAAGCAGAGAAAATGTCAAACATGCAGAGTCTGAAACAATTAAGTGAAAGAACAATGCCGTGTGTGCGCTGTGAAACAACAAGTTTTGTATAAATACTACACTAAACATCGCATTTAGTGTTGCGCCCAGTAAATGACTTGTAAATGCGGTAAGTTTTTACTCTTTTTACCAAGAGCACAACTCTCTATAGTATTCAAATAAGAGGATCATCATAAACATAGTTGGTAAAAATATTCACTTAAAGTAAAAACTTATAGCATTTACACGTCATTTACTAGGCGCAACACTAAATGTGATGTTTAGTGTAGTTTGGAGATATTAAGTATATGTTGGTACGCTAGTTCCCAAAGGATACTGCAAGCTCAGGTTAAGTTCAGGTATGGTATTTAGCATAGTGAATTTCGATCATTTGCTGTTTGTTTTTTTGTTTTTTTGTTTTTTTTGTTTTTTGTTTTTTTGTTTTTTTTTTGTGTAAGATGTGACGTTCGTGTTAGGCATGCTTGTAGGAATCTGTGAATTTGAAGAAGTCATACTTTTAGGATATAGTCTAGTATGGAATTTGCAAAAGATTGTGAGAGTTTTATATTTGATATATTTTGGGGTTTTTTTTCTCGTTTTTAGTTGCGATGGCAAGTGGAGCACCAATTGGAAATGTATCCTCGAGTGCTATTCCTACAGGGAGGAAGGCATTTGTCCCACTGGCATTGGTGACCATTCTCTTCTTCTTGTGGGGTTTTGCTTATGGATTACTGGACGTTTTGAACAAGCATTTCCAAGAGGTTCTTCATGTGTCCAAGCTCAAGTCCACGGGGCTTCAAGTAGCTTATTTTGGAGCGTATATTGTGTTTCCACCGATTGGGACGCTGATCGTGAAGAGATTTGGATATAAAGTCTCTATTTTGGTTGGGCTTATGCTTTATGTCATTGGAGCGATTCTCTTTTGGCCGTTTGCTCAAATCATGAGTTTTGGAGGATTTGTTGCTGCAACATTCATCATAGCATGCGGATTGTCAAATCTTGAGGTTGCAGCAAACACTTATGTCACAGTTTTGGGGAAAGCTGAATCCGCTTCATTCCGGTTGAACTTTTCCCAATCTTTCAATGGGTTGGGAAGCTTTGCGGGGCCTTTGATTGCATCAAAGTATTTCTTTGGTTCGGAGCATGCAGGCAATTTGACTTCGGTCAAATACATCTATGCTGGGATAGCATGTGGAGTTTTTCTTGTGGCTGTTGGCTTCTTCTTTGTAACTCTACCAGAGATTACAGATGACATGATGTCAGTGGACTCTGATCTTCCAACAAAACCTTTTTACAAGGAGAAGCATTTTCTTGGCGGAGTATTGGCGCAATGGTTATATGTTGCTTCACAAGTCACGGTCGCAACTTTCTTCATCAACTTGGCGAATGAAGATGGTATACATTCAGATTCAAAGGCTTCTCAACTCTTGTCTTATTCTTTGATTCTTTTTACTGTTGGCCGCTTCTTTGCTACATTTCTGATGAGGTTCGTTCAAGCTAGGTATATCTTGGGAGTTTATGCAGTCCTTTGTACACTTTTGTGTGCTCTTTCAGCTGGCCTACATGGGCTCCCAGGCATCATATGTATAATGATACTCTTCTTCTTCGAGTCATGTATGTACCCGACAATCTTCACACTAGCTCTTCAAGATTTAGGGAAGAGTAGCAAGACAGCAGGAGGTTTCATAGTGATGGGTGTCGGTGGTGGTGCAATCTTCCCGCCTATTGAAGGTGCTATTGCAGACAAAGTGAGTACTAGAATTGGTCAAATTGTACCAACATTGGGATTTTCTTATCTCATTGTTTATGCATTCTTCCTTGCAAAACCACCAAGTCAACCACTCAAGGATGTTGAATCTCATTGAGTTAGACTCTACCAAGCAATAGATTATGATGGTCTAGTTAGTTAGGATACACTAACTAGAAATTTTGAAAAGATTCAATACTATGTATCATACATATTATATGAGTATATATTATATTTTACATTTAACATGTGCCTCCACTACTTACTATAAAAATAAGCTGGATTACTTGACATGGTCGAAACCCCTAAACCCTGACCCACATTCAAAAGCATAACAAATATCCAATTGACCACAGCAAACCAAAAGAACCCTCCCGCCAAAAATCAACTCTCAAAAGAGAACACCAAACAAAGACCTCCACCAAATCCAAGCCAAAATCAAGCCCACCCGTAGATATCAGCTGCATACATGTTCATTTCACTTGTATCGTTTAGTGGACAGTACTATCAATTGACATGTAGGTGTGGTTGACGACAAAAATGTTGCTTTTAATGTATAAGGCAGTCTTGGTTTGGGATCTGCTCTTTCTAAGTATCTCTACAACGCCTGAAATCAATAAATTACTGAAAGTACAGCCAAAAGATTTGTGGACAGTGAAGCATGAGCCAGAGTCACAGTAATTTCTAGCGTCATGGCAAATTGATCCGATATTCTCACCATAATGTTCCGCAGATTATTGTGTCTAGTATCACACTTAGAACTGCACGTACCATTGTAAGCGAGACACGGAAGCACAAGCCACATTGCAAAAGAGTGCAGATCCGAGCCCCAATTGCTCAGTAAAATAGGAGCTTTTTGCAACCACAAGAATTAAGTTTTCACGGTTGAGCTTCCAAATGACCAGAATGTTTGAAGGCTTGAAGGCTCTAAGGGCACTGTCATTTTTCAGCGCCAATTCTCCATCACCCACTATTTCACCTAAGTAGCCTCGTTCGGAAAAAACCACGAACAAGTATCTGACAGCTCTGGGAAAGCTATGAAATGTCGTGCAAACTCCAATATCGTACAAAGGACCTATTGGTGTGCATATTCAACGACATAATTCTGCAACTCTTTAGTGTCTAGACGAGCATGTTCTAGTCATTCCCTGAGGCTCGATTTTCAAGCTCAAGGAGCTTAATGGAATCTTTTATATGTGCAATCAAACCTGCTCCTTCAAATTGCACCGGCCACACATACTTCACCTGGAATGGAAAGTCAAACTAAGTTATATGCATGCAAACTCGCCTGTAAAGCCTAATTGATAAACTCACGCCTCTGATTTTAAAAGGAAGATAACTAGTCTGCTAAAGCGAAATGGACAAAGTACGACTTGGGAGGGGAACTAGAAAGAAAAAGGCGTACATGAAAATGGTTGTGCGCAAGAAATGGTATTGCAGCCGAGTGGAAATTCATGTCAACCTTATTCCAGCTCACTTGCTGCAAGCCTCGTATCATCTCCTCTGTCCCATAGCAGAAAAGGAAATAAACAAAGCATCCTCAGTTAATCAAATCTAGGTCACAATAGATATACAAGTAAAATAAATTAATGACAGACATTACCTTCGACAGTTTTATGATAAGAGATGCCAATTATTGAGCTTCTAGGTGCAATTTGCGCAATCGCTTTCTTCTTCGCAGTTTCTGGCTTAAACTTCGGTTTGGCGCTCGCTACTGCAGGGCAGAATGTTTCGCTGACAATGTGTCGATAGCCATCTAATGACCTGTGAGGCGGCTGCACACTCAAGGAAAAGATTATCAGTACTGTAGTGCATTACTCCCTATATGAGAAGCAGTTCAAAATAATGGGAGCCAAGGAACATACTGAAGTCAGCTCAGCCTCTCTTCGTATAGATGATGTCCGCCAACCCACCATCTCTGAAATGATCAGTTAAGTGATCAATGTGTACTTTCACAAAACTGAAGTGATAGCTTTTGTAGCTTCTATAAACAATGTACAATACTTTGAAAAACTGGCATCGACACCCGGATCAGGAAGAGGATACGGTCAAAGGTGACATTCGCATATGTCACTCTTGAATTGAAAGCTCGCAGTGCAGATCTGCAATCTCAACCAGGACACGAACAACCATATGACCAAAGATGCAAATATTCATGAGTACTTTATGCTTGCCAATATCTACGCGTTCATGTCCAGAGATTGCTTACTAAACTGCCTAATTTAGGAGAACTGCGAATAGTGAATAACCTAACGAAGCTGTCATCTCCAACAGCGAGCTTCACACCTTGCAGAAATTGGATATGATGTTCAGTATTGGTTAGAATGCTTACATGAAGCGACCTTCACTGCAATCGGTGGCCATTCGCAACAAGAGAGGGGACTCATCGGGCTCTCCATCTGTAAGAAACAGCTGCCGCGCTGTCCTCCCCACAGTGAACACGGCTGCAAGCTCCTCCAACACCGGCATTCCAAAAGCCATGGGTAGCTGTAGCAATCTGCCCCTCAGTTACAAAGACCGACCTGCTTGAAATGGAAAATTAAAGCGCCCCATGGATATCAACGACTGCAGCTCCTACACAGAAAAACGTGGAATCGCTTCAAGTAGGCAAGACATACCGACTTGTTCCCTCGCATTCCCAGATGCGGAGTGGCGATGGTGACGAACTGCACGGGCTCAAGACCAGCTATGGTGCAGTCCTTGGGGTTGTAGAGGCTGGCAATGGCGTAACGCTGGAAAAGACCTCCCAGTGAGTGTGCCAGAAAAGATATCCGCTTCAATCCAGGTTTCGTCCTCGCGATCTGCCACACCTGGAAATTCCCTTTTAAAGCTCAGTACGATGTTTCCATATTTGAACTTAAGAGAATTAGGATTCAGCTCACCTCATCTGCCAAGCGCTTTCCAGCCAAGTCCACTCCAACAAACGTTTGGAACGTCGGGTTGGCGCTGCTTGCTGCAATTCCAAAGCGAAGATATAAGCATGATTTGCAATTCAAGAGGAAAGTCTTGGTTTGGAGAAAAAGAACCCTTACCATGAATCAAGAAACTGCTCCCAAGTTCACTTTGAAATACTTCGGTCACGTCGTCCCAATCTTTAGGGCTGCGAAACACCACAAATCCTTAAACCTGCCGCTGTTGGAAATGAACACACTGCCAAATCAACCGAAGTGAAAAGAAATGCCAACCCTGCATTGATCCCGTGGACGAGAACAAGGAGATGCTCCGCCAACGAGCTCCTCTGGCTTCGTTTCCGATTCCGATTGATCGTGATTGAGCTTTGGACCTGAGAGGAAGTACTGGTTTCACTTCGGAAAACCTCCCCACTTTGCACCATCCCTCGTGCATCTTGGCTCACTACAGGCTTCGCTGCACAACTCAACACACATCAGACATCAGTCCTCAAACACCCAAATCGGACAAGTGCTACAGCTCTCAAAAACTGGAACCATACTTTTCCACAAACAAAACATCGTAGCATGAGAGGCCCTACGCATCAAATATAAATGGGCCCAGAAATGGAGCAAGTTCACTTGAATCCTCTCAACCCACTGATTAACCTAAAAGTTACTATATCACACCCCAAGCCTTGAAAGAAATGCCTGCACCAACATCCAACTGAAATGAAGCCATACAGCGATGGAATCCTCAACCGGGAAGCCTTCTCTATAATACAAAACTACAATCAACTCCTTATCGGCAACATATGTACTAAATTCGTGCATAAAATTTCCAGATGCGAAGTCTAAGCATAGCTGCCAGAAACAAACCGAATCATGCAGCATGGCATCATATTCATCACCTCGAAGCTCAGACGAGACCTTGCAACATCTCCACCGGCTCAGTTTTTTTCTAGTGAACCATGATCCACCAGGTACCGCATTCGCCACAAACTCGGAGCTGGGAATAAGCGCGCTTGCTGCCATGATCAGCAGCTGGAATCTGATCTGATAAGGTAACTATCTTATGTCAGGTTTGTTCCATCACATGACATGATCCATGGAAGTTTCATGTTGTGGGAGAAGTCTTTCAGTTGTTTTGGTTGTGTTGATGTGCAAGCGGAGGTGATTCATGATCTGCAGTGGAGGTTTGTTGATTGAAGCCGCGATCCATGTGCATCACAGGTTTGGCTTTCATGGAGATGTGCTGGATTGCACTCCACGCCGCCCAACTTGTGGAGCCAACCAGTGAGTGAGTAAAAGGTTGGATCACCCAAAACCACTGGACCTAAAACCACATAGTTCTTAGAGCTCAGGAGAAAGAACCTAGGCTGTCACTAAGGTAAGACAACCCAAAACCGATTGGCGACCGAAAACTGACTGGCGACCCCAGTACTGTAGTTGGGTCGCGCACATACTCACTAGCGGGGCAGGTTTGGTGCCTAATCCATGTCCGATGAGAAAGAAACGTCCTGACATGCTGAACAGACCAACATGTGAAGCAATTGCTTTTCCCGTGATTTGGCGGCCTAACGGTGGTTTGCTCCCCAACTCGACGTGTTGGTCGGTTCGGCACTTCGGGATACTAACATCCCACCTATGCCCTAGGCTGGTGGATTTGCTCCCAAACGACCCAAATTTGCTGGCCTTCAAGTGGTACTACACACGTACCCAAGCACAGCCCCAACTGGAACTCAACGTCATTGGTGGGCCCCAGGTGACCTAGAAAAATCTAGGTCTAATAATGAAAATTCTACTTTGGCTTGTGTGAACGCAGCTCGGTACTATCCTCTCAGGAACGCATTGGGAACTCATAGGAAATGCAATAGAACTCTTAGAGAACACTTTGGGAACGTTTAGCCGCCAAAATAATTGTGAAGTAATCGACGTCTTGTATGAAGCAATTGGCAATTACTGTGAAGCGATTGACGTTCAATTTGAAGCAATTAGCTTTTTCTATGAAGTGGTCGGCAATTACTGTGAAGCAATTGACGTTTACTATGGAGACCTAGGCAAAAATCGGTGTCAATTTCAGGAATTCGCAGCAGATATGGTAAACCAAACCAAACTGCTAGCTTGCATGTGCGGGGTGCGGTCTACCGTTGGGCCCAACTTTGGTAGGGCATGTCACTGGCACCGCAGGTCCAGAGGGCAATCGTTCACCAACATGTGTGTAGCCCTACTGCTCCCTTCTATATCCTTCCTAAATTTCAAGGAGGAACTAGAGCTTGTCATCACATGACTTATAAATCCATTGGTCAATGCATATGTCATGTAATTTTCTTCCTGAAATGATGAAATCTAGGAATTTGTATGGAAGGAAGTGGTTTTGGATTGCCAGTCTATTTTGGGTTGTCCTACCTTATATTACTTACGCAATTACCAACTAATACACAAGTGATGTTATGATGCCTTACATTTCCATCGTGAAATCTAGGAATGGCATAGAAGTTGGTGGGGTTAGGTGAAAGGTGGTTTTGGGTTATTCTACCTTATTGTGGATATAAAAAAGGTGAGGTCTTTGGAGGTACCTTAGAATATGCCCTATAGTTGTGAATTTGAGGTCATTTAAGTGGGCTTTTAGAAGGGCTATTTTTAGGACGTGGGAAGAAGTTGTATGTGCTTGTCCCACAAGTCCTAGAAATCTTGCCCTCAAATTTTCTTTAGGCCCATGAGTGACAAGAACAAGTGAACACTAATGTTGAAGCCAAGAATGAGGGCACTCTATAGAAGCTTCACTATAGGGTGCACCTCTATTTTTACAAGGACTCACGGGACGTGTTGATGCAAGTGTTGGTGGGGAGCGGTCAGCATGTTCTTCGGCTTGCTAGTCTAGTGGTTTTCAGCGTTTCAGTGCTCAGTTGCGTGAACTATTTGCGATGCTCTTACTAGCATCTTGGATTGTTTTGGGATATGGATTGAAGACAAAATGGGCCTATTTTTAATTTATTGTGGATATTGGGATTGGATGAAAGCATTATGAGTAAAAGAACCCAAAACCACCAACTCCCCTAAATCCACCAACTTCTATGTAATTCCTAGATTTCATAATGAAATAGTAGGCCTTCATAACATCACTAATGAGGTTTTTTTTTATCTTAGGGGACATGATTCAAGTCCTAATTAGTTATATGTACCTTTGGTGGCATTTCATGAAATTCTGTATATGGAAAATCTTTGAAATTTGGATGTTGTTATGGATCAATGTTTGTTGAACGTTGCCAAAGTAATGGATGTCTTGTTTATACACGTTGAATTCATTCTTGTCACCCTCAATAAATCATATCATCATGATTTATTTAATATCATGGATTTTAATTTAATATATTCCAAGCATAATCAAAATTCTAGATCCAAAGCAGAATAATAATATTATGTTGGATTACAAATATTTCTATTTAATTCAAAATGGATTCATTACTATATGAGCATCTCCACTATGGCGACACTTATCCTAGCAGAAATGCTAGGGGACGCCTCCACGTAAAGATGCCCCACCTTCTGATTCCAGATGTAAGCTACAGCATAGGTCCGGGCAACAAGGTCGCTCACGCAAGGCCGAGGCACCATCTTTATTAGCCCTCGTTGTTTGTTGCGAGCCGCAAGTGCATTAAACCGTCCGAGTCCCGTAGGATTATATCTAAATTCAATTACATGCACGGTTTGCTTATTCACATGCCTTTTCAAATGCAAGAACCGCCGCAACCACTACCGCCCTGCCATGTGACGACACGAAAGTGGTAGGCGTACCTGGAATATTTTACGTCCCCACGTCAAAAGCAAGAATATCTTTGACCCCGCGCCACGCCGGAGCAAGCCCCTAGAGGGAGATGGCGGCACACTTGGGCACGATGGGGGGCCCATTTGTTGAAGATCCACCAGCCCGGACATTCCTATTGGGACAGCGAGGCTTGATGGAGATGCTCTAACACCTTTTTACATCTCTACATGACATTTTGGCCTTAGGGCGGCATTTGTTATTTTGAGCGGGTTCCTACGATATCACTACATTCATGTTTCACATTGCACTTCTAGAATAAAGTTATGGTATATTAGTGCAAATTTGTTGGACTTTTTTCGTCCTAAGCATATTCAATGTTTTTGCTACAACCTTCAATACACGTTGAGATTTTTGGCACGGATACAAAATATCATTTTGTTTGAGATTGTCAAACAAAAGTATTGCCTTTAACATAAGAAATTTGTTTTAACATAGATCAAACAATTTTGAAGTAGTGAACATAGTTCTTTGTAGAATTGTTTCAAATATGCTACATCCGTCTTCTACCTCTAAAAACTTGTGTTCAAGCAAGTGACATCATGTAAAATATGATGGTATAAATCTAGAACTTGTGTGATTATATAAATATTTGGCACAAGTGAAGTCAAAGTCTGTTTGATCTCTAGTACCTTTTTAATTACTTCAAATAGTATAATATACCAATTAGTGCGGTCAATTTTTGTGAGCATGTAATTTTATTAGCTTAGATTAATACCATATTGTAAAAAAATGGACAAAAAATTGTTTGTTTCCATTCCAACTCTCTACATAAGATTAGGCCATTTCAAAGTGTTTTTGGTGTGAAATTGTTAAGGAATTTTAGAGGATTGAGAAAAATATTGTATTAAACACGCAATTAAGCAATTATGCACTTGGCCATTTAAAAGTGCACTTGGGTACAACGACGGCCATTGCAAACAAAAGTGGCAAAATTGAAAAAAAAAATGTTTTTCAAAGAAAAAACGTTGAGCTTTTGCAACAATATTATGTACAATCATGGTTGTTAATATTGGAAGCAATTTTTTGGCATTTTCAACTAATTTTTGGTGGCCCCCCGTTAATACTAGATAAATGTGTATTTAATATAGTTTTACAATATTTCAAAGATAGATTTGAAGGATTGTAGTATACAAACAGGCGTAATCCCAAAAAAACATACTTTATGCAAGGGTTGGAAGTTGATTAAAAGATATTCTACGTGGTACATAATGCATACAATGGTGGAAACTAAATATAGATGCTTCTACAAATGGACTTAGCACCAATAGTAAAAACACCTTTACTCTATAGGATTAATGATATAACGTCTAACATCACCCTTAGAATATACTACTCTTACACATACACTATATATCAATTACCATACACAACTAGTATACTCTCATAAAGGCACACTATCTACTTCATAGAATTTAGGGCTACTTGCAAACGGTCGTCATCGATAGCTTGGGTTTGCATTGCAATATATTGTAGTATGTGAGCATTTGCCGATTGAAGAATGCGAATCATGCTTTCAACCTGCACTCCCAATACATTGCGCTTTCTCCACCCGCTGGCCCTAGACATGGTTCTTTCCGGTGTGTCTACCCAAGAAAGCATATTGTCCCTTTGGATGTGTGGCCGTATCGAAGGAGTCTGAATCGTGCGGCTCTCCATTATCAATATTGAAAAAATCTGAACATTATGGCTGCACGTTAGTCAAAATACATGTACTAATTGTTAACCTTCAAAGCACCATTCATCTGATAAAATATATGTTTCTAAACACATATATAAAAAACTTTTAAAACCAAGTAAACTGAACTCTCGTAATTGACTCAGCCTAGGGAAGAAAATGAACCATGTTGTCTATTACAAAAACTTTAATCCTTCAATCCGTATTGTCAAATCTTTTGAAAGCTTCTGAGTATGTTACTAAACCCTTGAAGAAACAAGGCATTTTCACAACAAAATACTTCACAATTGTTCATTCTAGTAAAATGACTACTAAAGAAAAACATAATTTTTGACACATCTAATTATATGACTTCAATTCATACTTATTAGCCATTAAAGGACCAAGTGTCCGGAATTGACAATTTGAAAGATCAGCCAGACTCCTATGGCGTCAATTTCTAACATTTTTCTATTAAACATGTACTGTAGATGGGCATTACTAACACCTTAATGGGAGATGAAATTTTTCTCCTATCCAATTTTCATGACAAAATTCTAGGCTTTTCAGTTTTATTTGGCAAAATCGGGCACGTCGGGCACCTGAAAAAACATTTATTAGGATATTCTATTGAAAGTGAGAATTTTAATACTAGCAAGTAATATTGTTTCCTTTCATATTGTACTAAAACTTATTATCTTTAGTGAAAAATAGCATATTAGCCTAAGTCAAACATTCTCACACATGGTAACACATTGTCGGGAGAGGTCCCAAAAAACTTCTTCCTTTGCTCATAAAACTTAGAGGTCTTTGTATTTTTTTGCCCTTATTTATTCCACATCAATATGTGGTGTGAACTTTCCTATTGACCATTTGGATTGTCAATCTAAAATATCTTAAGTTCACAAAAAAATAAAACGTTAATTGAGAATTTTTGAACCTCGACTTCTTGCATAGTTGTTTTGAATATGCTACTAAACTCTTCTACATCTAAAAATTCGTGTATAAGGAACTAACATCATGTTTAATACGATGGTATTGGATTTAGATATTGTGTAGTGCAATAATTTGATACCAAGTGAAGTCAAAGTCTATTGATTCGGTAAACGCAGGAAAGAAAATGAACCATTTGCTTGACTTCAAATACCATAATTTTCTGATTGGTGCGGTCATACTTTATAAAAAAAAATTGAATATGTAATTTACCACGTCTTCATTTAGATCGTACGGTAAAAAAAAGAGATAAACAATTTTTATTTCCTTCTTTATACATTGCACTAGAATCAAACAGTTTGAAGTGTTTTTGATGTGAAACTGTCACAATACCTTAGGAGTTAAGCACGTCCTCACAAATTTTCGTAAATTTTCACCGCACGGATTGAAAGATTATAGTGTTCAAAGTACAGAATACATAATGTTAAAGTACATTACCATCCTATTAATTTTGATGTTATTTCTTTTTACACGAATTTTAAGAGGTAGACAAAGGGTGTAGCATAGTCAAAACAGTTGTACAAGGAGTGGAGATTCAAAATTTACCATCCTATTGTGCTTTATTTTTTGATGACCTCATCATGTTTTAATATGAGAATTCAAATGTTCAAAAAGAAGGTTTACACCACATCATTTTATAGAGAAAATAAAATGAAAATTATATGAAGATCTCTAAGCTTTATGTGGAAAGGAAGAAGTTTAGTTTGTACCTTGCCTAACAATGTGTGACCATGTGTATGTGGAATTGACTTAGGTTAATGTAGAAAATTTCACTAAAGACAACAAACGTATTTTATTGATACGAAAACAAATAATATTACTTACTATTATTGACACCATTAGAACAAAGGGATTGTACATCCACAGAAAGGATATTCTACAAACAATATAGTATAGAAGATCGATCAAGAATCAATCTGAAATATGTATAGAAATAATTGATTACCTCAAAGTATGTTGCAGGTGTTAGTGATACAGACATCATTGTTTGATGGCGTTCAACATTAAATCACCATTCCGTTCTTGTTGTTGGACATGTTTTCAACTCTTCCAAGAAACCTGCAAAATGTGCATAAATTTTTTATGGTGATTTGTTAAAATCATATGATAAAAACTAACAAGTATCTTCATATTATTATTTATATATTATTAGACCAAAGGTTTAATATAATATGTAAAAAAATTATACAGTAGAAAAAACAAAGTCAAAAGTCAAAAGTCAAAAGTTAAAATTGGACAAATCAGTTTGAGGCACAAGGTTTGAACTTCCACTTAAGGTTTCTTTACAAACCCTAGAGGTCTCTTCTCTTCCCAATTTCAAAGGTGATCTCTCTTGCAATCATGTTGAAGCCATGTCAATTTTTATTTTCATGTACTAATTTTTGTGGGCTTTGCATGTGATGTGCAGACCGGAGGAGGAAATTTGTGCTTAGAGGGAACTTATGGGAACAAGGTAAGTTTTCCTAACTTTGTTTATTTGTTGAATTAGAAATAGGCAACCCAAAGTTAAATGATAGTTACAATTTACAATAGCGTAAGGTGAGGCAAAATCAATCTATAAGCACACAAAAAGGACACCAAATAATATGTTCAAATCAAATTTAGAAGAAGTTGAAAGTTTATAAAAGGTGGAAAACATCAACTACATTAACCCCTAAGGTACCAAGACAGTTTTACACCAAAAACACTTCAAAATTAATGGATTCTAATGCAATGAATAAAGAAGGTAACAAAAACTTTGATTTTTAGTTCTGACCGTAGGATCTCAATAAAGGCTTATTAAGTAATACATGTACAAAATTTCATAAACTTTGACTGCACGGATTAAAAGATTATAGTGTTTGAAGTCAACCAAATGGTTCATTTTCTTCCCTGCGTTTAGTGGATCAGCAGACTTTGACTTCAGTTGGTGTCAAAAAATTTCACTACACAAGGTCTAAATCTATTACCATCTTGTTAAGCATGATGTTAGCTCCTTACACACCAATTTTTAGAGGTAGAGACGGGGTGTAGCATATTCAAAACAAGTGTGCAAGGAGTGGAGGCTCAAAATTTGTTAATTCAAACTTTAATTATTTTTGAACTTAATATGTTTTTGATTAATAATCCGAATGGTCGATAAGAAGGTTTACATTACATACTGTTGTGGAAAAAATAAAAAGTGAAAAATATGAAGATATCTAGGTTTTATGTGGAAAAGAAGAAGTTTTTTTGATACCTTGCCCGACAATGAGTGACAATGCATGAAAATGTTTGACTTGGGTTGGTATGCTATTTTTCACTAAAGACAAGAACTTTTTTTTGACAACATGAAGGGAAGTAATATTACTTGCCAGTATTGAAAATCTCACTTTCAATAGAGTGTCCTATCAAAAGTTTTTGGAGGTGCCCGAGGTGCCCGCCCTCCCCATTTAAAATTCAAAACCCTATAACTTTTTCATCAAATGTCCAATTTTGGAAATAATTGTTTTTCCACTGATCTCTTGGTAATGTCTTTCTATAGTAAAAATTTTAAAGTGGAATGTTGGAAATTGACACCATAGGAACCTGACCGGACTTTCAAAAAGCCCTTTTTGGACACTTGGTCCTTTAGGGGTTAAAGATGATATTTAGTGTAACCACACTAATGTTTTTGGATAAGTAATAACATTTTTCTTTAGAAGAAGATTTTTACCGAGGGCACGCTTATCAATACTATTTAAAGAGAGTTATCATTGTTAACATAGTTGGTAAAAATATTCGTCAAAATTAAACACTTATAGCACTTTTAAACAAATTAGTGTGGTTAACACTAAATATCATCTTTAGTGTACTGAGTGACATCAAAACCACTACAACTGAAGCCATGTGTAGCTACACAAATCAGCCCACAAATTCAAACCCTAGCCGCCACAAAACAAAACCCTAGCCGCCGCCACTAGGAATCCAAACCCTAAACTAAAAAACCCTAGCCATCGCGTTCCCATGAGATCCTAGACGATCCCATGGAATTCCGTAGACTAGAGGTGTGCGCGCGCACACCCCCAACTGCGCACACCCCCAACTACTGGTGCTCCTCCATCTAGCACATCCGGACGAGATCTTGGACAAAAATTTCTGAGAGCATTAGCAGCTGATAATTCTGAGAGATGAACACGCTTACATGAGGATCAATGATTCGAATTGACACACTATCGGAGCAGACGTGGAGTCATTGGAGCGGATGGTTGGATCTATAGAGTCTCACAACGAGGAGGCCAACTCCCCTACATCTGAAAGCAACGAGAAGTAGACGAGAAGAACATCCCTGTAAAGATCAACAAGCTCGGTTTCCTCTTGTGAGCATAATTTCAGTGAGATTAGATTAGGAACGGAGCGCATGAACTAGACTCGCGCGAGACAGAAGAAGCGCTGGCACGTAAGCGCAAGAACGTATACTCCCTGCTGATCATCGTGCACTCGCAGCGAAGCTGCAGAAAAGAAGGCCCGAAGATACTTCCACCAACTAGGCGACGGTCGATGCGGCGCAACTCCAAGAATTACCTGTGAAGACGTCGGGTCATCTTCACCGTGACGTCTTCAGCGGACGTCAGGTCATCTTCACAGGGTCGGGTCATCTTTAACAGACTTCAGGTCGGAGGTCATCTTCACAGGTCATCTTGACAGGGTCGAGTCATCTTCAACGGACGTCGGGTCAGAGGTCGTCTTCGCAGGTCATCTTCACAGGGTCGGAGGTAGGTGCGGAGGTCTTCACAGCAACGTTGCTCGTCGTCTTCACAGGTCATCTTCACAGGGTCGGAGGTAGGTGCGGAGGTCTTCACAGCAACGTTGCTCGTCGTCTTCACAGGTACCACGTGCGGCCTTCACCCGCGCGCAAGTTTCCCGACCTCGTTGCCATTAGTACTTGGAACGGCGCAAACACGGAGGTCTGCGCAGGACTCGGGTCGGCGGAGGTTGGCGCAGACGTGCAGGTTGGCGCAGACGCGATGGTCTGTAGAGGTCGGCGCAGAATCCCTCTCTCTCAAACCCCTCTTCCAAACCCATCTCTCCCGAATTCTAGCCGCCTACATCTTCCCTCTCCTCCTCAACTCTTCTCCATTGTCCTCCCTCACAACCTCCCTCACAATTACTGCCAGGGGTGTGCGTGCGCACACCCCTCGTAGGACTACCCAACGGTGCAATGGATTGATACCCGCATTTTGAAATCCTAATCCGAAACCCTAAAATGATACCCGAAGTTCATATTGTGGTTGATAACCGGGTAGTGGTACCCAGGAAGTCATACCCTGCTGGTGATACACTTGTTATTGATACCCAATGTACATTGGTCCATGAATTATGTTGAGAATATCTCATCCAAAAATCGTAAAAAATGCTTGTTTTTGTGCAATTAGCAAGGAAGAAAGAGTAAAGTTTTTTTTGTGGTTCCAACCGTAGGATCTCAATAATGACTTATTCAGTAATATGCTCACAAAATTTCATAAAGTTTAACCGGTCAGATTGAGAGATTATAATGTTTGAAGTAGAGAAAAGGCTCATTTTCTTCCCTACGTTTTCTGGATCAGCAGACTTTAACTTCAATTGGTGTCTAATTTTTGCACTATAAAAGGTTTCAAATAATTACCATAATGTTAAGCACGCTGTTAATCCCATGCGTACCAATTCTTAGAGGTAGAAAAAGAGTGTAGCACATTCAAAAACATTGTGCAATGAGTGGAGGTTCAAAAATTCTCAATTCACGTTCGGTGGGTGGTATATATTTATATATTGGCTGGTCCATATGATATGTTTGATTTTGGAATCCCTCTGCAATAGTGTGGAATTGCTTGATTATGTATGTTTTTGCATTATAAAATACAGTGAGGTACTTTACATTGTCTTAGGAAATTGCATATATATTTTTGTATCTCTTATACATTGTATTTGTAGTGCAGTACTCTAAAATCTTATAATAACTCAAAACACATTTATAATCTCTTTGGCCACATGATTATTATTTTGTAGCACGATTTGCAAATTAGATTAGAAATCTTATATTTTCTAAAAAAAGGTAGCAAATATAAAAAATATATCACTTATATGAACATGAAGATGTCAATGTTTGACACGACAAACACCAAAATTTTGTCACAAAAAACAAACTAAACTCTTGCCAAATTTTGATTTTTTTAAAGTTAGGAGCAAAAAACTTGCGGCTTTCTACCAGCAATCAGTGCACTTGGCTAAGTGCATAATTGCTTAATTGCGTGTTAGTAGAGTTTTCAAATCATTGTAGAGCATACCCTCAAATTCTTAATGTAATAAATAAGGTTCACAATCATTTCAAATGAATATAGAATGGGTCTTTTGTTATGATATCTTCCTTGTACAAATATGCGATTGTCAAGACATGTAATAAATTATATCAAAAGAATTTTTAAAAAGAATTGTTTTGCTCATACAACTATATAACTAGCAAACAAAATCTAGATATTGATATCAATGGTATTAGAGGTTATCCATGGTACTTTTGAATGCTTTTTAAATAGTTACTATAGTTTATACACATTAAAAATACAAGCAAAATAATGCAAATTTTCCTTTTAAGTTATTAGACATTATTTCATAAAGTTTATCTATATTAAGTTCTTTTTTGTATTCAATAATGTTATGTTAAGTCACATTAAACAATAAATTTATAAAAAATTCAATTAGTTTTAGAAAATGACAAAAAATAAGAGGCTACAAACATTAAACAAATAACATATAATTTTGTAATTTATAAACTTATCAAATATTTAAAATATGTACATGATATAAATTAAATCCAAATTTAAATGAGATTATTAAAACTTAAACTGTACCTTTAGATATGATTTTTTAATATATAAATTTAGCTAAATTAACTTTTTATAGATAACTTCACAATGTAGTAAATTTGATTATGCAAAATATAAGCAATGAGAACTGAAATAAGTTTTGTTGCATTATGATCTTAATGTTATGTAAATGGCAATATAGCAAAAAAATTAAAGATGAAAAATATTTTTTAAGATTTTGAATTGCCTGATGGAATTTTAAAATAGATAAAACTAAAAATTGGCATTAAAATATATATTTTAAAAATTACTAGCACAATTATATCCTTTTATGTTTGAAATGTTTAATGCTTTCATGTATATTCAATAATTCGATATTGTAGTGTATAAAAATTGGTTAATATTTCAAGATGAGAAACTTTAAATTTCAGCATTTATTATCAAGTATGCCCCTCTATACACTGAAACTTATATGTATAGATGAGCCGCTTAAATATAACCTTAAGCGGCAAGGTACTATAGAGATGAATCGTGCTACTGTAGAGTTGACCATTGCACTTTTTTGAGGCGGATACTTTTATTTTGGCTACCTTCATTGTTTTCACTCAAAAACACATAGAAATTAAGGATTCTACCTTTTTTGAAAAATAGTTTTTCTATTTTTAGATCAAGTTATAATAATTCTATTCACTATTTGGATTTTAGATCCAAAAATTATATATTTGTTTAAAAAATCAAATTTTTTTCCTAAGTAAAGAGCGACTTTCTATTCCCCTAGTTGTTGTAAGTCCATTTTTCTTATTGTAAACACCTCCATTATTTGTGATTTCTGGAGGTGTCTACCTCAGAAGGGGGAAGTAGTTCTAGACCACTTACCCTTGCCAAGTACGCATGGACATAGTTGTGGAACAAACATACACTTTATTCATGCCAACCCCCCTCTAGGGACCGACGTCCTTCTTCTTCTTCTTCTTCTTCTTCTTCTTCTTCTTCTTCTTCTTCTTCTTCTTCTTCTTCTTCTTCTTCTTCTTCTTCTTCTTCTTCTTCTTCTTCTTCTTCTTCTTCTTCTTCTTCTTCTTCTTCTTCTTCTTCTTCTTCTTCTTCTTCTTCTTCTTCTTCTTCTTCTTCTTCTTCTTCTTCTTCTTCTTCTTCTTCTTCTTCTTCTTCTTCTTCTTCTTCTTCTTCTTCTTCTTCTTCTTCTTCTTCTTCTTCTTCTTCTTCTTCTTCTTCTTCTTCTTCTTCTTCTTCTTCTTCTTCTTCTTCTTCTTCTTCTTCTTCTTCTTCTTCTTCTTCTTCTTCTTCTTCTTCTTCTTCTTCTTCTTCTTCTTCTTCTTCTTCTTCTTCTTCTTCTTCTTCTTCTTCTTCTTCTTCTTCTTCTTCTTCTTCTTCTTCTTCTTCTTCTTCTTCTTCTTCTTCTTCTTCTTCTTCTTCTTCTTCTTCTTCTTCTTCTTCTTCTTCTTCTTCTTCTTCTTCTTCTTCTTCTTCTTCTTCTTCTTCTTCTTCTTCTTCTTCTTCTTCTTCTTCTTCTTCTTCTTCTTCTTCTTCTTCTTCTTCTTCTTCTTCTTCTTCTTCTTCTTCTTCTTCTTCTTCTTCTTCTTCTTCTTCTTCTTCTTCTTCTTCTTCTTCTTCTTCTTCTTCTTCTTCTTCTTCTTCTTCTTCTTCTTATTTCTGGCGTGCAATGACCTAACACAACGTAGAACATAGATCCATTGATTTTATGCAATGTGTAATGGAAAAATATGCCATTATCTCGAGTCAAAGTACATTGATCTTGTCCGGGCATAGTAGAAACGAATCAATTTTGCACTCTTCAAATGCATATATCTTTCAATCCGTACGGTCAAATTGTACAAAAATTCTAGGGTTTCTTCTTGTAGTAGTTAGCTTGAAGATCCAATGGTTTAAAATAGTAAGAAAGTGTTCAAATAAGTCTAATAATATCTCATTTCAAAGTGGCAGATTTGGGGTGGTTTTGGTGAAGCACAAGGCCCGGTCTTTTCGCGGTTAAATTGATCACAATATGTGACACGTCAAAAGGAATGATTCATGATTTTGGGATATGATACTTGGTTATGTGCATATAAAGAGTCTACACTAAACATCGCATTTAGTGTCGTCTACACTAAATACGAACCCTTACACTAAATGTAAGAATTACAATTAGTGTAATGACACAACATTACACTATATGTGAATGGCAATACAAACGGGTGTTTTTTTTTTTTTTTTACTTGTGCACAATTAGTGTATAAAAAAGCTTGCCGCAGTTTATAAAATCACTACTAGTGTATGAAAAAGCTTGCCGCAGCTAACACTAATTGTGAACAAGTTTGCAAATAGTGTAGTAGGGTAATTACACTATTTGTGTGACTACACTTAATGCGATGTTTAGTGTAGTGTATAAAAGTGACTGTAGCCAAAGTACCACTAAAGTAAGCCTGCCTAAAACCGCCAATATCCCATGGCCGCCAGCTACTTTTTCACCAAAAACCGCCACTATTTTGCACATGTAACCGACTCTCTATTTTTAATGGTGGGAGAAAAGGATAGGGTGGCATGAATTGGATGCACAGTTGGTGGTTTTAGGAAAATGGGATCTTCTAGACTTATTGTACATGCAAGAGTGGAGAAAATGGAATATTTCTAGAATTAGTTTATGGTTGACTCATTGCCGGTTTTTAGTTGTTATGCATGCGGTTTTAGGCCATTTGTGGGAGGGTCATGGCCCCCACCTACTGACAGTGACCCAACATTCTTCACATGGACCTTTGAAAAATCATAACTAATTCACATTTAATCGGAAAAATATAAAATCACTTGGGTTGAATTTGTAAGTCTATTGGCTACTACTGAAAAATAAATGTAATATTGTTTGGGCTTTCTATACATACACATTGCTTAACTTGGCGGTTTTAGGCATAACGACCTTACACTAAACATCAAATTCAGTGCAGTTACTACGATGTCCTTCGACGTAGATCACACAGGCCAAGAAATATGGATCAAGTGCCAGAACGCTTCACATTTGGACGAAGCAGCAAATGCATGGCGCGAGGGACAGATGGCCGTAATCACAAATGCCACGTCCTCGGGTCACACAATATTTAACATAATTTACAGGTCCAGTTCTCTTCTTCGTTAACAGGCCATTGATCATTACAACACTTGCTGAACATTCTCTTCTATCGATTGACTACGTCTTTGTACGAGCAGGCTAAGATTTTTCTGAATCCAGCAAGACCTTCAGTTGCAGTTCGGAGTAGAATTCTTTCATACTAAGCTTCATTGTAGCTAGCTGCTGTTGTTGATCGATTTTCAGTAGTTGAAGATGGCGGAAGTGTTGCCTTCCGGTGACAAGATCAAGGACTATGACACGAGAGTGGACCCCGACGCGCCCAAAGAAGTTGCAGAGGTAGACTCACGTCCTATCTCACATGATACTTCACGAATCACCATGAGGATAGATCTAGAATCCGTGTTTCCCATTATCAGAAATAATTTAGTACTATCACCATCTAGATGATTCATGGCTGTGAATTCACGTGTACTGATGTCGATCTTCTTGAGTAGCTAGTCACTATTTCTTCAACATGATGAAACGATCGATATGGAATTCGTTTCACAACCGATTGGCAGTTTCTTGCAAGTTTCTGGCAGTTTAGGAAGCCCTTTCTAAACATAAACCTGTAGTGTACGAAGGACCGTTAATGGACCCGAAACACTCGGTGTGAATGAGAATTACCCTCGATGTGAATTGATTGTTTGAGCATGTGAGATTTGCAGGAGCAAGCAGCGAAGAGGCAGAATTCGCACAGCATTCTGGGTCACTTCTCCCTGGTGCAGGTCCACGTGATCACTCTGATCCTGGTCCTGGCCTCCAGCGGTCTGGTCCCGCTGCTAGACCTGGCGTTCGCCGTCCTCACCACCGCCTACCTGATCTTCCTCAACATCTCCATCTTCCAGCGGCCCATCCGCGGCGCGCCGCCGCCCGACGTGCTCGGTAAGATGGGCCTCGTCCAGCGCTGGACGCTCTTCACCGCGCTCATAGGCCTACTCCTCCCGACCGGGTACGTGCTGGGCGGGTTCGTGCACGGCGACCAGGCCGCGCTGAAGGCCGCCGCGCCGCACCTGTTCCTGCTGGGCTGCCAGATCCTGACGGAGAACGTCACGTTCCGGCACGGCGCGGTGTCGCTCCCCGTGCGCGCCCTCACGCCCGTGTTCTACAACGTCCGGCGCCTGTTCACGCTCCTGGACTGGGTGAAGGTGGACATGAGCAAGGGCACGGACGCCGTGGGCATGCACGGCGCCGGCACCGGCCCGTTCTCGCCCGAGCAGTGGATCATGTTCGGGCGCATCCTCGCCTTGACCAACTTGGTCGTGTGGTCGCTCAACCTCTTCTTCTTCCTCATCCCGATTTACCTTCCGCGGGCGTTCAGGAAGCACTACGAGCTTGAGTTCTCCGCGGCTGAGGCGCGGGCCAAGGACGCGCAAGACTCTTGAATTTGCTAAAGAATGTCACAGCGTAGCTGTTTTTTTGTATTGTAGAGAATGGATCTACCCTCGACGAGAGACAATGGTTATATTCTGCTATCTTATGTTGGTCTTTTCCAAAAGTTGGAGATAATCTTTTGTTTTTTTCAACACAGAGAATGGATTTTTATTCTCAGTTTGAGCATGAGTAGGATAAAGTGGGCCAAGACGTTGTAAGTATTGTTCAAGTATATTGAATTTAGGACATATAGAAAAGGATTTTGAGAACTTTCATTGGTGTTTAATGTATGGGTTCATCCTTCACTTTAGAATTATGTGATGGTTTGACCTCTATTGAAGGATCAAGTGTCAAAAATGGGCTTTTTGAAAGTTCCTATCTTGTCAATTTCTAACATTCCTTTTTGAAATTTTTACTGTAGAAGGGCATTAGTAAAACCTCGGTGGGAGAACAGTTTTTTTTTTTTTCTAAGTCCAACATTTAATGAAAAAGTTATAGGGTTTTGAATTTAAACGGGACACGTCGGGTACCTCCAAAAACTTTTGCAAGAACATTTCACTATTGAATGTGAGATTTTCAATACTAGCAAGTAATATTATTTCCATTTATATTTTCAAAAAAGAGTTCTTGTCTTTAGTTAAAAAAAAATAGCATATAGGGCCAAGTGCATTGATTGCCAAACATTTATTGGAGCATAAAAAAGGGATATGAACTTCGTCATGCTTTCTTTCTTTCCGTTTTTAAATCTCATACAGTCTAGCACCATATTCCTCCTGGCTTGCCTCTTTGGAAAGAGCTTTCAAGAAAACTCTATTGTCACTCATTGTTAGGCAAGGTACCTAAAAAACTCCTTCCTTTCGACATCAAACTCAGATATCTTTGTAATTTTTACTTTTTATTTTTTCCACAACAATGTGCAGTGTAATATCTTGTTGGCCATTCAGATTATCAATCTAAAGCATAATTAAGTTTACATGAATTGGCAATTACTGAACCTCTACTCCTTGCAAAGTTGTCTTAAATATGCTACACCCCTCCTCTACCTCTAAAATTGGTGTATAAGGTACTACTAACATCATGCTCAGTACAATGGTAATGAATTTAGACCTTGTGTAGTGCAAACATTTGATACAAAGTGAAGTCAAAGTTTGTTGATCCATTCAACGTAGGGAAGAGAATGAACCATTTGCTTGACCTCAAACACTATAATATTTTGATATATGCAATCAAAGTTTATGGAATTTTGTGAGTATGTTACTTAATAAGTCTTATCTGAGATCCTACGGTCAAAACTAGATATAAAAGCTTTTGTTTCCTTCTCTATTAATTGAACTAGGATCCAACAATTTTGAAGTGTTTTTTTGTGTGAAATTGTCATAATACCTTACAGGTTAAAAAAGAACTTATGCTATGAGAAACAAGATGCTTAGAGGAATTTTGGTTTCCAAAGGAGACTAGTGTGAATAAGGTGCCTTTTCATTCCACCCTGAACTATGCTTACAATGGTATTTTTGGTAAAGTAAATACACTAAGGGCCACTTCACACCTAACGCCCAAGTCGAGAGTCCGTTGCTTTCCACCAATGAGATTACTTGAATGGCCAAAGTCCGGCCTCTCGGCCTTCACACCAAAGGCCAAAGTCCGAAGGCCGTCGTCTTCCAATGTGCATACATGGCAGTATTTTTGGAGAGTTTTGGTGCCAAGGCGACAAACTCTCGAGCAAAACTTGGGTCGCCGTTTTTTAGTCGACCCAAACTTCCTTCGAGAGTCCGTCGATTTTTCTTTAGAATAATCAAAATCTGACAAGATCCGGACCATTACTAGATGAAAGAGGCCAAATTTTTTGGCTGATTTTTTAGGCTAATTTTTTTGGACTCAATTTTAATGGCTGATTCTTTAGGGCTGATTTTTTTGGGCATAACGATATGGGGTTTGGACTTTGGACTTGGGCTTTGGGACTTCACACCACAACCGCCCAAGGGCTTCGATATACATATTTTAATGTTTTTTTTAATCCAAAAGTTTGAACTCTCGCCATAGTTTGGGCAGAATTTTGACAGATGGACTCTCGACTCGGCCTAGTGTGAAGTGGCCCTAATACCTCTATTATCGTTGGCTTAGGATCGTTGGCTTAGACCTTGAATAGAACACTGGACACATTAGTTTTTGAGCCCCAGAATTCCCAAACTCCAGTTTGAGCCTGGCTTTATTGAACGCCGAGTGTTGTCACAAGTTCCACATGGGATGTTGTGGGGTGTCAGATCTGATGTGCTTGGTATGAGGTGATGAACTGATTATGTTAGTTTGTATTGCGAGTTTTATGAACTAATGTGCTTGGTATGAGGTAACACAGTGCATGCAAACAAGTACATCAGATCATACCAAGTATAAAACTCATGCACTCTGTTACCTCATACCAAGCACATCAGTTTGCTGATTATGTTAGTTTGTTGCTTGAATTAGTTTGTTCACATGCAACCATGCATTGAATATGCATGCCATAGTCCATGGCCGGAACACATGTGATGTGAAGTAATGGGGGTTCTAGGAAGGGGGGGTTGTTGAGTGGGGTGGAGCCACATGTAGAAGCTAGATTTGGTATTGCCATGAAGCATGGCCCTTGTGGTGTCAGGAAGATTCTTGTTTGTTTTTGGGAGATTTGTGCCATTTGTCGTAACTGACACCTCCATAAAACCCTCAAATCCTGAATTTATTTCACAGGATTACTTTGCGGCTACACTCAAATACAAGTTAGATTTTCAATTCCATGAAAAAAGGAGGACAAAAGACCGGTTCCCTTTACAAATAACTCTATTTTGTAACTTTTTTTCCCAAGAATTAAAATTATTTATTTAAAAGATTCTTTAAAAATGATGAAGGGTAACAAGTACAATATATTGAATCCACCAAAGCTTAAACTTTTAAACTTATAATTTAAAAAGAAATAAAATTCTTGGTGAGGCAAATAGAACACAATATTCAAGAAAATTTCAGTGGGAACCGAACTCCAAAGGAACTTTTGCAGTGTAAACGAGTGAGCCGATCACCAAAGAAACTCTAAACCTAAAGCTTGAGTTCGATTTGCTGGCTATGGCGATGGCGACGGAGTGAATCCGTCCGCCTCGAGAAGTTTGTCGCCATGGCCAGAGGCCGCAAGAGCGACCGTTCTATCGAACTTCACAAGCGCAAGAAAGCCGCGTCGCAAGCGCAGGAGGACGATTCCGTTGCACTGCAGGAGCGACGGCCGAATCCGTTCTTGCGCTCCTGGGCGTGGAAGCGCGAGCACAGGTAACTCACACAACTCCACTTCTGCAAATCCATCAGGATAAGTGTTGGATTATCGATGAGGAGCGGATTGATGCAGGTGCTTGAGTTGCGTGAGGATGTAAGACTTGGTAATGTAGAGAGAGTTTGGCGAAGAATGCGTGAGCGATTTTTTGTACGGATTGAAGAGAGGCTTAATTTATGTAAGAATGCACCGCTGAATGCTGTGTAGAGTACAGTTAGAGTTCGAGTGATGATGAATCGTGAATCGAATGAGTTGCTTTTTTAGTCGCTTGACGAGTTGAGACGACGACGTGCAGAAATGGTGTGGTGCAATATGCGTGAGTGATGTTTTTCTAGTTGGAGAGTCGTAATGACGACTTGCCGAAATAGTTTGGTGCAGTATGCGTGAGTGATTTTTTTTGGAGAGTCGTAAGGACGACTTGCAGAGATGGTTTTGTGCAGTAAGCGTGAGTGGTGTTTTTTTAGTGGGAGAGTCGTAACGACGACTTGCAGAAATGGTTTGGTGCAGTATGCGTGAGTGACCTTTTTCAAGTTTTCTTCTAGAGATTGTGATGGAAGACCTACCTTAAATACATCTAGAATAAGAGCACAACTCACTAACTAGAGCACCAATGCTTTCTGTCATTGCTTCTTGGCACCGCACACAGTTGCAATTGCTTCCTAAAATCTTGAAGTTAAGGTAGTGTTGTACAGCAAAAGATTCCAATATTTTCTTGAAAGACAGCCGAGCGCATTGTAGTTTATTGCGGATTCTTCACCAATTTGGAAAATGCATTGGCCATAGTGCAATGCGACTTCACTGACATTTTTGTGTCAAGGCTTGTGTTTGATCAATTTTGAAGATTGATGCCAACATTGTTTCTAAAACTTACGTTGTAAATGGCGCAGTTCTTTAGCAATGCTTGCTGCTTTTATGTGCGATATCCTTTCCGTATAATTGTGCTGAAAAATGAATGTCAGTTAGAGTCATGTTTTGTGTCACGAATCCTATCTGACGTCCATAATCTGATCCAGGCCTGACAAGGATCGCTTCAAGAATCCTTACCATCATAATGTTACAGTAGGTGGAGAGGGACGGGCCCTGGTGCTTCATCAAGCTCCGTTTTCTACTGCTGGCTTCGCTTCAACAGGCAGGTAACTCAAATCTATGTGATGATTAAAGTGTTTTGAAGGAATTTCGTGAAAGGCAGCATGTCTAGAACTGTAATTTTGATCATAGTGGTATTCAAATATATGATACTTTCGGTTTAATATTGTTTGATGAAGTAACTTGTTTGAATCTAATATCGATCTTCGTAGACTCTTCAATTGTTGCAAAGGACGTCGTTGTGAGCCTCGTTATGGACTTCAGAGTCTCAAACTTACTGTAATAAGTCTTGTCTGCAGTGTGGGATAGTGCAATTGTACTAGCAAAATACCTCGAAAAGTGGCCAGAAACGGTGATTGGAAAACAGTGCATCGAGTTGGGGGCAGGCTGTGGATTAGTAGGTAAATTGTTGAAGCTCTTTGCAGGTCTCATGTATTTTGTTTTCGCTAAGGTTCCGCATTTATTCTTGCAGGAACAGTCAGTTATTCTCAATTGTCTTGCTTTCAACTTTATGGTTACATTAGTCTGTGTGCCATACATCTTTACACGCATGGTCTTGCTACATGTAAAAAAATTTGCTTCTTGCAAAAGAACTGCATGCTCCTTGCAAAAGAACTGGGACATGTAAGTGTGAGAAGAGTGAAAGAATGGCTTTTCCATCAATTTCAATATTCGCCTTTCTATGTGCAGGTATAGCAGCAGCTGCCCTTGGAGCCAAGAAAACGATCCTTACAGATTTTCCAGATAACCTCCCTTTGTTGGACCGGAACGCTGCCGCCAACAACTTGACCGATGTCGCATCAACAGCCCCTCTAACATGGGGTAATGAACTCACTCTAGAGGTATCAAATTTCGATGTAGTATTAGCCACGGATATCATGTACTACGATGATGCTGTGGAGCCATTATTGTTGACATTGCAAGGCCTTTCAGGGAAGAACACAAAGATATTCATAGCGTATGGGAGGAACCGGCAAGCTGAGGTAACCTTCATGAAGGGAGTGGGAAAATCAACTTTGACCATGAGAAAACTTCCAGATTCAGAACTTGACGATGTATATCAGTGTGTGGATGTAGATGTTTATGAGCTAAGCCAGCGAGAAAATGGCATCGTGGTTTGATATCAGTGCCCCTTTTGTACAACTCCTGGTAGTCTGACATCACGCTGGAGCTACTTAGATCTTCTGTGCTGTTGTCTTCGGTTTTCTGATAAGCTTCGTCAGTTATTACAATTCTGACCGCTGCCCGGTACGTGGAGTCAGATTTCTCACTGAAGCCATTGTGACCGAAACGGCTTCATCTTGCTGATGATACACTTCCCGTACATGTGGTATCAAACTTGGATCTACTCCGCATCCTGACCTAATTGCTTTGCCCAAACTTGGAGGCTCTCTCTGCAGACTTTTGTTTCAAAAAGCTCTACGAGTATTTCATTTTCCCTTTATGTTATCTCACTGTGCTAGAGCCTGCATTGGTACAGCTCTGATGCGGTTCATTCCGGGACGTGAGGACCTCATACAAAGTGCACGGTGAAAGGTACCTGGCCCACAATCAACCATCCATTCAATGATTGATTCGCGTTCAGAAATAGTAAAATTCCTGCAAATTCCTAAAAGCCAGATTCTCCAGCCTGTTTAGAATTACGCTGATCCCAGCCTTCCTAACTAGACCAATCCAGGCTCCACCTTTAGATCTTAGTGAAGCCACATCCTCACCGTTCACTGTTGCTTGTCTCCATGCAGCAAGACAAGTCCTAGTAACTGCCTCTGAGAAAGATAAGAGAAAGACATGAACCGTGGAGCCGTCGAGATTGAATTCAGGCTCCATCTTTTGATCTCAGCCGTCGGATGGGAAAGACAGCCGCTGCTGCTTACCAGGGGGATTGTGGGCGGGCGGTGGAGGGGGTAGACTGGTGAGAATTTCGGGTTTGGGGAGGAATATTGCAGCTGTTGACGCGCTGCATTTGTTGGGGGTGATCAAGCAATGCAAGCAATGCTAAGTTGGGCTAACGAGAGATGAGGGCTGGTACGTGGGGACCAGTTTCGAAATGTTCCACGTCGTGAGAGTGTCGCGGGGCGCAGTCGTGGTGAGCCTCATGTGCACCAGTGAATGTTGTGGACTAGAAGTACCTGCAAGTGGAGGATCTGCCCTGCGAGATTCGTGTTTGTGCTCAGCCTTCTTTCTCTCGTCAGGGTTGGTTTAGACGTCAGCGAGCTTTTCTGTGAAGAGTAGTTTTTACAAGGAGTTGGTGGCGCGATACGTTTTGTGGTGGTTGTGAGAGGCCTTTCTGTTTGAGGAATTGGGTTTGGAGAGGCTTTAGGTTGTGAGGATGGGTTTTGAGAATGGGGCTTGAGGTCGTTGTGCCTGAAGATGGCTCAGATGGCGGCGAATTCTTTGGGCTACACGCCGCTGACTGGCGCCAGGAGCTTGTTGTTGAAGTCGTCCGTCGATGCGGAGAGGTTGGGGTCTCTCTCGCGGTTTCGGACGCCAAAGCTAGCTGCTCCGCTTTTCGTTCGCAATGCTGGGACGATGCGATGGAGCAGCCTTGGTCGAATTTCGCGAGCAGAGTATTCCAACGGTGCGGCAAGGGCTGACGGCGGAGCTCCGCGAGAGCCCATTAGAACGTTAATTCTGGACAATTACGACAGCTATACTTACAATCTTTTCCAGCTTCTCTCGGTCATCAACGGAGGTTTGTTTCACCCCAATTGTTATGTAGTAGGGTGCCAGCCGTTGAATTGGGCAGGAGAACCGCAGCGGTAGTTGCTCGGAAAGGCGTTCTCACTCGAGGATTATGATATAGTCTGCTCTTGAGAGGCAGCATTCCAGATCTTACGCAGGAGTGAGAGGTTTTTGCTTTTTCGTACGTTGAGGAGCCAGCGACCGCGTGCGAGGCTTTTTTTTTCACTGATGCTCTACTCTTATGGCAATTAGGGGTTTAAGATCTGCTTTTTAGGGTTTAGGGTTAGAGTCGAAGTTTAATTTTGTTGTTTGACGAGTGCATTCGGGTGAAACAGTAATTGGTAGTCACAAGGCGTTTCTTGTGGTTGAATGGAAACAGCTGTTCCGGTGGTGCTGAAGAACGATGAGATAACATTCGAGCAACTGCGGACACTGCTGTATGAAGAGCGAGCGTTTCACAATGTTGTTATTTCACCGGGTCCAGGCTCACCTACACGTGCTGAAGATATTGGTATGAACCACTTTTGCTGCTCGCCTCTTATCAGATACACTGTTGTAGCCAGGTGATTCCAGGGAAGAGTCACGATCCTGTGTGGCTGGTTTCGATGAAAATCAATGTAAATTGGTGCTCGATCGGTTAGCATATTAGGGTTTTAGTTTGAGATCGGAATACTGGATCTTGACTCCAACTTACATTTTTATTCATTGCTATTTGCTTCTGATCCAGGTATAAGTATGCGGCTGCTTAAGGAATGCCCAGATATACCAATATTAGGAGTTTGTTTGGGCCATCAGGTTCAAAATCCTTACACTCTTACTAATGATTGGGTTTATATATATTAAATGACGGTGCATCAGTCAGTTTGAAGGCAAATTTTAACGCCTGACATATTGGTTGGTTTCGCTGGGTTTTAGGCCCTGGGAAGTTGTCATGGTGCGAAGGTTGTGCACGCTCCTGAACCTGTTCACGGCCGTTTAAGGTGAAGTCTTCAATTTCTATCGTCGATCTCAATGTATCTCCACTTTCTTCTCGAATAGATGTTCTTACAAACGTGGGAGAGTTGCATCAGGTAGATTCTGCGTCGGTTCTTTTCAACGGTACATCTTTGTCGAGTGACGAGAGAGGTTTATGAGATTCTTGTTCATCTCAAAAGCTTGTTACCTCGCTGATAACTTGTGGTTTTTGGGATATTGGCAGTGAAGTTGAACACAATGGCCATCCACTTTTCAACGACATTCCATCTGGAGCTGGCTCCGGATTTAAGGTCGTGACATTCAATAAGTCCTAGTCCCTCCTTGCTTAATAAGGAGACTTCATTTTTAGTCTCAATTGCGTCTGGATGGAATTTAACTCACTCCTATCTTGACTGTCTTTTGCAATTATGGCACTTTCGAGAACTTTTTCTGCTGCTCATCTTATGACATGAACGACAAGCTTAAAGTCTGATTTTCTGTTGCTTTCTGATGTATCTGCCTGGTCATGCTGACCTTGAGTATTTGTACCGTTTAAAGAAGAGGTATGGGCTTCTAAATGGGTACGTCTTCCTGTAGGTTGTGCGCTACCACTCTTTAGTGATTGATGCAGCTACGCTTCCGGAGGATCTGATTCCTACAGCTTGGACAATGCTTTCAGATGCCCCTGGGGTCGATTGTGTAAATGGATCCTCGTCTGGCTTTTCTGATCAGGGATATTGGATGACGGGACGCCCAGCTCTTAGTACTGGTAGAAGCCAGGAGAGAGTGCTCATGGGTATGTCTCATAGAAATCGACCACATCACGGAGTTCAGGTGCATTTTCATTACACTTTTAACTACATATCTGATAGTTCGAGAGTTTTGAGGATACTTTCCGATTCGGATGTATTCCAATACTTCTCATCACCGCTTTTTTCTATATCATACATCATGTGTACTCTATTTGTGCCTCTAATAATTGGTTCGTGTTGACTGCAGTTTCATCCAGAGAGTGTTGCCACAGCTTACGGAAAGCAAATCCTGGAGAACTTTCGCAGGATCACTCAGGAGCATTGGCAGAGACATGAATGGCAACCTGGGAGTAAAGTAATAATATTTGCCTACAAACAACTTCTGTGCCTTTTCATAGTAAACATATGTGTGATGTGATGCTATTATCACTTTGGCAATCTGCATTAGGACTCGAACAAAGAACTCTTGTCATAACTTAACGCCATCTGCTTGTACGACCCTGGAAACTTTATTCTAAGAAATGCCTGTGGCTTTGTCATATTATCACTGCTCGGGACTCACCTATTCACGTTGTTTGTTTTCCTGACAGAGTTCTCAAGCTTTTCGAATTCCTGCGTTGCCAATCAATCAGGGGAATCCCTTCAACTTACCGGATGAATCACGAATCTCTGATTACGCAATGAATTCTAGCGGTGATTCAAGCTCTATTCAATTGAGAGTTTGTTGGGAGAAGCTACCAGGTTATGCCTCAACGGCTGGAGGCTCTGAAAACATTTTTTGTGATTTGTTCGGGAAGGAAGCAGCTCAAGATACGTTCTGGCTTGACAGTTCAACAAGAGAACAGGTATGTGGTTAATTCATGTGGAGTCTTTCAGACATATTTACTGGGTTGCTGGGAAAGTTGTAGGCATGGTGTAGGTCATGAAACACTTCCAGAAGTTATATTTTCTTCACAATGGGCTTGTTAGACAAAGTGACTAGTTTTACGGTCATCGTTATATTCATTTTTAACGGGGAAAAATTCCTATATTTTAATCAGGGTGGAGCGCGCTTTTCTTACATGGGAGGTAGAGGAGGTGTCTTGTGGAGGCGCTTGACGTACTCACTGTAAGAGTTTCTATTAGGATTGTTTTAAAAAAATTAATTTTGATTTTGAATGCACATGGCTAATAGAAGGTTTGAACTCAGCTGTATCTCTGATATCATGAGTGTGCACAGCGGGGGTGCAGGGGCAAGTGGGGTCATTCAAATTGAAGATGCGTCTGGCAACAAAGAAGAACATTTCCTTGAAGACGGCTTTCTTAACTATCTTAACAAGGTATACGCCATTTTAGATAATTAAAAATGTGCAGAGTTTGATGTTTTCAGGGTTGTTCAGGATGGTTGTAGGATGGGGACATCTTTGGTACCTCTCATCTCCATCTTCCTCCTTGCAAGTAGTTTGCTCAAGCTGGTGTTTATCAAGTGCCTGACTCAACGCATATGTAATTTTAATAAAATAAAAAAAGGATAATGAGCTGTAACTAAAATACGGGGTTTGCAGGAGATGGAGTTGGCCTCCTGTGCACAGGCTGATTATGAGGAACTCCCCTTCGACTTTTGTGGGGGCTTTGTTGGATATTTAGGGTAAGTTACCTTTCTATTTATGTAGTCCATCTTTCTATATTGGTCATGTTCTTAATCTCGAATATTTTACTGATGATTCACTGTGGCGCTGAATATATATTTCCAGTTTTTGCGAATCACCTTAAGACTCAATTTAGTTGGAACGTAATCAAGTTGCAAACATCTTTCTCCGCAGATACGAGTTGAAAGTGGAGTGTGGAGTTCGATCAAATCGGCACAAGTCTAGGCTGCCTGATGCGGCGCTGTTTTTGGCGGACAGAGCAGTGGTGGTTGATCATAGCAATGATGATGTCTATGTATTGGCCCTATTCAAGCAAACGACATCCATACGAAATGCAAGCACTGCTGTTGATAGGATGGGCTCCAGCAATGGGAGTTTTTTGAAACAAGGCCAGAATGGTGCAGCGAATGGTTGGAGTCCTAAGATGAATGGCTCTTCGAACGGGAATGGCTGCGCAAATAGGACTGGAAGTTTGCCCCCTGTATTGAATCATGAGAAAAGTGCAGCAGAAGAATGGGTTGCGACAACCCTGAAGAAGATCTCCAGCTTGGGAAAGAACGGTGTACATTTAGCATCTGAGAGGAGGCAGTCATCTCAATTCTCCTCTGTTATTGATACTGGGAAGGAGAAGTTTACTCCTCCTTTCACGTTAGAAAAGTCTAGGACGACGTATATCAATGACGTCAACGAATGCAAGCGTTATATTAATGACGGGGAGAGCTATGAAGTTTGCTTGACAACACAGCTTCGGCGAGAATCACATGACCTTGACACTCTGGGGCTCTACCTTACTCTTCGGAAGATGAACCCTGCCCCATATGCGTCGTGGCTTCACTTTGGTGAACACGGCCCTCAAGTGTGCTGTTCTTCTCCTGAGCGTTTCCTGCGCCTCGATCGTGGGGGAACTTTGGAAGCGAAACCCATCAAGGGAACTCTTCCTCGTGGGACCTCACCAGCTGACGACGAAAGACTCCGCTTTGAGCTCCAACACAGGTATGAATATCTCATGTTTCATTTATATCATCTTTGCTTTTTATCATCTCACTTTCTTTTTGTTACGGCCAATGTCCAGCGAAAGATGTTGAGCCATGTCCGTTGGACTAGCTACTTGATGTTGAGACTAAAACGTTGATAGGTGACGAATCCCTTGCCTTTGCCTAAATTTTAACCAGGCTGTATGATATGAAAAGCGACCATAACCGTTGAAAGAACTCACATGAATCTTACCGACAGCTGCCACTCGCAAACTGTTTTATTTCCGCGACTTTCATTAACTTACTGCGGGTACGAGTTCGCTTGTTTTCCAGTGAGAAGGACTTTGCAGAGAACTTGATGATTGTGGATCTGTTGCGGAATGACCTTGGGCGAGTGTCAGTACCGGGTTCTGTACATGTGCCGAGCCTCATGGCGGTGGAGTCCTACACCACAGTTCACACTCTTGTAAGTACCGTAAGGGGCAAGAAGAGGGACGATGTGACGCCCATCGAATGTATCAAGGCAGCGTTTCCAGGAGGTTCGATGACTGGGGCACCCAAGCTGCGGACCATGGAGATTTTAGATGGAATAGAAAGCGGAGCGCGAGGGATATACTCGGGTACTGTGGGATTCTTCTCATTCAATTCTGCTTTCGATTTGAATATAGTCATTAGAACATTGGTTTTCTCCGACGGGGAGGTGTGCATTGGCGCTGGAGGTGCAGTCACTGCACTCTCGGACCCCGAAGGAGAGTACGAAGAAATGTTGTTGAAAACCAGAGCCCCCATTCGGGCCATGGCCAAATTTGAAGGAGATTATACTACCTCCAACCGTCAAGGGAATAGAGGTGCAGCTGCTGCCCTACCCAATTGAGCTGGTTGGTTGGTTTCATATTCGGGCGTCTCTCGCATTCGCTTCCTTATCGCTGCTTCAAAGATGATTGGACTCCCTTATCACGTAAAAGTAGAAACAGTAAATTCGCATATCGACAGTGAGTATGAAGCTCTGGTAGCAAGTATACATTTGGAACAAATGGAAGCAGTGCGTATGTCGCGGATGATAACAATTGTCTGATTCCAAGAGTAGCAATCTCTTACAGTTAGTACGGTAAACGACATAGTTGCACTCTCGAAGCTGTGACTGTTTTGAGTATAAATTCTAGTGATAGTCGAAACTCTTCTCAAATTCGAAGATGCAAAACGCTGTTTCAGTCATACATTTATACAGAACCCGAAATTCATTGATAGTAAAAGATGTGCAATGGCACCGAAAACATCGTCACATGACAAAAATACTGCGGTCACTTGCAGTGACCAACAGTGCCGCTCCATTACAGCAATTCTAGAAGTTAGCAGCCCTCATTTCGAGATGTTTCCATAACATCAGTGCGCTTAATCGTATGCGCTTCTGCCGGACTGCAGGGGCTGTGTGACGTCCGAACCGCCGCTTCCATTGTACATCCAGATATACGCGTTAAGCGACGTCGCCACGGTAACCCTGTTCACCACGAACACAAGCAACAAAGTAAGTGCCCAATCAAAAAATAGAAACCATTGTTGACGACAATGAATAATTCCTGTATTGGAGAGAAAACTTTCTTCTCCCTATTGGTGTACAATTATGATTCGAACATCGGCAGTATCTTCCATGCCATGAGTCCTCCCTTGCTGAGTCAAAATGTAAAGCTTAGAAAAGAGCCGATCCATGCAAGCCCTCTAGAGAAAAATAGCGACATTCTACGTATGTTCAAACTACCCCATATTATATGGCAAGCCTTTTTATTTCCACTCATACACAATTTGGGCCCTTCCTGAAAGTTTCTACTGTTTCACTTGCAGTTTGATGAGCTGTGGCAATGGACACATGGGCACTGAGAAGAGACGTACCAGGCGATGTAGGGCACCAACAAGTAGGCAGCGATGGGGTCGACAGGGAAGAAGAGATACATTGTCACAGCGATAGCCACCCAGAGAATCACAATCTCCACAAGTGCATAGCCCTGAAAGATGAAGGTAAATGCTCCCCATAAAGCCCTCAACCTTTCAACACAACTCTCAATAAAAATCTTTTCTTCTAATAAGTAGGTTGCCTACTTTACAACCAATGGAATCGTAAATACGGCATAGAAAACATGAAACTTACAGGACGGTGCAGGCCGAAGAAAAGCGGAGTCCAACAAAAGTTAAGGGCCAGCTGCATGATCCAATATATGTACATGAATAAGTCACACAAATAACAGAGTTCACTGAGATAATTATCCGTGTTGGCATCTTCTCCAATGGCGATAACATCAGAGGTGTAGAAATATACCTGGAATAGGTACGCTCCCAGAGGGTACCCTTGCACAGAAAAACCTGCAAAGTTTGGAAAAGGTTATACATCAATTCAAATGCCCAGTGACTATAGCTCATTAAATCTCAAATAAAATCACTCCAGAGGTTCAAAAATATACCAAGTTTTTCTTTGAACATAGTTTCCGTACTTGTTAAGTTAAGGTGAGACGTTACAGCGATAAAACTTCAGATGAAAGGTCATGCCATTCACATACAATCTACCCAAGTTCAAGACGAGGGTAAGCTGTGCACCTCCTTCTCTCCACACAAGCCACGATGCAACGCCCATCAAGATGTACAGAGTTGTCCACATGACAGGGAAGACCCAAGGCTGCAACAACGATTTTCCATCTCAGAAAAGAAATGAAAATGATAAAAGCCTGCAGCAGAAAGAAGCGACCTATCTCTTAGAAAGTGATCAAGGTCCGTACCGGAGGAGTCCATGGGGCCTTGTTCAATGACTTGTACCAATCTGCACAGCAAGTCACACACAAAAATTACTCCAGAAACTCAAAGGAAAAAGCTGCAATAGAACTGATCACCTACCCGAGTCTCCTCCGGCCCCAAGGAAGCTCCCGGAGAAGCCAACTGCCACCGGAAAGGCCACGGCCACCACCAGGGCGCCAATCTCCCACAAACTCCACATCTGCCACCATAGCTCAACCAAGGTCAAACTCACAACCAAAAAACAACAAACAACAAACAGCCACACTCATGATAATACCTTCACCAACAAAAGGTGGGAGTTTTGGCCAGGGAGTTGGACAGAATGCACACAGACAGATGGGATTTTGCGACATACCTTGTGAGCTGCAAGCAAAAAGGGGAGGTGTGTGTGCAGTTGGAATGAGGAGGGAGAGCGAGGTGGATAAGCTGGTTGGTGGAACTGCGTCTTCTGTGAGAGCTTTTTACTTATGAGTGCGGCGCTAATCTTTCTTAGTGTTTGGTTTCTTTAACCTCTGGGCACTTGAGTCAGAAGGCAGTCAGGCGTGTTTTTTCCAGTGTGGACCAGGGCTTTTATTTATTTCTGGCGTCAAACTGACGAAAGAGCATTGCTGTTTGCTAATAGTTTGGAGGGATGTTCTGTCAGTGGCCAGTTGAGAATGTGGCCAAAAAAATTTAATATTTAAAAAAACAAAAAAAATAAAAAAACGTCGGTGTGGAAACTTATGGAGAGAGTGGGGCTTTTGAGTTGAGGAGTTTCGTTTGAAGACTGTCACCGATGGGTTCCAATTCTTTGATGGAAATCAACAACTGGAAGGAGGGAATATGTTTAACCCCTAAAGTCGAAATCGACCAGAATGTGGTCGATCTGACTCTGGTCAGGCTCTCAGTTACTAAATTTAGATCGTATGAAGTTATTACCGTTGCAGATTGTAGAGTTTTCCCAGACCTTTAAAATGACACCATTCATGCTTCAAAATTCCTCATACTTTAGGAGATATTCACGGTCAAAGTTTGAAAACACTGTTAGGGCATGCTGAAATCTGCCCAGAACTGCGGTATATGCTCAATTATTCTCAAAATCTGCCCAAAATCAATTAGATCGCAGTAACTTCAAAAATTCACCAAAAATTGAGATTTTATTTTTTTTCAAATTTTGTTTTTCGTACATGTAAAAGACGTAGTAAAGCATGATCTCACCGTTTGGATTTTCAATCGGATAATTTTTTACATGCCTTTTTAATTGTTGAAAATGGGCATTTGTATTTGTATTTCAGCATACCTCCATGTGAAAAATGAAGCATTTCTTTAGGTTTTATAGGTCCTATGAGGGTAAAAATTATATGGACATATTCCTTACTCACATAGAAACAAGAATTTGAAGAGCCTCATGTCAAATTTCCTTTCAAAATTGGTTTTTTTGGCCCCCAAAACATTAGTTTTCCATTCTATAGCAAGGAAAAAATCTTTTTTTTCAACTTTGAACATTATGATCTCCCAAATGGAGAGGAATTTGAATCTAAGATTCGGTATGCATGTACATGTACAAGTTAGGTACTAGATCTTACGGTTACATACTCGAAAATTTGTCAAAAGTTAAAAATTTTCACCTTGCATTGAAAGAGGGCAGTTTTGAGGGTTTTTGGCAGTTTTGAGGGCTTTCGACTTTAGGGGTTAACGGTCCCCTGAAGGACCATGACAGTTTTTTTAATTTCTTTTTGGCACACACTAGTTGTTATATTGGCAACTTGGGGCCGTCTCCTCAAGTTAGAGAAGGTTTTTATAGTCATGGATCAAACGCGCAACCTCATGTCTTTGGGTATATCACACTATCACCTGGGTAGTTTAGGGTCATCTCGGATCGGGACTGAGACATTTTAGCACCCAAACTCACTGAAAACTACCAGTTTCAATGCAATCAACACAAACTACAAATACACACGGTTTTTACATATTTAACTGTAGGTTTTTGTACTGCGATTGTACAAATGTGTGTGGTAAAGTTTTTGTTCGGCTTGACCACACGGATTGAAAGATATTAGCCTTTGAAGTGAGACATAAATTCTTCTTGAGGTCATACTAAACACCTTCAACAAACTTTGACCACCTTCTATGGCAAATTTTTGCACTACAAATCGTGAAGTTCTAATTCTAACTTAAAAAGGATCATGTTCGGCACATGTAAACCAAATTTTAGGAGTAGAAGAGGGGTAGAATATGTCCTTAAAAATCCTGCAATGCAACTATGTGCTGAGAATCAACAATACACTAACAAGTTTTGCATGTATCATTTCCTTCTCATATTTTGAAATTCAAAAATCCGTATGGTAGATGCAAAGCTTTCCATTCCCTTTTCAAGAGGATTTAAAATTAAAAAAATTGACAAAAACTCAAATGTCTATTGAATTTTAAATTAGTTAAAGTTTTGCTTCATGACACACTATCCCGCTACACTATTTATATATATTATTGAAAAATGTTTGTAACTTTTGAACCATGAGTCCAATTCCTACAAAAAAAATTATGTCAATGGAAAGCTATTGAAAAGTTCCACATTTGATTAAAATATGCCTTAAAAAATCATGACGAGATTTGAGATTGAGGGATTCAATTGAAACTCAAAGTATTCTTCAAGGAGACTCTGATCTTTTAAGGGTTATAGTAGTATCTATTCTTGTGGATTTAACCCTTTAAGGACAAGAGGCCTACACGTGGTCACTTTTGGAATAATTTGCAAATTTGGTGGACCGGTCCATAATCACGAATGCTATCTTGTGAGCGGTGAGCAGTGAGCGTCAAGCGGTGAGCAATGAATTTACGTCAATTTTTTGCATGATTTTTATTATGGAATAAAAAGGATTGCCTATAGCCGTGGCTATAAGCAAACTATTTTTACAAATGCAAGAAAAAATTGTAGAAGGACAAGAAAATGCGGACCTCGAGTTGCATTATATTTTTTTAAATGTATAAGTGGCGCCTATGGCGGTCGCTTACATTTAGATTATTTGGACAAATTTTAAAATAGAATGAAGAAGGACTAGAGTTGAGGACGTAGGTTCCCAATGACCTTCTACGAAGAGCTGTAGTTGTCAGATGGAGGAGGAAAATATAATTCAATAATGGAAAATACCGTTTGTAGATTTACGGATTAGGGATTGTAAACGTCAAAACAAGACAATTACTTTAAGCATTTATAAACTTATTTCAGTATTCATAATGCAGTAATTCTATATCTATTGTCAAAATTAAGATATTATCAATAATTTATTCCATCCATCAACAATAAATTAAGGAATGTTGTGAGGCAATTGCAACTACAAATCAAAATCCTCATGAAAATAACCAACACAAAGAAACAAAATGGAGGAATTACCATTCCTCTCCAGACAATTCTTCATTGCTCACCTCGAGGATAAATGGTTCACCACTACTTGATCCATTGCGGCTGTGACAACAACAACCTCTACTCCGTACTGACAAACACGCTTGCAATGCGAGCCAACACTCCAACTTGAAGTGTTGATGGAGAAGCCATCGACAGCGAGAACCGTCTGCAGACAAATATGATTAGAGATGCGACTTGATAGAATACAAAAAACAAAAATCAATTTCAAAAGAAGAGAAATTACTTAAAATTTCACTTTGGCGCAACCTAGATCTTAGGCTCGTCATCGATATCCTCCAATGGCCGCTTGCGAGAAGGCTCCTCCACAAGCTCTGCATTTGCCTATTCTACCTCCACCGTGAGGGATATAAGAGGTCGGAGCACCTCGTCAACCAAGTCCTTGTCCGCCTCTAAGGCAAGGATATGGCACTTGAGGGCCTTGCACCTAAAAAAAAAAGTGGAAAACATCAGAGGTTACATTTAGAATTTTGAAACCATAAAAATTAATCAGAGAAAGTAAGATATCAATCCGTAGATGCGGTGAGGTCCATCACGATTTCATCCTCCTTTGTGCAAAGATTGATGAGAACCTCCATGAGGTTCTGGGACTTCTCTCTTGCACCCCGCCATGGTGTCCCCGTGGAGGCCCTCAACGTGAGTGAGTCATGGATAATGAAACTGTAGGTCAAATGATAGTCAGTTAATAACTCAATCCCATCTGCGAGAAGTTCTATTTTGTCGTTGGAGACAAATGGAAGTGGCGGATTGGTCTTCCTCACAAAGCACATTTTGACTATGAAGGCCTTATGTGTGCGGCTTGGGCATACGTCAAAGAAGAGGGGAAGTCCGTTGATGGCGAATTACTTTGCCTCCTCTCAAAAATCCACCCACGATGCCCAAGAAACCAATTCAATAGAAATGAACCTCGAATCGAGGTAAAACACAATGATTGCACCTCCATTGCAAAGGAACTCCATCGCCAACTCCAAACACTTCTAAATCCACCGGGATTCCTTCCTGTTGTTCGTGGTTGGCACTATGAGAAGCATGTTCCACACCGGGACCACAGTACCGCCCTCAATGCTTGTGACGGGCAAGTCCTTAAGGACGTCAAATACAAACAAGTCCGCCAACTTGTCGTCAGACAAATCCCGATTGAAGTACTATGTCCTCGATCCGACGTGGGCCTTCAATCATTGTGCCATGTCCCTCCAAACCAGCGAAACATCCTCCAAGGAAGCAACAATATCAAACTCAACAATGATGGAGAGGGCGCAGTGGTACAGTACCTCAAGGCCGACGTTGGACTCACGATGCTCGACCACGGGAATGGAGTAGATCGTCTGTAAAGGCTTTGCAATGTAAGCTCCAGGCCGGTTGCTGGCAGATGGAGAAATGCCAAACTATGGTCAATACGAGTGACTGCTACAAAAATGCTCCCAGAACAACAACCGAAAGCAACTTCTTGGGCCCATTCTTCGCTACCATCGCTGTGAGCTCCTTGTTCCAGAGGATTGTATCCTTCTGCGCCTTCTTCGTAATCTCCTTCTCCAACTCTCCGGCCGCCCGCTCTGTCGCCTTGACTACAATCTTTATTGCCCGCTCCGTTGCCCTTGCCTTGGCCTTCTTAGAAAGCTCGAGCTCTTCCATCGCTGAAACAGAAGAGTTGACCGCAATGCCCACTCCAGACTTCAACGCCAAGGCATCACAAGACTCCCGGTGCTCCACATCATTCTTTGGAATTAGAGTAGTGTCATAGAGCTCCAAGTACTAGGGGCATTGAGCTAGCTAGGTGATGGCGAGTAAAGCGCCGCAAGTGTAAGTTAGTGAAGATGCAGTCCTTCTCGACAGTAGTATCAATCCACTTCTTAAACCGGATGGGCAACTCCTGAGGCTGCAACGCACCATTGTCAACTAGTTTCCTCCAAAAATACTTGAGAACTTTCCTCTTCAAGGTCTACAACGACTTGGGTTGTTTCATAAACTCTTCAGACCTCACGTACTTGGGCTTCACCCCCATACGGTTTTTAAATGCTCTATTCTAGAAAGTTAGAGAATGAAACTCAATCTATGAACCAATGTCAAGGATTGGATTTGGAAGGCCCTTTGTCTTGATGATAACGTTGTCCTCCTTCACAATCTTTGCGAACAACTTCTCCGCCTTCTCCTCCAGCTGAAAATTGAAAATAACTGTTGTTAGAAACATATTCATGTTCGCAAAGATTAAAGTTTAATAGCATCACTCATCCAAAAAGCATACCCCTATCCAGAAAGAAGCCACTTCAAGCCTGGAGCAAGATTGGTGTCCGAGCACGGAGCCTTCGGGAAGTTGTACTCATCTCTGCTTTCCTTACACATGTTCCACCACCGCATCCAACGACCCTTGAACCAGGTTGCGACTTTAGTGGTGGAGATCAGCTGGAGCTTCTCCGGCTTGATCTCCAGCTTGTTCTAGTATACGTTGTAATGGTGAAAAATCTGAATAAAAAAGAAACATACAAGGAGTGAAAATAAAATCATTGATGCATAAATGAGTCGCCAACAACCTCCACAAATTTATAGGAATGGACATTCACATAAAATTGGGAGAGACACATACCTTATAGAAGGAATCCTCACCATTACTTGGATTCGCGATTGCGAATAGGCACGTGAGCAAGGTATTGCACTAAGTCTTCTTCTTTGCCACTGCTTTAGAGCATTTAGTAACCAATTCCGCCAAGCTGCCAATCCAATCAACTCCAACACCTGTAACAAGAGAGTCCCAATATGAGCGAATGCAATCCTCCTGTGCGGCAATCAGCTCCCGCTATACAAACAATCAATGATAAAGAGTTTAGCAAAGTCTTCCATGAATTGATATAGTAAGAAATACAAAAAGTAGAGTCCATGCATTGTGAACGTACCTTGTATCATAATTTGAGGAATGCATCGAAGGTCATATGTTACCATTGCTTTGTTCTTTTCCGCCTCCACTCCGCCACAATGGCCTGGAAGTCCTCCTCACCAATCAACTCCTTCAACTAATCAAAGTCCAACAAACAGAAATGTTGGATTCTCTTTAACTCGTATGTAAGCTCTTCAATCACGTAATCAGAATCCTTCTGCCTAGAAGTCAATGTACATAAATCTCAATAATGTTTAGTTTCCTTAGTGACAATAATTCAGATAAAATCACCTAGCAGGTGCAGTCCAAGAAATTATGGAATTAAAGGATTAAAGAACTCATTTGTTCAAGTCAGTCATAGCGTTCAGGAGGATGTGCTGATTTTTCAATGTTGGCTCCAACAAAACCGCCTGCACCGAAATGTGGAACACTACGTCATTCTTGTGCATGGTGGAGATGACCTTCATCAATGCAAGGTGAGAGTGATTTCCACCCCACATATAAAAATATTGGTTTGAAAGCGCCTGCAATCTTGACCTGCCTTGAGTCATTGCCTCAAACTTTCTATCCTCCTCCCGCTAGAGCTCTGACCAACACGCACGCTCTTTGGGAAGAACCTCCATTTCCACCATAGAGAAATTCTTCAAAGCAACGTAGTAACATGTTGAACCCGGGCGGTACCCTTTCAATAAATCATCCTTCAGCTTCTCAATGTTGGGCTTCATTGGAACACGGACCTCCGTCATAGGCAACATCTGGCACAAGGAGATGTGAAGCTTCGGCATGTGACGGAAGATAGACCTTTGTAGAACATCATAGGAAGTCCCTTGGATGGACATCTTCAATGATTGCTCCGTCGACTCCAAGCCTGGATCCACCTCCATCTCCGGAGCCTGGATCGCCGGATCCCCCAGGGCCCAGCTGTAGTTCCATGCCCAACTCCTCAGCTAGCAGACGCATGCTCTTAGAGAGTGTGTCCATATCCCCATCACGTTCGCCAAAGTCCTGAGACGTCGTGTCAATGTCATGGGTTATTGTGCCCTTGTCCAAAGATGGCGAGCCCAAATCCTCTTGTGTTGGGGCTCGATCTAAAATGAAGTCCCTCATGTGGATCATCAGAGAAACCAAGACATATTAACGACCATCATATGATCGCTACCATAAACTTGACCTAGAGCATGACCAGAGCTACCATGCATTCTACTAGCAATCTAGGGCCGTGCACAACAAGAAGCCCATACAAACAGAAGTAGGAGCTAAAAAAACTGTGAGCAAGCCACGTACACAAGCATCGGCATGCACCGTACTGCGTTCCGGAGAACCACATTTCTAGATCACAACGATTTTAGCAAGCACGGTTGCTCCATTCACAGGTTATGCAAGAGCATTCAATGAATGAGAATAAACACATAGACACGGCGAGAATGATCACACTCGACACAAGTCAAAAGGCAAAAAAACAAGTCACCCGTCAAAGTTTGCCTTGGATCCTAGGGCCTCTCACAGTGGTCTCAAATGTTGTTAAAATTTCAACTTCCAGAGTGCCACTTGGGCAACATCAGCTCATGCAAACAAATATCATGTTGTAGACATGCATGGGATTTGAAGAACGTAAAAGTTCATGTATCCCATCCAGGTGTGCCTCAGAACCGAGGGCCTCTCACAAGGGACTCAAGTGTTTCTTAAATTCCAATTATTTGAGTGCAACATGGGCAACTTGAGCTCATGAAAAGAAACATCACAACATGAACAAATATGGATTTTGAAGAATGAAAAAGTACATGCGACTCCTCCAAGTGTGCCTCGAATCCAAGGGCCTCTAATAGGGGTCTCAAGTGTTTTATGATTTTCAATTTGTCAAGTGCAACTTGGGCAACTTCAGCTCATGCAAACAAACATCATAACTAAAACATGCATGTTTTGGAAAATGGAAAAGTACAAGTGACCCCTCCAGGTGTACCTCGGATCCGAGAGCCTCTCACAGGGATTTCATGTATTTTAAATATCTCAACATGCATCGGGCAACTCGGCTCTTGCACACAAACATCACAAAGAGAATTTGCTCATTGGGATGGAGCATTTTAGGGCCGCGCACTAGAAAGGAGCCCATAAGTTCAAAAGCTAAACTTTACAATACTATGTAAAGCCACGAGTTCAAGCAAGAGCATGCACGAGGTTACTTAGTCAACAGTAAGACGACTTTGAGCATTCACGGCTGATGAAATCACAAGTGAAGCCCGAGAAAAAGCTAAATATAAACGCACAAGTGCATGGATTATCAAGAACAAAAAGTACCAGTGACCCCTCTAGGTGTGCCTTGGATCCGAGGGCCTCTCACAGGGGTCACGAGTACTTTTAAACTTTCAACTTGTACAAGGAAACAAAGCCAAATTCAACCCATGCACTCGAACTTCACAACATCATTGTGCACACCAAGGTCATGCATTCGAGGGCCATGATGCAATCACGGCAGCAGTTTACACAAGTCAAGCCCGACCATGTGCGATGCAATCAATGGTCACAGAGGGGTCAATGATGATTATCAAATCACGACATACAATGTCGGCAAGCATATGGTTACTCACCTTGAATTGTACTCGCTCCTGCACTTGATCTGCTTCAGTTCTTGCACATCCTGCCGGGAGTTGGTAAACAACGTCCCGACCTTCACAAACCTTAACATGGGTAGGCGACAAGTTAAGTTCAATGTAACACAACTTGAAAATTTATACTAAAACCCTAAATCTAATGTTTGCAGGATCAATCGTTGTTGTGAAGATTCCAAAGGCATCAAATAATTGGTGGGGGTATGGATATATAGTGCAATCACAATACCCAACAGAGCACGTCTAAACACTCACACATTGAGCATGTCTAAACACCTACACAGAGCATGTCTAAACACTCACACATTGAGCATGTCTAAACACCCACACAGAGCACGTCTAAACACTCACACATTGAGCACGTCTAAACACCCACAGAGAGCACATCTTAACACTCACACAATACCCAACACAACATGCGGTCGTTCTCGAGAACCCAACAGTTGAACATAGATAATGCAAAGTATAGTATCGCTGGTAATATATAGATGAACTCCAAAATCTCTACCAAAATTTTTGAAGCAAATTTAGGACGGAATTTGAACTCCATCGACAAGATTCACCTCATCTAGAACAACCTCCTTCAATCGAATTGGTTGTCTTTCCACATCGTTGTTCAGAGGCCCCTCGTCATCTTGCGACTGATCAGTATCTTTGCTGATATCACCTCCTCAAGCCTGCAAGAAACAACATATCACTTAAAGTTTCTGGAGCTGAAATGATTCTAAAACCCTAAGATTCTACGAACTCAAGTAGAAGATGATCATCTCGCAACTAGGATATTCAAATGAAAGCGATTATAACCGTGAATCCTCATGAAGCTCTAATGGCGATTTTGCGCCAACCCAACTAATTATTCCGCACTAGCAGTTGAGAATGCTCGTTCATGATCCCCATTGTAACCTCCAATTTGAAGATCATGATTATAAAGAGGACCACCTTCAACAGTCCCAGTGCAGGAACAAAGCCATTGTGGGAGTCTAAAACTCCCACTTAGTCGCCCCTACCAAAAAAATTAGTTAAAATAGGGTTTTTAGTATTAGTTAATTAGAAAAGTAGTTAATATTGTGTGAAATTAGATTAGATAGCCAATAGAGAAAATAGAGAAATGCTTAAGTAGTTAATTAGGTTTATAGTGGTGATAAAACCGGGTCTTATAATCACTAATTTAAGTCCCGGGAAACAATATCAAAAGAGTCCCGGGAGAGATCCCGGGACGTAAGTCTAAAATCACCACTTAAATCTAAGTTAACTATTTAAGTTTAGGAGGTAGTTAGAAGTAGTTGAGTTCTTCTAGATGCTAATTCTTGTTTGAATTAGTAGTAGTGGTAGAGAAAAGAAAAGAAAAGACAAAAAAGAAAAAGATAAAAGAAAAAGAAAAAGAAAAGAAAAAGATTCGAAAAAAATAAAAAATAACAAAATAAAAACATATTAAAAAATATAAAAAAATACATACCCGGGTATCAACCCGGGTATGAACTAGCCCGGGTACCAACCCGGGTATGGGTTGATACCCGGGTACCCGGGTATCACCCGGGCAGCAGCCCGGGTATCTCCAGCCATCTTAGCCGACCCCCTCTCCCCGAAATTTTCTTCTTTTCTCCAAAAACTTTTCTTCCTTCCTTCCAGAACACTTTTCTCTCCCCCTCCTTCTCTAAAATCGCCCCCCCCTCAAATTTTCTCCTCTATCTCCCTCTCTAATTCTCTCTCTCTCTCATAGGTTCACCATCTCTCCCTATTTAGTCTTTATTTGGAGTTGGGGTTTGAAGAAGTAGTTGAAGAAGTGCAAAGAAGGAGATGCAACTAGGGTTTCAAGAAGAGGAGGTAGCACAAGAGGTTTGAAGAAGAGGTGCGCGGGCTAGGCTTTGGTCGAAGAGGTGCGCGAGCTAGGGTTTGGTGGAAGAGGTGCGCGAGCTAGGGTTTGGTGGAAGAGGTGCGCAAGTTAGGGTTTGGTGGAGATTTCTAGGGTTTGCGGAAGTGGAGGAGATTTGTGGCCGAAGCGAGAAGATAAAAGAGACAAAGGAAGGAGGTTGCGGGTGCAACAACAAAGGTGACTCTTGCCCATGTTGGGTTTCTTTTGTTTGTGAGAATTTCTTGTTTGTGAGTCTTTTCCTCTCTTGTCTAGTGGGGTGACTCCCCGGTAATATCCTCCTCGGTCTAGAGAAAAAGTCCCCCGGGGAACTTCATCTAGACCTCATTGTATTGTTTACATGTGTAGTCGTTGTCGATTGTCCTAGCCTTGTGGCAAGTTGTTAATTTGAGTTGTCTCCTTCCTCCTATCATTTTAGGTCTTGCCCACAATTCCTATATTTTTCCCGGTCAACCGGGAAGAACCTCTTTGTAAGTCCTTGTCTCCAAAGTCCTCTCCTCGTTGTCATTATATGTGACCTTGTGTTGTTAGTACGTTGCTAGATGTGTGAGACACCCATATCCACATACTTTAGTAAAGTGTTCCGGAGTTGTCTACCGGTTGACCGGTAGACTTGTGTTTCCGGGCCGGACCGGAGATTGTGACAAGTTAATAGGGAGATTGGTAGAAGTACATGCATTTTGAGGATTTTGTCTACCCGGGACAACATGGCTCTCCGGTGAGTCGGGTGGATTCCCCATCCTCCAAGGAGTGGGGCTTGAAGGTCTATGAGAGAAAAAGAAGCCTCCCGGTAACTTCTACCGGGAAGGAACCGATAGACCTCCCTTTTTCAACCCCGGAGTCCTTGGTGGAGTCCTCTGCGGTTATACTAATCGAGCTTAAAGAGACTCCGCATGTATCTATAGATACACCCAACCTTCCGGTGGATACCGCCACTCCACCGGTAGACCTCGCGGTGGATAGTCCCAATCCACCGGTAGACCTCCCGGTTGAGACATCCGACCTCCCAGGGGATTCTCTTGACCATATTGGTACTTCCAGACGTAGAGACAATCCCTATATGTCTCAATCGGAAGAGTCTTCCGGTTGAGTCTTCGTTATATGTTATGTGTTGGTTTACCTCACCGGTTCGTGAGATGTTGTTTTAAGTTGCTAGAATTACACACTACGGTGAGAGTAGTGATGTCGATGGGGCCCCATTGCGCACCCGATCGCTACCACTTGAGTAGTTTCTCCGGCTACTTATTTTTGTTAGGAAAAGGTTCACCGGTCCCGGGACCGCCGGACCGGGAGTCTTCCAGTTTACCGGTCTACCGGTAATCCGCCGATGACTAGGCTATCATTGATTTTAGGATCTAGATGTCGTTTTGTCATATAGTAGAGCTATTTTTGGAGGGTAGCTATTGACTTTAGAGCACTCCCTAGATGCCGTTTTGTCCTTTTGAGGTCTAGTTTTGGAGCGTAACTATTGACTTTAGTGCACTCTTTAGATGCCATTTCCACCTTTTGGGGATCTAGTTTTGGAGGGTAGCTAGTGGCCTTTGTGTACTTAAGGGCCTTGGGCTCTTGTGTTAAGTACTCTTCTCTTTGTTGATCTCTTCGTGTCTTGCCTTCATTGCTTGTGTCTAGAGTCTTTATTGAGCTTGTGTGAGTGGACCGGGAGAGGGTTGAGTCCTCCTAGTGTGTCTTTGCTAGGTGTGCAAGGTTGTGACTTGTTGTGTGTTAAGTGATTAAGTGTGAGTAGAGACATCCCGAGGGGCTAGGATATCCGGGTTAGATAGGTTGAGTGAGGTCCGGGACTTGTGCTCTAGACTTTTCACTGGTGGGACCGGGAAGAGTTGCTTTACTGGATAGGATCCGGGAAGCCCACGGCTATTTATGATAGCCTCCTTTAAGTGGGAAGTGTTTGGATTGGTGGGGAGTAGGGGGTGACATCCCCCTTCTCTCGGTACACCAGGAGACATCCCGGCTAAGCCTGAGTCCGGAGAATTCCGGGATTATTACCCTTATAGTGGATGAGTTCCGACGATCCCCGTGGAAGGTTGTTTTGCTCATATGATTTGCTTAGTACTAACTTGTTGTGAGTCTTGTATCTTCTTGCTTTGATTCATTGGGTGTGGTTGTAGTTGGAACCCGGGCTTGCGTGACCGGTTTACCGGGACAAGTTCCCGGTAGATTGTGAAGACCGGTAAACCGGCTGCGACCTTTTAACTCTTTCAAGGTGTAGGGTTAGATTGTGGATATTGTGGCCTCTGGACTGCGAGAACGGAGGGCAGTGACTTTCCGGGCACTGTAAAAACTTACCGGAAATCTACTCTGACGCTCAACAGAGTTTAACTGAAACACATGTGGTTACTTGTTACCAGTTACTAAGGTACCGGGGAAGCCATCCTCCGGGATGTGCCGAGGTATTATACGTGATTTGTTGTTAAGATTTAAAGAGTTTGATGCATGACAAAAATCCCTGGAAACGATCTGGTAAGGTGGGCTTGCTTAAGGTTAATTTCGGTTAATTTTGAGAATAACGAACCACTAGACTACGACAGCCACGACGAGTTCAATGACAACTGGAATCAGCTTTCTAAGGATGAACAAAGACGAATAAGATCTCATCACGCATCATCGATTCACGAGTTCAACCATCAGCGCGTACTCGATATTTTTAAGTTCATTGAAGTTGAAAAGAAAAGGCAATCAGAACGTCGTGCACTGAATATTTTGGATTTCAGTGTATGAGTAATGTGTCCCATGACTAAATTTCAAAGTTAGCTTAAAAAGTGTAAAATGAGAGAAAATTATTGCACCTTAGTCGGTGGAGCCTCTGCCGGTTCCAAATGCACCGGCCCTCGTTTCCCCGCGCTTCCACGTTCAAGTCTTGCTCGTAAATTAGGTGTCTTAGACGAGGATACGTTTCTAATCCTCGATGGATTTCCTTGGTTCTCGAGTGCCATATTGTTGTCCTTGCTTTGACATTCGAAGTCGTTTACAATGACGTCAGCAACATTACCCCCTTGTATTGAGCTTTCCGACGCATTTGGTGTGGAGAAATCACTCATCATAAATACTTGTATCGACTACTCTTTCTCTACCTCCTCACAAAAATGCCCAAAAATGTTGGTTACCTACAGATGATGAAAGTAACTATTGATAAATGAGAAATAACTGATGAGTCGGAGTGGCCCATCATCTTTACGAATACGACACATACCTTGCTCGTGCGTTGCTTTGTTTGCACTGTGTCTGCAATACTTGACAAATCTCGGAGTCGCACACCCCGCTCTAGCATCCAATCTTCACGACTCTGCTCAACTAAGAGGGCCTTCTATTCTTGTCACTGCTTCAGTGCTTTTTCCTGCTTTGGATTAGGCAATGCATACTTCGTCTCTTCGATCCACCCTTGCTAGTCCTCCTCAGCAGTCAATCCTATTGATTTCTCACCACTCTGCATTCACCTCGGCGACTTGCAAAGGTGACATAGTAAGAATTGGTAGAACCTCAAAGCCGCATAGTTTGAGTCATTATCATATTCCTAGCACCTGCAATCGGAATGGCCCATGCAATCTAGCTATTATAACTAGTGTTGTCAGCCTTTATTTGAACTTGAAACGTGCAACTAAACCTAGGATACACCATCTCTATTGTTTGCTCCGCCGTCATAGGCCTCAAATTCCTAGATTTTTATTGTGAATTATCGGAGTAACAACGAAACGCATTAAATATAACTGAAGGGCTTTTCTTTGGACTTAGGAGGCACCACTGGTAGTGTATCCAATTTGTATATTCCTTACATTTCTTTTGTTTAAATTTTTTGTTATATTCTGGAGCCATTACAAAAGGTGCAAGTGGGTCTCGCAGTCTATGAATACATTAGTTTGCCGTAATTGGACAACTCAGACTTCCTCACTTATTAGCTAAGGCAACAAATTGAACTCTTCTTTGTACACCGGCTTACGATATCAGAAGTCGTTTTGACTCCTTTGCTGTGGAGAGTTCTTGCCCATGGCATTGCTCACATCTCACCATGGGGGTGTTCCGCTTGTCATGTCCGTTGGTGAGGATGGCATTGTTAATGTTACCGAGGCATTGCTCAGTATTCGTTTTGGGTTTAGGACTAGAATTGTTCATGTTGAACAGAAGGTATTTGATATTTCAGGAGCTCTAAAACATTCTATCTACTTAGTGAAAGACCGAGATGAAATAGGGTTTGTGTAAAATCTGTATTGTGGTTCTTTTAAAGTATATGGTGTTACGGATGCTCAAATGTCTGCTCATGCGTCGTTTGCCGTGATGACTTCTAATTCCAAATCTAGTGATACGGTGTTAATGCCCGGTTTGGGCACATGGTCTAGCCCAACCGTTCAGCTTTTTAATGACACTAAAGATGAGGATGTTTCTGATGTGAACTTGGGAGAACCATTGTACAACCTTAAGTTACAGGACCCGTTTCATCCCGATGAGTCAATTCAGATCCCTAGTACATTACTAATGTCTCCATCACTTTCCTCCGGAAAGCGCCCTGTCCATTCTAAGTAAGAGTGTCCGTAGTATCATTCCGTATGTCCGTAAGACTTGTTCTAGGAAGGGGTCCCGCTTTGAGTTGGCTAGTGTTGATTTCGATAGTTTAGATATTATATGTGTCAAGTATCTGCCTCCAAAGTACACTGGGGACATGATGTTGAACTGCCTCGACTTCGAGAAGGCATCCCAATTCAGTTTGGAGGCGGGCTGGATGGGATGAGTAAACAATACGATGGTCACACATGGTGCAAAACCATGACTACAAATATCATGAACAACTTCTGTCTCACATACCGCAAGTCAACATGTACTCGACATCTTCAATGCCCCAACCTCAATTGTGACTATAGATGCAGGACCGAGGGTCGCACGAATCAAACCAAGTAGAGTGGTCTTGCCATATGGCCGTGTCCGATCTATGGCGTTCTATCACGGAAATCAACCCTATTATGTAAGGTTTGTCAATCTCCGCCAGTTTGTCTCTCCCTTTGTAATGCCCGTATTTATTATCTAACGTCTACCAATCTTGAACGCACCCAACTTGCCATTCATCTTGGATATCACCATCATCTCATCTCGAAAGGGGTTAACCAAACCGCAATGGACGTGATGCATGAGTGCGTTGCCAAGAAAGTCCAATCACATCGAAAGCTACTATTTGCTTGAGCACCGGAACAAGTGGTAAAGCGCCGCGCATATGAATAATTGTTATGTCTCCAAAATCTATGCCATACTGTATCCATAATGGGGATGTGTTATCACTCTTGACACCGGGAAGGAGCCAACCCTATTGCATCACCTTCATGGACCTTCCGGAATGTTCATGCCCTGATTTTTTGAAGATGCAATCGGAGGCGTTGGGGAAGAAGGGGTAATGGAAATATTGTAAGCATATGTATTACATCTTACGTTACTTATGTAAGATGGACTACAAAGAGGACTTATTCATGCATGCACCAAGCTACAACTACAACGAAGTTAGGCGCATATTGGAGCTTGCTAATAGTGCGGAGCAAGCATGACAAATGCAAGGAAGTCTTATTCTTCATCACTATTTTTATTTCTAGACAGCTCGTATTTGATCAAGTTGGATCGGTATTGCATCTTGTGGGTATGGCTACTAGTCACTGTATCAGTGTTTTTCTCATTGCTATTTTTTATTCGTTTTTTTTTCCAATACTAGTTTATGTATTTTTTTCTGTTATGCCGCTCACGAGGTGGTATGTTGGCAACTAGCGGCAATTCCGCCAAGTGGAGACAACATATCACAGCCAGGATTTGAACCCGCAACCATTCCATTTGGAGAAACTAGGTATCTCCCACCATCACCCGATAGTTTAGGGTCATCTCGGACCGTTGATATATCACTAGAAACATCTTGTCATATTGCTTTGACGAATAAATTATCTTACTCCACATTCGCTACTTCCGCAATTCGTTTTCATTCGAAGTTTTGAGATTTCAATTCTGTGTTTATGAGGCCCCTATAAATGTTATCTTTCAGAGGAAATAAATTAAAAAAATCATGGTTATATTTCGGGGACAAGAGTGAAGAAAGGGAAAAAAAACTCTCAAATTATGATTAATGTATCCACGGCTAGAGGATATTTTTTTAATTTAGAAAAATTTCCAACATTTCTGTCAAAATTTATAGTTATACCATTAATTTCCTTCAAAATCATTTTAAAAAAATTAAGAAGCTACATTTTTTTCTCGTTTTCAAGCTTTTCTCTGCTCACCGCTTGTCATTGATCGCTCATAAGATAGCGTCATTGGATCCTTAATGTCTGTTTAATTCGCTGCCTAAATTAGGTTCCAAGGATTTGTGTGTTTCCAACAAATGCAATGAGAAATGTGCTTTGGAGGCTAACGGACAAACTGTATTGATATATGTGACAACTAATTGTGATGAAATGTACCCACAATGTAGATGATGTTCTACATGATCGATTACACTTGTAGATTCTCCAAGGCCTGGTCACGCTTGTAGGCCTTAAAGAGTTAAGATGGTTCATATTCTTGTAAGAGTATATCAACCAAAAACTTGGAGAGAGATGAAGGTATTAAAAAAAAATGGAGAATGATAGCAATGTAAAAGATGGTTTTTGTAAGAAAATTAAAGTAATCCAAGGATTTTTTAAAAAAATTGTGACAAATTTGGAGTTTCAGTTAATACTTGTAGTGAATACTTGATGTGTCAAAGTTTTGATTGGTCTCATTCATATGATGGCCATGTACTAAAACCAATTTGGATAAAATATGTTGGAGTTTGATAGTTGTAAGTGTTTCATTGAAATTGATGTGAAGTAAAAGCTCTTGTTTGGACACTATTATTGGTGCTTTGAGAATCTCAATGATTTTTGGTCCTCTCAAGCTGACCTTCATGTTAAAAAAATAAAGATAAGAATTATATTGAAATTTGAGAAGCAAAAATATATAATATGGGTTTGCCCTTGGGAATTGTAGCTCTTAGCTTAATTGGGGTTGGGTTGTATGCAAGAATATCAACAGTCACACAAATTTACAAACATTTGTGATAGATGCAAAAATATTTAAAATCAAGGTCGAAAATTAGCTTGATGCTCACCAAAAATCAAACTTGAAAACATACTCCTTAGAGATAGACACTAGAAATCAAATCTAAAAAGATAAGCACCGGACATGTAACTTGAAAACATACACTTTAGAGATAAATGCCAACTTTGGCCATAGAATACACCCCACGTGCATTTCCACAAAAAAAAAAATCATGTACATCGCAACTCACCATAACCTCACAAACTCTTGAAACCAAGGTTGGAAATGAGCTTGTATTCAAGAGAGGAAAAATAAACCTGAAAGCAAAGTCTTCAGAGATAGCAATAGGACACAACCCTCAAGCACTTCAACAGAAGAAATTCACATATATCACAACTCACCATAACCTCACAGACTCACAACCAAGGCTGGAAAATAGTTATAGCTTGTATTCTTGAAGAGAGAAGAAATCAAACATACTCTATAGAGATAGCAATAGAACACAATCCACATGCACTTCCACAATAGAAAGTCACAAATATCACGTATCACCACAAAGGTTGGAAAGCAATTAGCTTGTATTATTCGTGAAAGAGGTTTCTCAGGACCTGGAGAAGGTGCATTTCTCTGCAAGTACTTGGAAATGAGCTTGTATTCAAGAGAGAGGAAATCAAACATGAAAGCAGAGTCTTTAAAGATAGCAGTAGAACACAACCCTCAAGCACTTCAATGAAAGACATTCACAAATATCACAATTCACCATAACCTCACAGACTCACAACCAAGGCTGAATTAGCTTGTATTATTGAAGAGAGAAGGATCAAACATGAAAACATACTCTATAGAGGTAGCTATAGAACACAATCCACATGCACTTCCACAACAGAAATATCACGATTCACCATAAATATTGGAAAGGAAATAGCTTGTGTTATTCATGAGGGAGGTTTCTCAGCACCTGGAGAAGGTGCATTTCTCTGCTGCAAGTACTTGGGGTCTTTGTAGCTGCGCAACCTGTAGCGCTCCCTCTGAGCGCCATCCGAGGGCGTTTGCTCCAGCAGCTGCCCTTCCGGAAACAGAGGTACCCTCGGAACAGGAGGGCCTATGAAGATCCTGAACAAAATGTTGTTTATGATCGTTAGGAGAATCAACCCTCCACCGATGTAGACTGCGAAGCCTTCTCCGAACACGGGCCATTCCTCTCTCTTCCGCTCCTCTCTCCTCGGCAGCTTCTCCACATTCGCTGCAAATGGAAAAAACATGTCAAGACAAAAACTCCAGATCATGTGAGGTTTCTCACATTGCCAGAGAAGAAACCGACGTCCATGATCATACACGTATGAAGAAACGAACATCTCTCCTTCATGAATCAGGAACACTATTCTAAGACACAAAATCTTGAAGAACAACACTTTCTGATCATGTGCTTTTTCACATAAGATTGATATACCTACTTCCAAAGAAAGAAGAAAGAGACACTTATGACCATCATACACACTGTTGGAAACAAGTATGTATACCTTAGTATGAACATCAATCAGGAGAATTTTCAGGAATCAGGAACACTAATCTAAGACAAAATCTCTCGGTGCTTGAAAAACAACAGTTCCTGATCATGTGCTCTTCCACATGAAATTGATATACGTACTTCCAAAGAAAGGAGAAAGAGACATTTATGATCATCATACACACTGTTGGAAACAAGTATGTATGAACATCAATCTGGAGATTTTTCAGTGAAGATGTTGGTACCAAGGAATCATGGTTTATGAGTTTACCGTTGTCTGATTGTGTTGCATCCGACATTGAATCATCCGAGGACGACAGCGTCCGCAGCTGGTTGTCTAGCTCATCAAGACCTCGTGAAGCTCTCCCATTGCCCTCTCCGCTTTCTGTCTCAGAATCAGCTCGAGGCCCTCCTTGCACGCTTCTCCGGGTCAGATCTGAGCCCCTGCAGAGTCGAACGTGTTAGAAATAGCGTCACTTCATCTCTGAGAAAGCGTTCATGTAAGATGAGAAAATGCTCGCAAATGTGTAGAAGATTTAGGGTTTACATCGTGAAATACAAGGTTACAATGATAGTATTTAAGGTTTCGAATGAAAGCGTAAAGACAAGGTATACATTAAGCGAGAAATGGAACTTGAACAAGGTTACGAAAACGAGAAAGAGTGTGTGGAAGATTCGACTGAAAGAAAGAAAAAGAGTATTACCTGACACCTCTTCGCCTCAACCCTACCAAACCACTCCGGAGCGCAATTGCGCAAGTGCTCAATTGCTGTGGTCCTGACACACAACCAGATTTCAGTGGTTTCAGCAGATTCTGTCACAAATCAGTGGAAAATCCCATCATCAAGACAGCGTTCTTCAGAAAAAAAAAATCACGTTTCTTACCTCTCAGGGATGGCTGGTGAAGACATAGAGCTCCGGCATTCACACAGTGAGTAGCCACTAACGTTGTCATCGCAGGAGGTGATCTCTACCACTAAAAAAGAGTTGCAACCGTCGCCACCATGACAAAGCTCAAAAACTGTTCCTCAAGCTTTGTAACACCCTACTAAAACCTTGAACGCGAGCTCTTCCTGCCCATGTGAACTTTCTGCGTCTCACTCGCCAGGAATGAAGACCAGAAGATTCTCAACCTAACCCTTTTATTTATGTCGTCACTCTTCCAACGATCCAAGTTTTCCCTGCCTCACATCTGCGTCAATTCCACCACAACCCAGCTCATCAGATCACTCCCAAAAACCTCACTACCAACAGCTCTGACAAGAAAGTCTACACAGATAACACACCTCAATAAAAACAAATTTCATACAAGCAATCGGACCCAGATTCAAGGAAGAGAAGTACATGATGCAAATATATGACATAATACAAAGTGCTTGGAAACTGTTACCTGCAGTGGCGAAGGAGGAGCGGTGATGAACATGGATCAGATAAGATTAGCTAATCCTCAGTTAGTGGCTAACCACGCGCCTAATCTTACTTAACCTTAACCTCATGATCAGGGTCACCATAATCACGATACTCTAAGGTTATTGGAGGTTGGAAGTCTGAAGTCTGAGAGCAAATCTGATCCAACTTTTGCGTGAGTGAGATTTCCTTGAAAGTTTTTAGTATCATTTGATGTCTGTCTTTCCTAATCTGCGTCATTTTTGTTTTGAACTGGACGGATGTTTTTGTGGCATGTTTGGTAATTGATCGGAGGTTTCTAGAGGGTATCATACTTTTCTCTCTGTCCATTCTTTGAGATACTAGGGTTTGAGCATTGATCAGTAATCAGGATTTTTACACTCTTGCTTGGTTGCGGGATTTTATTGATGAGCTATTGCACCTTGTGGTGAACATAGGTATCAGATTTCTTCGATTAGGTCTATGGCTTCAGGTGCGTGGGATGGCACTCTTTCAGCGGCGGAGTTTCAGAGATCGGCGCTGCATCTCGTGTCGACATGGGCGCGTGGCTGCCCTGATTCGCCGCAATGGACTTGGCAGATAAGCAAAAAGACCATGCTACCTGATCATGTAAGTATGCAAATAGGGGATTGCAGAAAGAATTAGGGTTTGGAGCTTGATTCCGTGAGCTTGTGAGCTTCTCAATTTGTGACGTTTTCTCTGATGGATGCAGGCGTGTGGGTATCTAGTGCTTCAAGACGTTCGTGTGAGCTCTGAGCCAAAGGTATTGGATCTTTCCATTGGTTCAGTTAGAAGGAGAATCTGGTCATGTTACTTCACATCTTATGTTGTCTGTGCAGGATGATATGGAAAAGCTTCACGTGTATGATGAAGGTGAAGATGTAGAGGATCAGACCACCATGGTATTATCACCTTCTAAACCGAAGTCCTTGTTTCGCAGGAGTTGCTGGTTTTGAAGCTGTGAAGGTTGCAATGGTTTAAGTACATGATGTTTGCGTGGTCTTGCAGTATGTTGGAGTTGGTGAGCAACATCTGTACACATACCATGTGGTTTATAATGAATCCTACCGAGTGCCGATGCTCTTTCTTCAGGGTCGTCTGCAAGGTTTGTGTTTGTGCTTGAGTTTCAGCTTTTGTTTCATCAGTTTCAGTGTTGCGGATTATGTCTTGTAGCTGTGAGCGAAAGGGTAGCTTTAAAGTAGGCGACTCTCAGTTGTGTTCGGTAGTCTATGGTGATTATGTGTATTGATGCAGATGGAAGACCTCTTCAATGGGACAGTGTGCTTCGGGACTTACCCGTGGGGTCTCAACATGTCAGCGACCAGAGCCGGTGGACATTTTTGACACAAGAGGTACCTGGATAGGTTTTCTTTTTTAGCATGAGAGACATGAATACTTCAGTAGTGTTCACGATTTTTCTTAAAGTTATTTACCCCTTGTAATTGTGGACTCTGCGCTTCTAGGATGTTACTGGAGTCATGTCAAGTCTTAGCAGTCGGGAATTTTTGCAGTATGGCTTAAATTAGATGTAAATATAACTCTTTATAGAATCTAGCTTTCTGCCGCTGTGGCAGGACCATCCTCTTTTACATCGGCCATGGTTTGCACTGCACCCTTGCGGAACAAGCGAAATTATGCGTCTAGTCTTCTCAGGCTTCTTGCTTCAAGAGAAACAAGACGGCGTCTTCATATCTGAACGACTCGAGGAGCTGAGTGACGTATCAGAGAAGCAGGGCACTTGTGAGTCCTCGCTTGGAAGGGACGAAACTACAACTTGTGCTGGAAGCGTCAGTTTGGAAGAGGGAATTGCATCCTGGATCGAGAAGTACGTCTTGACATGGATGTCCTTTGCTTGCCCTGCAGTGGGCCTGACGATTCCATCACGTCTTTATGTTGGAAAGAAGTGAACAGTGGACTTTTCATGAGGTTGAATCTGACAAACAGGTTGAATCCGCTTACAAGACGATCATGAGCGTGATCATGAGCGTGGGAGCACCTATATCACCTCATTTACTGGCCATTGGAAGAGTTCAGTGTTCGTTTTTGGACGGCAAGAAGACCTGAGGGAGTTTAATGATCAATGTTATGAAGATGGAGAATGTGGACGCTCATGGAGGTAAGCTTACCTGCGATATTTAGGTCTCATTGTCATGGCTTTCAAACGTTTTTAGAAAATGGGCATGTTGTTACTGTAAGTTGAAAGTTGACGCTTATAAATTTTACACTGAATAGCTGACTAGTCATGTCTATTTGGGAAGTTTATAACGAGTGGATGTTTTCTTTTGATGTGCGGGAGAGCTTCTGGGTTAGTGACAGATATGTAAAATTAAATTCAGCATGAATTTAGTTTCTTCCTTGCCATCCTTAGTAAAAATTAATCTTCTGAAAGGACAGGCTTCGCTGTCTTGTCGTCATCAAGGAGATGCATCACGTCCAAATTGCCTGCATTTCCTTCATTTGTTTGCAGGCGAACTTATTGCATTTCAGCCGTTTTGCAGATTCTTGAGCAACCTGCCGCAACAATTCGGAAGGAGATCCAGTTGCAGTGAAAAAATATCATTGGAGTTTTTTTATTTCACGAAACCCAGTCGAGGTAGAAGACCAACTTACTTTCACGTTCTGCTCAACACTCTGGATCTGTTTTTTCATGTGTCATCTCTCAGGAGGTCTACACAAGTATACTGATTTCCTTTCCAGGTCAACAATAAATTAGAGACCTTCATTTTATACTACTTTTATTGACATACAACACATGACGATGTTACTTTCTTTGATAAAGATGGCGCTTGACAAACCGAGCTACAGCAACCCTGAATCCGAAATGGAGCACCTCCTCACCAACCCTAAAGCCGAGAAAGACCTCCTCACCAACCCAGACGAGAAGGTGCAACCGCCTCACGCATCGCCTGCCAACATTCCCAAGCCACAGCCCAAGCCTGTAGTGTAGATATGATAATGGATGTAGGTGCATGCTGCTGTATACATTTGGAATATGCAAGAAGAAATTGCCATTACTGTAGTTGGGTGTCCTGTAATAGAATGTCGACCTCACAAATATCATGGTCTCAACAGTAACCTGCTACGCCCCATTTCACACCTGTGTATGCTGCGTACCTGTTACAGTGATACACTCCAATTCATTAGAATTTCCCTAAAATAGTTCCAAGATGGTTCTTAACTGAATAAGAAAAACTCACACACACCATGAACCTGTCAAAGAGAATCCAGAAATAGAGCTCACTGACTTCAACCAGATCCAACGTTTATATTCCGCTTTCTCAGCTACAAATCTCAATCATATTATTACTCTCGACAGAAGCCAATCTGAGGAACGCACACAGACTCGTGCTATTATTATATTGTTTGATTGTTTGAACTTGGCACAAATCAACCCAACAGAACCAAGTGCAAGGAGATAAAAACTCAGGCAGTGCCTTTTTCGAGATTCATGATGTTTTGTCTCTGCAAATATGGCATCCAGTGAAGCAACTGTTACATGGAGCACTGTTCGTGGACTGAGGGAGTGTATAGATATGACAGGAACTCTGCTGCCCTCCTCATCTAACACTTGCTTCAGTGATCTTTCTCAGCTGTAGATCGATTTTGCTCCGACGCTTGCTTTAGTGACCTTTGTTAGCTGTCCTTTGATTTTGCTCCAACACTTGCTTCACTGATCTTGATCGCTCTTACGCACACTGATATTTCTCTGCGTTATTTTGCATACTTTTGCTGCTCTTTGGGCGCTCTTCAATAGGATTGTTTGTGGATTCCGTTTCTTGGACCAAGATCTATGGCTAACCAAAACATTTTCGTGGGAGTTGCATGTTTCTGTCTGGTCGCTTTGTTGTTTGCTAGTCAAGCTAGTGCGCAAGTGATGGCTCCCGGGTACGCTCCTGAATTGGCTCCACTGGAAGCTCCCGTGGACTCTCCCATGTATGCTCCAGAGATGGCTCCAGAGACGGCTCCGATGTATGCTCCCGAGGTGGCTCCAGAGACGGCTCCGACGTATGCTCCCGAGGTAGCTCCAACGTATGCTCCCGAGGTGGCTCCGACGTATGCTCCCGAGGTGGCTCCGACGTATGCTCCCGAGGTAGCTCCGACGTATGCTCCCGAGGTGGCTCCGACGTATGCCCCTGAGATGGCACCAGAGATGGCTCCCAGGTACGCTCCTGAAATGGCTCCACTGGGAGCTCCCGTGGACTCTCCCATGTATACTCCAGAGATGGCTCCAGAGACGGCTCCGATGTATGCTCCCGAGGTGGCTCCGACGTATGCCCCTGAGATGGCACCAGAGATGGCTCCTGCGTATGCTCCAGAAATGGCACCAGGTATGATTTCTCTCACAAGATAGTACAATGACAATTGCTAATTCTTACATGGAGTTTCTGTTCATGAAGCTTTTGGAATAGGACCTACAGTATGAAGAAAATCTGAGTAGAATAGCGGTAACTTACGCCAGGGCTGACCGCTTTTTGGTTTACTGAAACCACCTTGCTACAGTAGTAGCGGCTCCACCGATTTGAGGTTCCCGGGTGAAACCGAAGAGAATTGTTGAGACCCGGAACATTCCACTGCGATGTTGTGTAATGCTTGCGAAGTAAAACAGCTCGGGAGAAGCTGACTTTGTGGTAGCTGATTAGGTTGGAAGTTGTTGTTTTGGCAGCTTACTCTCCTGAGGTGAGTCCCGTGGGAGCCCCGTTGGCTGCTGGGCCGAGCACCGCGATGGCGCCGGGGCCCAACCAGGCTGCTGTATCCGCCGCCGCACCCACGCCTGTCTCAAGCGTTGCTGCTCTAGTTTTCACAGCTCTACTGGCACTCCACTTCCTGTAAAGGAATTATCAGCACTGTACTGAATTTTTCCAGGTGAACGCGCACTTAAGGTGGTGGAAACAAGAGTAGAATAGCACCCGTGTCCCAGGCATGAATATTGCCCATTGAATTGACGTGAATTTCCCAATAATATTAAGGCAAAGCGACCGTGAGTTTTGACCTTTTTCTCAATATAAATCGCACCACATCCATAACATTGACAATGAAAGGACCATGATAAACTTTTCATATGCTGAAATAAGTAACATGGCATTGATCCGTGAGTGGATAAGAGTGACAATCATTGCAACCTCCACAGCATAAAAATCAGCGATTGCATGCTGCTGTATACAAATTTGGAATATGCGAAAATGAGTAGGAATTGATGAATTCGCAATGAATTGGTTGTCCTATAATACAACCTAGTCGAACTCACGGTGCGCTTGAGGGTGGTTTGGGAGCTCTGATCAGCTTCACCGACAGAAGCACAAGACCTACACAGCTCACTCCGAACATGCACACAACCAATCCCCCAAACCCCCCCACCTGCAAAAGCCAGCAAGTTGGGGTCAGAAGAAAGAACCGAAATGAGAAATTTCAAACCAGTACTAATCTAGTGTAAATCAAAGTCATGGAAATATTGGCACTAGGGTGACCTGCAACTAGTGCTAGAAATTAGCATTTGGCACTGACCATGGTGAGCATGAGCTGGTTGACTTCGCCGGTGAGGTTGAGCGGCAGGTCATGAGCGGGCGGGTGCATCTCCAGGTGCTCATACGCTTGCCGTGTTGCCTTGAACGCGAGCACCGAGCATCCCCCTCCGATCATCGCCCCCGAAACCGCCTAAACACACACACCACAAACAACATCAAACTCTACGCCCCTTCCACACCAAAACGAAGCAAGGAGGCCATTCTCTGGACCTGCAACGGAGTGGCTTTGCGAAACGGCCGACGTCCTCGCCGCTTCGACGCTCCAGGAGCGTCCGAGGCCTTCTTCACAGGCTCGACGAGGCTGGGGAACTCGGAGCGGATGAACTTGGGCTTGGTGACCTCCCGCGGCCCATCTCGGAAGTCAAAATCCTCCAACGCGCACACAACGCTAGACTTCACCTTCCTGAGCGGAGCAAATGGCCGAGAAGCTGACAGACTCCACGGCAGCTGCTTCAGACCCGCCATGATCGCTACAACACTAGCACCCGCTCCTGAAGGCGGAGGCTACCCCTCCGGCTCCCGGCCTTTCATAACCTTCAACAACCCACGCACGTCACGTAAGAGCAAGCAACTTGAAAGGAATTCGGAAGAGTTGCGTGCGTTGTGTGCTTACCTTGTTGATGCTTCCGCAAGAGCTGTTTGTTTGTTCCATGGTGCATCTGTTGTGACGATCGAAAAGGTGGAGGCGACGACGCTGGACCATCTCAGGTTCAAGTTGCCGGAAAGGTGCTAGATATTTTCTCATGGTCTTTTTCTCCATGGTTTTGATGTGGCCGCTTTTGATGTGATTGTGGTTGGAGTCTTACGGTGTATCTTCAAAATCTTCCATTTCATTGGAGGAAAAGAAGCTCCTGGTTCACAAGCGTTTCATGTGTAAGGTGAGCCCCCCTTAAACCGACAAGTTAAGGAATGTGCATATATGGAGAGAGGAGAGAATTATACTGCTATTTTTCAGTGATAGCTAGTAGAGTTACAATTCCAACCCAAGTGATTTCATATTTTTTCAATGAAAACTGAATTAGTTATGAATTTTCAAACTATGCAGCCATGTTTAGTGGGTGGGCAGCAGTAGGTACCGACCATAACCAACAACCAAACGTAAGGGTCTTGACTAATAGCAAACCTCCATTTGGAGGTGAGTTGGTGGTAATGGGATGGAAGAGGGATGGATATACCCCAATTTTATAGGCAATGGCTATGGGTTTTTGTTGGTTGTGGGGGGGGCTTACCATACTCAACCGATGAGCGTGTGGCGTGTGTTTCAGGTATTGGTATGCATAGTTTTTATGTGTAAAAACAGGTGTTAGGACTACAAAGAGCCCTGTCCTATTTCATTTGAAATTTCGAGGATTTTCTAAGCCTGAGAGTGAGGTAGGTCACAAAGGACAAAAAAGCAAATGCTTTTCTGATTTTTTGTGAGCAAAGAGCGACATTTAGTGAGTGAAGAGCAAATGAATGAAAAACGATAGGGTTCCTTGACTCGTGCGGAATAAAAAACGACGTTGTTAGTAGTAGTCTAGTGTAGGTTCGAGAGGGCAAGGGCAGTCCCTCGTGACCATGTCCTCGTGTGAGACCATGTCTCGCGCACTGTTATATCCCGGAGATATCCTATCTAGAAGATACCATGTCCCAAAGATATCTTTTTTCCTAAAGATACCCTATTAACCTAGATGTTGGCCACTAGACCGGTGTCTAATTGTTTACTTTTATATAAAGAGATTAGGTGAACCCTCATTGTCTTTGATAGGGCGAGGACAATTCCCAATGAAGTAAATGTATGTAAATGCAAAATTCAAGTGTAGATCACAGTTGTCCCTGACAAGGCAAGGGTGGTCCCCAATGACATAAAATTTGCTTAATTTCATTCAACAACTGTAATAAGTGGCTAAGATTGGCTTAAATTTCATGATTAAAGCAGCCACACACAACATTTGCAGATTGGCTTAAATTTCATGATTTAAGCAGCCACACACAACATTTGCAGCTTGTTTCCGTACATGACATGTGTGGTCGCTATTGCACGCTTAAAACTAATGCATAGCTGTCTCAAAAGTCCAATCTTACAACATCAATGGTAATGAAAAGCCGACTGAGTCACCGAGATTGTCACCAAGATCCTCGTCGAGTGAACCACAAATCCACCACAAGCATCTCCCAACTCATTAAAAAACATACCCTAAAATTGAACCCAAAGAAAAATGCAATCACACGAATTCAACCACATTCATCTCCTCAAAAGCATACCCTATACCTTGACCCAGAAGGAGAAAAGCAGCAAAATGCAATCGCAGGAATTCAACATTTCCGTACCTTCTGACACCTCTTCTTTGGCTTCTAATTCAGTTTCCATTGCCTCACATTCAACCCACCTGAGACAGCAGAAGGCAAAGATCGGTTCATGAGCACTTCAATCTCCTGGAGATCAACTATATCTCATTGCCGTGTTCGCCATGTAGTAAGAGATGTGGGACAATACTCTACACGCCTGTTTTCAAGGCATTGATTTGCAGTGCTAGGTAGTATATGCAATGTTGTTTTGTGCCGACATACTTGGGCAGATGCTACATCCTTGCACATCAACAATTATTGTACGTATGTTGATGGAATATTTTGGTTAGCACATCAGGGACTTGTTGCTCCATGTTTTGAACAATGAAGTGATGAATTGGCATGATTCACATTCTCCAGAGTTTTGTGGTGAGTGAGAGTTCATTGTAACAAGACATAGCAGTACATGTACAATATTGAAGTGTGCAGAATATTGAGTCTCTACTAACGTGCTATGCACAAGGTAATCCAATTGTAGAAGATACCAGAGCTACTTCTAAACTACTGTACTTATTTACAGTGACTCACAAAACCGTGCCAGCATATTAGAAAAACTATCACATTCAACCTACAATATGGGTAGAATGAATTAATGAAATGGAATGTAGTAATTATAGTAAAGTAGTATATGTATAATGTAGTGCATATTTATAAAGCTTTCAACATAGTTTAAGCACTCAACCAGAGGATTCTATTTGATGCTTCCCTACAATAGGTACAGTTTTAAAAGTGCATGAAAGTGAACCACTCAATAATCTGTCCATTTTCCTTGGCATGCTTTCTACTCCAAGTCTCTTACAATCATTAGCACTTAAGGTAAGCCCCCCTAAAACCAACAACTTAAGGAATGTGCATATATGGAGAGTAGATAATTATACTATTACAAGTACATCCCCGTTGTCAACAACTAGCCGGGGCAATCCCAAGTTAAATAAACGTATGTACATGCAAAAATCAAACTTACCCATTATATACGCATTATGTACTATATATACCTATTATTCACTTTAAATACCCATTATTTATTTCATATACGTGTTATTGTCTTTAGAAAACTATCATTTATTTTATGTACCCGAGGTAGCATATTGTGTAGTTTCAATATGTTGGAAATTATGGTTTTATTTTTCAATTTTTGATACATAATACAATTTTAAAACTCAACAAGGCAAATTTGAATAAAAGGGAACTATAAAGGATTCCTCCAAAGGGCACATATGGAGGATTCTTTCAAAGTTCACATTCAATTCAAAGGGCACATTTGATTCAAATGGCAAGTCCAAAGGTCACGTGACTAGGAGCGGCGGACAGATAGAGTGACGCCTTTTATATAGGTAGTTTTTTCAATGATAGCCAATAGAATTACAACTCCAACCCAAGTGATTTCATATTTTCTTGATGAAAAGTGAATTAGTTATGAATTTTGAAACTGCGCAGCCATGTTTAGTGGGTGGCCAGCAGTAGGTACCCCCATAACCAACGACCAAAAGTAAGGGTCTTGACTAATAGCAAACCTCTATTTGGAGCTGAGTTGGTGGTAGTGGGATGGAAGAGGGTTGGATATACCCCAATTTTATAGGCGTTGGTTATGGGTTTTTGTTGATTATGGGGAGGCTTACCTTATAGATTTCAATTCTCTCACAGAGGATCATAATTATGTTATACCCTTGGGTTGTGTGTCATATTGGTTCAATCTCCTTTTCAAAATTGCCCATAGATTTTCAATGGGTTTTATGTTTGGTGATTGAGTTGACATGCCAAAATAAGTAATGACAAGGTTGCCTTAACCCTTTAACGCCGCAGGATTCATGGAGACAGTGTGGCAAAGGCCCCTTTTGGGCCTCTCCGACATTAAAGGGTTAAAACTCACTCATTCATCTTCCTAGTGATGAATGTAGGTGCATTATCTTGTTGGAATAGGACTTGTGATGCATCCATTGATCGAATTTAAAATAATGAGCCACAAAATTGTTTCTCCAAAATTGATTAACCCCTAAGGTACCAAACGTCCCCCCGGGGTCATTTTGGATTTTGGGCATGTACCTACAATTCGAAAAAAATCCTTTTTTATTGAATTTTTTTTCAAGATAGGATCTGATAAGAGCTTCTAGGAGATTTTTTTATTTGTTTTTGGATTTGTGGTTTAAAAGTTAGTACCACTTAAAGCCAAAAGTAGGGACTCCGGGCTCCTCCAAAAATTTTGACAAAAAGTTTCTATTGACATTGAGATTTTTCACACATATAAAGAATATTTCCTTTTTTGGAAATTTCAAAAAAAAATCTTGTCATTAGTGTAAAAAGGCATTTTATTCCAAGTCAAACATTTTCACACATTGTCGGGCAACGGGGGAAAACAACCTCATCTTTTCTACATAAAACCTAGAGATCTTCATATTTTTCACTTTTTATTTTTTCAACAACAATATGTGGTGAAAACCTTCTTATTGACCGTTTGGATTATCATTCGAATACATACATAGTTCACAAAAAAATAAAACGTGAAATGGCAATTTTTGAACCTCCACTCCTTGCACACTTGTTTTTAGTATGCTACATCCCTTTTTTACCTCTAAAAATTGGTGTGTTGGGAAATAACATCATGCTTAAGACAATGGTAAAAGATTTAGACCTTGTACAATGCAAAAATTTGATACAAAGTGAAGTCAAAGTCTGCTGATGTACTCAACGCAGGGAAGAAAATGAACCATTGTTTTGACTTTAAACACTAATATCTATCAATCCGTGCGGTGGATTTGCAACCAAATTTGAATGGCATGTTCACAATGAAGTCTATTTAAAGATCTTACGGTTGAAAATCCAAAATTCACTTTAAAATGTGATTTTCATGTTTCTTTTTGGCAGTGACAGTTTTGGACTAGTTTTAGAGCGAAAGTGGTCGTGGTCCTTTAGGGGTTAACGGAGTTTTCCTGAAAGTACTCAGGGTTTGAACCCTGACTGTCACCTCAAAACGTTGATTTTGGTTGTACACATGAAAGTCCACATGTTTTTGAGAAACATGGTGGTTTGGTTAACTTTGGGTTTATTCCATAAATTATGGTCCTTTGTCAGCCAACCAATATGCTACAGGGTTAATCATCTAGGCACAGTCACCATCCAAACAAAGATGCAAGGTGGCATTGGTGACTCCAAATTACTAATTTGGTTACATTAGCTTGCACCATGCGCGTGACCCATAAAATATGGAGGGTGAGAACTTTCACCCTGCAAATATTGCCGTATTTACATCTCACCCTGTTTTGATGAATAGAGAAAGATACAAGGTCCTCAAAAGATGCTGCACCGGGTCTTTTTGCCTGACACAAGGTAGCCACCCTTTAAAACTCAGACTTTCAGGAAAACTCTAACATCCTTGCTGATTGAGCCGTCCCTCAATTCTATGCATCAAACCTGGACCATGTAAAAATTAGCCCGAATTATCTCTGAAATCAACCCTAATTTGCTCCAATAATACAAGAGGAAGACATTGTTTATTTATTTAATCAATTAAATAGTAACAATAAACAAGTTTGAAACAATAGGTTTTTCAGAATAAAATTGTTGTGGTTGAACCAATCAAAAAGCACCAAGTCTTCATAAACTGATATGGAGTTCCATGGTGTACTCAACCAGGTGTTAATTCAGATGTGCAGCTTACAACAAGGATTTGCCTAAATACCCCAGTCGAGTGTTGCACCAAGCCTCAGGCTTCGAAGGGTGGGGGAGGATAGGGATAAAACCGGCCCCTATTTTTATGTTGGAGGGGGGCCCTATTTGATCTAAAGGGGGGTTACGAAAGGCAATGTCGAGCCACGGGCCCTAATTTCGGCAAAAAAAAATCCAAAAAAAGCCTCTTGGATCCTAAAACGGGCAGGGCCAAAAAATGGACCCACCCGAGGCTGAGGTTTGGTGCAATGCTCGACCAGGGTCAATAAGGAGATCTTTATAGCACAGCTTTATTTTTGTTTTACGGTTTTAGCTAGAGTGGCGACACAAATTTTTTGGAGACCGCACATGCGGCGACACAAAGTTCCCCTGAAACCATACAAAACAAATTTTCTCCATAAATATCTTTTTTGGAGAATCCATCTCCATAAACATAGATTTATACATCCTTTTTGGTGACAGGATGGAGTCCCTGCAATTCACTAGTAGCAATATGGCAATATGCAAATGGCCATCAATACAATTTTGGCAATATTAAATCATAATTTTCCCACTTTTTGGGAATACTCTTTTTTGGGAGAAAATATTCGCCATTTGGCTCCAAATCTCAAAAAAAGGAAAAAAAAACAAAAAAACAAAAAACCCTGGCTTACATTATTTGTAACGGCTATAAGTTACACTATATGATGTAACTCACGGCCCAGGTTTCAAAATCATGGATAGTTGGTCAACATGTGCAAATTGCATCAGGATTGTATGCATCACGAGTTGCTCGACAGTTACACCACTGATGTCAAGTGGATTGATGGGCACTGGGATGTTGTCCTTGTGGGGCCAAATCTACAACCTTCACCAAGTGGAGGACCATCTTTCTCAATTTTAGGGATATAGCATGTTATGTTTTTTCTTCTTCTTCTAGGGTCTTTACGTTTTTCTTTCTTGCTTTTTATTTTTTGAAAGTGTTATTTGGTTCTTCGATTTTTTATTTTGCTTGAGGGACACAGAGGGCACTTCATAATATGTTTTTCTAGTCCTCAAAACAACTAACTGTCAAAGCTAGGTGGGTTTCTTTTGTCAAAATTAAACAGAATAGAATTATAGCAGACTTCTTGGTCCTTTTTGGGTTGCCCTTGGCAATAGAGTTGAGTAGTGCAAAGCTATGAGGTGGATAGCATGGAAGGAAAGTTCTCTGTGTATTGGCGATCCTCGAGTTCCCGATAGTGAGCCGGTTTCTTGTGCTCTTTTTGATAGAGGGGTAGCTGGAGTTTTGGCCAAGGATATTATTGAAGCTATTGTGAGAGACTTGGAAAGGGAGGCTGCTTTGGCGGTCGTCCCTAAGGTTCTCTTGGATCTTCTAGATACTCTGCAATCAAATGACGATCTTTGAGAAATGGCAAGTTTTTGGGTGGGAAGCGCGCCTTATGATAATGTTATCCAATTTGTAGTTAACAACAACATGAAGGGTGGCGATTTCTCTTGGTGGAGCTTCTCCGTCCTCTTCTAGGGAGACGCTTGACTCTTTTGAAATTCATGAGCTGCTTCGTTGTTTTTGGTGGGGAGCGCTTTGGTTCAAGAGTCGTCTTCGGAGCTGGGAGTGTCTTCGAGTGCTCACAATCGTATGTTCTCTTTCCAAGTCAAGCCTTCCTCGTTTGATCATGTCTCTCCTTTGAGACAGCTATCATTCGCTTTAGAGCCCGATTGACTTTGATGCTTAGTGTTTGTGAGGCCCTCGCTTCATGTGAGTGGCTTGGCTTCCTTTTGTTTTCGTAGGCGTAGCTTCTGACCCCATTTCAATTCCCTTCCTTTTGCTTTTGCTTTGTGCTAAGTGTTAGCCTTGTGGTGCGTTTTGCTTCCTAAGCTCAATGCCCGTCTCTCTGAGGCTCTTTGGTCTAGTTGTACTCCATTTCCATTTACTCAACCAAATTGAGATATTTAAGTAGGAACGGAAAGTTATTAGCACCTTTCAATATTTTTTTATTAAAATGCATAGAAATGACATGTAATGAAGGATTTCATTTCTATTCAAACATTTCCCCCTACTAGAAGAGGGCATGATAATTTAATCTACCATTTGGATTTAGTTCTAACTATTGTATCTACCTATATAAGAGGCCACAGTCTGTCTATCCGCCGCTCCCTAACCCTAAATCCTAAACCCTAAACCCTTAGTCTAAACCTAATCCTAAACCTAAATCTGAACGGAATCCTAACCCTAAACCTAGCCCTAACCCTAAATCCTAAACCCTAGATCCTAACCCTAAATCCATAAAATTTTGACTTTTTGAGTGGGAACATTCTTCAAATTTCCATGATGCCACGCTCTAGATTGTTCCGGTAGGTTTTCAAAATGGTATTGCACTTCATCATGCGACACTTTCCGGATGAGATAGCAGCAGATGAAGTTCAGGACCCGAAACTTCATCCATGATTATCTCCTCCAATATCCAACCGATGAAAAATCTAAAAATACCCCCAACTCAGCCCGCGCATAATAATCACTTTGAAAATGCAATTTCAATAAAAAAAAACCCTAAATTCCCTTATCGTCGGCTCGAGCATAACTCTGTCCCTTAAACCCCAACCCTAAACTCTAAACCCTAAGCCCTAAACCTAAGATCCGCCGGAACATGCGCGTTGTTGTTGATGAACGCTGAAATTTGGGGAACCGTACATTTCCAGAGTGGCTCCTGGCGCTCAGGGAGGACAAACTGGAGAAGGTGAAGGACGATATGATCAGGTGTCCACAAGCGATGATTGTCGGCAATCACACCTTGAACGGCTTGATCAATGCCGTCTATGGAGGAATTGCTGACGTCGAAGCAAATGTGTGCGAGTACTTCAGCGGTCGTGCCATCCTTGCCGCACGGAATGACGACGTTTCACGGATCAACGCACGATGTTCTAAGGGATGCAAATTGCAATCTAAAATATAATACGTCAAAGAAATTTTATTCCAAGGAGCACTAATAAAAAACCTTCCCCGGTCGGAACGATGGGCACCGAGGCTTGTATGTAAATAAATAGTAATTTTGCTATGCTAAGGAAATGGTTGCGTCCTATACCCCTCTACATTGCACAATTTTTTTTCTAATTCTAGATCCCTTCATTACTTGTGACTCTTGGCATGCAATGACCTAACATAAGGTAGAACATCGTTCTCTAAAGTTTATGCAAATTGTGCTGGAGAATTATGCCATTATTCTGAATCAAAGTATGTTGACCATGCTTAATGAAGGTAGAAAAATCTTTACTACACTCTTCGAATGCACATATCTTACAATTCGTTTGGTCATAGTGTCTTCTTGTAATACTAATACTCAAGATCCTAGAGCTGAAAATAGCAAAATGCCGGTCAAATTAGTCTCACAATAACTCATCTAGATGAGGCAATTTTGGACTAGTTTGATGAAACGTAGTCACAGTCTTTTAGGGCTAAATAGAAGAAAATCTAAATGATCACAATGTGACATAGCTAATGGCTTAACTTTCTAATTTTCACAATGTGACATAATTATGCAATATTTATGTGCATTATACATGACCTAACTCCAAGGATTTTTTTACTAGCTGTAATTAGTTGAAAAGCTATAAGAAAACCTTGGCTACTATGTATACACTGTAAAAATATGAAAAAAAATAATGAAATTTAGCCAAAATGTTGACCAACATTATAAGTATGTAGCCACCTTTTGAGATGATATCCACGAATATCACATAGATATCTCACAAATATTGTAGGGTATCAAATAGGTACATCACAGATATTGCAGAGTATCACATATGTACATCATAGATATTGCAGGGTATCATATATGTTCATCACAAATATTGCAGGTTATCACATATGTACATCACAAATATTACAGGGTATCACATAGGTATTTCCATGTATGAAATAGGTACATCACAGATATTACAGAGTATCACATATGTACATCATTGATATTGCAAGGTATCACATATGCACATCATAGATATTGCAAGGTATCACATATGTACATCACAGATATTGCAAGGTATCACTGATGTACTTCATAGATATTGCAGGGTAGCACATAGGGATTAATACATATGATATGCTTGATTAGGTTACTAAGGGCCTCTTCACACTTAACTCCGGAGTCGAGAGTCCGTAAGTTTCCACCAATGAGATTGCTTGAATGGCCAAAGTCCGGCCTCTTGACCTTCACACCAAAGGCCAAAGTCCAAAGGCCGTTGTCTTCCAATGTACCCACATGGCAGTACTTTTGGAGAGTTTTGGCGCCAAGGCAACGGACTCTCGAGCAAAACTCGGGTTGCCGTTTTTAGTCGACCCAAACTTCCCTCGAGAGTCCATCGATTTTTTCAATCAAATAATCAAAATTTGACAAGATGTGGACCGTTAAATGAAAGAGGCCGAATTTTTTGGCTGATTTTTTCGGGTTGATTTTTATTGGCTGATTTTTTTGGGCTGATTTAATGATATGGGGTTTTGACTTTGGACTTGGGCTTTGGGGCTTCACACCACAACCGCCCAAAGGCTTCAATATATATATTTTAATGTTTTTTTATAATCCAAAAGTTTGAACTCTCGCCAAAGCTTGGGCACAAATTTTGACAGACGGACTCTCGACTCGGCCTGGTGTGAAGCAGCCCTAAAGTGCAAGTTGTAGCATTTTCAGAAATTGATTTTGGTTGCAGGGGCTGTGCAGAACCCAACCCATTCCGGTCTGCCACTGGGGCCCACCACGTTGCTAAGTTAGTCACAGCAATGGCATCTCCGGATGCCTTTCCGCTGCCGAGAATACAACGTCCGTTTCCATGCAGCAAGAATAACTGCCTGTAAACTTTTATCTACAGCGAACAGAATCTACATTCTGAGACTACAATACATTATCATTCCGGCATGCAGCAAACTTGTCCACCACCTGTCAAACTACAGCGGAACAAATCCTCTTTCCATGTTAATGGTCGGGAGTGGAAAAAACTGTAACACATATCGAAAATAACATCTATAGAGTTTTCAACTAATTTTCAGCGATTTTTCATTGAATATTTCCATCCACTGGATATTTTTTCATCCAAAACAATCACCCTACACTGCGTTTTAACCAGCTAGTTTTGTTGCCCTGTATTTTGTACTATTTCCCTTGCTCCTATCTACTGTCCTCCGGTTTCACCAACTTTAACGCTTATAGAAGTGAAATAAACATAGGAGGGAGCGAAGCGTGTCATAACACTTAACATGTAACATTTAGTAGTGTAAATTTTTAGGGAGCAAAACATACATGGGATTATAACATGTAAAGAGGGAACATTTAAAGAGGGCCGGCTGTATTGTGTGCACAATCATTTTGCCCACATATTCCTAACAAAAAAGTAGAAACCCATCCCACGGATTCATTCCTAGTGATAAATAAACCTAACCCTAAATGCCTGAGTTATTAAAAGTATGAATAGTGAGGAAAATATAGACAAGTATGAAAAAAGATGTGAAAGCATGGAAGAGATACTTTCAAGACTTACATAAGTTTTCTCAAGTTGTGCTAAGATTTTTGTACAAAATGCACTAGTTTTCACTTGATAAAAAGTATGTAAAAGTATGGAGAAGTATGGAAAAGAAATATTAGACACTTACCTACTTTTTCACAAAGGATAATCCAAATGGAACAACCAGCGATCCCACAGGCAGTTTCTCACAATTTGCAGTACTGTACAGTAATGCTATGGTTGGATGACCTATAACCACCAACTTAAGCTTGCTGACCTATTTATAACGTTTGTATACGTGGTAAGAATTTTTTGGGGAATTCAAAATAGGATTTCATGAATATTGCAATTGTTGTGACCATTTATTTCTTCATATTAAAATTGCTACAAATTTTTTAAGTGGATAGTAAGCCGTGACCCATTCCTTGACATACAAAACTCTCTACTTCTACAGTAAGTTGTGCTAATGACCACTTGTCAAAGCACCCATCACTATTAGCACAAGAGACTACAAACCGAGAGCTTTGAACCAATTATAAATTGACACCCAATTATAAACTGACTTTCCTAAAATTTTGGAAATGGGGTCGGCGGCTGGCGGTTTTGGCTCACATAAGACTGTTGATTCTGGGGTTGGTGGTGGTGATAGGTTATCCAATCATACAACTTGCACTTTGAAAGAGTTTGGTAAGCTAATCAACTAGAGCAAGTATAACGTAGATTGTATGATACGTGGAGATACCTTGCAATATCCTGAAGATATTTATGTGATATCCACGGATATCATCTCAGAAGGTGGCTAAATACTTCTCGTGCGTGCTAGCATTTTGGCTAAATTTCATCATTTCTTTGGCAATGTACTACAGTGCTGAAAATGATGTTTGATGTGTCCACAATATTAGGTTTGGAAGTGCTATAGTTTTTTAAAAATTTGGTGAAGATTTTTACTGAGAGCACAATTGTTTATACTACCCTTCGCAGTGGTCAGTCTTGTACATAATTAATTTAAAATGGAGAGAGTCCAATTTTTTAGTTTAGGTGATTACCCATGTAATGTCAAGGTGCTACCCATATAATACTTCTAGGTAATACCCATTGTGTCCAAATCGCTCTATCAAAGAAAAATAACTCTTTCAAGAGAGGGGTGCTAAAATTGACCATTGGGTACACTATCCGAAGAGGTGGATCATTGCAGACACATATACTATCGTAGGTACATTTGGTCTTTTAGTAGTTATCTATACTAGAGTACTTAAGGAGGGGGGTCATTGTATACATAGTTGGTAAAAACATTCAATAAAAACTTACAACATTTATAAACAAATTACTGGGTTACCCCCTAAAGGACCAAATGAACCTACGGAGTACAAGTCATTCCACTTTGACTGCAACTATCTTTCAATCTGTACAGTCAAATTTCACAAAACTTTTGCCACATCATCTCATATAAGTTTTAGAAGAAGATCCTACGGTTACATTCCCAAAAAGTTCTTCTCGGCAGTTTTTAATTAATGGAGTAGAAATTCCTCTAAAATGCCTCGGTCCTCTAGGGATTAACACTTATGACCATCTTTAGTGTAGCTTTTCAGCTAATTTTAGCCAGTATAGGAATCTCTCGGAACAACCACAATAGTGGGGGAAATCTGAGGCGGGGTTATACAGTGGTATTAAGCTCATGCACATGTGTGCGAATGAGCCTGGGCCCCCAACGAGTGGTGGTGGGCCCCACTAAACAAAAGGTAAATCTGGATAAAATTTTTAAAGTATAAATTGGTTACGAGTGTAAATGCAATAGGAAGTCTTTGGGAACGGGGGGAACACATTTGAGAACACGACGGGGAACTCCGAGGAACAACATGGGAACTCATCGGAAACACAATGGAAATGTTGTGGTAATAACACGGTTAAAAAGGTAAATCACAAGAGGGAAACCAAATGCTTTGGTTAGGAACCATCACCATGAAACTAGTGTGGGCACGAGGAGCCCAAACCCGGACTTTTAGCGCACACGGTACAGACAACTAGTAAAAATATTCACCATGAGAAAAACTTATAGCGTTAATAGCGTGAACTACACTGATTTTGATGTTTAGTGTCATAAGCAGTAAATGACCTGTAAATGCTGTAAAATTTTACTTTAGATATAATTTTTTACTAAGAGCACAACAATCTATACGACTCAAAGAGGGGATCATAGTGGACATGGTCGGTAAAAATATTTTCACTAAACATCATATTTAGCGCAGTAGCAAGCCAGGTTTTTCTTGTAGCTATTTAGCTAAATTTAGCCAACCGGTGAAGGAATCGCTGGGAACAAGCGCAATAATAATGGTAGTATCTGAGCCGGGATTAGTAGGCAACAGAAGCAGCAACAATCCGCTTTAGAAAGTAAGAACCAGAAAACAAAAACAAAAAAAAAAAAAAAAAACCAACCATCCGCTCGGAGGACAAAACCTCCGACGAAGCGCACATGAGAGTGACAACTGGTCGACGCGGACGAGGTGCCATGCAGCATGGAACGATTCCTGTGCAATGTGCGCCGTCGACCGGCCCGAGGCGAGGCGAGGCGCGGCGCGGCGAGGACGGGTCATTCTCCACCTCTGGAGCGTCCCGGCATGGGGCGCTGGCAGCGACCGTGTGCTGTGGTCCTCCTATGCCACTTGGAGAACCACAAGTCTCTCAAACCCGCCGTCATCTACTTGCAGCGTAGACTCTCGGGTGCAGGATCTAGATTGTGACGGTTCCGGGGGCCGGCTTGCTTCGATCACTCCGCTGCTGTGTTGTTTGAATCCTCTCACACAATCATATGCTAGCACCTCAGAGGTGTGGAGAACGTGGTATCTCAGTTCAGACGCCGTAGCAGTTCCGGAACGTTTTATACCATTGACAGATATATTCCTTTGCTTTGTAATTTGGTCTCTGGACAAGTGGTTGGCGAGCTGGAGTGTTCTCTGGAGCTTTTGGAAATTTGGATGTGAGTGACTTTGTTTTTTTGCGTGGTTTTTTGTTCTTTTGTCTAGGTGTTTAGGTGGGGTCGAGCCTGAACGTTTTTTTGTTTTGTTTTGTGGTGGATGTGAGGACCTTTTTGGTGGCTTAATGGGTACACTTTGCTGCATTTGCAGGAGGGAAGGAGAATCAGGCATGGATGGTTTTCCTGGGCTTAGAGCGATCTGTAGGCTCGCATTGGGAGCGAGGAGAACGCTACTGAGGGTCTTGTTTGGAAGTGCTGAGTTTTCTGAGTGACGTTGGAGCTTCTTGACATCTCGTGAGAGGCCGGATCTCTCAACTAGTTCGATCAAAACTTTCGGTAGCGATGGCTTTCAAGCTGGTATTGGTGGCGGTGCTTCTGCCCTGCTTTTTAACGTCAGTTACAGTACGTTTTCTCGCCCTTCTACACTTGTGGAGATGTATTCATTACTTCGGGTAGTTTTATGCTTGCCAAAATGAGAGCTTGAGTCTTAAAACACACTACATACTCCTCTTTAGAAAGGGCCTCCTGAGCTGCCGAAGATGCAAGAAAATGCCAATAGAACGTTGGATTGTTTCAAGTTCTGGAGAGTGACTCAGGACGTAAATATTGTGGCACTCATCCTTGAATGCATTTTGGAAGCTTTACTTTCTTCTCTACACCCAAGAATCGTTTTTGTACCTCTGCATGAATAATTCACTTGTACACTTGGCCATCTGGAGTGCAGTACCAGCATGCACCAACTAATGGTGACGATCATGTTGCTTGTGCAGGCAGCCACAAGTACTTCAAACCACAGCTTTGACATTGAAAATGACATGTTTGTGAAAGACGGAGTTCCGTTCCGAATCCTCGGAGGCGCCGTGCACTACTTCCGGGTCCATCCACAGGCAAGCCTTGTGTGACCATATCCCATGACTAGACCTCCTCATAAATTGTTTGTTCCTTAATGCTCACGGACATGGTTTTGGGCTGACAGCTCTGGAGAGACAGGCTTCTGCGGGTGAAAGCATTGGGCTTGAACACCATCCAAACGTACGTGCCATGGAACCTTCATGAACCGCGACCCGGTCGCCTCAACTTCAACGGATCTGCAGACCTGTTGTCGTTTCTGAAGTTAGCCCATGAACTCGACTTGTTGGTGATGCTGCGCATTGGACCTTACATCTCTGGAGGTACATGTCAAGGCCGTTTCCTTTGATGGTGTTTAAAAAATTTCCTGTCGTTTCTGATGTAGCTTTGGCTCTGATTCGCAGATTGGGACCTTGGTGGGCTTCCTGCCTGGCTGCTTGAATTAAAGCCTTCGGTGAAACTGCGGTCATCCGATGCACAATATCTTGCTCAGGTGTGTAAGCATCAAAAGTGCGCTTCAACTCTTATCTTTTTAACCTTTTGAAGGCTTAACATGGGCACTCTGCTGCGTGCTCGTAGGTTGACAATTGGTGGAAGAGACTGCTACCAAAGGTGGCGCCTGAATTGTACACAGCAGGTGGTTCAGTTATTATGATCCAGGTGAACATTCTCGCATCATCTTTTGTCATCACTTTAGTTTGAGAGTGATGAACTATCTTGTAAGCTAACTATAATTATTGCATCATGTTTCCCAGATTGAAAACGAGTATGGATCATACGGGAGCGACAAATTGTACCTACAGTTTCTCCAAAATCAAGCCAGGTTGCACCTTGGAGACGATGTAATTCTGTGAGAATACTCCACCTATTCTCTTATAGTTTGATTGCTCAATATTCTGTGGTGAGCACTTACTTGGACACGAGAGAGTATGTGGGCCTCAACGTTCAATTTTCTGTACAGATATACGACAGATGGTGCCGTTAAGGAGAATCTACGTGATGGCTCTTTAACAGAAGAAGGTGTTTTTGCAGGTTAGTGATATGCAATGTCAATAGGTGCATATTATCTTCTCGTAAATCATTACAGCTAAGTTCAATGTTCGGAATTCCTAGAACTAGCGCTATATTTCGAACTTTTAAGAGTTGACATCGTTTTACTTGAATATAAACAGAAGGGTATTCTAACTATTCTGTTGTTTTCCTCTGTCTCCAGCAATAAATTTCCCAACAGGTTCGGATCCGGCTTCTGCGTTTGCTCTACAAAAGCGTTTCAACGCGCCAGGATTTTCACCACTTCTTTCCACGTAAGTCTTACTTGCTGAGAATGTGATTTTTCAGTTTTGTTGATTACATTAAGTAATGGTGCCTTAAATCCTCACAGGGAGTTCTACACCGGCTCAGTGAGCCATTGGGGAGAAAGACTATCTCAAACAGATGCAAAGAAAACTGCGAAGGCTCTAGATGACATTTTACGCCTCAACGCTTCTGTTGTACTCTATGTGAGTTCATCGCTCATAAGCTACTTAAAATTTTCGTTCTAATGCCTCGGTTTCAGCTCATTTTTATTTATGTTTCTGGCATCAACTTCGGTGTCTAGGCCAATAGTTCTTATTCCCTTCACTTTCAGTCTGGAACAATCTATTTCCACTACAACGAACCTTGTCGTTTTTCATTTACTACTTCAAGGATTTTCTGAGCGGGGAGTACAAAGGACAAAAATGTAAATGCTTTTCCGATTTTCAGTGAGCGAAGAGTGACATTTAGTGAGTGAAGAGCGACACTCTTGAATGAAAAACGACCGGGTTTCTTGTAGTGTTCCTCGTAGAAAAGAAAAGAAAAGACATGCATTTGTGACTTTATCTTGGTTTGGTTGCAGATGGTTCACGGAGGAACAAGTTTTGGTTTCTTCAGTGGGGCAAATGTGGGGACAGGGCCTTCTGATTTCCAACCAGCCATCACTTCATATGATTATGTAAGTACTTCTAGCATTGCAACGGCAGCCCTGTTGCAAGTCTTACTGTTATTGGCAAAACATCGTTGAACAGTGTGCTGGTCTTTGTGACCATAGATGAAAATTGGGATGAAAATACTGCACAAGATTGTGTTTACACTAATACCAAGAAAAGAAATAAAATAAAATTTGTGCTAATTATTTGTGACGTTTTTGCTAATTGACTTTCAACAACTCTCAGGATGCTCCAATTGGAGAGGCTGGAGATGTTAGTGGTGCCAAGTTCCACGGTAGGCAACTTTTCTCCATGTCTACTTAAATTAGAATGCATTTCCTTCTTCATTTGATCAGTACAATAAAAAATGATAAACAGTGCCATGAATTCTAATCGTCTTCCTTAGTGTCATCAGCATTAAATGTTAACAATTTTTCAATTAGTCCGACGAGATACCTTATGTGACATATATAGTCACTAACGGAGATGATTAGTATCACCAACCGAAACACTAAATGCTACAATAACGCGGATGATCATTTTGTTGTTTGTGATCACTTCTTTTTATTCTTTTCTCCTACAGAAGAAATGATATACTCACTCGGTGATGTCCAACGAACAATGCAGAGATGAGAAAAGTGTTGCGCAAGTTTGTGGTGGGTGAACTGGCAGAGCCGCCTCCTCTTCCCCAGAGAACAGCATTCGGAGAAGTGACATTGAAAGGAATGGGCTCCCTCTTTGACGTCCTCCAGATTGTGAGCACTCCTCCTGCTGGAGTCAAGTTGGAGTGGCCTGTCCCAATGGAGCCTCTCAGACAAGTAAGCACCAAATATCACTGTCCTCCTCTTCAAAGTACCCAGTTTGTGAGAAGTGGCAACATCTAAATCTACGATCTCGCAGGGCTCCGGGTTCATCTTGTACCGATCACATCTTCCTGCCAGTGTTCGACCGGGAAGTAAACTCACTGTATTGCAGGTAAATTACATTTTCAGTATCTGACGCTCACCCTTGTTTTTCGAAGATTATTTTGAGGAGACAGATTTGCTCCTTTGGCAGTTTTATGCTTTCCAACGCAAGAGTTTGAGGCTCTAGAGTTCAGGGAAACTCCAATAACTCCATGTATTGAATCTGGGTGCAGGTGTACGATAGAGCACAAGTGTTTGTTGGGAGCACCACCAGCAATAGAATCTTTCTGGGCACGCTGGAACGCTGGTCCAGAAATTCTTTAACTTTGTCTGCTGCAGCTGCTGTGCCTGGTTTACAGCTTGATATTCTGGTACTTGGAAATGAAACTCTTCTCCAACATATGTGCACTTTTGTAACCTACTATTTTAGCTGACATCGTTTATGCTTTGACAGGTTGAGAATATGGGGCGTGTCAACTCCGGGCTATTTCTGGGTGAAAACAAGGTACTGCATAATTTTCTTCTGACCCTAGTTTTACAACATTCTCTTCGTGTAAAGGCGTGTTTATAAACTTATTTTGGAGATTTTATTTGGTGAACAGGGTGTTACAGAGGCTGTGTTGCTGGACGATGATCCTATTCTTGGTTGGAATGAACACACAATCGGACTTGAAAACGTTGCCGGGCTCAAGCCCTCTTCCTTCCAGAAATGCGTCACTGATAATCATGAATTGGAGATAATCACAACCAAGATCAAGCGAACTCCCCAACTCATACGTCCATTTGGTAAGAACTACCACCTCACATCAGAAGTTTATTTATATTTTTTTATAATAAAAATAAAGCTGAGGTTTTTCTGTCAGTGATTTAAAAATAAGACTCTAACGTGTGGTGTGGTTAAATTGACAGTGGATCTGGTGAATGGCCCTGTGTTTTATGAGGGAATTCTCAACGTTACACAGCCTTTTGATACTTTTATGTCCTTCAGAGGCTGGAACAAAGGAGTGGCCTTTGTCAATGGATTCAACCTTGGACGCTTTTGGCCTGTGAGTGCTTTAATTCTAAGAATGAATGGTTATACCTTTTTTTAAATGGAAAAGAAATATGATGGTTAGAAGGGGTTGCTCAAAATGATGAGAAGTCCAATTTTTCTGAACAGCTTCTTCACACTCTCATCTTTCTGACTTTGTCTCTGAATTTCTTTTTTAGAAAAATAATAATAATGAAATTTGATTTGACCTCAGAATTTCTTTGCAGAGTATGGGTCCCCAATGTACATTATATATTCCGGGTCCGCTACTACAATCTGGGGAAAATAGACTGGTATGCATCTAATCATAGCTGAACAATTTTTTTTTTGGTATTGTAAGGTTTTTTTTTCTATTTTTTTCCTATTGGTTTGAAATTCAAAAAGTAAAGTAAAAAATTTAAATTTTTTGGTTGTTCATGGTGGCAGATTATTTTGGAGCTGGAGAGCTCCAGCCTAGTGCAAACTATAGAGTTTACGGACCGAGGTGGATTTACATGTGGGCTTATGGCCTGAAATTTTGTAACTAGAGAGGTAACTTGGTTAAATTGTGAAGATGCGGTAATTGATCAGGTAAATTAGATTAAACCAGTTGTAGTTTTCTTGGGAGGTATATTACGAATGCCAAGCATCATGACTATGGTGGGCAGAAAATCAACCACAAGGTAGTTCCTTAAATTTATACTAAAAATTTACAACTATACTAAAATTTATGAAAATTAGTGTAGTGGTACAAATACTGTAGCTACGCTGTGACCATATTTGTGAACGAGTTGACGATTAGTGTTTACATCTGCCACATCCTCAACAGTTTGCCAACTTTGTTAATGTTGTTGCAACTCCAACCTCTATCACTACACTGATTTTGATGTTTAGTATCATGGGCAGTAAATGACTTGTAAATGTTGTAAGTTTTTACTTTATATATCAATTTTTACTTAGTGCACAACAATCTATGCTACTCAAGAGGGGGATCATAGTGGACATGGTCGGGAAAAATATTCATCAAGAATGAAAACTTATAGCATTTACAAGTCATCTACTGCCCATGACACTAAACATCAAAATCAGTGTAGTTCTCTAAAACTTTGCATCATTATCCATTCTCTTCCGCCTTGCCTTCCGTTCCTCCCACCTTTTTGCCTACCCGGTTGTGCAACTTTGCTTACTATCCCTTATATATTTTTTGCGCATGCAATTTCTTTTTCGTGGGGAATCAATGTCTTGCGCGACTTCGCTTAATATCCCTTATATTTTTTGCGCATGCAATTTCTTTTATGCGGGGATTCTGCAAGATGATTTCATTTACATTTGGGGGATTTTTTTTTTGTGAGAAGTTATTTTTCCAAATTTTTTTTAGGCTCTGTTTAATTTGTGGGAGAAGGGCTTATACTTCGGCCAAGCAACAATTAAATCTTATAGGACTTGTACATGCTTATCGCCGTACAAGTCGTTGGAATTTAATTCCCATCAAAACATTCTGTCGTCAGATTTTGCCATGAGACCTCGCCACATCATCAGACTTCAGTACCAGACTTTTCAATCAATATATTTTCATCGCATTTTTCACATTTAAATGAAAAAGTCTTGAGGTGGGCTTTTGCAAATCTCGGGCACTACACTAAACACTGAATATAGTGTAGAGGGATTATTGATGTAGATCACTCGCACTAATTTCCATAAAAGCATGTGCATGCCAAGTTCTGATTGGGTATTTGTTCTCAAGCAAGTGTGTGTCAGTCAACAATTGCATGTAAATTTTCAATTAGTGTAGGAAATTTCAAATAGTCTGGTCTACACTATATTCACGGAACGGTGTAGTGTTGACACCAGTGTTTGCAACAATGTCCGGGTGTTATGACCCAAAGTGGTGGCAACATTTTACGATATCTCAGTTATGGCATTACTCAGATCATGGATTTAAGGTAAGCCTCCCCATAACCAACAAAAACCCATAGTCAACACCTATAAAACTGGGGTATATCCAACCCTCTTCCATCCCAATACCGCAAACTCACCTCCAAATGGTGGTTTGCTATTAGTCAAGACCCTCACTTTTGGTTGTTGGTTATGGGGGGGTACCTACTGTTGGCCACCCACTAAACATGGCTGCACAGTTTGAAAATTCATAATTAATCCAGTTTTCATTGGAAAAATATGAAATCACTTGGGTTGGAAATGTAATTCTATTGGCTATCACTGAAAAATAATAGTATAATTATATCCTACCTCCATATATGCACATTCCTTAACTTGTCGGTTTTAGGGGGCCCTACCTTACTGCAAGATCTGGCGTGATCAGTCCAGGCTAGTCCTGCTTGGTTTCAAGGATTGAAGGTCGTCTGTGCTACCACAAATTTACCAGGAGACCTGATTAAGTGTCAGCTTATTGCAGGGGGGCAACTGTGCTGAGAATATATATATATATATATATATATTTGGGTAATAGGCTGTGGTTGTTGCAGAATTGAGATTGACATGTGGCTGGTCTCGAAGTAGCTACAAGAATTGGTCACACCCTCTGTGCTGTCGTTGTTTACAATTTTATAGAAAAAGTCAAAGTGCCGGGGTTCGGCCATAGAAGATGGTTTTGCTTCAAGGAGGCTCTTACAACGCACAGGGAACAAGCTGATTGTAGGGAGAATCTGGACAAATAGTCGAAAAGAGTCTGTACAATATCCTAAGGATTCTTCAAAAAATCTGTACAAAAAGATGCTATTCTACATGTAAATATGTTCTACCATGTGTTATGAAAATACAATGACTCTCAAAATTGAGTCAGTAAGGATAATTGCCACATACAAAATGCTATATAATAGAGATTTGATTTTTTTGGCAAACCGTAAATTGGAGAAGATGTTCAATCAAGTTGGCTACAATCCTGCCAAGTGTCAACTTGATTGCTGTAGCAACAAGAAAGGAATGCCATTTTGAATGAAAGTAGGTATGTTGACTCAATTTTGGAACAATTTTCAGCAAGCACCGCTTTTTGGAAGATTGAATTCAAGGAGTTGCCTAGAATTCGTGCTTTCTCTTTTAGACAATTTTTTACTTTCTTTGGAGACTTCTCTTACTATTTTAACACTTCTCTTAGGTTGTGAGATCATTATCAAAAGAAAAAAGGTTGATTGCTATTACCCTATTGTAAAATGGGTGTAGCACACGTGAGGTACCCTATTGTAGACTGGGAGTATCACCCACGCTCAAAGGCAAGCTTGCGTGAGAGCTATTACACGAGGTGGACTAAATACTACAGTAGATGTGAGAAATGCTTTGAATGAGCAACTAAACGTGGTAATTAGCACCAACACAATGAGGGGAACACATCATGAAGTAAGTCTTAGGTTTCTAGAAAAGCAAAAGAAGCCACTACTCACGGCCAAGACTATACGTTCCACGTTAAAATTTGCTCAACAATATAAAGATTTGACTCTGCATCATTGGAATAGGGTGATTTTTAGTGATGAGACCAAGATCAATCGATTTCAATCTGATGGTCATGTTTGGTGTTGGGTTTGGGATGAAGAATCTCATTAATAAGCTCGTCATGTCAGTCAAACAATTGAACATAGAGGTGGTGCAGTTTTTGTGTGGGGTTGTATGATTTCTTGTGGCATGAGATACATGTACAAGATAGAGGGGAAGATGAAAAAAGATTTATATCTTAGGATTCTTCAAGGTGAGCTCATGGATAAATTAAATATTATCATTTCAATCCCTTTCATGTTATATTCCAACATGATAATGATCCTAAGCATACTGCTAAATCAACCAAACATTGGTTATCAATGCAAGATTTTGATGTGGTTACTTGGCCCCTCCAATCACCTGATTTAAATCCGATTGAGCATGTATGGACAATTGTGAAACTGAGGTTAAATGAGCATCCAACACCAGCCAAAGGAATGCTTGAGTTATAGGAGCGTGTACAAGATTCTTTTAATTCTATCACTCCTATGCAATGTCAATGATTTTATCATAGCATGCCCAATGGCATCCAAGTTGTTTTAGCTTCCAAGGGAAGGTGGACAAATTATTGATATGTAGGTCGATATTGCTTACAAAATCGAGTCAATGAATGTAGCTTTTTTTGAATCCATGTTGTTTCTTGTATGCCTTTACAATTGGCATGAAACTTTGAATATGATGTACTAGACTCTGATTATTAACATAAACAAATGACAATTTTAGTTCATGTCTTTCTTTTTCTGACATTGTGTGTAATGTTTGATGTAAGCAATTATTGACTCAATTTTGAGGGTCAGTGTATGTTCTACCATGTGATATGTCATTGCATGCTAAAAAACACGAGTGTTGGAGGGATTTATAATAAGGAAAAAGGCCATGCAATGACTAGGGATATGGAATGGAGGCATTTCCCTTCACAAAGCTATATTGTTTTTTAATTAAGTAGATGTTTTTTTGATAAAAATCCAAACAATAGATGAAAGCTTCATGCCTTATTGTCCTAGAAGAAAAAATAAATTTTAAGAAACGAACCTCCCTCATTTCTATACAACTAAACGTAAAATCAATTGAAGGGTGCCAAAAACTTCTTTTACTATTGCCGGCCTTAAAAATTCCACTCTTCACCTCTACAATAGTACTATTTAGCTCTACGGTACCCTTCCTAGCTGCCCAAATGTGCAACTTTTGATGTTTAAAGTGCCAAAACTTTTTCTTCATAAATCCAAAAAATAAACCCCCATGAAGCTTATCAAACTTTGATCCTCTATACAATTTCCAAATTTAGATTTTTAAGAACCTACCCAAATCTCACTTGTCCCCCAACTGGACACTTGGTCTTTTAGGGGTTGAAAGACTATGATTAGTTGAGTAATGGACATTTTCCCTTTTAGGAATGAAATAAATTGATTTAGTAAGCCAATCAACCTCTAAATGGAAAAAGGCCGGAGGTGGGCTTTTCCAAATCTTTGAGCACGTTTCCATGGTTGCAATTAATATTTGCAATTCTTGAAATTTTGTATGGAGATGCAAAAAGTTGTGCCATCTTGAAGAAACAAATTGTCCAGTGTGGGCATGTTGGGCAACTCCAAAATTGAGATTTTCATTTCTAGCAAGTAATATTTATTTCCCTTCATATTTTCAAAAAACACTCTCGTCTATAATCAAAATATGCATTTTATCCCAAGTCAAAGATTTTAACACATTGTCACACATTGTCGGGCGAAGAGCCAAAAAAAATTCTTCTTTGCCACACAAAACTTTGAGATCTTCATATTTTTCACCTTATATTTTTTCTATTACAAGACGTGGTGTAGGAATTCTTATTCACCGTTTGGATTATCATTCTAAAACATAGTGATCTACACCACGTTAAGATCACTATGTTTTAGCATGCTACACCCCTTATCTACCTCTAAGGTGTACAAGGAGTTAAGATCATGATCGACACGATGAAATGCAATTTAGACCTTACGTAGTGCAAAACTTTCACACCAAGCGAAGTCAAAGTCTGCTGATCCACTCAATGCATGAATAAAAATGAACCATTTTTCCTACTTCAAACATTGTAATCTTTCAATCCGTGTGGTCAAAGTTGATGAAATTTGGTGAGTATGTTATTTATGAAGTGTTGAATGAGATCCTATGGGCTATACCAGATTTGTTCATTTCCTACCTTACTCATTGCACTAGAACAAACAGTTTTGAAGTGTTTTTGGTGTGAAATCCTCAAGAAAAATTGAGGGGATAATTACTTCTAATTTCCACGCCGCGAGCTACAACTTATTCAACTCTCCACAAGTATATTGCTTAGCATCGCGAGCTCACGGGCGGCGCGAGTCCCTTCATTGGTCCACTCTCCAACTCAACGCTCGCACCTTCCCCGACCCTGCTCGTCACGGTCACGCTCCTTGAAATTCGCCGACACCAGTCATCTCCTCATCGATCACCCGTTACCGCTCCTTAAATTCGCCGACACCAGTCATCTCCTCATCGATCACCCGACTGCAATAGCAAAGATAGAAAGAGAGAACGAACCTTGGTCGCACGCGATCGAGAAGAGGAACTATAAGTCGACATCTCAGCTTGAATCATTGTCCAGGACGACGACATGAGAACAAGGCTCGGAAGCGAGAAATCCGATTTTACAGTGGATATCAAGCTCGGGAGATGACTTTGTGAAGAAATTTCACGTCGGGGGGAGGTAGCGTGTGAGATCAGAGCATCAGTATTGGCTGAAACATTCGATCGATTCGCGAAGTTCATGTTGCAGTGCGTTTCAGGAAATCTTCTCACGTGTTTTTCTTCAGAATTCTAGTCGTGTTCATTGATGTGCGGGGCCCTGGGGATTGGGATGTGATGATGTAGTGGGTGTGGTGTACGTCAAGATGCAGTGGCTTGCTCGCCTTGCAGCCGTTGCGCATGGCGTCGCGGAGGTGGAGGTGCGTCGTCTCTTGCAGCTTGTAGCGGCCAGCTCGGGTGGCGCCGATGAGCGCGCCTGGAGCGTTCACGGGGGCGAGGCTTTGCACCGGATGGTGGAGTTCAATGAGGACTGCGGCGCTCTGCAGGCGCTGCTGGAGTGTGCGAATCTGGACGTGAATTGCCGCAGCAAGGACGGGCTGACGGCGCTGCACGTCGCGGCGCTCAACGGCCGGGAAGCGATGGTGCGCGCCTTGATGAGCCGAGAGGATTTGGACCTGAACGCGACGGCGGACTTTAAGCTGACGCCGCTCCACGTTGCGGCGAGGCTAGGACACGTTCGCGTGGTGAAGGAGCTCGTCCGCGACGAGTGCAGGTTGATTCTGCACGCCAAGACGGTGCATGGCTTCACGGCGTTGCATCTCGTCGCGGAAGGAGGCGCTCGGTCAGAGGTGGTGGCGATCCTGCGCGCGGCGCATGAGCAGAGAATGTTTAAGGTGGGGTTTGAGAATTTTCGAGATGTTGCTGGACGGACGGCGCTACACTACGCGGCAAGGAATGGCGACACGGAGACGGTGCGGGAGCTTCTGGCCTTTTCGTCCGTGGATGTGGACGCGGTGGACGGCTACGGCCTCACGCCGTTGCACCTCGCGGTGCAGAAAGGCCACGTGAATGCGTCCTGCTTGCTCATGGGAGCTGACGGCGTCGATCTGAATTGCGGAAGCGGTGTCAGGACCATTGGATTCCAAGAAGCTATTCCCGATGGCGATCAGGGCATGCGTCTTCTTTACCCGGTTTTGAGCGACGAAGAACCGGGGCCAGTCGATGTGACGCCCATCCACATTGCGGCAATCGGGAGCCATCACAAGATTCTGAGCTCCTTGCTGAGCAGCATGCGCGTGAATCGCCGCGCCGTGGATTGTCAGGGTTTCACAGCGCTGCACCATGCTGTGGCGTTCGGAGACATCAGTGTTGTGAAGCTGCTGGTAGACGAGGCGGAGATCGATCTCAACTGCTGCGACTTCTTGGGCCGGACGCCCTTGGTGCTCGCCGCGACGCACTCGCGGCTGGAGGTTCTGCAAGCTCTGGTTGGAGACGCGACTGCTCTTGCAGTTACGCCGGATGATTCGTTGGACCTGGCGATGCAGCTATTGGCCGTGGCCACGCGGCCGGAGGTTGCGGATTACATCATAGACTGCTTGGAAGCGTCTGCGCAGCCTGAATGCTCGTTGGTGCACTGGGCAGCGAAGAATGGGAACAAGGCGCTAATGAAGCTCGTTCTGGCGTGGAAGCCGGAGGCTGTGAACGCGACGGACGGGAGGAAGAAGCGGACGCCGCTGCATTTGGCCGCCATCCACGGCCACACGGAGCTCGTGCAGATCCTGTGCAGGGGGAAGCACTGGCCCTTGCGAGCCGCGGAGGTTGACAAGAAGGGCGCTCTTGCGCTGGACTACGCATTTGAGCAGGGGAAGCGGGCGCGCGAGATCCAAACGGGGCTGCTCCAGAGGCCTGACGTGAAGGAGTACATGGAGAGGATCTACAGGCTGGACATGAACACCATGAACGCGCTCTTCGTCGGGGCGACGCTCTTCGCGAGCGTAACCTACGTCGGATGGATGCAGCCACCGTTAGGATTCGCCGAGGATTACCGATACCCACTGGAATCGCCTCCGGCTCCGGAAGGTACGTACGCCGTGTACGTGAAGGCCAGCAACAACTACGTGCGGCTTTTCTTCATCTTCAACACCCTGTCGTTCACCTTGTCCCTGGTCACCATCTTCCGGGGGATCGAGACGCTCGCCATACACCGCAGGGAGCTCGAAGCCGGGTACATGTCGCGGATCTTGCGAGCCGATATCCGTCACTGCTTCATCTACTTCTGCCTGTCTACCAGCTTCATCCTCGCCGCCTTCGAACAGGCCTCCCGCGCCGTCCTGCCCCCCAACGAGATGTGGTATACCCCCCTCATCATGTACACGCTATGGGGCTCCTGGGGCTTCCTGTGCATCTTCAATGCGCGCAAGTACATGAAGCGCAAGGTCAAGGAGTGGAGGCGCAAGTGGAAACGCATTCCCAAGCGCATCGTATCTCAATTCAAGAGGCTCTTGTAGCTAGAAGCCCATGCATACTCGGCTGGACAGCTCGGCTGGACATGTACAGTTTTCATGCCTGGATGGGCCCTGTACATGCCGGAATCCTCCGAGGTAGTGCCAGTATGTCTCCCTTCTCGGGTACCTCTGTTGTACAATACCCAAAAGAGAAGAAGAACTCCGGTGTCCAAAGGAGGCCGGCGTGGATAGAGTGTTTGTTTGTACAGAGTGTTTGTTTGTTTTAATGGAGGACATTGAGATTTTAAATGTGGATTCCAATGTTTTCATGGAGGGAATATGTGTGGTGGCTCTAGCTCCGGCTGTGATCACAATTCACGGGTTCACTTTCCATCTTGATGAGTTGATTTCATCTAGGAGAGGTTGGTATTTGTTTGACTTGTGTGTAATTGTTTCTGGGGAGAACCTATCGTTGCAATATGTAAATTCTATAAATAGTATTGTGATGGTAGGGTCTGGGGTTATTGGTGGAGGGTGATTGTGTGTCGCACCGCGGATGCATAGTAGGTCAGGTTTAAATCTCGCCTTGCAATGACATTGTCGTGCACAACCACATCGTGCCAAGATAACATCGTGCTAATCAGGTGAGAACGCACAGTCAGAGACAACTCGAGAGTAACGGTGACATAACCACCACCGTTACCTCTATAAAACAATAATACAATGCACACTTACACACTTTCAGCAATCCAGACTTGGGGAAAAAGAAACAAATGACCCATGACCTCGTACACCAAGAAGTAGTAAGCGGTCTCCAAGTACCCCTTTACTAATATACAAGTAGAAAATACTCATAAACTACACATAGTCAAGCCAATGCCATTCTTAAAGAATGAACGCATAATAACAATGAAGTTCAAGAAGTGCACGCACTCTCTCACTCCATCACGTGGGAGACTCAACTTGAGAAAGATGAGTCTCCCCACACTACACGTGGAGGTCATTTGGACTCCAAGTCCCAAATGAGGTGTCAAAAGACACCACCAAGGCCCTAAAAGTCAAAGCACACTAACACTAACTCTAATTAACAACTAAAGCTAGCATCCAGGGTTTCCTTGGGCCATTTAACCTCCTAGTTGGTTTACAACGCGTAAACCAACCTCCACAAACCCTCCAACGCGTCGAACCTGACAGCTGTCGTGCACAACCACATCGTGCCAAGATAACATCGTGCTAATCAGGTGAGAACGCACAGTCAGAGACAACTCGAGAGTAACGGTGACATAACCACCACCGTTACCTCTATAAAACAATAATACAATGCACACTTACACACTTTCAGCAATCCAAACTTGGGGAAAAAGAAACAAATGATCCATGACCTCGTACACCAAGAAGTAGTAAGCGGTCTCCAAGTACCCCTTTACTCGCCCCCTTCGCCCGTGCTGAAGCCCCTTTCACCCCGGCGAACCACACAGTTTACATGTAAACTAAATGATAACCGCGAATGAAAACCTCTCAAAACCATAGAATCACTGTAATCCACATGAAAAGGCGCTAAAAGACTTAACAAACAAAGGGTAGGCCGGGTGCAAGTAGAGCCCCATCGTTAATCGCCTCTAACATATTTTTAATGCTAGACCTTGTCCACTGAGACCCTCAACATCCTAAACACTCAGGACAAGACCATTGATCCACTGGTACTTCCAACAGAGGTGGAGTTAAGCATTCTAAATGCCACCCCGTAGAACATAAGTCACAAATAACCATAGTGGCTGCCCTTTTGGCACTACCACACAACCGACAACGTAATCCAGCAGAGATGTGAGAGAGACCAGGGTGTATTGTCCCATCAATGTGTGGCAAGTGACAAGGTGCACAATTACGTGTGTGATCCTTCCACTTCTTGCCATCACGACCCTCCAACACTAACACTCCTGAGTCCTTCACCTCACGAACTCTCAAGATTACCCGTCCTGCTGTCACATCCAAGGTGGTGGGCGCTGCTTGCTGCAAATACACATAGTCTCCAGGTGTGAAACGCCGCACCTGCGGTCGATAACCACCTCCCCGAATTGTAGCATAGCGCAACGTATCTCGATGTTGAGCAATGAAGAGGTTCTCCAATGCCATAGGCATCACCCTTTTGAACAACTCTGCACGTTGCTCACACACTTGAGCCCACGTGTCTGGATTGTCCATGTTAGCCAACACGGTGTTAGCATCTGCTTGAATGGCCTTCGGTAAAACCGGGTGCCTTCCAAACAATAGATAGTAAGGTGAAAAAGACGCCAATGATGCCTGTTTGCTGAACCGATAGCCCATTGCTATCCATGGTAGCTGTAAATCCCAATCCTGGTGATGTCCTTTCTTCAAGCTGTACTTCCGGAGCCCCCTCTTGACGATTTGCACCATGCGCTCCGCCAATCCATCTGCTTCGGGGTGATCCCTCGAAGTAGTGCGATGATCTATCATCGCTTGCTCACACAACGTCTGAAACTCACCCAAGAATTCTCTTCCTTGGTCTGTAAGTACCTCTGCTGGAGCTCCAAAGCGACTCAGAACACGGTCAAGAAATGAATATGCAGCTCACTCACTAAACTTATCAGGTAATGCCACTAACTCTATCCATTTCGAGAAATGCTCGATGATTACCAACACATACTTGTTGTGTCGAGGTGTCACTGGCAATGGACCTGCAAAATCCAAGCTCCATCTATATCCTAAGCCTAAATTGGCAAAGGTTGTAACTGAGGCATTGGAGCGTTGAAAGACGCTCGTACCCGGTCACACACCATACACCGAGCCACTAGAGCTTGCACTTGGGATTGCATTCCACGCCACCAGTAGTGAATCTGAAGTAGATTATAAGTCCTCCGCACTCGAAAGTGTCCAAGGTCCTCATGTGTGTCTTTAATCAGTTTCACTCTTTCTATTGGAGTTGGTACTACCTTCTTAGTACCATCTGGCCACACTCTCACAAGATGAGTCCTCTCCCACACAAATCTCTTAGCTCGTTGTAGAACCCTATCTCTCTCCTTATGAGACCATGAAGCCACCGTTTCTCCATCTTGCAAAAACTGCATCACATTCGTGTCTTCATGAATATCTCTGGCGCCCCCAGACTCCTCACCTCCATCCTCATCTACTGTGGCCACAGTAACTTCCCCGGTGGTGTCTCCATTTAATGCCAATATTCCCAGAAAACCCGAACAATGCCAACCTGGCAACGGATCGGTTTCACCTTCAGTATGCCACCTGGCACCTGTATCATCCTCTTGGTTTGGAATTGGATTGCGGCTAAGGCCATCTGCATCCATATTAACCAAACCTGCCCTATGAACCACCTTGAAATCATACTCCATCAACATCAAGGCCCATCGTGCCAATTTTCCTGTTAATTTATCAGACTCCATCAACCATTTCAACGGCTGGTGATCCGTAACTAACAGAAATTCGTTACCATAAAGATAACATCAAAAATGAGCAATTGCCCATATCGCAGCCAAGCATTCTCCCTCATACGAGCTATACTGAGCCTCAGCATTGTTGTTGGACCGGCTGGCATACGCAATCACAAATTCCTTACCATCATCATCCATTTGCGTCAAGACTGCACCAATCCCCAACGAGCTCCAATCTGTGTGTAGCTGGTATGTCCTCCCTGCTATAGGCCTCCGAAGTATTGGTGCTGATGCCAAACGATCTTTCAATTGTTGAAAGGCCGCCTCTTGCTCATTTCCCCAGATCCAAGGTTGATCATTCCTTGTCAACATGGTTAATGGCTTGGCAATGGCACTGAAAGTTTTGACAAACTTTCTATAATAGTTACACAACCCCAGAAATGCTCTCAACCTACTAACATCTCGTGGTCTAGGAATAGACATCACTACTTCGACTTTGCTAGCTACCACACCTAATCCACTTGGATAAATCATGTGGCCTAAATACTCAATGCGATCAAAGTAGAATTTGCACTTACTAGGGTGCAATTTTAATCCATGAAGCCTCAATCTAGCAAAAACCTCCATCAAGTGTAGTCTATGTTGTTTTCGATTCCTGCTAAAGACAATGATGTCATCAATATAGCATCTCACGAAATCCAACCCCGAGAATACTCTGTCCATGACCCTTTGAAATTCTGCTGGAGCATTCTTCAATCCAAACGGTAGAAACTTCCATTGAAATAACCGGTCCTTCCCATCCCTATCAATGCCCCAGAATGCGGTTTTCTCCTTGTCTTCCTCTCTCAATCCAATCTGGTGGTATCCAGAGCGTAAATCCAACGTACTAAACACCTTGGCATGGCCAATGGCCTCAAAGTTCTCCTCAGGAGTTGGCATTGCATAACGGTCTGACTTAGTGATTTTATTAATTCTCCTATAGTCACCACACATCCTTTTTTCAGTCCAATTGCCGTAAACGTCCTTCTTGGATGGCATAACCGTTGCTGATGCATACTCACAATCTGGAGGAGCCAACTCCACCAACCCTGCAGCCATCAATTCTTCAGTGCGAGCACGAATCATCTTCCGCTCCATGTCGCTGTACTTGTATGGCTTTCTATAAATTGGTGCTTCGTCGGTTAAGTTAATACGCACTTCTTGCCCCTTCAACACTCCCAAATCATGTAAACTGAAAGCAAAACAATCTAAATACTCCTTCAGGAACTCATGTTCCTCCACCTCCACTGCTCCATCTGCCAGGCCAACTCTTGGTTTCCAAGTGTCCTTGGTCACCACCTCCTTCGGTTCCTTTGAAGCAGGGTTTTCCACCCTTGGTTGCTATTGAATCCCCAGTGAAGGAGACTCCCCTCCTTCCTCCTCAATAACACTCCCAAGTCCTTCCAATTGACCCAATTTATCAATTTCTTCCATGTGAAGAGCTGTGTGTTCTTCCAAGAAGATCTTCTCCACAACATCCTCCAAATCCATCCTCTGATGAGCCAATCTGTTACCTTCACTCCAGTTCTCCCCTCCATAGTGAAGATCTGTTGCCTTGGTGGTCGCAAAAATATTTGCGTTATCCCACATGTTCCATGGATGAGGTGCAAGGGCCCTCTCGCCCCCAACCACCTTGCTTGTCACCCTGACAGAGGCAAGTGGTTCTCCTGCCGCCCGCAACTCATAATAACCCATGTAACTAGTCAAACTAGAAGCTAACCGCTTCTGTTCTGCAACCACTAATGAAACAATCCAAGTCAAGCAATTTAAATCCATGGCCTGACCAAGTAAAAATCGTCTCTGTGGTTCTGAAATCCCGGGCACATCGGTGGTGCCAGTGGGAAATCCCATGGCTCTCTCTCGCTCATTTGCATTTGGCTCCACCATCTCCTGGGACACTGAATCCCATACAAGTCCAGGTCCATTATCCTTGAAAGCATAAGACCTTGCAAAACTAACCAACGTGGGCAAGGCCCTACGTGGTTCCCCTTTGCGGTTAACCACCGCTAATGGGACCAGGTCATCGTGATACACGCGCCATGGTGTCCTGTGAGGATCCAAAATGTCACTCACATACACATCTGGGTGTTTAATACGACCCACCGCGGACTGTAGCAACTCTGCTGGGGCCAAGTTTGTCCACCACAAGCGTGGTCTATGTGCCCTGGACCCTACTGCAGCCGCATCAATTAATACTGGCAATCCCAGAGTCTGATGGATCCTATGCATACTCTCGAGTGTCCTGGACCTCGAACTGCTCACCACGGGCACGTTCTCCACAATATAACCAGGCGGTTGCCTCTGAGAAGTCTGAAGCACTCGAATCACTCGAATCATGTCAAAGAACCTGGAAGAACGTGAATCCTTTAACCCATTCTGATTGCCTGCCATAGACATGCCTTGGCAAGGCCATCCTGCAATTACAAGGTCCACATGACCCACTCGATGAATGTCATCGTCTGACAACAAGGAAATATCACCCACAAGTGTAGAGAAGGAGGTTTTGATGGCACTAGTGGCCAACAATTCTGGGAATTGGATCCTCAGCCTCCGTGTGTGACGTTTGGCCACATGCCTTGCTGTTTCATCCACATCCACGTAAATGTAGCGCTTAACCTTGATCCCAGCTTGTAAAACAGCTGCCAAGCCTGTGCCAATTCCTCCGAAGAGTTCCAATAATACGATACCATCCATTGGTGCCTTCCAATGGATAGTAGCAATGTCTAACGGAGGTCCCATGTCTTGGTCAACTCCAGTCTCATGTTGCATCTGTGGTAGCATAGATTGTTGCCATGCCTCTTCCACTGCTAACTCCGCGGCCTCCCTCAACTGGGTGGTGTTACTCCACGCCGCCTCAATCCCAGGTTTGTATCCTTCTTCCTCTCCACCACTTGTGTTGCCCATATAGACATCCACCTTCGTTGAAATGTGGTCACCCATAGACGGATCCTCAAAACCTGTCTGAAACCATGAAGGTTTCATGTTCATACATCCAGAGAAGGCAAACAGATCAGCGAAGTTACCAGTAAGAACTCGAACAAATCGAGCTGGCAGCTGAGCCTTCCGCCCATCTCCTGCTTGCCATCCTGGTCTATAACTTGCTGACTCCTCCCAGAAATCCAAGGTGAATCCCATAGGATATAGCACCGCCGAGCCCACCAAGACATCATACGACTTGGCCTCCGTAACGATTGCCTTCACCTTCATAGAACTGGCATCTGCCACATCACTTTGGTTGAGTTGTAACACCAACTCAGCCCTTGTGATCCCTGTGGCTTGCTCAGTACCCCCCATGGATGTACTAATGGTCCAGGGACACTTCTCCAAAGTATCCCCAGTTAATCCCAACCCTTCCATAGCTGACGCTCACAACATCAAAGGTTGAGCTCCCGAATCCAGAAGCACACGTCGAGGTACAAATATCTTCCCCTTAGGCCCAACGAGTTGGAAAATACCTTGGGAATTATCAACCACTACCACACCAGGGGTAATGGATGATCTCTCAATCGCAGGTCTAGCGGCCATTGTCTTCACACGCATGGCTGCTGAAAGCAGCCCCTCCACGTTGTCACTCTGGCTCTTCTCTGCCTGGATTATCTCTGTCTTCAACACATTAACGCCCGGGGAGTTGTCTAACTCACACATTGAGGCCACACTTTTGAAGACCTCTGCCACACTGAAGCCATCCTGTGACAACATCTTAGCAGAAAATAACGAGGCTTCCCACACGGAAGTAGTTGCCTCCATAAGTGCTCCAGAACCTCCTCTGAGTCCTCCAGCTCGTGGTAAGGCTTGTGTGGAGGTTGCCACTGGTCGTGGTGGAGGTACCATAGATGACGTTGGTACCATCTCTTCTAACGTGAAGGATTGAGGCAACCTGGCTTGTCGATTATCCTTTCCATGGTGAGGATCCAGAGTTGGACTAGCTCCACGTGGAACATCCTTAGAACTTGGAGTATGACTCCGTGTGAGGGCATAGGCCTCCTGTGTGCCATCCCTGATGGCAAGTGCCATACCACTTAACATAAAGTCTCCAAATTCATCATCTACGGAGCTAAACCCGCCCCCAGCATGAAAACTGGGAGTAACCTGAGGCTTGCTACCTACCACATTGGTATTGGCACTCATAGCTTCCATCTTGGCCTCCAACTCGGCAAATTTGGCCTTCCAACTCTTCTTCTCCCCTCCAGTGGTCTTGGACTCCTTGTCCTTGCCTCCTTTAGCTCCCTTACTCCCCGTGGGCTTCAACTCTGGATGGAGCTTCCAGCAGCTGGCCTCTGCATGCCCCTTGGCACCACAACCCGAGCAAAAACCTCCAGTCTGAGGTGTGGAGGTCTTGCCTTCCTTGCAATCCTTCCTCTGATGTCCTGGCTTCCCACATTTGAAGCACAAGGCACCAGACTCCGCAGTATACGAAGGAATGGCCACCTTGGCCACGTTAACCTTCTCTGGGACCTTCTCCTCACGTTTGAAAAAGCCCATGGCTGCCTTCTCCTCCAGTAAATTTATCTCAATCCGCTCCGAAGTTTCAAAAACAAACCGCAGTGTCGTGGGTACTCCCAATCGCAACGCCTCATTGCGAACCAAGGTCTTCAACTCTTTATCTAGGATACTGTACCAATGTTGTACTGCCTGTTGTTCTGTAACTCCGTGGGTGGCTGAAATTAATCTCCTTAATCTCGCATGAGCCTCTCTCAGAGACTCGTCACCTCCACGTGTGAAGGAACGAAGGGCCTTCATCTTATCCGCCCTCTGTCCTTGGTAATCTCTATGGAGTTGCACGAAGAATCCCACGGTGGGATTGAATGGAGGTGGATGATTTACCAGTACCTCCGGCTGCTCCACATCCTCCGTTGAGCTCGTGCCTTCTTCCATCTTCCGCTTGGACAAGAGTGAGGGGGTCACCCTCGGTGCTCCACCGAACACATCCACGTAGTTCGGTGCGTAGAAGTCCCTCCAGGCCATGATTTCGGTGAAATGAGCCGCCTCGAACTCTCCCTAGTCTGCCAGTGGTTCTCCCTCGAGACACCCAAATAAGGCTCTCCACACCATATACGGATTGAAGTTGGGGTTACGTGACTTCTGGAGTTCACACCACATTGTGAACTCCCTCTTGAAGTCATCGACTTCGATGGTGCCCGTGGCACCTGAAAATCTTCGTACCCCTCTTTCCCCACCCCCATATGGTGAAGCCATTTCTTCCCAATCAAAATATGATTGGTAAGGCTTTATGTGTAAAACTGGAACCTGAACACTCACTTGCGGGCTTTCTAAAAATTCCTCCTCTTCCACCAGTGGCAAAGCACTCTCCTCTACCTCTTCCGATTGACCACGAATTTCAGACAACACTCTCTCACTAGCATCTACTGAGAAGGGGGTGTTTCTACGTGTAAACCCGGGACCCTTCCAGTTCTCCAGATTGCTAGTTTCGTGATCTACTCGAACAAATGCCAAGCCTCATGGATTCCTCTTATCTCTGGAGCATAAATCGTAGGTGTGACTTCCCAGTCCAATAACTCTAAGGTAAGAGTATCCCACACACTCGAGGCACGCTCTTGCCACGTATTAACCTCCCACAGCCAGGTAGTGTGGAATAAAAATCCTTCGCTCTCGAACTCTGTGAAAATGAGTGAGAAGGTGGGTAACTGGATGCCTGAAGAGAAATCCTCGACCTCTACACTAGATCTGGATCCAGAATTTCGAAGAACCACGGCCTTACCTCTAGTTACCAAGTCTTCGACCCCCACTTGACCACGAGCGCGGCACAGAGGTGCTGGAATTCCCTCCTTCACCCGAAGTGAGCGGATCTTCTGCACTCCACCTAGTGAAGTCCAATACTTCACTGATTCCGCACTTAACACCTTCGTGCTTGGCTTACGCAAACTCTGTGGCCCCGTGCGAGATTTGGCTATGGGTGAAAGCTCAAAATCCTCGTGACTACCACTTGCTGTGGCTAGTGAACCTTTCACTCGTAGGTTTTGTAAACAATCGATCAAGGTGTCCAACACCTCCCCATCAATTTCCACTTTAGACTCACTAGCCTTTTCGGGTTTCTTGGACTTACCTCTTCCCTCCATGGTCCATAACTGAAATTCCCAATATCCTTAAAATACTCAAACCATGTTAATGAAATCCCTGCACTTTACCCCCTACCAGGCCCTATGAGCATGAGTCACCTCTCAACCCCCTCATAATCAACCTTGATCCTCAGGTGCTCTCACATGCAAGCCCTTCCTGACCTCGTACGAATACGACAACCACATATAATCCCAGTGTGGGTATCGTGCACAAGTCAAAGCTTATACCGTAAACCTGTGTCTCTGCAACTAGGCAAGTGTTTCCTACTACCAGTTATCAGGTCCAAACTCGGTCACCAACCCCTACAGCCGGTCATCAACCCGACTGCCGGTTATCAACCCAACTGCGAGTCATCAACCCCACAGCCGATCAACAACCAAGGGGCCGGATATCGGAGTTAGATAAGGGTATCACAGTACCGATTGGTTATTGCAGTCACAATGGGGTATCAGGGACCAGTCCGGGTATCAACTATAACGCCAGATCTCAAACCTCACACCGAGTCTCAACTCTCATACCGGGTATGTGGCAAGTGAAGGTTTCAGCTGCATAGACCTGTATAAAGTGTAATCCGGGTATCACCTATCAAACCCGGATATCACTAATCACTCCTGGTTCCGACACTCAATCCGTGTAACATCACTCAACCTGGGTGTCCGCATATGGACCGGATATCAACATATGGATCAGGTCTACAACAAACCAGGGTATCTCTTACTGTCCAGGATATCAACCAAGCCCCGGGTATACATCTATTGTCCGTGTATGAACCCCCAAACCCGGATATCAACCCACAGACCTGGGTGCAACCCAGACCCGGGTATACTCCATGCCCTGGGTATACACTAATCACCCGGGTACCAATAGAGTGCCGGATATCAGTAGAAGAAATGGGTATAAGCTGAAAACCGGGTATCAGACCCTAAACCAGGTATTAACTCTCGAAACGGGTATCAACTGCAGTACCGGGTATCAGACCCACTGCCCCGATATTGACCCGACGCCCAAGTCACCAACCTCTGCCCCAGATATCAACCTGTCCTGGGTATGAGCATCAGAACCGGGTACGGCATAAGAACAGGGTATAATCATAGGCACCCGGGTATCCTGGAGTTAACCGGATATCAGCAAGAACCAAGTATCAACCAGCACCGGGTATCAGGTGGAAAATCGGGTACCAGGCTCACAGCGGGTACCAGCCTCACACCAGTGGGTATTAGCCTCGCACCAGGGTATCAGCTAAGGACCGGATCTAGGTAGCAGGGTATAGATAAGTGCCGGATAGAAGTATCAATGACCGGGTAGGAGTACAGTCGAACGAACCCTGTCTGCGCCGCCCTGTCAATGGTTGTCTGTGCGCACAGACACGATGCGGTGGTGCAGAAATCCCGAACGTCTGCACTCGAAGGAACGCGTCTCACCTCCCGTGTCTGTCTGCAGGCCGAACTTCCCAGAACCGCGGACAATCTCTCACCGCGTATGATACTAACCACGAACACAAGCGCGCTCACCCACACTACGGCTAACCGCAACATTCAAAACTCACTCAGCCGTTCCAACTTCCTCGCATTCCCACAAAAGCTCGTCGCCCGAAGTTCCCCTGCAATTCCAAGCCTGACGATGACCGTGAGCCCGCAGCGACGGCGAGGACAACTGGTTCTTGTGCACACAGAACTGAAGACGCAGGTACTACTGTTGCCCTTACTCGAATAAATGCAAACAGAACCTCCTCTCTTTGCAGCGAACATGTTAGAGTTTGGCTCCGCCATCGTCAACTTCCCCTGCTTCGCCAGCCATGGTGTCCCTCAAGCTGCAGGCGATCGGACGCACTGGGTCCCGAGGGCACGTGACGCAGGTGCGCGTCAAGTGCACCCAATGCGAGGCCCCTTGCTCAGCGCCCCCCCAGAACACTGCGATGCCGCTAGACGCACCACCGCACGTCTCGAAAGAAATCGGACAAGGTCACACCTCGCCCCCCTGCAGTCAATCCTCGCACTAGAACAAGCTCCTGTGACAACCGCCACCCAAAAACCACCAGTGCACAGACGCGTCGTCTCTCTCCTGTGAAAGCGGATCTGAGATCCTCACAGAAAATGTGGATGAAGACTAAAGGCAACGGACTATCATCCACTTGGATTGGCTTAGAGTTGACATCCGCCACTCATTCTCACCCTTATCCAATGGATTTCATCCACTTAGCTAAGCACACTTGAGGTTTTGCAACAAAATTTCAGCACTATAACATTGCTCAAAAACACCCTAAACACAACATTTTGAGGGTTTTAAGTGTCACTAAATCACTATGAATACACTTATATCTTAGTGATGATCTTTCTCAAGTAATATACAAGTAGAAAATACTCATAAACTACACATAGTCAAGCCAATGCCATTCTTAAAGAATGAACGCATAATAACAATGAAGTTCAAGAAGTGCACGCACTCTCTCACTCCATCACGTGGGAGACTCAACTTGAGAAAGATGAGTCTCCCCACACTACACGTGGAGGTCATTTGGACTCCAAGTCCCAAATGAGGTGTCAAAAGACACCACCAAGGCCCTAAAAGTCAAAGCACACTAACACTAACTCTAATTAACAACTAAAGCTAGCATCCAGGGTTTCCTTGGGCCATTTAACCTCCTAGTTGGTTTACAACGCGTAAACCAACCTCCACAAACCCTCCAACGCGTCGAACCTGACAACATCTTTGAGTGATGCATGTACATGGTAGTAGCCATTGTGGGACCGTGTTCTCCGGTGGGTTGTTGTGAAAGGTACCAACATTCATATAGATGAGGCATCTAGATTTACTAGAAGATACCAGCAATTTTCTAATTTCCCATACTGCTTTGTCATGTCTTTTGACCATTAGTGCGTGAATGTGTGGTTGTTGACATTTAAGCAATACATGCAACCAGGTGTCTGGTTCGGTAGAGCTGCAGATGGGACATGTAATGGAAGAGAATCTTTTAATGTCCGAAGAATAGTTGTTTTCGAGCATTTCCCATATATTGAGATGTTCTAAATTTTATAATACAAGTTTTTTGTGAGTCAGTGATAAGAAGGTTTGATCAGAATTCATTGGAAAGTTCCTTGTCAATGTTTCTATTACCTGTCCATTGTTCTATGTTGGGAAAGTTTCTGGCCAATTCTGTTAAGTTGTTGTCTAAATCATATCTTTTAAGGTATTTGGGTAGGAATCTAATGGGGCCTTTGTCTGGGGTGTCATCCATGGAGGGCCATTCTTTCCATTGATAATAGTGTGGTGTGGGATGGGCATGTTCCAATGGTTCTCAGGCCTCTCTATGTTCTCTTTCTCTACCAATTTTTGCTAGTTCATCGGCTTTTTCATTCCCATCAATGCTCACATGAGCTCTGACTTTGTGTATTGATATGGGTTGGGTTCGTGCTTGTAACATTTGCACCGTTGATGCTAAGATAGTTTTGTCAGGTGGCCATTGTGCATGGTTGGGTGTTGAATTTGTGTGTTTAGGAGGTATAATACATTGATGCAATCTGTAAAAATGTATGCGGGCTCATATGGGTATTGAGCATTTAGGATGCGTAGTGTTTTATGTACAACCATCATTTTGGCTCTGATGATGTTTTGGAGTCCATGTAGTCTTTTGGCTATTTTGATGTTTTTTGGTGCATTATATATGCCATATCCGGCTTTTTCTCTGTGCCAGTGTCCTAGGCTTACTTTTTCAGGTTCTTTAAATGATTTGTCCATAAAGAAACAATATCCAGGGTTTAATTTAAGGGGTAGGTTTGTGTTGTAGGGTGGAAGTGGTGTTGAGATAATTGGAGGTGTTGTGTTTGGATTTGGGTATTTGGCTTGGGACCATTGTTTATGGCGATTAATTGTGATAGGCGTGGATGTGGGTGGGGCTAGATTGGCATATATTTGTTTGATATGGAGGGTATTAGTCAATGATTTTAAATGTTCTATGATTATTTTAGTGCCGATTGTGTTGTTTTGATGATGTACGCATATTATTTGTTAAGTGGATTTTTCTTTTCTGGGTTTTTTACCTAGTTCTTCTGGTATGGTTGGTTCAAAATATGTTATGGTATCTGTTGGTAGTGCATGCATGTCGGCGAAGGATGAGTATAGAGTGAGCTCCGCATTTCGTGGTTAGAGGAGGCGCCAGGACTTAGACTAGAAACCTTGAACTACGTAAAGTCAGAGGTTGTTGTCCTCACAGAGAGCCCACATATGTTCAGATCTAGAGGTTGGTGAGGCAGGGGATGCAGTTCACATGTGTTGGAAGTGCTCAAAACCAGATCTGGAAGTTCTTGAGGGGGATGGACTTGTCTATGAGTGAGAATGTTGCAAGTTCATTCTGAAGCGTGGGAAACTAGTGTTGTTGCGTAGATCTAGACTCATAGACCCTCCTTACCTTCAGATCTGTCCAGATTGGTGGTGATAGATCTAGATTTGCTTACCCACCATTTAGCCCTAATTCCTCCTTGAACCACGATCCCAACACACTAGAGATTGAGCGACACCCGGAGCTAACACTGCCACTAAGTTACAAGCATTCAACAAACTCAAGGAAGCCAGATCTGCGCAATAGGAAACAAGAACAACCCGAATGTTCCAACACATGCTCGGCAGTACATGGAACAAACGCCCAAACCCGAAGATCAAGGAAACAGGCCACCTCTAAACCCTCTATCTCCATTCTAGTTTTATCAATTACAGATTTGGTCTTTTCTGTTTTGTTACCTTACAAGAGCATGCACAGAATTAACAGCAGTTACAAATGTTAGTACAAACCCAGGCAGTCAGTACAAGGCAGCATACATTACTGCAAGCATTGAGCTACCCGAAGAAAGCTGAAGACACGACACCCAATTCAAGGGTAGGTTGAGCGCCCGAAACCACACCAGGCATCACATGGTACAATCGAGCAAGCCCGAAAATCGTACAACCAGGCTATCCCTCAACCGTTTATCTCCTTCTTAAATTATCACCTACATGCTTGGTCCTTTACATACTTACATCCCACTTCAGCAACTACAGAATTAACAGGAATTACAAGTATTAGCAAGCATCACGAGAGCCAATGTAGGGCAGTTGCTAACATCACCAAACTACAACACCCAAGAGGAGCAACTCGAAGCAACAACAACCCGAGGCCAGCAAATACACACAAATATTTGTTGTGTTCAACGGCAGCCTACACCAAATTCAGTACCAAGACATCAACCCCTGATCTCAACGTACAACAACAACAAGACAGGAGCACAAGCTATTCATCACACGATCCAGCCCCCATTCCATAGATAACCCCTCATCCCCCTCTCTCTTTGCATGCAATAACTACGTTCTATCTGTTATTTCAAATTACACATCTCATATTATCACAAAGTCTACGCTAAATTCACTAAGCACACACATATTCTATAGCTGCACACTTCTCCTTAGAATCAAACCTACCGTACAGTTGCACAGACCAATATACGAAAGATTTGCAGCTGGAGAAACATACGCTGCCGCATAAGCCGCTCGCATCCTCTCCGTACACTTTATAGAGAAGACACCTGCCCACAACACCAAACACATCAAGATTGTGTCACAAGAGTGGTGATTGGGACTAAGAAGAACGACCGAATCTCAACAGGAAGACAGGAAAGTGAGGACGCAAGCTTACCTTGTAAATTCAGCTCAGACGAACAGGGCAGTAGCCAGAGAATCTCCACATGCCCCAGAGTAGGCGAGCAACAAAGCAAACAGGGAACAAATCGCAGGACCAGTGTCGAGAGGAAATGCTTGTAGCTGCAACATGTCAAGGACGACCGCATCAGCCCTCATGTCTCTGGTACAAGTATACAAGAGCTAAAGAGGAGTAGAACACCTAGAAAATCTCATAGCCCAGGAGCCAAAGGACAACACCTCAAACGAAGCGAAGTACCCCGACAATCTAGACCTGACGTGCAGCACCTTAACTGGAGAAGAACACGTAGAAAGCGACATATAAAACCAGAAACAGAGGAGCCCATTGTCCACATTAAAAGCGAACACACAAACTCGAGTAGCTCCAAAGGCAGCAAGCAACAATCCACAAGAAGGGGATCACCTCGAAGACTTTGCGCAGGAAAACAACACAAGGAGAAGAGAGTCTCCCGTAGCCAAAAATCCAATGCGCAACAGAAAGAATGGAGAGCAATTGGCAGACCAAAAGTTGGTGTGGATAGCCTACATCTACACCAAGAAGCGGTGAAATACATTAGTCCTCAAAGACTTGGTACCAGCGTGTTGTAGATTAGGTGGAGCAAACTTCCCCGAAAACCCAGAATCAGCAAGCAGCAGATCAAACAGAGAAGACCACGTCAAGCGCGACTCACAAAAGCAGGAAACGACGTACCCGCTGTATACACCACAAGAAAACGCACATACACTGGTAGTTCCAAAGACGGTGAGAAGCAGCTCAAGAACATGAGGTTATTTTACAACTCCAACAAAGGCGAGCAACACAAGAGACACGCGGTCTCCCAAAACCCGAGAGACGACATGAAACACCAGAGGCGGAGAGCAACTAAGAGGCCCAGTACCGGTGAGCGATACCTGCAACTACACCGAAACGAGGAGGAATACATCAGCCCTCCAGACCTTCGAACTAGAGTCACAGAGCTCAAGTAGAGAAAAGAGCCCGAAAACGTTCACAACCCAAACACAAGAGAGCAGCAGAGAATTTGGGTTCTAGCTTATGAGATCATTATCAGAAGAAAAAAGGTTGAATGCTATTACCCTATTGTAGAATGGGTGTAGTACACGTGAGGTACCCTATTGTAGAATGGGTGTAGTACACGTGAGGTACCCTATTGTAGAATGGGTGTATCACCCATGCTCAAAGGCAAGCGTGCGTCAGAGCTATTACACGAGGTGGACTACATACTACAGTAGATGTGAGAAATGCTTTGAATGAGCAACTGAAGGTGGTAATTAGCACCAAATCAGAGCTATTACACTAGGCAGACAAAATATTGCAGTAGATGTAAGAAATGCTTTGAATGAGCAACTAAATGTGGTAATTAGCACCAACATAATGAGGGAAACACATCATGAAGTAGGTCTTAGGTCTCTAGAAAAGCAGAAGAAGCCACTACTCACGACCTAGAATATACGTTCCACGTTAAAATTTGCTCAACAATATAAAGATTTGACTCTGCATCATTGGAATAGGGTGATTTTTAGTGATGAGACCAAGATCAATCGATTTCAATCTCAAGGTCGTGCTTGGTGTTCGGTACGGGATGAAGAATCTCATTAGTAAGCTCGTCATGTAAGTCAAACAATTGAACATGGAGGTGGTGCAATTTTTGTGTAAGGTTGTATGACTTCTCGTGGCATGAGATACATGTACAAGATAGAGGGGAAGATGAAAAAAGATTTATATCTTAGGATTCTTCAAGATGAGCTCATGGATAAATTAAATATTATCATTTCAATCCCTTTCATGTTATATTCCAACATGATAATGATCCTAAGCATACTGCTAAATCAACCAAACATTGGTTATCAATGCAAGATTTTGATGTGGTTACTTGGCCCCTCCAATCACCTGATTTAAATCCGATTGAGCATGTATGGACAATTGTGAAACTGAGGTTAAATGAGCATCCAACACCAGCCAAAGGAATGCTTGAGTTATAGGAGCGTGTACAAGATTCTTTTAATTCTATCACTCCTATGCAATGTCAATGATTTTATCATAGCATGCCCAATGGCATCCAAGTTGTTTTAGCTTCCAAGGGAAGGTGGACAAATTATTGATATGTAGGTCGATATTGCTTACAAAATCGAGTCAATGAATGTAGCTTTTTTTGAATCCATGTTGTTTCTTGTATGCCTTTACAATTGGCATGAAACTTTGAATATGATGTACTAGACTCTGATTATTAACATAAACAAATGACAATTTTAGTTCATGTCTTTCTTTTTCTGACATTGTGTGTAATGTTTGATGTAAGCAATTATTGACTCAATTTTGAGGGTCAGTGTATGTTCTACCATGTGATATGTCATTGCATGCTAAAAAACACGAGTGTTGGAGGGATTTATAATAAGGAAAAAGGCCATGCAATGACTAGGGATATGGAATGGAGGCATTTCCCTTCACAAAGCTATATTGTTTTTTAATTAAGTAGATGTTTTTTTGATAAAAATCCAAACAATAGATGAAAGCTTCATGCCTTATTGTCCTAGAAGAAAAAATAAATTTTAAGAAACGAACCTCCCTCATTTCTATACAACTAAACGTAAAATCAATTGAAGGGTGCCAAAAACTTCTTTTACTATTGCCGGCCTTAAAAATTCCACTCTTCACCTCTACAATAGTACTATTTAGCTCTACGGTACCCTTCCTAGCTGCCCAAATGTGCAACTTTTGATGTTTAAAGTGCCAAAACTTTTTCTTCATAAATCCAAAAAATAAACCCCCATGAAGCTTATCAAACTTTGATCCTCTATACAATTTCCAAATTTAGATTTTTAAGAACCTACCCAAATCTCACTTGTCCCCCAACTGGACACTTGGTCTTTTAGGGGTTGAAAGACTATGATTAGTTGAGTAATGGACATTTTCCCTTTTAGGAATGAAATAAATTGATTTAGTAAGCCAATCAACCTCTAAATGGAAAAAGGCCGGAGGTGGGCTTTTCCAAATCTTTGAGCACGTTTCCATGGTTGCAATTAATATTTGCAATTCTTGAAATTTTGTATGGAGATGCAAAAAGTTGTGCCATCTTGAAGAAACAAATTGTCCAGTGTGGGCATGTTGGGCAACTCCAAAATTGAGATTTTCATTTCTAGCAAGTAATATTTATTTCCCTTCATATTTTCAAAAAACACTCTCGTCTGTATTCAAAATATGCATTTTATCCCAAGTCAAAGATTTTAACACATTGTCACACATTGTCGGGCAAGGAGCCAAAAAAAATTCTTCTTTGCCACACAAAACTTTGAGATCTTCATATTTTTCACTTTTTATTTTTTCTATTACAAGACGTGGTGTAGGAATTCTTATTCACCATTTGGATTATCATTCTAAAAACATATTTTGTTCCCAAAGAATTTAAAACGTGAAGTGACACTTTTTGAACCTCCACTCCTTGCATTATTTTTTTGAATATGTTGCACCCCTTATCTACCTCTAAAAATTGGTGTACAGTACAAGGAGTTAATATCATGATCAACACGATGAAATGCAATTTAGACCTTACATAGTGCAAAACTTTCACACCAAGCGAAGTCAAAGTTTGCTGATCCACTCAATGTAGGAATGAATATGAACCATTTTTCCTACTTCAAACTGTGTAATCTTTCAATCCGTGTGGTCAAAGTTGATGAAATTTGGTGAGTATGTTATTTATGAAGTGTTGGATGAGATCCTACGGGTTATACTAGATTTGTTCATTTCCTTCCTTACCCATTGCACTAGGACTAACAGTTTTGAAGTGTTTTAGGTGTGAAATCGTCAAGCAAAATTGAGGGGTTCATTACTTCTAATTTCCACGCCGCGAGCTACTAACTTATTTCAACTCTCCTCAAGTATAATGCTCAGCATCGCGAGCTCACGGGCGGCGCGAGTCCATTCATGGGGTCCACTCTCCAACTCAACGCTCGCACCTTCCCCGACCCTGCTATTCACAGTCACGCTCCTTGAAATTCGCCGACACCAGTCATCTCCTCATCGATCACCCGTTACCGCTCCTTAAATTCGCCGACACCAGTCATCTCCTCATCGATCACCCGACTGCAATAGCAAAGATAGAAAGAGAGAACGAACCTTGGTCGCACGCGATCGAGGAGAGGAACTATAAGTCGACATCTCAGCTTGAATCATTGTCCAGGACGACGACATGAGAACAAGGCTCGGAAGCGAGAAATCCGATTTTACAGTGGATATCAAGCTCGGGAGATGACTTTGTGAAGAAATTTCACGTCGGGGGGAGGTAGCGTGTGAGATCAGAGCATCAGTATTGGCTGAAACATTCGATCGATTCGCGAAGTTCATGTTGCAGTGCGTTTCAGGAAATCTTCTCACGTGTTTTTCTTCAGAATTCTAGTCGTGTTCATTGATGTGCGGGGCCCTGGGGATTGGGATGTGATGATGTAGTGGGTGTGGTGTACGTCAAGATGCAGTGGCTTGCTCGCCTTGCAGCCGTTGCGCATGGCGTCGCGGAGGTGGAGGTGCGTCGTCTCTTGCAGCTTGTAGCGGCCAGCTCGGGTGGCGCCGATGAGCGCGCCTGGAGCGTTCACGGGGGCGAGGCTTTGCACCGGATGGTGGAGTTCAATGAGGACTGCGGCGCTCTGCAGGCGCTGCTGGAGTGTGCGAATCTGGACGTGAATTGCCGCAGCAAGGACGGGCTGACGGCGCTGCACGTCGCGGCGCTCAACGGCCGGGAAGCGATGGTGCGCGCCTTGATGAGCCGAGAGGATTTGGACCTGAACGCGACGGCGGACTTTAAGCTGACGCCGCTCCACGTTGCGGCGAGGCTAGGACACGTTCGCGTGGTGAAGGAGCTCGTCCGCGACGAGTGCAGGTTGATTCTGCACGCCAAGACGGTGCATGGCTTCACGGCGTTGCATCTCGTCGCGGAAGGAGGCGCTCGGTCAGAGGTGGTGGCGATCCTGCGCGCGGCGCATGAGCAGAGAATGTTTAAGGTGGGGTTTGAGAATTTTCGAGATGTTGCTGGACGGACGGCGCTACACTACGCGGCAAGGAATGGCGACACGGAGACGGTGCGGGAGCTTCTGGCCTTTTCGTCCGTGGATGTGGACGCGGTGGACGGCTACGGCCTCACGCCGTTGCACCTCGCGGTGCAGAAAGGCCACGTGAATGCGTCCTGCTTGCTCATGGGAGCTGACGGCGTCGATCTGAATTGCGGAAGCGGTGTCAGGACCATTGGATTCCAAGAAGCTATTCCCGATGGCGATCAGGGCATGCGTCTTCTTTACCCGGTTTTGAGCGACGAAGAACCGGGGCCAGTCGATGTGACGCCCATCCACATTGCGGCAATCGGGAGCCATCACAAGATTCTGAGCTCCTTGCTGAGCAGCATGCGCGTGAATCGCCGCGCCGTGGATTGTCAGGGTTTCACAGCGCTGCACCACGCTGTGGCGTTCGGAGACATCAGTGTTGTGAAGCTGCTGGTAGACGAGGCGGAGATCGATCTCAACTGCTGCGACTTCTTGGGCCGGACGCCCTTGGTGCTCGCCGCGACGCACTCGCGGCTGGAGGTTCTGCAAGCTCTGGTTGGAGACGCGACTGCTCTTGCAGTTACGCCGGATGATTCGTTGGACCTGGCGATGCAGCTATTGGCCGTGGCCACGCGGCCGGAGGTTGCGGATTACATCATAGACTGCTTGGAAGCGTCTGCGCAGCCTGAATGCTCGTTGGTGCACTGGGCAGCGAAGAATGGGAACAAGGCGCTAATGAAGCTCGTTCTGGCGTGGAAGCCGGAGGCTGTGAACGCGACGGACGGGAGGAAGAAGCGGACGCCGCTGCATTTGGCCGCCATCCACGGCCACACGGAGCTCGTGCAGATCCTGTGCAGGGGGAAGCACTGGCCCTTGCGAGCCGCGGAGGTTGACAAGAAGGGCGCTCTTGCGCTGGACTACGCATTTGAGCAGGGGAAGCGGGCGCGCGAGATCCAAACGGGGCTGCTCCAGAGGCCTGACGTGAAGGAGTACATGGAGAGGATCTACAGGCTGGACATGAACACCATGAACGCGCTCTTCGTCGGGGCGACGCTCTTCGCGAGCGTAACCTACGTCGGATGGATGCAGCCACCGTTAGGATTCGCCGAGGATTACCGATACCCACTGGAATCGCCTCCGGCTCCGGAAGGTACGTACGCCGTGTACGTGAAGACCAGCAACTACAACGTGCGGCTTTTCTTCATCTTCAACACCCTGTCGTTCACCTTGTCCCTGGTCACCATCTTCCGGGGGATCGAGACGCTCGCCATACACCGCAGGGAGCTCGAAGCCGGGTACATGTCGCGGATCTTGCGAGCCGATATCCGTCACTGCTTCATCTACTTCTGCCTGTCTACCAACTTCTTCCTCGCCGCCTTCGACCAGGCCTTCCGCGCCGTCGTGCCCCCCAACGAGATGTGGTATATCCCCCTCATCATTTACACGCTGTGGGGCTCCTGGGGCTTCCTGTGCATCCTCATTGCGCGCAAGTGCATGAAGCGCAAGGTCAAGGAGTGGAGGCGCAAGTGGAAACGCATTCCCAAGCGCATCGTATCTCAATTCAAGAGGCTCTTGTAGCTAGAAGCCCATGCATACTCGGATGGACAGCTCGGCTGGACATGTACAGTATACATGCCTGGATGGGGCCTCTACATGCCGGAATCCTCCGCGGTAGTGCCAGTATGTCTCCCTTCTCGGGTACCTCTGTTGTACAATACCCAGAGAGGAAGAAGAACTCCGGTCTGCAAAGGAGGCCGGCATGAATAGAGTGTTTGTTTGTACCACTTACTAAAACGATGTCCACTGGACAAAGGATTAGCAGGATGGAACTACTTCCCCCTCTCAAGGGTAGACACTATAGTAAAAACATGACAAACCAACGAACATGAGAAAATTGAATTTCAAAAACTAGTATGACACGTTTTGATTAGATTAATAGGTGTGGGTTTAAGGCATTGGTTGATTATTTTCTAGTCTATGTTTGTGGCGAAGGATGGCTGTCGCATGTTGGATAGCAATGGTGTTAAGGTTTATGAAGGTATTTTTAATGGAGGACATTGAGATTTTTAATGTGGATTCCAATGTTTTCATGGAGGGAATATGCGTGGTGGCTTTAGCTCCGGCTGTGATCACAATTAACGGGTCCACTTTCCATCTTGATGAGCTGATTTCATCTAGGAGAGGTTGGTATTTGTTTGACTAGTGTGTAATTGTTTCCCGGGAGAACCTATCGTTGCAATATGTAGATTCTATAAATTGTATTGTGATGGTAGGGTCTGGGGTTTTTGGTGGAGGGTGATTGTGTGTCGCACCGCGGATGCATAATAGATCAAGTTTAAATCTGGCATTGCATTGACATCTTTGAGTGATGCATGTACAGTACCTTGCAAATGAGTTACGTTTATTGTATCCACAGGGCAGTAAACAGACATGGAGTTGCAATTTCGAATTGGCATTACAGATTCAATTTTGGGCCAAATCATGTATGGAAAATTGCATTGGAAAGGTAATGAAGTGGACTTTACTGCAAGAAGAAAATTTTACAACAAACTTGCAAAATCATACAACAATAAAGTATCTTAGAATATACTACCTACCATCTTATGCTACCACCTTTAGCTTCAATTACAGCCTTCATATGTTTAGGCATGCTAGCAATGAGGATCTCAATTATTTCCTTAGAGATACCTTCCCATGCCCGTTCATTGGATTCAATCATTTCTTCTTGGTTTTTTGGTATCAGCCCATTTTGTACACAATCCTTTACAATCATCCATAGGTTTTCTATAGGATTCAAGTCCGGCGAGTTTGCCGGCCACTTCAGCTTCTCAATGTGATGCGCCACTCTCCAACTTTCAGCGTATTTACTACGATGCACTGGCGCGCCGTCTTCCATGAGGATAAGATTCTCACGTTCATCATACATGAAATAAAAGCCACTTAAGCGACCTTCATATACAATATTTACAAAATCTTCACTTGTGCGTTTGTGAAGTGACATAACAATAATAGGGCACTTATCAAAGCCACTAAAGGCACCCCGAATCATGACGGAAGTGCGGCCCGACTTGAATGTGAGGGCTATGTAATCCATTGAGTAGCGTTCATACGCTCGACGCCAAGCCTTGACTTGTCGGGACCTCTTTCCAATTTCAAAAGAAGACTCGTCTGTCCACATAATGTTGCGCCAATCTGATAGAGTCCATCTCTTGTGTGCCTTTGCAAATGCTAGCCTATCTGCTTTGTGTTTCTCGCTCAAATATGGCTTCTTCACTGCAATTCGATTGCCAAAACCCAATTTGTTGATATACGTTGACAATGTGCGCTTGTAGACCTTGACCCTCATCTGCTCAATGATATCTCCACGAGATAGGTGACGATTTTGGATGAGAATGCGCGCAAGGTCCCACTTATCACGAATTGAAAGTTTTTGAGCCCTTCCACAGGACTTACGCGCTACCACTGTACCACGCTCACAGTAGTTCTTCCAGATAGTGAAGACAGTTGACTGACTCATTTCCAGTTCCTTCGCAATACTATAAGTTGACATTCCAGCACTCCGCATTCCCACAATGACCCCTCTTTCTTCCTCACTCAAAGTCCTTGTCTTCATCTCTCTCAAATGGAACCAGTACACAACAAGCATGCAAAGACAACAACAACATGCACAACTTTGCACAGACCATATACCCAACAATTTCGACCTCCACCAACACTCAGTTTTGCTACAAACACTCTAGCACTCAAATCCACTATGATTCTTAGAACCCAAGGATCCATTTTGTAGTTGCAAGTCACAAAAAATCTTTGTTGTGATGGCGTGTTCGCAGTTAACATTGTTGCAAGCATTCCAGTTGTAGTGACAACAAGTTCAAGCTGTCTCTTAAAAATCCCGAATTTGTAGCTGTTGACATTTTGGTATGTCCTAAATTTAGCAGCTCGTGAGTCACAACTATGATTTTCATGTAACCACTAAGTTTCGTAGCCAGGTGTTTAAAATTCTTGCCAAGATCTCATTCCGAAGTGACACCACTATAGAAGACGTGTTCTGACACTTCAAGAAATAAACGTAAGTCATTTGCAAGGTACTGTACATGGTAGTAGCCATTGTCGGACCGTGTTCTCCGGTGGGTTATTGTGAAAGGTACCAGCATTCATATAGATGAGGCATCTAGATTTACTAGAAGATACCAACAATTTTCTAATTTCCCATACTGCTTTGTCATGTCTTTTGACCATTAGTGCGTGAATGTGTGGTTGTTGACACTTAAGCAATACATGCAACCAGGAGTCTAGTTCGGTGGAGTTGCAAATGGGACATGTAATGGAAGGGAATCTTTCTCGTCTGAAGAATAGTTGTTTTCGAGCATTTCCCATATATTGACATGTTCTAAATTTTATAATACAAGTTTTTTGTGAGTGAGTGATAAGAAGGTTTGACCAGAATTCATTGGAAAGTTCCTTATCAATGTTTCTATTACCTGTCCATTGTTCTATGTTGGGAAAGTTTCTGGCCAATTCTGTTAAGTTGTTGTCTAAATCATATCTTTTAAGGTATTTGGGTAGGAATCTAATGGGGCCTTTGTCTGGGGTGTCATCCATGGAGGGCCATTCTTTCCATTGATAATAGTGTGGTGTGGGATGGGCATGTTCCAATGGTTCTCAGGCCTCTCTATGTTCTCTTTCTCTACCAATTTTTGCTAGTTCATCGGCTTTTTCATTCCCATCAATGCTCACATGAGCTCTGACTTTGTGTATTGATATGGGTTGGGTTCGTGCTTGTAACATTTGCACCGTTGATGCTAAGATAGTTTTGTCAGGTGGCCATTGTGCATGGTTGGGTGTTGAATTTGTGTGTTTAGGAGGTATAATACATTGATGCAATCTGTAAAAATGTATGCGGGCTCATATGGGTATTGAGCATTTAGGATGCGTAGTGTTTTATGTACAACCATCATTTTGGCTCTGATGATGTTTTGGAGTCCATGTAGTCTTTTGGCTATTTTGATGTTTTTTGGTGCATTATATATGCCATATCCGGCTTTTTCTCTGTGCCAGTGTCCTAGGCTTACTTTTTCAGGTTCTTTAAATGATTTGTCCATAAAGAAACAATATCCAGGGTTTAATTTAAGGGGTAGGTTTGTGTTGTAGGGTGGAAGTGGTGTTGAGATAATTGGAGGTGTTGTGTTTGGATTTGGGTATTTGGCTTGGGACCATTGTTTATGGCGATTAATTGTGATAGGCGTGGATGTGGGTGGGGCTAGATTGGCATATATTTGTTTGATATGGAGGGTATTAGTCAATGATTTTAAATGTTCTATGATTATTTTAGTGCCGATTGTGTTGTTTTGATGATGTACGCATATTATTTGTTAAGTGGATTTTTCTTTCTGGGTTTTTTACCTAGTTCTTCTGGTATGGTTGGTTCAAAATATGTTATGGTATCTGTTGGTAGTGCATGCATGTCGGCGAAGGATGAGTAGAGAGTGAGCTCCGCATTTCGTGGTGAGAGGAGGCGCAATGACTTAGACTAGAAACCTTGAACTACGTGTAGTTAGAGGTTGTTGGCCTCACTGAGAGCCCACATATGTTCAGATCTAGACGTTGGTGAGGCAGGGGATTCAGTTGACATGTGTTGGAAGTGCTCAAAATTAGATCTGGAAGTTCTTGAGGGGGATGGACTTGTCTATGAGTGCGATTGTTGCAAGTTTATTCTGAAGCGTGGAAAACTAGTGTTGTTGCATAGATCTAGACTCATAGACCCTCCTTACCTTCAGATCTGTCCAGATTGGTGGTGATAGATCTAGATTTGCTTACCCACTATTTAGCCCTTATTCCTCCTTGAACCACGATCCCAACACACTAGAGATTGAGCGACACCCGGAGCTAACACTGCCAGTAAGTTACAAGCATTCAACAAACTCAAGGAAGCCAAATCTGTGCAATAGGAAACAAGAACAACCCGAATGCTCCAACACATGCTCGGCAGTACATGGAACAAACGCCCAAACCCGAAGATCAAGGAAACAGGCCACCTCTAAACCCTCTATCTCCGTTCTAGTTTATCAATTACAGATTAGGTCTTTTTTGTTTTGTTATCTTATACGAGCATGCACAGAACTAATAGCAATTACAAATGTTAGTACAAACCCAGACAGTCGGTACAAGGCAGCTGGGAGAAGTAGGATTGCTATCTTGTGAGCGGCGAGCGGTGAGCACTGAATTTTTGCATTTTTTTTGGTACTGTTTTTTGAAGAATTTGGGAAGGGTCGCCTATGGCCGTGGGTTCTATTAAGACTGTGTTGACATATGAAAAGAAAATTGAAATTTACGATGACAATGTAGTTGGACATATGGAAGTAGGAGTAGTTTAGGATTGATTGCAACAATTCAGTGCTCATTGGAAGGGACGCTTATGGGTGAGGATTTAGATATCAGGGTACTGCGACAAGTTAATAGACTATGAAATACAATAGAAAAAATTGAAGTTATATGGTTTAGGGTGGCAGGCAGTATCCATGTGATACCTAGTTCATACCCTTATAATACATGGGTGATATCCATGTAATACCTAGGTGGAAAAAATTAGATACCATGGAGATACCCGTTGGGTCTGAACCACTCTAAATTGAAACAATCTAATTCTTAGCGAACGGTCGTTTAAATAAGAGCAATGCCTAAGATACAAAGCCTATAAACTTAGAGGACATGTAACCAAGTTACAAAGGTTTTTTATAATGAATCAAATTATAAATCGTAGATAGAACGATATCTTTTCATAAAGAAGCATGCCATACGATGTTTTACGTAAGACATACGTGAAAGGAAAGGGATTTTGACAGGAATGAAGATGATTCACGATGGGACAATATTGAAGACAACCAGCTGGTAGTGTGATGGTAAACAAAGCAACAAACCAATGCAGAGGAATCAAGATCCCTCCGCAAAAAGTCAGCTGGAGTCAGTATCGTCAGAAAAACTATCACTATGCTCCGAGCCACTAACGTAAGCCTCCCCATCTATGAACGGACATGTAGTAACTCTACGTGAGACTACCGTTTGAAGACGTGGAGGGGAATGTTGAGCTGCCATGGCGTCTGCAATCTGGGCATCCCAGGGATTCAAATGGAATCGTCGTGTGGGGCTCTTCACCTCCAACAACAATGAAGACAGCACTCCAACATGAGTCCTATTCAATGATGCCATCAACGACGAAGGCCGACTGCACAAATTAAAGTCTCGTTAAGAATTTAAGCTTGAGACAATACTGGAACTGTAAACCGCATTCCAAAACTGGAACCGAATCAGGGTAGGACTTACTCACAACGTCTCTTGGGGACGGTCTTCACATGTGGCTTGTCGTCATCAACCTCCAAGGGGCGCTTGCGAGAGCCCTCTGCCACCACCGGTGGCGGTGCTGACTCGACCTCAACAATGTTAGGGACCAAAGGAAGAAGGACTTCTTCCACCAACTCTCGGTCCTCCTCCAGTGCCAAAATGTGCCGCTTTAACGCCTTGCAGGCCTTAATAGACGCCCCTTCATTTAAAAAAAATCATACAATGTTAGCATTAGAAAGCGAAAGTAAAACAAAAGAATTTTGTAATGGAATGAACTAACCAGTAGATGCTGTGAGATCCAGGACAATGTCCTCCTATGCGCAGAGATCAATCAGAGCCTCCATGAGGTTCGTAGACTTTTCTCGCGCACCATGCCATGGTACGTCGCTATCCGCCCTCATAGTCAGCGTCTCTTGAGTAATAAGATTGGTCATGTGACCATCTGAAGACAGGTGAATCTCGTCTCTTTGCAGCTCCATCCTATCAAAGAATGAGAATGGAACCGCGAGATCCAGTTTCCTCACGAAGCACTTCACAAGGAAGCACTTGTGAGTGCGCCCAGGGTGGCCATCGCGGAAAAATGGTAGCCCGTTGATGGCAAACTACTTTGTCTCCTTGACAAATCCCGCCCAATCGGCCCAGGTTGAAAGTTCATTGGAGATGAACTTCGAATCCGGGTAGAACACGATAAGCGGCGCCCCATCACGAAGCAACGCCCCAACCATTTCAAAGGCCCGGTAAATCCAATGGAATTCTTTCTTCCCTCCGTCTAATAACCGGGTTGGAAGCTTGTTCCAATTCGGTACGTTGATGCCGCCATCAATGTCGAGAACCGGTAAATCCTCTGGTACGTCGAACATTACCACATCTGCCAAACCTAGAGTGCAATCCAGAGCCTCATGTCGCCGATGCCGTGAGCCCGAGTGCTCCTTCAAAAACTTGCAAAGCTCCTGCCAAGCCTCTGGTTCGTCATCCTCCACAACGACGCTGTCAAATAGAGACATAATGGAGAGGGCACTCTCACACATCACCTTCACAGCAGCAGAAGACTGAGGAAGATCAAATAACGGAATCGAATACACCGTCTGAGAGGGCTTCACATCGAAGGTAGAAGGACGGCTGCTAGCTGAGGGTGAAACGCCCATCGTCAAAGTCACCGCAGGAGGGACTGCGAATCCTCCAAATCCCCCCTATTGACTAAATAACTTCTGGGGCCCTTCCTTCGCCACCAACGCCGCGAACTCCTTGTACTTCTCCTTCGTCTCTTTCTTCTCCTTCTTCGAACTCTCCTTCTCCAGCCTAGCAGCCTCCCTCTCTTGTTCTTTGATTACTGCCTTAGCCGCTTTCTCAGCAACCTTGGCTTTGGCCTTCTCGGATTGCTCCTTAGACGCTCTCAATGGAGCCGCCAACAAGGGAAGGACGTTGCCAACCACAAGAGGAACCGCAACGGACTTGCAGGCCACTCGAAGCTAGACCTCGTCTCCAGGTGTGGGATCCACCTCACGCATCTCCAAGTACCAGGGGCATTGGAGGAGGTGGTGCACAAAAAACCGACGCCGCTGAGTATCTGTGAAGATACAGTCTGGAGCCGAAGTATCTATCCACTTTGTGAAGCGGATGGGTAGGTCTCTGGCCACCAAGGATCCATTGGCCACGAGCACCCTCCAAAGATACCGCATCGCTGCTCGCTTCAGAGCCTTCTCGCAACCGTCCTGCGCCATAAACTCCTCGCCCTTCGTGTAAGAGCCCCCCTTCCCAATGTAAGTAGAGAACACCTTAGTCCACATCGTCATGCTCTTTGCCTCAATCCATTTTCCAATGGCGAGAACAAGATTCGATAGCCCTTCAGTCTTAAGGACAATGTTGTCCTCAAGGAGAATCTCCGCGTAGAGCTTCTCAGACTCTTCCTCAAGCTGTAAAACAAAATCCACATAGTTAGGAATTCATCATAGTACAATCATACAAAAAATCTGTGAATGTCAAGAAAGAGTGCACCTTACCCCAGCCCAGAACGTTGCCTTGTCAATCCAGCCACGAAGAACCTTATCTGACGCTGGCGAGGCAGGGAAGTTATACTCCATCCTGCTGCTCTTGCTCATGGTCCACCACCTGCACCAGCGCGACTTGAACTTTGCAGCTATCCTTGCAGTGGCAATGAGCTGGAGTTTCTTGGGAGTCATCTCGGGCCGCACCTGGTAGACATCAAAGTGGCGATTCACCTAAATCACAATATCAACCATTAGAATGGAATTTACAATGCCATGAGTTAGGAAATCAATATGGATGTTGTATAAATAAATAAAATTTATCCTACCTCTTTGGAGAAATCCTCCCCGTTAGCCGGGTTGGCAATTGCCAACATCCGAGTGAGCATGGTCTGGCACGTCGTCTTCTTCTTTTGCACAACTTCAGTGCAACGGCTCACCAACTCGGCGGCACTTCCACGCCGATTTTCACTAACACCCGTAACCAAGGTGTCCTTGAACTTTTGAATCTGCTCCTCTTGAGCAGCAATCAGGTCCCGTTGTGGCCAACATAAGGACGTGGAAAGTTATAAAATTTAATGAAGGAATATTAAAAATAGATATAAGCCAAGTGCTAGCTGGTCTCACACGATCATCACGTACCTCAAACATGAGCTTTACAAATGCTTCCAAGGTCATGTGATACCACTTTCGTTGTCCCTTCCTTGACCACTCAAGGACACTGACTTCGTAGTCTTCACCGCTGATGAGCCTTTTCAACTGCTCAAACTCTAAGAGACCGAAATGCTGAACACGCTTGATGTCGTGTGTGATGTGTTGCACGACGTGGTCAGCTTCTTTTTGCCTATGACAAAAGAATGTTACATTTTAGAAAATTTAAGTCCAATAGTATAAGCAACTGAAACAAACGAAGTTACGAGTATCTTAGTTCATGCATACCTATTCAAGTCAGTCATCACGTTGAGCAAGATGTGACGGTTCTCGATAGTCGGCTCGATAACCACGGCTCGTACTGGCACGTGAAAGGCAACATCGGATGGGTGCAGTTGGAAAATCGCCTCGGTCCAAGCCATGTGGCGATGATTACCATCCCACACAAAGAAGAACTTCTCCGAATACGCCGAGAACTCCGAACGAGTCTTCAACAGCTCCTCGAACTTCCGGTCCTCTTCTACCCAAAGCTCGGACCACATTGACATGTCTGCTGGTTGCACCCGCTTCTCCACAAGGGAGAAACTCTTCACTGAAACGTAAAAACATGCAAAACCACGCCGACATCCGTTGACAAACTCCCCCTTCAATTTCTCGACATCGCTCCGAAGAGGTAATCTAACCTCAGTCATGGGCACCATCTAGCAGAGCGGAATGGGGAGATCACCTGCGATAGAGCAGATACTGCTCTGTAGGATGTCGTAAGAGGTCCCACGGATGGACCTCCACAAAGACTGAAGTGTTGGAGCAAGCCCATGCTCATAAACAAATTCGTCCACGCTAGCGTCGTCCTCTACAATCTCAAGGTCCTCACCCGAAGAACTCGCCCTAGGTTCCAAAGCCTCAACCTGCAACCGTCATTCATTATAAACCAAAGTAAGATACTCAGTCCTGTTAAACAATAAAATGAAATAAACAAAATACTAAAACTAGAAATCCATGGCCCCCAGTCCATCCCACAGCTCACCTCACGAACACAAGCCACCTGAACCCCACCCCACGACCTCTCATGCACTCACTGACCACTCCCACATATTGCACATCCCGACACACACGCTCTAAGTGTGATGACTTAACTAAACGTCCTAACCAACAAACTAGGTGGAAAACTCAACGCGCAACCAAGCGCTCGCAAGCTGGGGAAGGATTCTAAAGTTTTTTTGAAAATCAGTGACCCCTGAAAATGGCTTTCAGATCCGAAAGCCATTTTCAGGGGTCACTGATTTTCGTAAAAAATCTTAAATCCCCTCCCTGCAAGCGAGTTCATTGGCGCGCGCGCTCTTACTAGTTCAAATCATTTAGTTTCAAGCAAGCGCTACTGTACAAATTCCACGCATGCATGCCCCTGCTCGACCCCAGGCACTACAGTTCATGCACTCTCACACGAGCACTCAGCCCACCTCACGTACATAGTCCCCCCGAACCCCACCCCACAACCTCACATGCACTCACATTCAGACTCACATACCCAGCCTCACACTCACTCTCCCTCGTCATCAGCCCCCATCCCACGACTACTCACACCTCACCAACTCACAAGTGCACAAGAATATACTCTCCACGACCTCTCATGCACTCACAGTTCAGTCCCACACATTGCACATCCCGAAACGCCCGATCAAGAGTTTGATGACATCTATGAAGGTCCTATCCAACAAGCCTAGCAAAAAACTCAACGCGCGACCAAGAGCTCGCAAGCCGGGGAAGGAATCTAAATTTTTTACGAAAATCAGTGACCCCTGAAAACGGCTTTCGAATCCGAAAGCCATTTTCAGGGATCACTGATTTTCGTAAAAAATCTTAAATCACCTCCCTGCAAGCGAGTTCTTTGGCGCACGCACTCTCACCAGTTAAAAACACTTAGTTTCCAACAAGCGCTACTGTAAGAATTCCAAGTTAGCATGCCCCTCGACCCCAGGCACTAAAAAGCGTGCAGTCTCACACGAGCACTCAGCCCACTTCACGCACACAGTCCACCGAACCCATCCCCACGACCTCACATGCACTCACAATCAGATTCACCCTCACACCTCACCCACTCACAAGAGCACCAGAATATTCTCATCACGACCTCCCATACACTCAAAGACCAGTCCCATACATTGCACATTCCGACAAGACTGATCGAAGTGTGATGACATCAACGAAGGTCCTAACCATCAAGCCTCGTGGAAAACTCATTGCACGACCAAGAGCTCGCTAGGAGGGGAAGGATTCTAAATTTTTTATGAAAATCAGTGACCCTTGAAAATGGCTTTCGGATCCGAAAGCCGTTTTCAGAGGTCACTGATTTTCATAAAAAAATTCAAATCCCCTCCCTGCTCGCCAGCTTTTTGACGCGCGCGCTCTCACAACATCAAAACACTTTGTTTCCAGCAAGCGCTACTGTATGATTTCCACGCAAGCATGCCCCTCCTCGACCCTAGGCTCTCCAAATCATGCAGTCTCGCAAGAGCACTCAGGCCTCCTCACGTACACAGTCCACCCGAATCGCACCCCACGACCACACAAGCACACACCACAGCTGCACCGTCACCCAGCCTCACACTCACTCTCCCTCGTCAATAGACCCCATCCCACGACTACTCACACCTCACCCACTCACAAGCGCAGAAGGAAATCCTCTCAACGACCTCTCATGCACCCAATAGACCAGTCCCACACATTGCACATCCAGACTCTAGTTCACTTAGCGTGATGACTTCTATATTGGTCGTGAGCAGCAAGAAACAACAAGGACATATCTGGAGTCGTTCTTCCATCTTCTTCAGTGCCTCCTCCGCTGACCTCGAACAACCTCGCTCACAGTCCGCGAACAAAATCTGCACCAGAAATCAGACTCGTTGGATTTAGATAATCCACCACGAGGTAAAATCGGAGCAAGTGAATTCACGATTTAAGGTTAGGCAGAGTGAGACGACCTCGTCCGAGGAAACAAGTTGAGCAATTTTGGCTGCACACAATGCAGTGAGATGCACGTGAACTTACAACCAGTCTCCCAAAACTCACGTACAAAGTGCACACAGGGTCAAAACCCTATCCCGAGCGTAACCCAAGTTGATCCCATGAAGTAAGTTCTCTTCGCACGAGCAGTACTGCTGAAGCAAAGAAGGAAGGAACGAACCTAGTTCTCGAGTTCTTTTTGACTGGTAGGAGCTCATTGACCCTCACGAACCACGACAAAACAAGTCACTTATGATCTAAGAACCGTTTTAGGGTCTTACCCGACCCTGCATGGTGACATACCTGATTTGGTGGGTCCCCTCCCGGTTCGAGTAATTTATCAGCGAGGTCCTCTGCGTCTCTTCGATGAGCCGATACTCCAATACCAGATGCCTTTGATGAGGAACCGTTTCCAACCAATGTGGGCCGTGATGGATTTACACGGCTCCCATATTCTTCACTTGAGTCACTATTTTGGCAGTCAGACTGGCCTTTACTGCCTTCTGATCCCTTATCTACTTGCAATGAGGTCTCTGCGGTATTGGATCTATGATACATTCTCACTCTCTTATCTTCTTTTTGGTGTAGTATTTCTTTTTAAAATGTCTGTCAACCGATGTGGAAGTGGTGTAGATCTCGTTAGCCGTATGCAACCCGGGAATGACCTTGAAGATTGTTGGTTGATGTTTGATCATGTCAAACGAGTCAAGGATTGGACTACCATGGCATGTCATGTGTACGACAGCAAGTACTGTAAGGTCATGACAATTGCCATGTGCGACATGCAATCCAAAGATGCTCAAGCGCAGGAGTTGTTCTGGGAGAATCTAAATGATACTATGAAACAACATGGCCTAGAAGACGTGAACTTCAAAGGCTTCATGGCTGACAGTGCTGGTGCAAATTGGCATGCCGTCCCCCGAGTTTATGGCAGCGGCGACAAGGACAAGCCCATGGATAACAAAGAACGGACATGTTTATTTCATTGGACAAAGTGTCTCCAGCGTGCGACCTCCAGAAGCATTTTTCCTGGCTTCCAAGAGCAACATATTGCCCTCTGTAAGATCTGGAAAAATGCGAAGACCCATGACGAGGTTGAAGCTCAATACAATGTCATTCGAGCGTGGTGGATGTCGTCTGGTGCGAAAACCGAAATCGGACGTCGTGCTCTCGAGGATTGGATGGCATTCTGGCACTTCCGTTATCAACAATGGGGAGGCACAATGCAGCTTGTAAGTGGTCTTCATGCTCTATATAGTTTACTAGCGATTAGATTCTTAAAGAGTGATTAGCCCATATCTAATGATGATTGTTGCGTTTCCTCATAATCTCACGCTTGACGAGAGGGTTGACATGCCTTCCTACAACCTTGCCGAAACAGTCCACAACCGCTGGCTCCAACAATCCGGGAACACAATGACCTGTCTATACGCAGCAACCGTAGACGACCTTGTCCGTGCTTTCATGCAGATTACTTTGTATCGAGCATGGTTGAAGGGCGGCGTGTCGGTAAAAGGTCCGGACAAAGGTACACTTCGGTTGCAGACGGCACAACGTTTGGGTGATCCTAAACTCATAGCTGATGCTGTTAGGAACTTTCCTAGAGCTGAGGATTTACTAACCAGGACATGCGGTTTAGAAGGTGCGGAGATTTTTGGATCCACGAAGCGCAAGCTTGACATGCCACCCGGGTCGTCCCACAATTCCCACCGGTCCGATACGGTGAACTATTCAATTCCCCGTGATGGTAAACAGGTGACTCGGGCTCGCATCGAGGAGGCCCTTGGCGGACACGACTCTGGTGTCTAGCATACAACATCCGTTCTCGAGACGGACTGTGATCCGTCTAAGTGGCATATTGCTCGGCTCCCCAAAAAGTCAGCTCAAAAATGCCAAGCATTGCAGGCCGACTCTGGGGAGCCGTGCAACACCAAAGTTGCAGGTGGAAGTCATGGAACTCCCGCCCCCACCTATTCGGATATGAAGAAGGATTATAGGTCGCCACGCAATGTGTCTGCGGAGTTCTGGTTTTGTCTAGACGATGTAGGCCGTTGTGTAAAGGGGTCGAAGAAAGCGTTCATGATGGATTGGCCAGCAGTTCCAATATCGTGGCCTGTGAAACTTGGCACAAATTTAACTGTGCAGGAGGTTTTAGCATTGGAGGAAGCAGGTTTCCAATTACAACAGCGTGGAGCTCTTTCACCACAAAGACAATTCCAAGTGTCTATGGACATGCCTCTTCCGCGTTCTCACTTCCCCATTCCAGCCAATCCCAATTCTCACCACAGCTTTTGGAATGGCTACGCGATTCGTAGAACAACAGATGTTCCCACAATTGATCAACGCAACAAGTGGTCAAGCGCAACTCTTATGAATAACTGCTACGTCTCGAACGTGTTTGCCATACCGTATCCGGGATGGGGATGCGTTATTCCTCTTGACACGGGGAAGGAGAAGTCCTATTGTGTCACGTTTACGGACCTCCCTGGATGTTCATGCCCTGATTTTTTGAAGATGCAATCCGAAGCCCTGGAAAAAAAAGGGGCAATGGAAGTATTGCAAGCATGTGTATTACATCTTACGTTACATGTGTAAGATGGACTACAAAGAAGACTTCTTCATGCATGCTCCAAGCTACAGCTTCAACGAAGTTATGCGCATTCTCGAGTTTGCCAACATCACCAAACAAGCGTGAGCTATGCGTTCAAGTCGTCTATATCAGAATTAACAATGTTTCTAGGCTGCTCAAGTGAAGCATCTTCTAGACACCCACAAACCGTCATTGATTTCATGACTATAGTTGGATGGTCATGAATTCAATTAATATATTTCGTTATGTTATCATGGAGCAGTAGATTCCCGTACTTAGTGTGTTATACAGTTTGAAGTGGACGATTTGTGTAGGTGAAGTGCATGGAATGTAAATCCAATGATTTCTGTGCAATTCGTAGTTAAAAGTTAATATCCCTGTAAATCGAACCCTAAACGAGTGAAATATCCACTTAATACCTAGGTGATACCCGTTGTATCAAAAGATCAATATTATCATAAATTAGCAAGTATTGTCCAAAATTGTCCGCTTTGTATGATACTCTACCACGACGCCAAAACCCTAAACCTAAGCAATATGTGCTTTGTTTCCTAATATGGCAATTTACAAATGTAGGGTTTCCAAATAAAAAATTGTGACATACCTTTAAACTAAAACAAGGAACTCTAAAAGGCCGAAATAAAGGAAAAGCATGCAATTTTGCAGTATACCACGGCTATAGGGCATTTACTAAAATTAGATGTTTTTGGAAAATATGTCACCGAAATTTGATGATCTGCTGAAAAAACCAACCAAATCAATTTTTTCCCAAAAAAACGGCAAAAAAATTCAAGATTTTAGGATTTTTTCTGCTCACCGCTCGCTGCTCACTGCTCACCGCTCACAAGATAGCGTCGCTGCTGGGAGAAGAAACGACATACATTACCGTAAGCATTCAGCTACCCGAAGAAAGCTAAAGACACGACACCCAATTCAAGGGTAGGTTGAGCGCCCCAAACCACACCTGACATCACATGGTACAACCGAGCAAGCCCGAAAATCATACAACCAGGCTATCCCTCAACCTTTTATCTCCCTCTTAAACTATCACCTACATGATTGGTCCTTTACATACTTACATCCCACTTCAGCAACTACAGAACTAACTGGAATATCAAGTATTAGCAAGCATCACAATAGCCAATGCAAGGCAATTGCTAACATGACCAAACTACAACACCCAAGAGGAGCAACTCGAAGCAACAACAACCCGAGGCCAGCAAATACACACAGATTTCTGCTGTGTTCGGCGGCAGCGTGCACTGAATTCAATACCAAGACATCAACCCCTGATCTCAATGTACAACAACAACAAGACAGGAGCACAAGCTATTCATCACACGATCCAGCCCCCATTCCACAAATAACCCCTCATCCACCCTCTCTCTTTGCATGCAATAACTACGTTCTATCTGTTATCTCAAATTACACATCTCATATTATCACAAAGTCTACACTAAATTCACTAAGCACACACATACTCTATAGTTGCACACTTCTCCCTAGAATCAAACCTAACCCTATAGCTGCAGAGACCAATATACGAAAGATTTGCAGCTCGAGAAACATACGCTGCCGCATAAGCCGCTCGCATCCTCCCCGTACACTTTACAGAGAAGACACCTGCCCACAACAACAAACACATCAAGATATTGTCACAAGAGTGGTGATTGGGACTAGTAAGAACGACCAAATCCCAACAGGAAGAGAGGAAAGTCACGACGCAAGCTTACCTTGTAAATTCAGCTCAGCCGAACATGGCAATAGCCAGAGAATCTCCACATGTCCCACAGTCGGCGAGCAACAAAGCAGACAGGGAACAACTCGCAGGACCAGTGCCGAGAGGAAAAGCCTATAGTTGTAGCATGTCAAGGACGACCGCATCTGCCGTCATGTCCCTGGTACAAGTATACAACAACTAAATAAGAGTACAACACTTAGAAAATCTCATAGCCCAGGAGTCAAAGGACAACAACTCAAGCGAAGCGAAGTACCCTGACAATGTAGACCTGACGTGCAGCAGCTCAACTGGAGAAGAACACGTAGAAAGCGACATATAAAACTAGAAACAGAGGAGCCCACTATCCACATCAAAAGCGAACACACAAACTCGAGTAGCCCCAAAGGCAGCAAGCAGCAATCCACGAGAAGGAGATCACCTCGAAGACTCCGCAGGGGAGAACAACACAAGGAGAAAAGAGTCTCCCAGAGCCAAAAATCCGACGCACAACAGAAAGAATGGAGAGCAACTGGCAGACCTAAAGTTGGTGTGGATAGCCTGCACCTACACCAAGAAGCGGTGAAACACATTAGTCCTCAAAGACTTGGTACCAGCGTGCTGCAGATTAGGTGGAGCAGACTTCCCCGAATACCCAAAATCGGCAAGCAGCAGATCAAACGGAGAAGAACACGTCAAGCGCGACTCACAAAAGTAGGAAACGACGTACCCGCTGTCTACACCACAAGAAAACGCACATACACTGGTAGTTTTGAAGACGGTGAGAAGCAGCCCAAGAACAGGAGGTTAGCCATCCACGACCCTCAACTCCAAAGCCCACAGATCCCAGAAGAGCACCAATTCCAAACCCAAGCCCAGCTCACTCAAGACTCATCTCACTATACTAAAGCAGTTAGGTAAGCCTCAACCCTACCATGGCAGGGTATACCAAGAGAAATCTTGACATGGAGATGGAGGTGGAGTCCCCAAAGTGGAGTTGAGCCAAGGCCCAAAGCTCCAAGACAGCAAGAAAAGGAGCAGAGACTACAAGCACCAACAGGAAGAGTAGAGCCTCCCCATCCAAAAAAGATAAGTACACCCAAACACCCGAACTAATCAAATTTAAATTTTGGTTGAGTTTTCAAGCCATAGAAGCCTTAGCGGTGGAAGAGGGTCAGGAGGAACTCTACTGTGGTGAGAAGGTGGTGGACATGATGACAAGAGGTATGCGAAAGGATGAAGCGGAAGAGGTAAGTATTGCAAAAATTGCTTTTCCTAGGATTCCACAAACCCTCTACCCCATGACAATAAAAGGAATTGAAGGACAAGACTTTAACCTAACCCAAATTTCATATGACATCAAGATAAATGAAAATTTTGGTCTCTCCCTTGACTACCACGTTGCAATTCACTTTAAACTCCATAAAATCCCCCTCTTGCATGATGTTATTAAGAAGATGGTCCATGAAAGGTGTCGTAGTACGCGTTGGCAAGTATTCACATCTTAACACAAAGATACCCTTAAGGTAATCGTTCCCACAGAGAATCACCGAGAACTACAACGAGTAACAACAAGCCAAGGTCTGTACAATGTCAAGTATACAATAGATACATCAAAAGAAAGGAGAGAAGGGTTTAGATCACCAGCGACGCTATCTTGTGAGCAGTAAGCAGCGAGCGGCGAGCCGTGAGCATAAAAAATCCTAAAATCTTGAATTTTTTGTCATTTTTTTGGGAAAAAATTGAAATTCGAGGTTTTTTCAGCAGATCATCAAATTTGGTGACATATTTTTCAAAAACTTCTAATTTTAGAAAATACCCTATTGCCGTGGTATACTGCGAAATTGCATGTTTTTCCTTTATTTCGGTCTTTTAGAGTTCCTGTTTTAATTGAAAGGTGTGTCACATTTATTTTCGATAAGTGGTACAACTGTGAAATTTGGCCTTAAATGTTGCAAAATTTACTAAATTAAGAAAGTACCCTATAGTTGTGGATACATTGACAATTGATAGTTTTTTTTCCATGTTCTTATGCATGTTATGGAATTTTAATCTTTGTGCTTTTTTTTCTTTTGAGGATTACATTTGTACTTTTATATAGGATGGCAATTTATAAAACATAACCTTCTAATGAAGTGCTAGAGTACTAGATGTGGAGTAAGATAATTTATTTTTTGAAGCAATAACATAAGATGTTTCTATAGAAATACCAACGGTCTGTGAAAACCTTAAACTACCGGGTGATGGTGAAAGTTTTCCAACTTCTCCAAATGGAAAGGTGTAGGGTTCAAATCCCCGTTGTGGTATGTTGGCTCTATCTAACGGAACTGTTGGAAGTTGCCAACAAAACAACTCCTCTGCGGTTTGAAAAAAAAACAAAAATAAATAAACTACCACCTACAATCACGCAGTTGGAATATTGACACCACATCAGCTATCTAGATATAGAAAGAGTATTAAAATTTATGCCGTGACGCACATCATCATGCGATTTCTGCAATATTAGCAAGCTCTAGTATGCGTATAACTTCATTGAAGCTGTAGCTTGGAGCATGCATGAACAGGTCTTTTTTGTAGTCCAGTTTATACAAGTAACGTAAGATGTAGTACACATGCTTACAATATTTCCATTGCCCCTTCCTTCCCAACGCCTCTGCTAACATCTTCAAGAAATCTAGGCACTACATGCGCGGTAGCCTGTGATGAGAGCGACGCTATCTCATGAACGGTGAGCGGCAAGTGGCGAGTGGCGCATTTCTCATCAATGTGAGCATACAATGTTTGGCATATTTGCGTCAATTTCTTTGGCACGTGAACAATAAACCACTTTGATGGATCACATACCAATTCCACACTGAAGTTGTGTGTAGAACTGTTGAATCTAGTCCATTGAAGGCCTCTTCTGTACTTGTTCGAGTCACTCTTGTTCCATCTTATGGATTAGAGAAATTCACCGTATCCAATTAATGAAAATTGTGGCCTGACATGAGTGGCATGTCAAGCTTGGTTTTGGTAGACTTAAAGATCTCCGCACGTTTTAGTCTGCATGTCTTGGAAGGGCCTAGGAAAGTGTTGAACAACTTTTGCAATAAATCTGGAGTCACCTGAACATTGTATGGATCGCTACCAAAGCGTACCTATGTTGTGACCTTTTTCATCGTGCCATGTTTTAACCAGGCTCAATATGAAGTGATTTTTGTGAAAGCTCGGATGATATTGTCCATGGTAGCCGCATACAAACACCTCATGGTGGTTTCAAATTTTACGAGGCAATGATAATAGAATGTATCTAAAAGGCTGAAAGATGGCATGCCTACTCTTTCATCAAGCGTGAGATCTTGCGAGGACACAATAATTCTTATATAAATTCTAATTACATTTCTAAATAGTTTTTAATTCCAAAATGTACAAGGCATTAAGAGTACTTACAAGTTGCATTGTGCACTCCCATTGTCTATATTGCCATCCAATCCTCAAGAGCAAGACGCTTGCTCTCGGCAGTAGCACCCAAAGATAACCACCACCTTTATATAACTTAGTATTGTGCTTCAGCCTCTTCTTGTGTCTTGGACTCTTTCCATACCTTGCACATGGGAATGTGTTGACCCTGGGTACTTGAGAGAGAATGTTATTGTTGGTGCCTTGTTGCAGGCATATAGTTCAATGGAATAAAAATGTCCATTTTTTATATTCTATAGGCACGTCCTTATTGCTACTACCATCAAACTGCTAGATGGCGTGCTAGCTAAGAAGCCTTAAATATGAAATTAAACCCAAAAATTTATTCAAAAATCACAACTATCTTAGTTATCATCAAGACACAAAATTTGTTTGCCTCTGTTGTTGCTCTGTTCAAATAATCTGAGTCAATTTATCAATTCCATTTTTTGAATTTTTTTTCCCAGATGAGCATACATGTATTTTCAACTCTTTTCAAAATTTTGAGTGGCCCAAAGAAAGCCTTTGGATCCAAAACTCCCCTTTGAGCTAGTGAAAAACTTGGAAATTTTAGAAACATTGTTTGATAAACAAAAATGAATATGAAAATAAATCCAAAAAATTCTTCAAAAATAATATTCATCTTTACTTTCTTACCTTCCACCATCGAGTAAATTTTCTTTATAAAATATAAATTATATTTTGGGATTTTCTTTTGTTGCTAGATTGAGATCTTTCAAGTTTTTTGTGAACTTTTGAGAGCCTCCAAAATGGCTTTCGGATCCGAAAGCCATATTTGGGGCACTCCAAAACTTTTCAAAAATTAAAAATCATGCCTTGATTTCCGAAAAATAATTTTTAAAAATAGAAAATAGAAAACATAGAGTTTGTCTTGCTTCTGTTGTTGTTTCTTTTCAAGTAAATAAGTAAACCTCATAACTTTATTTTTTGAATATGGTATTTTTCCGTATGAGCATACATGTATTTTCAACTCTTTTCAAAATTTTGAGTGGCCCAAAGAAAGCCTTTGGATCCAAAACTCCCCTTTGAGCTAGTGAAAAACTTGGAAATTTTGGAAACATTGTTTGATAAACAAAAATGAATATGAAAATAAATCCAAAAAATTCTTCAAAAATAATATTCATCTTCACTTTCTTACCATGTAACTAATTTTTGGTAAAAATTCAAGGATCTCATCTAGAGGGGGGGAGAATCGTGAATTTTTACCAAAATCACTGACCCCTGATTTTGGCTTTTGGATCCGAAAGCCATTTTCAGGGGTCACTAATTTTGGTAAAAATTCAAGGATCTCATCCAGAGGGGGGGAGAATCGTGAATTTTTACCAAAATCAGTGACCCTTGATTTTGGCTTTCGGATCCGAAAGCCATTTTCAGGGTCACTGATTTTGATAAAAAATTGAGAATCCTCTCCCACCTAGAGAGTTCTTCGACGCGCGTGTATAATTCTTCTTTCTTTGACGGTCATGATCATGAGATCGTGTTCACGATTTCTATATTTCTCTCTACCTGATCCTCATGAGAGTGCTGAGGGAGTGCAGATGCGAGAGGTGGTGAGAGTGGGGAGTGTGGGTGGGAGGGTGGTGAGTGTGTGAGGGGAGGGTGGGGAGTGTGAGTGGGAGGCTGGAGAGTGTGGGTGGGGTGGGACGTGAGTGTGTGTGTGGGGAGGTCCACGGGAGTTATTGTGTAGTGAATGAGTAATATGTGAGGTCTGGGGTGGGGAGGGGGTACGATGTGATATATACTCTGCCTCGACTGCTTAGAAGTATGTGAGTCTTGTTGTTAAGAGAGCGCACGCGAAGGATCTCATCCAGCAGGGGGGAGAATCGTGAATTTTTCCAAAATCAGTGACCCCTGATTTTGGCTTTCGGATCCAAAAGCCATTTTTAGAGGTCATTGATTTTGATAAAAAATTGAGAATCCTCTCCCAGCTAGAGAGTTTTTCGAGGTGCGCGCATATTTCTTCTTCCTTTGACGGTCACGATCATGAGATTGTGTTCACGATTTCTATATTTCTCTCTGCCTGATCCTCGTGAGAGTGCTGAGGGAGTCCAGATGCGAGAGGTGGTGAGGGTGGGGAGTGTGGGTGGGAGGCTGGGGAGAGTGGGTGGAGTGGGAAGTAGTGAGTAAGTGGCTTGAGAGGGCTAGGCTGGGGTGGGGGAGGGACATTGCTTTATTTCGCCCGAAGTTTTTTTCATGACCATTTTGGCCATACTTGTTGGATTGCATGAGCAGGAATTTAGTTTACTCGTGTGTTCTAGATTTAATTCTTAATTCATTTCAAGTTTCTAGTTCAGGTGGATGCAATTTGTTGCTTCGGTTTCTCATGCATACTTATTGCAGGTTGAGAGTTTGGGACCTACAACAACTTCTTCACGTGAGGACCTTGAGATTATGGAGGACAAAGCACGCGTCACTGAAATTGTTGATGAGCATGGGCTGGCTCCTACACTTCAATCTTTGCGGAGGTCCATCCGTGGGACCTCATACGACATCCTACAGAGCAGCATCTGCTCTTTTGCTGGTGATCTCCCAATTCGTCTCTGCCGGATGGTGCCCATGAGTGAGGTGAGGTTACCTCTTAGAAGTGATGTCGAGAAATTGAAGGGGGAGTTCGTCAATGGGTATCGGCCTAGTTCTGCATGTTTTTATGTGTCAGTGAAGAGTTTCTCCCTTGTCGAGAAGCGGATGCAACCACTAGACAGGTCAACGTGGTCTAAGCTTTGGATTGAAGAGGACCGGAAGTTCGAGGAGTTGTTGAAGACTCGACCGGAGTACTCGGCGTTTTCAGAGAAGTTCTTCTTCGAGCCATATGGCAATCATCGCCATATGGCTTGGACCGAGGTGATTTCCCAACGACACCCATCCGATGTCACCTTTCACATGCCCGTTAGAGCCGTGGTTATCGAGCCGACTATCGAGAACCGACACATCTTGCTCACCGTAATGACCGACTTGAACAGGTATGCTTGAACTTAGATACTCTGAACTTTGTTTGTTTCAGTTGCTTTTACTATTGTACTTCATTTAATGACACTGAAATATTCTTTTGTCGTAGGCAAAAAGAATCAGATCAAGTTGTGCAACACCTCACACACAACATAAAGCGTGTTCAGCATTTTGGCCTCTTAGAGTTTGAGTAGTTGAAGGGGCTCATCAACGATGAAGATTATGAACTGAGTGTCCTTGAGTGGTCAAAGAAGGGACAACAAAAGTGGTATCATATGACTCTCGAAGCATTTGTGAAGCTCATGTATGAGGTACATAATGATCCCTTTGTCCAGGTAGCACTTGCCATTCCTCTCCTTTTAATATTCCAATTCAAAATATTAAAACTGATCACGACCTTATGTTGTCCACAACGGGACCTGATTGTTGTTCAAGAGGAGCAGATCCAAAAATTTAAGGACAACTTGGTCACGGGTGTTAGTGACGATCGGCGTGGAAGTGCTGCAGAGTTGGTGAGCCGTTGCACTGAAGCTGTGTAAAAGAAGAAGACGACTTGCCAGACCGTGCTCACTCGGATGTTGGCAATTGCCAATCCGGCTAACGGGGAGGATTTCTTCAAAGAGATAGGATAAATGTTTTTCTCCATTCCTTTTCATATTGAATTTCTAACTTTTGCCCTTGTAAATTCCACTCTAATTCTTGATATTGTGATGTAGGTGAATCGTCACTTTGATGTTTACCAGGTGCGGCCCAAGATGACGTCCAAAAAACTCCAGCTCATCGCCACGGCTTGGGTAGCTGCGAAGTTCAAGTCGCGCTAGTGCAGGTGGTAGAACATGAGCAAAGGCAGCATAATGGAGTATAACTTCCCCGCGTCGCCAGCATCAGATAAGGTTATTCGTGGCTGGATTGACAAGGCAACGTTCTGGGCTGGGGTAAGATCCAATCTTTCTTGACATTCACATCTTTTTTGTATGATTGTTCTATGATCATTTCCTAACTATGTGGATTTCGTTTTACAGCTAGAAGAAGAGTCTGAGAAGCTCTACGCAGAGATTCTCTTTGAGGAAAACATTGTCCTTAAGACTGAAGGGCTTCCGAATCCCATCCCCTCCATTGGAAAATGGATTGAGGCAAAGAGCATGACGTTGTGGACTAAAGTGTTTTCTACTCACATTGGAAAGGGAGGCTCCTACACAAAGAACGAGGAGTTTATGGCGCATGACGATTGCGAGAAGGTCATGAAGCGAGCAGTGATGCGATATTTTTGGAGAGTGCTCGTGGCCCATGGAGCCTTGTTAGTCGGAGATCTACCCATCCGTTTCACAAAGTGGATAGATACTTTGCTCCCAAGTGTATCTTCACAGATCTATACTTAGAGGCGTCGATTTTTTGTGCACCACCTCCTCCAATGCCTGTGGTACTTGGAGATGCGGGAGGTGAATCCCACCCCTGGAGACGAGGTTCAACTACAAGTGGCCTGCGAATCCATTGCGGTCCCTCATGTTTCCAGCAGCGTACTTCCCTTGTTGGCGGCTCCGTTGGCAGCGTTTGAGGAGCAATTCGAGAAGGCCAAAGCCAAGGCTGTTGAGAAAGCGGCTACGGCAGTAATTAAGGAACATGAGAGGGGGGTTGCTAGGCTAGAGAAGGAGAGTTCAAAGAAGGAGAAGAAAGAGACGAAGGAGAGGTACAGGGAGTTCGCGGTGTTGGTGGCGAAGGAGGGGCCTCAAAAGTTGTTTACTCAACTAGAGGGATTTGGAGGATTTGCAGTCCCTCCAGCGGTGACACTGACGATGGGCGTTTCACCCTCAACTAGCGACCGACCTTCTACATGTCCCATCGTGAGTCATCTTCATTCATGTCAAAATCCCATTCTTTTCACGTATGTCTATCAAAAAACATCGTATGTCATGCTGCATGATGAGAAGATTTCGTTCTATCTACGATTAAGTATATGATTAATTATAAATATCCTTTGTAACCAAGCTGCATGTCTTCTGAGTTTACATGCTTTGTATCTTAGGCATTGCTTTTTTTTAAACAACCGTAGTCAAAGAATTGGAATGTTTCAATTTAGAGTGGTTCGTACACAACGGATATCTCCATGGTATCTACTTTTTATCCCCTAGGTATTACATGGATATCATCAAGGTATTATAAGGGTATGAACTACGTATCACATGGATACTGCCTGCCACCCTAAACCATATAAATTTGGTTTTTTCCATTGTATTTCCTAGTCTATTACCTTGTCGCAGTACCCTGAACTCTAAATCCTCACCCGTAAACGTCCCTTCCAATGTCAATTGAATTGTTGCAATCAATCCTAAACTACTCATAATTCCATATGTCCAAGCCCATTGTCGTCGTAAATTTCTGTTTATTTTTCATATGTCAACACAGTTTAAATAGAACCCACGGCCATAGGCGACCCTTTCCAAATTCATCAAAAAACACTACCAAAAAAATTTTAAAAATTCAGTGCTCTACGCTCGCCGCTCACAAGATAGCAATCCTAGTTCTCTGGCCTCTCCATGTTCTCTTTCTCTACCAATTTTTGCTAGTTCATCCGCTTTTTCATTCCCATCAATGTTCACATGAGCTCTGACTTTGTGTAATGATATGGGTTGGGTTCGTGCTTGTAGCATTTGCACCATTGATGCTAAGATAGTTTTGTCAGGTGGCCATTGTGCATGGTTGGGTGTTGAATTTGTGTGTTTAGGAGGTATAATACATTGATGCAATCTGTAAAAATGTATGCGGGATCATCTCGGTATTGAGCATTTAGGATGCGTAGTGTTTTATGTACAACCATTATTTCGGCTTTGATGATGTTTTGGAGTCCATGTAGTCTTTTGGCTATTTTGATGTTTTTTGGTGCATTATATATGCCATATCCGGCTTTTTCTCTGTGCCAGTGTCCTAGGCTTACTTTTTCAGGTTCTTTAAATGATTTGTCCATAAAGAAACAATATCTAGGGTTAAATTTAAGGGGTAGGTTTGTGTTGTAGGGTGGAAGTGGTGTTGACGTAATTGAAGGTGCTGTGTTTGGATTTGGGTATTTGGCTTGGGACCATTGTTTATAGCAATTAATTGTGATAGGCGTGGCTGTGGGTAGGGCTAGATTGGCATATATTTGTTTGATATGGAGGGTATTAGTCAATGTTTTTAAATGTTCTATAATTATTTCAGTGCCGATTGTGTTGTTTTGATGATGTACGCATATTATTTGTGAAGTGGATTATTCTTTTTTGGGTTTTTTGCCTAGTTCCTCTGGTATGGTAGGTTCAAAATATGTTATGGTATCTGTTGGTAGTGCATGCATGTCGGCGAAGGATGAGTAGAGAGTGAGCTCCGCATTTCGTGGTGAGAGGAGGCGCAATGACTTAGACTAGAAACCTTGAACTACGTGTAGTTAGAGGTTGTTGGCCTCACTGAGAGCCCACATATGTTCAGATCTAGATATTGGTAAGGCAAGGGATACAGTTTACATGTGTTGGAAGTGCTCAAAACCAGATTTGGAAGTTCTTGAGGGGGATGGACTTGTCTATGAGTGAGATTGTTGCAAGTTTATTATGAAGCGTGGGAAACTAGTGTTGTTGCGTAAATCTAGACTTATAGACCCTTCTTACCTTCAAATCTGTCCAAATTGGTGGTGATAGATCTAGATTTGCTTACCCACCATTTAGCCCTTATTCCTCCTTGAACCACGATCTCAACACACTAGAGATTGAGCGACATCCCGAGCTAACACTGCCACTAAGTTACAAGCATTCAACAAACTCAAGGAAGCCAGATCTACACACTAGGAAACAAGAACAGCCCGAATGCTCCAACCCCCATTCCACAAATAACCCCTCATCCACCCTCTCTCTTTGCATGCAATAACTACGTTCTATCTATTATTTCAAATTACACATCTCATATAATCACAAAGTCTACACTAAATTCACAAAGCACACACATATTCTATAGCTGCACACTTCTCCCTAGAATCAAACCTAATCCGACAGCTGCAAAGACCAATATACAAAAGATTTGCAGCTGGAGAAACATACGCTGCCGCATAAGCCGCTCGCATCCTCCCCGTACACTTTACAGAGAAGACACCTGCCCACAACAACAAACACATCAAGATATTGTCACAAGAGTGGTGATTGGGACTATGAAGAATGACCGAATCCCAATAGGAAGAGAGGAAAGTCACGACGCAAGCTTACCTTGTAAATTCAGCTCAGACAAACAAGGCACTAGCGAGAGAATCTCCACATGCTCCAGAGCTGGCGAGCAACAAAGCAGACAGGGAACAACTCGCAGGACCAGTGCCGAGAGGAAAAGCCTGCAGCTGCAACATGTCAAGGACGACCGCATCAACCCTCATGTCCCTCGTACAAGTATACAACAGCTAAAGAAGAGTAGAACACCTAGAAAATCTCATAGCCCAGGAGCCAAAGGACAACAACTCAAACGAAGCGAAGTACCCCGACAATCTAGACTTGACGTGCAGCAGCTCAACTGGAGAAGAACACGTAGAAAGCGACATATAAAACTGGAAACAAGGGAGCCCACTGTCCACATCAAAAGCGAACACACAAACTCGAGTAGCCCCAAAGGCAGCAAGCAGCAATCCACGAGAAGGAGATCACCTCGAAGACTCCGCACAGGAGAACAACACAAGAAGAAAAGAGTCTCCCAGAGCCAAAAATCCGACGCGCAACAGAAAGAATGGAGAGCAACTGGCAGACCTAAAGTTGGTGTGGATAGCCTGCACCTACACCAAGAAGCGGTGAAACACATTAGTCCTCAAAGACTTGGTACCAGCGTGCTGCAGATTAGGTGGAGCAGACCTTCCGGAAAACCCAGAATCGGCAAGCAGCAGATCAAACGGAGAAGAACACGTCAAGCGCGACTCACAAAAGTAGGAAACGACGTACCCGCTGTCTACACCACAAGAAAATGCACATACACTCGTAGTTCCAAAGACGGTGAGAAGCAGCCCAAAAACAAGAGGTTACCTTACAACTCCAGCGAAGGCGAGCAACACAAGAGACATGCGGTCTGCCAAAACCCAACAGACGACGTACAACACCAACAGTCGTTGGGGGAGAGCATCTAGGAGGCCCAGTACCGGTGAGCGATACCTGCAACTACACCGAAACGAGGAGGAATACATCAAACCTCCACACCTTCGAACTAGAGACAAAGAGCTCAAACGGAGCAAAGAGCCCAGTAAGGTTCACAGCTTAAACACAAGAGAGTAGCAGAGAAACCGGATTCTAGCTTATGAGATCATTATCCGAAGAAAAAAGGTTGAATGCTATTATCCTATTGTAGACTGGCTGTAGCACGCGTGAGGTATTGTAGAATGGGTGTATCACCCACGCTCAAAGGCAAGCTTGCGTGAGAGCTAATATACGAGGTGGACTACATACTACAGTAGATGTCAGAAATGCTTTGAATGAGCAACTAAACGTGGAAATTAGCACCAACACGGTGAGGGAAACACATCATGAAGTAGGTCTTGGGTCTCTAGAAAAGCAGAAGAAGCCACTACTCACGGCCAAGAATATACGTTCCACGTTAAAATTTGCTCAACAATATAAAGATTTGACTCTACATGATTGGAAGAGGGTGATTTTTAGTGGTGAGACCAAGATCAATCGATTTCAATGTGATGGTCGTGCTTGGTGTTGGGTACGAGATGAAGAATCTCATTTATAAGCTCGTCATGTGAGTCAAACAATTGAACATGGAGGTGGTGCAATTTTTGTGTGGGGTTGTATGACTTCTCGTGGCATGAGGTACATGTACAAGATAGAGGGGAAGATGAAAAAAGATTTATATCTTAGGATTCTTCAAGATGTGCTCATGGATAAATTAAATATTATCATTTCAATCCCTTTCATGTTATATTCCAAGATGATAATGATCCTAAGCATACTGCTAAATCTGTCAAACATTGGTTATCAATGCAAGATTTTGATGTGATTACTTAGCCCCTCCAATCACCTGATTTAAATTTGATTGAGCATATATGGACAATTGTGGAACTGCGATTAAATGAGCATCCAACACCAGCCAAAGGAATGCTTGAGTTATAGGAGTGTGTACAAGATTCTTTTAATTCAATCACTCCTATGCAATGTCAATGATTTTTTCATAGCATGCCAAATGGCATCCAAGTTGTTTTAGCTTCCAAGGGAAGGTGGACAAATTACTGATATGTAGGTAGATATAGCTTACAAAAAGAAGTCAATGAATGTAGTTTTTTTGAATCCTTGTTGTGTCTTGTATGATTTTACAATTGGCATGAAACTTTGAAAAAGATGTACTAGACTCTGATTATTAATATAAACAAATGAAAGTTTTAATGTTCATGTCTTTGTTTTTTTGGCATTGTGTGTACTGTTTGATGTAAGCAATTATTGACTCAGTTTTGAAGGTCACTCTATGTTCTACCACGTGTTATGTCATTGCATGCTAAAAACCACGAGTGTTGGAGGGGTTTATAACAAGGAAAAAGGCCATGCAATGACTAGGGGTATGGAATGCAGCCATTTTCCTTCGCAAAGCTATATTGTTTATTAATTAGGTAGATATTTTTTAAGATAAAAATCCAAACAACAGATGAAAGCTTCATGCCTTATTGTCCTAGAAGAAAAAATAAATTTAAAGAAACGAACCTCCCTAATTTCTATACAATTAAACGTAAAATCAATTGAAGGGTGCCAAAAACTTCTTTTACTATTGCCGGCCTTAAAAAATCCACTATTCACCTCTACAATACCGTACGCTACGGTCAGTTTCGGCAGGCAAGTGCCGAAGCACTTTTTTTTTTGTCACATGTGGTTCGACACAATGGATATCACATAGGTATCGCATAGGTGTTGCACAAGTATCACCTAGATCTTGCACGGGTGTCACCTCGGTATTACATAGGTATTGCGTAGCCAAATCTATTGAAATTTCCAAAATTTTGGACAAGTCCCCATTTTGAATTAATTATGTACGAAACTGACCATAGCGTAGGGTAGTATTATTTAGCTCTATGGTACCCTTCCTAGCTGCCCAAATGTGCAACTTTTGATGTTTAAAGTGCCAAAACTTTTTCTTCATAAATCCAAAAAATAAACCCCCATGAAGCTTATCAAAACTTCTATCCTCTATAAAATGTCCAAATTTAGATTTTTAAGAACCTACCCAAATCTCACTTGTCTCCCAACCGGACGCTTGGTCTTTTAGGGGTTGAAAGACTATGATTAGTTGAGTAATGGACATTTTCCCTTTTAGGAATGAAATAAATTGATTTAGTAAGCCAATTAACCATTAAATGGAAAAAGGCCGGAGGTGGGCTTTTCCAAATCTTTGAGCACGTTTCCATGGTTGCAATTAATATTTGCAATTCTCGAAATTTTGTATGGAGATGCAAGAAGTTATGCCATCTGAAAGAAAACAAGTTGTCGAGTGTGGGTAAGTTGGGCAACTCCAAAATTGAGATCTCCAATTCTAGCAAGTAATATTATCTCCCTTCATAGTTTCAAAAAACAACCTCGTCTGTAATCAAAATATGCATTTTATCCCAAGTCAAAGATTTTAACACATTGTTAAACATCGTCAGGCAAGGAGCCAAAAAAAATTCTTCTTTTCCACATAAAACTTTGAGATCTTCATATTTTTCACTTTTTATTTTTTCTATTACAAGACGTGGTGTAGGAATTCTTATTCACCGTTTGAATTATCCTTCTAAAACATATTCTGTTCCCAAAGAATTAACACTTTTTGAACCTCCACTCCTTGCATTATTTCTTTGAATATGCTACACCCCTTATCCACCTCTAAAAATTGGTGTACAGGGAAATAACATCATGATGAACACGATGATATGCAATGTAGACCTTACATAGTGCAAAACTTTCATACCAAGTGAAGTCAAAGTCTGTTGATGCACTCAACGCAGGAATGAAAATGAACCATTTTTCCTACTTCAAACACTATAATCTTTCAATCCCTGAGGTCAAAGTTGATGAAACTTGGTGAGTATGTTACTTATGAAGTGTTGAATGAGATCCTACAGGTTAACCCCTAAAGGACCAAATCTCCTTCGGGGGGATTTTTGATTTTGGGCAGGTTTCTAAAATTCGAAAAAAAATCCTTTTTATTTGAAATTTTTATTCTAGATTTCCTCTAATAAGAGCTTTGTGGAGATATTTTTATTTTATTTTTTGGATTTGTGGTTTGAAAGTTAGTACCACTTAAAGCCAAAAGTGGGGACTCTGGGCACCTCCAAAACTTTTGACAAAAGTTTCTATTGACATTGAGATTTTTCACACATATAAAGAATATTTCCTTCTATGGAAATTTTCAATTAAAATCCTTGTCTTTAGTGTAAAAAGGCATTTTATTCCAAGTCAAACATTTTCACACATTGTCGGGCAACGGGGGAAAAACATTTCATCTTTTCTACATAAAACCTAGAGATCTTCATATTTTTCACTTTTTATTTTTTTTTAAACAACAATATGTGATGAAAACCTTTGTGGTGACCGTTTGGATTATCATTTGAATACATACGTAGTTAACAAAAAAATAAAACGTGAAATGGAAATTTTTGAACCTCCAATCCTTGCACACTTGTTTTGAATATGCTACACCCCTTTTTTACCTCTAAAAATTGGTGTTTTGGGAAATAACATCATGCTTAAGACAATGGTTGAAGATTTAGACCTTGTACAATGCAAAAATTTGATACAAAGTGAAGTCAAAGTCCACTGATCTACTCAACGCAGGGAAGAAATTGAACCATTGTTTTGACTTGAAACACTAAAATCTATCAATCCGTGCGGTGGATTGCAACCAAAATTTTATGGCATGTTTATATAAAAGATTATTTTAAGATCTTACGGTTGAAATCCGATATTCACTTTAAAATGTGATTTTAATGTCTCTTTTTGGCAGTGGCAGTTTTGGACTGGTTATAGAGCGAAAGTGGTCGTGGACCTTCAGGGGTTAAACCGGATTGTTCTTTTCCTACATTACTCATAGCACTAGAACTAACAGTTTTGAAATGTTTTTGGTCTGAAATCGTCAAGCAGAATTGAGGGGTTAAGTACTTCTAATTTCCACGCCGCGAGCTACTATTTCAACTCTCCACAAGTATGATACTCAGCATCGCGAGCTCACGCGCGGCGTGAGTGCATTCTTGGGGTCCACTCTCCAACTCAACGCTGATTTTGTGTACACCGCCGCACCTTCCCCGACCCTGCTCGTCACGGTCACCGCTCCTTGAATTCGCCGGCACCAGTCATCTCCTCATCGATCACCCGACTGCAATAGCAAAGATAGAAAGAAAGAACGAACCTTGGTCGCACGCGATCGAGGAGAGGAACTACAAGTCGACATCTCAGCTTGAATCAGTGTCCAGGACGACGACATGAGAACATGGCTCGGAAGCGAGAAATCCGATTTTACAGTGGATATCAAGCTCGGGAGATGACTTTGTGAAGAAATTTCACGTCGGGGGGAGGTAGCGTGTGAGATCAGAGCATCAGTATTGGCTAACCATTCGATCGATTCGCGATTCATGTTGCAGTGCGTTTCAGGAAATCTTCTCACGTGTTTATCTTCAGAATTCTAGTCGTGTTCATTGATATGCGGGGCCCTGGGGGTTGGGATGTGATGATGTAGTGGGTGTGGTGTACGTCAAGATGCAGTGGCTTGCTCGCCTTGCAGCCGTTGCGCATGGCGTCGCGGAGTTGGAGGTGCGTCGTCTCTTGCAGCTTGTAGCGGCCAGCTCGGGTGGCGCCGATGAGCGCGCCTGGAGCGTTCACGGGGGCGAGGCTTTGCACCGGATGGTGGAGTTCAATGAGGACTGCGGCGCTCTGCAGGCGCTGCTGGAGTGTGCGAATCTGGACGTGAATTGCCGCAGCAAGGACGGGCTGACGGCGCTGCACGTCGCGGCGCTCAACGGCCGGGAAGCGATGGTGCGCGCCTTGATGAGCCGAGAGGATTTGGACCTGAACGCGACGGCGGACTTTAAGCTGACGCCGCTCCACGTTGCGGCGAGGCTAGGACACGTTCGCGTGGTGAAGGAGCTCGTCCGCGACGAGTGCAGGTTGATTCTGCACGCCAAGACGGTGCATGGCTTCACGGCGTTGCATCTCGTCGCGGAAGGAGGCGCTCGGTCAGAGGTGGTGGCGATCCTGCGCGCGGCGCATGAGCAGAGGACGTTCAAGGTGGGGTTTGAGAATTTTCGAGATGTTGCTGGACGGACGGCGCTACACTACGCGGCAAGGAATGGCGACACGGAGACGGTGCGGGAGCTTCTGGCCTTTTCGTCTGTGGATGTTGACGCGGTGGACGGCTATGGCCTCACGCCGTTGCACCTCGCGGTGCAGAAAGGCCACGTGAATGCGTCCTGCTTGCTCATGGGAGCTGACGGCGTCGATCTGAATTGCGGAAGCGGTGTCAGGACCATTGGATTCCAAGAAGCTATTCCCGATGGCGATCCGGGCATGCGTCTTCTTTACCCGGTTTTGAGCGACGAAGAACCGGGGCCAGTCGATGTGACGCCCATCCACATTGCGGCAATCGGGAGCCATCACAAGATTCTGAGCTCCTTGCTGAGCAGCATGCGCGTGAATCGCCGCGCCGTGGATTGTCAGGGTTTCACAGCGCTGCACCACGCTGTGGCGTTCGGAGACATCAGTGTTGTGAAGCTGCTGATAGGCGAGGCGGAGATCGATCTCAACTGCTGCGACTTCTTGGGCCGGACGCCCTTGGTGCTCGCCGCGACGCACTCGCGGCTGGAGGTTCTGCAAGCTCTGGTTGGAGACGCGACTGCTCTTGCAGTTACGCCGGATGATTCGTTGGACCTGGCGATGCAGCTATTGGCCGTGGCCACGCGGCCGGAGGTTGCGGATTACATCATAGACTGCTTGGAAGCGTCTGCGCAGCCTGAATGCTCGTTGGTGCACTGGGCGGCGAAGAGTGGGAATATGGCGCTAATGAAGCTCGTTCTGGCGTGGAAGCCGGAGGCTGTGAACGCGACGGACGGGAGGAAGAAGCGGACGCCGCTGCATTTGGCCGCCATCCATGGCCACACGGAGCTCGTGCAGATCCTGTGCAGGGGGAAGCACTGGCCCTTGCGAGCCGCGGAGGTTGACAAGAAGGGCGCCCTTGCGCTGGACTACGCATTCGAGCAGGGGAAGCGGGCGCGCGAGATCCAAGCGGGGCTGCTCCAGAGGCCTGACGTGAAGGAGTACATGGAGAGGATCTACAGGCTGGACATGAACACCATGAACGCGCTCTTCGTCGGGGCGACGCTCTTCGCGAGCGTAACCTTTGTCGGATGGATGCAGCCACCGTTAGGATTCGCCGAGGATTACCGATACCCACTGGAATCGCCTCCGGCTCGGGAAGGTACGTACGCCGTGTACGTGAAGTTCAGCAACGTCAACGTGCGGCTATTCTTCATCTTCAACACCCTGTCGTTCATCTTGTCCCTGCTCACCATCTTCCGGGGGATCGAGACGCTCGCCAGACACCGCAGGGAGCTCGAAGCCGGGTACATGCCGCGGATCTTGCGAGCCGATATCCGTCACTGCTACATCTACTTCTGCCTGTCTACCAGCTTCATCATCGCCGCCTTCGAACAGGCCTTCCGCGCCGACGTGCCACCCAACGAGATGTGGTATATCCCCCTCATCATGTACACGCTGTGGGGCTCCTGGGGCCTTCTGTGCATCCGCAAGGCGCGCAAGTACAGGAAGCGCAAGGTCAAGGAGTGGAGGCGCAAGTGGAAACGCATTCGCAAGCGCATCGTATCTCAATTCAAGAGGCTCTTGTAGCTAGAAGCCTATGCATACTCGGATAAACAGCTCGGCTGGACATGTACAGAATACACTCCGAGGTATGCCGGAATCCTCTCCGAGGTAGTGCCGGTATGTCTCCCATCTCTGGTACCCCTGTTGTACAAAGTGTGAAATTAGGTAACTCAGGATTTGTAAGCTTATCATCGCCTTGAAGGAAGTGTGTTGCTTGTTCGTGTAACAAGCTGACGATATTCGTACGTGATTCAACCGGCGTAACTCTGCAAGTGTGAGTGTAGTGACTCGATGCTTGCAAGTTCGATGTGAGTCAGGAGCAAAAGCAATGATGGAAGTGCTCAAGTTTGCAATGACGGAGTAAAATAGTGTTCGGGGTACAGAGTCTTTCCTGATCAGTTTGCACCTACATCCTTGTCATTGTCCGCCGGATGCACATTTCTGGTAGAACTCAACTTCTGAGACGCAGTGGGCTAGAGGAATTAGTCTCACATGGAGATACCTAGTATAACGGCATTCATAATTTACCTGCCAAAATGAGGTTCTGAGTCTGGAACAATCTAAACATGCGTGAGCTTCCAATTCTACTTCTACAGTTGCCGATAAATTGTATATTTCCAATCAATCTCGATATTACATCCTCCAGTATTACATACCAACGGGATGACTCAATTTGAGCCCTTCAATTTTTCTCGAACTAATGTGTGCTACATCCTCTAGTATGTACTCAACTCAATTTATCACCTCACAAATACAACTAAAACTTCTCGCCCGACCCGGAGCACCTGCCTCTCACGATTCCTCTTGGTTCAGAACGTGCTCGCTAACACTATCTCCGCCACCACCTAACTCTGCAATCAGCTGCAGTGCTGCTGTAGACCAAAATTGAAGAGAAACTGTAATCTCTCAGTAGCGGTTGAACATCGGATACTCTTCCACGTATTGCTCCTCAGTGTAATAATTCTCCGCCAAAGGGGGCACCGCATCGTACCGCAACGATCGGCCCCGCGGTACATCACGGAACCATATCGTGCTGGAAGGCGACACCCCATCGACCTCGTATCTATTTCTGTAAGAGAATCCATCGTCACGGTAAGAACCGTACTTCTTTCTGTAGTCTGAGACCCTATCGTCATAAGAGGCGTAGCTCGTTCTGTAAGAAACCCCATCGTCATATGAAGCGTGGTTCGTTCGCTGAGAGGGTCCTCGAGAGTTTCGTGGACGGAGGTCGGAGTATGAGACCCCATCGTCATAAGAGTCTACGTGGTTCTTTCTGTGAGAGCTGGAGCCGCGGTTGTAAGAGACCTGGCTCGGGGCGGACCGGTACACCGTCTCGTGGCTGGGGTAGTCCTGCTTGTGAGAGATTTTCTTGTGGTGGTTATGGCTGTGGCTGGATTTCGCGGTTGGGCTGCTCCCGCCCCAGAACTCGGATTTCTTCTTGATGCGCTTCATCTTCTTGAGCGCTTGGAGCGGGTCCACGAACCCCGTCACGGCCGCTCGCTCGCTGAACTGATCGGCGAACACCTCGTACACGCCTTCCAGCTCCGAGAGCTCCTCGCGGACTTTCTCCTCGCACTTCGAGCAGCACATGGGAACTCGGAACTCGTATGTCTGAAACGAGCACGGAACAGCTTCAATGCAAACGAACTTTCCAGTAGCCGATCAATTCAGACCAATTCAAAGAAAGCATCACGCATTGGAAGGCGAGGTAACGTACCGGAAGCGTTCGCCCGGAGGAACGGCGATCGTAAGGACCCCGAGAACAGTCGATCTCCCCCCAGTGCGGCTGCTCGTTGCCACCGTAAAAGAACTGCAATGTTCAACCAACAGGATCAGCACACCGAGCACTGAGAAAAACGAATAGAAACAAACATCTACCACTGACACTGGATACACACCTCATTCATCTGCATTGTCATCGTAGTGAAACAAGTGGTGAGCGATCGCAGTTCGACACACTAGGCCCACTGCTTCAAAACTGAGCCTTGACGCTTACAAGCTCAAGCTCTAGTGAAGGTCAGAATAGAATGCGTTGAAGGGAATGAGAGGAGTTGCGGAGCTTATATATTTCGAGGAGCTAGCACGCGAAGGCGCGTTCACAGCAGGACGCAGCTGGTGGGGGCAGCTGGGATGGGCTCATGATCGGCCTGATCGGGGAAGCTGCTGAAGGCTGATTCCTGGCAGCACATGGGGTGGTGCATGAGGACAACGGGTGATAGCTCCCTCAACGGCAGAGCACGGAGGTGCGGGGCGGTGCAGCAGCGGCAAGGTCCTCGATGGATGTGACAGCCTCCAGCTACTTGCTCATCGATACCAACTTGGTACGATCACAGTGTAAGAAAATCTGGAATGAACTGTCGTCGTGCTTTCTGTGAGCCAACTCATGCTTTCTAGTTCACATGAATCCAACTTACTGTATCTCATTCATCCGCGAGCTTCGACGTCGATGCCCGGAGTTCCTGCAGTGGATGTCAGGTTCTGACGAGCGGACATTCCAATGCCACGGCGCTTACGGTGTAGATTTAAGTCATGTGTCCAATAATGCTACGCTAAGTCAGTCAAGGGACTGGTTTTTTTAACAGGGTTGGTGGTGTTTGATGAACCAGTCAAAAGAAGGGATTTGGGTAATGGAAACCAAAAAAAAAGGAACTTTGACCAGACTATGGATTTTATCGTTCTTATGGAAATACCCTAGATGGAATGTAATTCTGTTTGACCTCGAATTCCGTTTCATTTTCTGCAGATTCCGCTCACTTGGCAGAGGAAAGATGGAGATGTAGACTGTGTTTTAAAGTTTTGGCAACGGTAGAACTATTGAGGTGATGAATATCCATGTGACGGAATTGGAATGTGAAATATCGCATCTGCTAGAAAAGATAACCACCGATAATACCCAATTCCGGAAAATTGTACTCGTTGATCGTCTCTTACTGGCATCCTTTAAGAAGTTTTGGCAAGATTTTGCTGGCTCGTGACTCGATGCAAGGACTTGTACAGCTCTCGCCTACATTCTTGCGTGCTCAGTGTTGCAGGCTTCAGCTGCAACTGTGTGACTTGTCTCGATGTGAGGCTATTTGTCGTTTGCAATTATGGTAAGCCTCCCCATAACCCAGAAAAACCCATAGCCAACGCCTGTAAAATTGGGGTATATCCAACCCTCTTCCATCCCGTTACCACCAACTCAGCTCCAAATGGAGGTTTACTATTAGTCAAGACCCTTACTTTTGGTCCTTGGTTACCTACTGCTGGCCACCCACTAGACATGGCTGCACAGTTTGAAAATTCATAACTAATTTTGTTTTCATCGAAAAAATATGAAATCACTCGGGTTTGAATTGTAATTCTATTGGCTATCACTGGAAAATAATAGTATAATTATCTCCTCTCTCCATATATGCACATTCCTTAACTTGTCGGTTTAAGGGGGGGCTTACCTTATTGGCTTGTATGATATCTTCATGCTGTGTCTTTTCCGTGGATTTCAGTGTCCTCATACCGCAACAACCTTTCACAGTCGATGCATGTGCACGAAAGCTGGTGGCAAAAGACAGACTTGGAGTAACTGTGGAAGATATTGGTGGCATTCGAGGAGGCAATCTCGTCTTGAGAAAGGCCATGTTGATATTGTAAATGCTCTGCCATTCGAATTAGGAAGTTTTTTAACCTCTGAAGGACCAAGTGTTCTTTCGGGGGCCAAAAATCTTCACTTTAAATGCAATTATCTTTCAATCCGCACGGTGGATATTCAAAATATCTTTAACACATCATTTCATAGAAGTTTTGAAGAAGATCCTATGGTTACATTCTCAAAAAGTTCATCAAGTTGGCAAATTTTTGAGATTTCTCAAAAATGTCTTGGACCTTTAGGGGTTAGTAATGAACTATTTATCTCTTGTTTTAAGATCTATTCGTCAAACTAGGGTTTTCATGAAGGTGAAAGGGGGTGACCTTGCATGTCACCTTATACTTTATGATCATATTTATATAATTAGAACCACATGAATGACATGGTTTGGGAAAGGTGTGGGGAACTATCATTTAGTTCTTTAGGAACTTGGGGTACTATGGGAAACTTTGGCTTGCATTGAGTAAGGTCCAAAACGTAGACTACCATCACTACATTTCATTGGTGTCAAAAAATGGGAGCATGAAATTCTTCATGTATTTAAATCTCATCTTACCTTTCAATTTTCTTCCTTCTTAAAAACTCTAATTTTGTTTATGGAATCTCAAGTAGGTGTATCGTCAGATATAGAAGATTATGTTGGTGACGATATAGAAGATAATGCTGAATGCTGAGGTAAAAATCAATGAGATCAAATAAGGAATAATTGAAGTATAATAAGGAATAAAAAGGAATAAGGAAATCCTCTACAAGGACAATTTTGTAGCAAAAATTGAAGAACTGATTGGGCTAAGCTTGGACTTCAAGGATGATCAATTTTTTTAAAGGCCATGGTGATGGCAAATTTTCAAGGAGCTTGAAGACTTGAGGTTGAAGTTCTTAACCAATCTAAACCTCTACAGGACAAAATGTCTACAAATTATGGGCTTATTTGAACCATGGCAACTTTCTACAGTTTCAATTTTCAACAATTTTCTTTGAGATTTTTATTATAGAATGGTACTTGTACAAGTTTTGTAGGAGTACAATTATTTTTTAATCCAACATTTGATGAAAACGTTATGCAACTCAAAGGAGTTTTATGGGAAGGCTAGTAGATTGGGAAGTTTAGTAAAGTTACTCCAAAAAAGTTAAAACTTGGTTACAACTAAATAACATGTTAACTTCCTTCAGATTTTACTAAAGAAACTTTCTATGGTGCAAACATTTCACAACAAGAAGAGTCAATGTTTTTGGGCAGTGTGCAAAAGAAATCCATTCTTTTACATAAATAAACATAGAATTTTAAGTTATTTTACTCCTCTTCTATCTCAAGAAGATATAACAATATTTATGTTCACAATTTAGATTAAGATTTCATATGAAATTGAGATCACAAAAAAATAAAAAATTTATTTGTGTTATTTCAAACCCCTTCACATTGCAAATAAAAAATTCATACATTAAACACTGTTAACATGACTAAATTTTATAAACATCATACATATTGTGATGGTAAAGAATATCAAATTTGCACAGTGTAAAAACCTCATATTATCAGCAATAAAAACTTAGAGTGCTAACCTTGTAAAATCTAGGCACAAAACAACCATTGAAAATATCTTAAATGCTATAATCTTCTAATTGGTCTGGTCAAAAACAATAGAACAACATGATATGTTTGTGTACTAGTAAAGTATACAAGATCCTACGGATAATAGGGGAATGAGATCATTTATTTGTGATTCTGATATGTTGGCAATAAACAAGCCTTCCTAGGGGGTTGAATTTAAATAAATAGTGCCAAGTGCAACCTACTAAATACCCCTAATGAGTGTTGCACCAAGGGAGGCTTAGAAAACTCATTCCATATTTTATGATCCTAATGTTGAAGCTCTTCAAGTAAAACCTTTCGAGTGAGAAAAAAATTGTTGGAAGGGGGCCCTATTTTTACCACGAAGGTGAAGCCACGAAGAGTAACCAGAGTCCATCGAGGACCTTGCCGCTGCCGCACCGCCCCGCACCTCCGGCGTTCGCTGCCAGTGAGTGGCCAATCACCGGTTGCTCTAGTGCACCTCCCCATGTGCTGCCAGGAATAGGCCTTTCGCAGTTTCCATGATCTTGCAACTGTGAGACCATCCCAGCTGCCCCCACCTGCGTTCGCTCTGAACGCGCTTTCGCGTGCTAGCTCCTCGTATATAAGCACTGCATCTCCTCTCATTCTCTTCAACGCATTCTACTCAGACCTTTACTAGAACTTGAGCTTGAAAACGTCGAGGATTGGTCTTGAAGGAGTGTGCCTGTGTCGAGCTGCGATCACTCACCACTTGTTTCCACGATGACAATGCAAATTATGAATGAGGTGTGTACAGTACAATGCAGGTTTCTGGTGTCCAGTGTTGGTAGATGTTTGTTTTCATTCATCTTTCATTGTTTTTCTCAGTGCTCGGTGTGCTGATCCTGTTGGTTGAACATTGCAGTTCTTTTACGGTGGCAACGAGCAGCCGAACTGGGGGGAGATCGACTGTTCCCGGGGTCCTTACGATCGCCGTTCCTCCGGGCGAACGCTTCCGGTACATTACCTAGCCTTCCAATGCGTGATGCTTTCTTTGAATTGGTCTGAACTGATCAGGTACTGGGAAGTTCGTTTTTATTGAAGCTGTTCCGTGCTTGTTTCAGACATATGAGTTCCGGGTTCCCATGTGCTGCTCGAAGTGCGAGGAGAAAGTCCGCGAGGAGCTCTCGGAGCTGGAAGGCGTGTACGAGGTGTTCGCCGATCAGCTCAGCGAGCGAGCGGCCGTGACGGGGTTTGTGGACCCGCTCCGAGCGCTCAAGAAGATGAAGCGCATCAAGAAGAAATCCGAGTTCTGGGGCGGGAGCAGCCCAACCGCGAAATCCAGCCACAGCCACAACCACCACAAGAAAATCTCTCACAAGCAGGACTACCCCAGCAGCATCGGCCACGAGACGGTGTACCGGTCCGCCCCGAGCCAGGTCTCTTACAACCGCGGCTCCAGCTCTCACAGAGAGTACCACGTAGACTCTTATGACGATGGGGTCTCATACTCCGACCTTCGTCCACGAAATTCCCGAGGACCCTCTCACCGAACGAACCACGCTTCATATGACGATGGGGTTTCTTACAGACCGAGCTACGCCTCTTATGACGATAGGGTCTCAGACTACAGAAAGATGTACGGTTCTTACCGTGACGATGGATTCTCTTACAGAAACAGATACGAGGTCGATGGGGTGTCGCCTTCCAGCACGATATGGTTCCGTGATGTACCGCGGGACCGATCGTTGCGGTACGATGCGGTGCCCCCTTTGGCGGAGAATTATTACACTGAGGAGCAATACGTGGAAGAGTATCCGATGTTCAACCGCTACTGAGAGATTACAGTTTCTCTTCAATTTTGGTCTACAGCAGCACTGCAGCTGATTGCAGAGTTAGGTGGTGGCGGAGATAGTGTTAGCGAGCACGTTCTGAACCAAGAGGAATCGTGAGAGGCAGGTGCTCCGGGTCGGGCGAGAAGTTATAGTTGTATTTGTGAGGTGATAAATTGAGTTGAGTACATACTAGAGGATGTAGCACACATTATGGTAAGCCCCCCTAAAACCTACAAGTTAAGGAATGTGCATATATGGAGAGAGGAGATAACTATACTATTATTTTTCAGTGATAGTTAAGGGAATTACAATTCCAACCCAAGTGATTTCATTTTTTTTTTTTGATGAAAACTGAATTAGTTATGAATTTTCAAACTGTGTAGCCGGGCACATGTCCAATATAGGTATCCAAAAGGATTGTCTCGTTCTCATTTTAGTCGCCCCCCTCTCAAATAAGCTTCCGGCAACATATGTTCGGTGCCATTGTTGCTCTTGTAAATTTGGTCCAACAATATCTTATCTTTCCATGAGTCAATGAACTTGATCCAAAAGAATTTTTGAAAAGTCTATGTTGTCCTAATTTGTCCTTTTGTAAAATAAAAGGAAACTGTCTTAATTCCGGATAAATTGAAAAAGGATATAAACGGATAAGCAAATTGTCATGCTTAAGGCCGAAACTTTTATAGTGTATGTAAATGACTATAGTCTTCAAAGACATGAATATAGAGTGCATAGAAAATACACCTCTAGCGGTATATTCAATTACAAAGTATCATCTCATATAGTTTTAGAAATATGTCCTGAAAGGCATCATATCTCAAATTTTTTTATTATTATTTTCCCTGTAGCTATTGAAAATGATTAAGTGCAAGTACTTGCATTGATAAATTATCTCAGAATGTGATACATTGTTTAATGTTGTTTCGAGTGCACTATCTATCCTTAAAGGAATTTTGAAAGGACTCATGTATCCTGAATCATCATAGTCCATATGAAAAGGGATCAAATGCAATGATTGTACTAAAAAGAAAAAAGAAAAATATATAAAAAAGAAAAGAAATAAACAGGGAGGGAAATTGGATGGATTTAAAGGACACTGCCAAGAAACGTTAAGTATGACAGTTTACAATATGACAGATGTTCAAATACGTACAGATTTGTAGGTTTTGGACAGATGTCAAAGTTTGTATGGCGATATGAGATGTTGTCGATATCATTGGATCCATGCTGATGATGTAATTGGAACCAGTCTGACATGTGGACAATGGCTCTAAATTACGAATACACATTCCTAGAAATCCTCACGGGGCAGATTGAGACAAAGAATGAGCAGACTGCGGTGGGCAGTGTGATTAATCAACAGAGTCTAGGGTTGGTTTAACCCCAAACCCCAAACCCTAAAACATTAAATCTAAACTCAAACCTAAACCCTAAAGTCACTCAAGAAATTATGTTGTACCCTTTACCCTATACCTTTTATCCTAGGTATTCTTTGTCTTTCACCTAATCATCTTAACCCTTAAGTGCCCAGGAGACCCAAAATGGGACTCTAGAGGTGTTAAAACTCAATTTTTATGAAATCCATGAGGAACTAGTTGTGAAATTTGAAGTTCAGATTTGTGCACACATTACATGAACATTCTCCATCAATCAGATCATGATTTGGATTCATAGAACTCTTGGAAAAGCTAGGAATACAACACAAAATACATCAAATACACTAACATACAATGAATATAGTGATACCATGCTACATACTATGTTGTATTTCACACACATGCACATTGGTTTTGGTCTTAAATTTTGATTGAACTTTGTCTTTAAGACATTCTTCATTGTTTTGTGGTTGTTGATCTCTCTCTTCACATACGAAACTTTTGTTTTGATTTGTATAAGGTTGGAAGGTTTCTGTTTACAATCAAGTAGAAAAAAGCAAAGAAATCACCAATAATTGTGTATTAATATTTTCTTCACATGTGATATGTCAATGCCAAGCTATCAACCTAGTGCACATGTAAACTGCTCTAATTCTAAGTAAAAAAATTCTTGTAAGAAGCTATTGATGGTTAAAGTAGTACACCCTCTAAATCCACAATTTTCACTACCAATATACGATAACTTTAAACACTATAATCTATTCCATCAACCGTTGGATGTTGTGCAAAATTTCCCCAAAGTTCAGGTCATGGTTAAAGTTGAATTTTGTAAGGTTAGATATTAATATTAGGCATTGTATTTCCATCAAATCCGGTTCAAAGAAAAAAATCAACAGATATCTTGGTTGTTCCATTCACATAGCTAGGCGGTAAAGGATTAAGGGCTTCTTCATTGTTGTGATTGTTGATCTCTCTGATCGCATACAAAATTTCTGTTTAACTTTGCATTCATTTGGAACATTTTTGTATACAATCAAGTAGGCACAAGTCAAAAAATCATCAATAATCATGTATACATGTTTTTTTGACGTATAATATATCAATGCAAAGCTATCAACCTAGTGCACATGTGAACCTTTTTTTAATTCAAAATACAATAATTCTTGCAAGATCAATTGATGGATAAAGTGTACCCTCCAAAGTCCACAATTTTCATTACCAATATATGGTAGCTTTAAACACTATATAGGAATTAACTACTTGTTGCAATTTAAAGACACATGTTGCATCTTCACTAACCTTTTATTTTATTATTTCCTTGTGTAAGGGACAATTGCCAATGAGAATTGCACCTCAATAAACCAATTGCAACATACAACTACCAAATGACAATATGATTGTTTTCAAGTTGGACTTCTAAAATAATAGCTATGCTATTCTAAGTGCAAAGAGTAGGGTTTTTTTCCCAAGAAGCTCCAAAAATTTTGCTAAAAACTGCTATTGACATTGAAATATCTTATACATATAGAGAATTTGTTTTTGAGATTGTCAAGTTCTTAGAGATTGTCAAAGTTATTTCAGATTGTCAAGTTTTTAGAGGTTTATTTATTTTTTACTTGTCAAGAATGACCTTGGCATTACATGGATATTACCTTAGATAAATTCCTTGAATTTTTCAATTTTTTTGGACAGACTCCATTGTGAATTACTAATGTATGAAACCGACCAACACATAGGGTAGCTTGGTGGGCAGTTTGAAGTATTTTTGAAAAGAAACAGTAAAATTTATAACTAAAATAGGAATTAAAAAACAAAAGTATTTTTTTCTTAATTTAGAAGTACATTACATCTTCTATTACTTAAAACTAGTAAAAACCCCTGTCGTCTCCAACGGAGCAATATATAGTATCAAAGTAGAAGTGTGAAATAAAAGTATCAAATCTTTCCAAAACATAGATAAGCCTGGCTGCAATCATAAAAAACAATTCTATTATATATATAGACTAGGGAATCTTGTGTCTTCCGGACACCATAATTTTTTGTGTTGAGTCCCCACCTCCCGGTCCTCTAGCCCTTTGCCTCCAACCCATCGATCCCTTGTCCCCTGTACCCGTCTTTGTCTCCCGTCCCCGTCCCCTATCCATGTCCCTCATCCCCGTTCTTTTAGAGAATGTAACCATAGGATCTTCTTCTAATTTTTATGAGATGAAAGATGTGGTCAATATATAGTATTGTAAAGTATATAATAATATTTTCTATTATTATATTAAGTTAAAATTAAAAGCATCATAAAGGAAAATTCTAAAAATAAAATTTGCAGGTAAAAGTTTGTAAAACAAAAGCCTCAAGGTAAAGCATGAAATCTTCTTAACACGTAGATAAGCTTGACGGCACAGATGAAAACCAATTCTATTATATATATAGACTAGTGGAACTCGTGTCCACTAGACACAATATTATTTTGTGTTAAGTCCTCACTTACGTCTAAATATTAAGTTTAATTAAGTTAAAAAACATGTCTTCTTCCTTGGAAATATCTCCAAGTCATCTCCAAGTTAAGTCCCCTAGTTTTAGGAATCCATGGAAATGAAAAAGCATCTTAGTTTGATTTTTCATGTCATAGTTTTTGATCCATTTACATCTACTTCAATCTAAATTGTATATGTTTGTTGTAATTAAAAAATGGAAAAAGGTTTCTAGTCACTTAAAAAAAAAAAAAAAAAACTCACTTCCCGCTCACCTGTGCTCAAACTCACTTCCCGCTCACTTGTTAGTTGCACTCTCGTCATACATTCTTGACACTCATTTCTTTTTGTGCTTGTCGTCATGCTCGTGTACGTTGCAGCTATGGATATGATCCTTTTTGTATGATCAAGAAGCCTGCAAATTTTGTCAAGTTAGTCTTCACCTCTTCACATGTCCTGAACATTTTTGAGAATATACTACTTGTTCTCATTGAAGTTTCCCAGTAATTTATTTGATCACATATAACTCATGCATGCCTTGCAGCATGAAGTGATGCAAGCTGCGAAAGACACACATCACTTCTTCTCTGGATGTTGCTGCGGAGGCGCTGAGAAACGGGTCGCTCAAACCCGTCATTCTCCGTGTACGTACCACACCTGCATATTCCATTTCCTGAAATCTACTATCGCAGAGTTTCTTGATTGGAATCACAACTTTCTATAACGTGCAATATGTGTGGTGCTCATACAAGAGGGTTTTGAATGGATAACTTGGTTTAAAATTGATCTGATGGAGTTTGGAAGCGCTGCATATTGTTGCGTGAACAAGTGAATCTAGCTTTGGCATCTTACACTATTTTTTGGTCTGTGGCTGACAGGAGTGTACTGGTACCTGCTTCGAGCGTCACTTGGAGCCGGTGATCCACATGGAACTTGTGTTTGCCCTTTCACTGCTCAAGACACGTTTATTCATGACTTGAGGTGACTGATTATGGGGTATAATCTCATTGATAAGTGAATTGATACATCAATAACTACTTGCAGGTTTAGAGGTGTGACATCTACACCTCCCAATATATAATTTACCATTGTGGCATGTTCATTTACAGTTTATGTTCTTCATTAATACCACTTTTAGGTGCATAATTCGACATGGTAACATAGTCCTTCTATGGTATTTAAACCTGTATTTAAACAATGGTATTTAAACCTGCTTCGCAGATTCCATTTGCTGTCCACGGGACACAAACAATAGCCATCAGAAGAGCTAAAACAAACATCAACACGGAAGTGGAGGGAACTCAAACCATCAAGACTTGAGGTATTGATACTGCACTTCTTCTTGGTAATACTGCATGTGACAATAATTCCAAAAGCACGTTCATTTTTTACAGCCTCAAATTTAGTATCACCTTCCTGTAAATCCACACTTTGTATTAGCAATGATAATTGAAGTTTTATTCCAAGGTAGACCTAATCCTTATGAGACTGCAAAATGTGCTGATGGCATCCTAAACTACCAACAAGTAGCGTGGATATGTAGCACTATGACTAATCTGTTTGCTTTATACTCATACATGCAAATGTGGTACTTTGAGGAGCTTTTCGAGATCAGGTTCAAGTCAATCTTGTCATGGGCCAAACAACATATTGCCAAACTAATTATTCACTGACTAGTTTTGCAATATCCTAATCGGCAATATGCTTGTGTTGATGCTTGCGCTGATTGAGAGCTTGCTTGTGTTGTAGATGGAAGAATCTCGGTTTCAATGTGAGGGGCTTCCGGAAGGTGAGATCATTGTTGGCGACATAAGAGATGAGGTTCCTGAGGAACTTGTTTGTAAATATTTTGGCCCTAAGTCATCAAAGAGTGGGTGGAAATATACTGCAAGGACCACACCAGATGAGCAAGCCGCCATTCTTTCGTTGTACCAGCGAGTGTATGATGCAGATGAAATGCCTAATAAAGAGATCACTCTTCAATTCGCTAGAGGTTTGATTATGATGTCCCTAGATAAGAGTGTTAATTGGTCTCAATTCAGCCATGAGAGACTTGAGTATCGGGCTATACTCAAGACTAAGAAAGAAGAGAATGCCAAGAAGAGATTTGGTAGAGAGGTTGTGGAGGCTGTTTCGCTTCCTTCCAATCTTGCTAAGAAGCGTTGTGTTGCCCTTGGTGCACGACCTTTGTCGTTCAAGTTGACCATGAAGTCCGAACAAAGTAGCAGTTTGATGGAAAATAAGGGGCTTGGAGCATGGAAGAAGGTGGGTCCTTTCTGGCTTGCGAGTGAAATAGATGATATGGGTGGGACAATAGAAAAGAGGTCTGCTCTTGTCCAAGTATTTCGTAATTCTTTATCAAATGTGAGTTGTGATAGAGTTCTCTTGGATGACAACCTTCGTAGAGCTCGGATGTTGTTGACGGATAGGCAAGTGCTCATTTGTGAGGCCCAAGATAGTCTTGTGCAATTAAATGGCCAAGAGTTCAATGTCCGCTCGTTGATTGAAGAGAGTGCTTCATCTCCAGATGTAGAAAGTGTAAAAGCGCTCATGGAACAATTAGACACCATTTTGTTTGAGAAATCCTGTCAAGAGCGGACGGAAAGACTTTCTAAGAAAACCATAGTTGAGTGCGAGTCTACCATCTCTTCCTTGGAGTCCAAATTAGAAGCAGGAATTCGCCACGAGAATGACCTACACCATAAAGTTATTAGTCTCGAGGGTTTTGTAGAGGGTTTAAATGAGCAACTACGAGCAATGACTAACGGAGAGGGAGCAATGTTTTGGCCCAGACCCCTCCCTGAAAGCCCAGAGCTTCCTATGACTGTAACCCACACTCTCAACGCATGTCCCGTGTGTTGTATGTGGTATTCTTGTTTCGATTATGTCCCTATATCGTGCGGACATTGTTATCATCCTTGGTGCCTCTATGAGCACACAAAGAAGTCCAACTCGTGCAAGATTGAGGGTTGCAATGCCAAGCTACATGGACAGCATGGAATTGCATTAGGCTTGCGCCCTCAAACAACTGATTTAAAACCTTCAATGGAAGTGCCATCGTTAAGCATGCCTCTCTCTAAAGGTGAGTTTTTTGCACTTTCTTAAATTATGATGTAAATTTGTTCCATGTTTGTGTTTAGAGTTTTGGTGTTCCAAATTGGACTTTGATAATCTTTAAGTCTTTTTCAAAAGCTTTATTTCTTGGACCTTAAATAAAAAATTTAAATTCGATAAGTACAAACTATGGTTCACATGCTTTTTTATCTCGTTCAAACTGATTTCTAATCTTTCTTGAGCTATATTTAGATTCTAGAAAAAAATTCAATTATTAAAAATGGATAAAAGGGAGGGGGATTAGACTTATTCAAGTCTTGCATGGGCTGCATGAATATTTTTTGTTGTAAATAGGTGTTTGACCAATTCTAATTTCTTGTCATCTTATCTTGATGTTCCTCGTTGTGCAGTTCCTCACAAGGAATCACCTTCAGAAATTCCGGCTGTGCATAGTGGACAGCATGGACACCAACTTTATTCCTCTTTGCCTCGATCTGGTGTAAGAGGTACAAAGCCACTTCTAACTCTTGGTCAGAATGGAACTGTGTTGTGATTCCAAATACATGATTTTTAATGGTGATGCTTGCAGGGCATGAATCTGAAATTGATCATGATGCCCTTGTACTGCATGAATTTCACCTTGTCCTTAGACAACAACTTTTATAAAAGGGAAGACCGCGTCTGTGTCGGGCTTTTATGAAAATGTGTTGTGCTTGAGTTCGTTCAAAGGAAGAGTAGAGTCCTTGATACAAATTTTTGTACTTCTGTAAATACTTCATGAGATAGGAATTAGATGGAATTCTTGGTTCCTGAGCAAGACAATCAAGATGATCTTAGATCAGGACAATTTTATCAGGATTCAGGACTGTGAGGACAATTCTTGGTTCTTGATATGGACGATTAGAGAGCTATGAGGATGATCAGGACTATCAGGAACGATGGAAACAATCAGGAACATCGGGAAGATTAGGACGATCAAGATCAATTAGAACTAATTGGATTCAGTATCAATCTGGATTTAGGAACAAATCCGAAATGGATTTGGTTCTATTCCGTTTTTGTTTCTGTTCCGTTCCGTTCTGTTCCATTCGTTTGCGTTTGCGTTTCCGTCTCCGTCTCCGTGTCCGTCTCCATGTCCGTGTCCGTCTTTGTGTCCGTCTCCGTGTCCGTGTCCGTCTTTGTGTCCGTCTCCGTGTCCGTGTCCGTCTCCGTCTCCGGTTCCAGTCCGGTTCCGGTTCCAGTTCCGGTTCCGTTTCCGTTTCCATTTCCATTTCCGTTTCTGTTTCCGTTTCCGTTTCCGTTTCCATTTCCGTTTCCGTTTCCATTTTCGTTTCTGTTTCCGTTTCCGTTTCCATTTTCGTTTCTGTTTCCGTTTCCGTTTCCGTTTCCGGTTTTGTTTCCGTTTCCTTTTCGTTGAATGGACTTATTTCCGTTTTGTTCTATCGTAGATTTACTGGATGCTAATGTCGTAGGAGAATTCCACACCGCGTTTCCCACTGGTACAGACCAACTCTGCTTCAAAGGTTTCACCTAGTATGTATGATTTACAAAATCTATATACCATTCTCGGATCGACATATTGTATTTTTTGTTTTGATTTAGTTTGGAGTGGTGTGGGGTATGTAACCAGATGAGGGAGAGGTTTATACGACAGGAAACAATGCTTACGATCAACTAGGAGCTCAAGGCCAGGAAAAGCATGTGGCGCCCAAGCGTGTTGCTGCCCTAGATACGCACGTATTGACACATATTGCGTGTGGATCGACTAAAACCGTAGCTATTACAGGTGAGTATCAAAGTTGTTGTCCCAGATTCAATTAAAACTATGTTTGTTTCTATTAGTATTAATTTATGGAGTTCTTGACTGTAGTCTACTTGTCTACAATCCTACGATTACCTCTTTGCATGAGCTGCAAAGAAGCTGCTCTTATACACAATGAAATAGCGTTCTACCACTAACATACTAAGGGTTCTTCAAGTATTCTTGTAACATGCTGCAGATTATCCTTAAATGCACGTGCATATTAGACATCATGTCTGTGCACGTTGACACGACGTCTGTGAACATTGAAAGAATATTCCTGGAGCATCTTGGTGAAGATTCCCGAAATTGCTAGAGTCTGTTTGCATGAATGTTTGCATGCTCAGTCTTACGTCTCCAAGTCATCGTTTTCTTCCTTATATTTCATGTGCATTTGTTTATTGTTACTGTAACCAAACCAGAACCTTATTCTAAATTGTTATTGTAAATTATTAGTAACATTTTAGATCTTTTTTTTTTCCAGAACCTGTACATTTATCAACTTCTACAGGTTACAAAGCTCTCTCACAAGGTTTGGACCAACAACAGCTGACTTGCAGCATGTGTTTATCAAAACTTGTTGCTGTGAAATTGACTGTACGTGGTTTTTTATCATTTATATTAAATATATTTTTTATCATTTTTAAAAAAAATTCGTGAACATAATTTTAATATTTTTGGTTTCTTTTAATGTATATAGCATTATTTTCCTTTGTACATGACATCAAAAGATCCTATCTTAAACTTGCTTTATAATTGTTTTTTTCTCAATGTGGATTTTTCTTCTGTAGGCTTGCGAGCATTCATTTTGTTTCAGTTGCATTCGAGGCCTGAAAGAATGCCCAGATTGCAAAAAAAAGATTCTTGGATGGAGGCGACAACCTCAACCTCAGCCACAACCACCTCAACCTCAACCACTGCTACCCGATGGAGATAGTGATAATGATGACCTGGGATTGCAACATTATTGCAACGACGACATCTTCAAGAACGGAGGGATGTGTTCTATTTCAGTTATAGAAGAAGTTCAATCGATAACTGAAAAAGTAGCACCCAAGGTCCAGAAGAAGAAGCAAACCCGTCCAACATTCAATATTGATACATTGAATCATACTCGAGTCCTAGAAAGACCCATGGCTGAGATATTGGAGGTTGCACAATCAACCGAGGTGGGTAAGGAGCGAACAATAGAGCTGCCAAAACGTAAGCCCGCACGTCCGGCTAAGTTTAGAGTCTAGATTTTTGATAGCTGTTGCTAGTTATCAGTATATAAGAGCTACTTAACGATAAATAAGAGTTGCTACTAGTTGACGAGTAGCATCTATGTGACAACTATATGATGAAGTACCTGGCTCATATCTCGCTCATATCTAAGAAGTTTGCGATCACTAGAATCCCACCCTGATAAGAACATCAGATGAAGTCATATTTAAGAACATCGGATTACCTCTCATTCAGACATACAACTTTGATCAAGATGCGACTTACTTAAGAATGAGTTGCAGAATGGAAACAAAAGGAGAAAAACCACAAAATGAACTAACATTGTGAGAATTTTTGATTTTTTGGAAACACCTGTTGGAGGGAACAAACAATCAATTGACACGTGCAATTACACAAAGAAATAAGAATGCAGACCCTTGCATGAAATCGCAGCAGTCAACTGTGATAGGCATACTGAGAAATCGCAGGATTATACCTGCTTGGTGAAATGCTCAAAACGGGCATCGTATAATTCTGTAACTGCCTTGCAATCAACAGATGCTAGTTGACGAGTAGCAACAAATCTTGATTGATTTTCCAGCGACCAGAGCCTTCTAATGTGAGCATCATTAATAATGGTGGTTAGTGCTGAAATCATTAGGAACTTCATTCAGACTTTGTTGAATGATCACCAACTCGTTCACAACAATGAATAAGTCAACTCAAAGTCCAGCATTGTGCCGTGATATAACATGCTTGACCAATCCTTATTACTTCATGATCAACAACAATAATTTTTTTTGTTGAAGTATAAATATTGGATTATTGGATGTACATTGATCTCAGCTATTGCATAGAAGAATTTGATGGAATAGTTGATTGTCTAATAGAACATCAATTTCTTAGTTGATTGCCTTGGTATGATAGCTATAGTACATGCAATGCAATACAAGTTTACAGCTTGAGGTGGGTACTAGTTTCAAACACCTCTAAGACAAAATTCATATGATCAATAGAAGAATTTGATGGAATAGTTGATTGTCAATTGGATTGTCAAAATAATAGATGTAATAGTCAAACCTAATCAGAGGTCTTCTGAGCCTGAAGACTCTGAATCTAAAGAATCCATATTGCTAATTGACTCGCTACCATTGTCTGACAAACCTTCTTCATTATCAGCATCATCAAGATCCTCTCGTTGTTGACGTGCTTGTATAGCAGTGTTAATACGTCGTGCAGCATTGTTGCTAAGATGGTACACTGACAAACCTCCTTTCTGTTTGTGAGGAGACAAAGTCATTGCAAATTTTGTAGCACACACCAAATGAGAGTACACTCGAGCGATTCCAGCATCATGAAGTTGTACGTACGAATTTTGGTTGCGCCCTTGTTGATGGTAGTAATAACCTTCAATTACTTCATCACCATCCTCTACTGTTGTGCCCCAAGCGTCTGTCAAAGATCCACCCTCTATAATATACATAGAAGTTGTGCAAATCAGCACATAGAATGTTGCTCCTCCTGATCGGTCCGGGTCAGCTACAGTTGCGAAATGATCACCAACCATACATTCAGATGCCAAGATGTTATCATCCGGAGCTGCAGCCCAACTCAACTCCTGCTCCTCAAGTTCTTGCATGGCATCTGCCCTATTTAGAGGCTCTAGAGTAACCAACGTCCAGGGAGCAACATGTACACGATTTGGGCAAACGCCAAATCCCTGTCTAGCACATGATTCACAAAAGCAGCAGAAATCTCTACATTCAAGCAAGACATTATTGGTGCGGCTAACCGACCTTATGGAGTGTATACTTCGACTTCCTTTCACTGTCTTGCATGCAAGTGGTTTCTCCCTAGACACATCATTGATTCCAATAAGGTAGAAGTGACGATTTAATGACTGGCGTGCCTTTGGATAAGCAGCATGGGGCATGCTCATATTCTCCTTCAAGAATTTTTCTGCATCATGGGCATTGTGCAGCTTCACGCTGTTGGGCTTCAATTGCTCTTTTCGAAGAGCTTGTTTTAAGCAAGCACCCGCCCCATCATGCGGACCTTTTCCATGCCCTGTACCCCAATAATTCCAATCCATTTGGCATCCAGTAGGCAATTCTTTTGACGTAGTGATTCCTGGATACCTGCAATATCGTCCATTGAATTTTGCTTAGTGGCTAAAGTAGTAATGACCAATATGAAGCAAGAAGCAAAATGTGTTTGCAGATTGACACAAGCATGTCATGAAAACATGTCATTGCATTTTAGAAAGCTGATCAGGGTTATATAGACCAACTTTGTGCTTGCATGGCAGCATTGTGCCTGCATAGCACAACCGATGCATACAACGCAAATAATAGAGCTGGTATCCACCAACTTAAAACAATAAATATATGGTCCTTTCGGATACTCATATACCATGCACACGAAGAAGACGAGCAAACATTAACATGGCACATATTGTTGTCATGACAAATGACTCTAAACTTGAAGAACAGAAAAAGCGCCTGACATACCATGCATTAGTGATTATTGCATACGTCTTTTCCATCATATGAGAGTATGCAGTGTTCTACTAAAATGAAATGGAGAGGCATAATTTGAGCTTACTTTGATACATAGAACCAAGCCTTGGATCCTTTAAATTGACTTGCACAACCGTCACTCCATACTATATGGCGCCCAGGATATTTTCCATTCAAAACTAGGGCCTTCCAGTGCAAAGTTAAGCAGTGTTGAACATACAACGAGTCATGCACCTTATCATCACTAATATAATAGTGATAATCTGTATTTAGTCTCTTTGACTCCGGATCAATTGGACTCCAATTAGTGTTCACCTGGTATGTGATGTGCACCAAGATGGTCAACTGGAAGTTGAACCAATGTTGACTTTGAATCTCATCTTGGCCCTGAAAGCTATAATTCTCTGCAAAATCGATCAGGCTTAGAATCTCGCCTTCCTTTAAATTTAGTACAGATGCCTTAAATTGGACATCTTGCCAGTGAGCAACGTGTTGGTGCCACACAAACTTCTTCATTTGTGGTGCTGCATAGTCCAAGAATTCCCTTGTTGTTGTTACCTTGTATTCAAGTCGTATCACAAGTTTTGGCTCACCACTCCTAGTTTTTGTTCCAGTTGGAACCATTTCAAATTTCCGCCAAGTCATTTTTGCGTCTGAGCTTCTAGGGTCCATCTCCCGGTCACATAATGGTATAAGTTTGAATCCGCATTGATCACAATCTCCCTTCAAGCATTTGATATGGTGCCACATGATGCCTTCTGGTCGTGGGCATAGTGACCGCTCCCACAGGTGAGTGCTCCTCTTGTATATGTGACTTGGTGCTTGACAACAGACAGCACCAATTGCTATCTCATTACTTGGTAGGTTGCAGCACACACTTGCGCAATCGCATGTACAATGGCCCTCCTCTTCATTGACATGGACATGTACAGCACGCATATTATTGAAGCCAATTGTAATTTCTTGCATTTCCATGTGATATCGACAAGTGCAGCTATTAAAATCTGACAGCCGCTTCACAAAATATGGCCTGAGCCTTCGAAAGGAAACGTATGACAACTTCACGCCACTGTGCACGGCCTTGAATCGAGTGAAGAAGTCAAGCTACAAACCAAACAATCCAGATGTGAGTAACACCGCTAGAACTTGATGTAAGAGAACGCAACGGACAATACTGGTAGGACAAGAAAATTAAGCACTAGTCAATCACCTCTTCCAAGTAGAGAAGACTTGATTTTTGAGACTGTAATTCCTTATGATACAAAAACGCCATGACAAATGAAGTGAGTTCTTGACAATCTAAAAAATAAATAAACCTCTAAAAACATTCCCCTCTTTTCAATGAATTATATTCACCTATAAATAAGTCTCCAATCAACTCACAGGAGAAAAAGGCAGCTCATGATATTCAAGGCATTTTATGCAAACTCTTCATCTACTCTCATACACGGCTAAGCCTACTTTCACTGGAGTTTCAAGACCACCAAGCTCTTCTTCCATGATATCAACACCTCAACATGTTTAGGGTGCACGTTGATTAAATATAAACCAGCTTACCAAGCAATCCTTATGATACAAAAACGCCATGACAAATGAAGTGAGTTATGGAAAGAAGTGTATCATGGATCAATTGTAGGTGCCTTCGATTAAGAAAAACTTGCCATAATATTCTCAACACTATTTTCAACGGTATGAGAAACGCATAGAGTGACAAAAAACTCACCAAAACTCTGCCACAAACTTGGAACATAGTTCATCAAAAATAAAAAAATCAGCAATAATCTCACTGTTGAGATGATTGTCATCATGAGAAAATATTCGCCCCATGTCCTAATCGTCTTGATCATGGAATAATTCTGATGAAGCTCAAACAGATGAAGTTTGAACCTGTCAATATTCTGAACGTGCACTCTAGAACAAAATATATACAACAAACCACCGAACCATGATTCTAGACCCCAGCCTAAACATGCCATAATATTCTCAACAGTATCTTCAATAGATAATACTGGTGAGAAACGCACACATAATCATCATGCAAAACATGTGGGAATATGCGCTCCCAAATCAACAAACTTGTAAATTGTAATTCAAGGACTTCAAGGACCTGAAGGACTTCAAAGACCGTAAGGACGTCAAGGACTTCAAGGACTTCAAGGACTTCAAGGACTTCAAAGACCGTAAGGACGTCAAGGACTTCAAGGACCTCAAGGACTTCAAGGACCTCAAGGACTTCAAGGACTTCAAGGACCTCGAGGACTTCAACGACTTCATGGACTTCATGGACTTCAAGGACCTCAAGGACTTCAAGGACCTCAAGGACTTCAAGGACTTCAAGGACCTCGAGGACTTCAACGACTTCATGGACTTCATGGACTTCAAGGACTTCAAGGACTTCAAGGACCTCAGGAATACTTATAATCCAAGGACTGCAAGAATTTTAGACTTGTTAGAAACACCTGACTAAAGGAATTGAAGGACCGATAGACTCAAGAGAAGAAATGAAGAAATCAAACCTGGCTCTCCTCTAGCCAATGTGTGGAATGGCTGACTTGTGTCTTGACGCCTATCCTCTTCTTTCGAACATCTTTTTTGCAAGGACTTACCCTTGTCTCGCTTGTCCACCATTGAATTGCCAGGTCCACCACCGATTGATCCAGCACATCTTTTCGACGCTTTCGACACACCTTTGCCCACACTTCTCCATCCATTTGCTTATTCAGCAAATCTCTTCTCTGTATTGCACGGCGCAATGTCCGTCTGTTCATTCCAACAGCCCTTCCAGCAGATTGCATGCACCGCTCATCTCCAATTGAAATCACGGCTGCCTCAATAACATTTCTCGCCAAGTGTTTGTCCCTCCCTTTTCCATACTTTAGCCCCGACCATGCATCTGCCAAACCATTACATACGACTCGACAATCTTCTAATTCACTTCTGTTTACAACATAATCAGGCAATGCCTCTTGTAGCATTGGTTGTTCCAATAGCTTCTCAAAGACTATTTGCTGGTATCGAAGGCCTTTCTTGCTCGTGTCTTCAGCAAGCGCAAAAGCTAGCTTTTTGGCATGAAGTGCGGCTGCCCTATTGAGTACAAGTTCATTTGAGAATTGCAAGCTATCAACTGTAGCTGCAGTCAAGCTCATATTATAAGAGCGAGCCCTCTCAAGCGCCCGATTCTTCCGTCTACACTCAGTATTCTTTTGCCTCTTTAACTGGACCTGAAGAGCCTCTCTTGCCCATTCTCTTGTCTGATCTCTTTTCATATTGTAAGAACTTGCTCGAGTCATCCTACCAGAAATGAAGTTTTACCTCATCAAGTAGGCATGCTTGCATGGCAGCTTAACTTGAAGTGACATCATCACCATGTCTTCTTATGTCAAGCCAGATGCATTCAAGCAATCCTGAAACACAAGTGCTAATAAAAATTAACATTGAAACGAAATTGAATTTCATTGAAGTTACCACTGGGAAAAAAGTACCAGGAAGTTAAAATTTTTAATAATGTGGGTGTAGATTAGAAATGAACACAAGCCTCTTGGTGGCGCTACAGCAAGCCACATACACCACTACACAAATGGATATACACCATTGTACAAAGCTAAATTCAAGGATTAATACTCTTCTGACTGTAAATGAACACGCCACAATGGTAAATTATACATTGGGAGGTGTAGATGTCACACCTCTAAACCTGCAAGTAGTTATTGATGTATCAATTCACTTATCAATGAGATTATATCCCATAATCTGTCACCTCAAGTCATGAATAAACGTGTCTTGAGCAGTGAAAGGGCAAACACAAGTTCCATGTGGATCACCGACTCCAAGTGACGCTGGAAGGATGTACCAGTACACTCCTGTCAGCCACAGACCAAAAAACAGTGTAAGACGCCAAAGCTAGATTCACTTGTTCACGCAACAATATGCAGTGCTTCCAAACTCCATCAGATCAATTTTAAACCAAGTTATCCATTCAAAACCCTCTTGTATGAGCACCACACATATTGCACGTTATAGAAAGTTGTGATTCCAAGCAAGAAACTCTGCGAGAGTAGATTTCAGGAAATGGAATATGCAGGTGTGGTACGTACACGGAGAATGACGGGTTTGAGCGACCCGTTTCTCAGCGCCTCCGCAGCAACGTCCAGAGAAGAAGTGATGTGTGTCTTTCGCAGCTTGCATCACTTCATGCTGCAAGGCATGCAGGAGTTAAATGTGATCAAAAAAATTACTGGGAAACTTCAATGAGAACAAGTAGTATATTCTCAAAAATGTCCTGTAGGAGGCACGTAGAATGATGTTTCTCAATCAAAGACTATTCCCGAATAATGTTAGTACGTCCAATCTCATCGACATCATCAATGCCCCTGACTTTTCTTCAAGGAGTTCACAGTATATGTGGAAAAGGAGGGTGGTGGTTTTGTAAGTACAAAAAAACTATAGTTTGAGTGATACTGAAACAAAGAAACAGAGTATGACATTGATTACCGAAAGTTCATGTTACAGAAAGTTGGATCTCATTTGTGCCATTGGCACTTCTGTGTAAACCAACATAAACGTTCTAAATTTTATGATGTCATATGTGTATTCCAAATATGCGATCATAGAGCATGTCAAAATTATCTACTCATCCATTCGCCATCATTGGCATGTTCCATAGAAGGACTATGTTACCATGTCGAATTATGCACCTAAAAGTGGTATTAATGAAGAACATAAACTGTAAATGAACATGCCACAATGGTAAATTATATATTGGGAGGTGTAGGTGTCACACCTCTAAACCTGCAAGTAGTTATTGATGTATCAATTCACTTATCAATGAGATTATACCCCATAATCAGTCACCTCAAGTCATGAAAAAAAGTGTCTTGAGCAGTGAAAGGGCAAACACAAGTTCCATGTGGATCACGGGCTCCAAGTGACGCTCGAAGCAGGTACTAGTACACTCCTATCAGCCACAGACCAAAAAATAGTGTAAGATGCCAAAGCTAGATTCACTTGTTCACGCAACAATATGCAGCGCTTCCAAACTCCATCAGATCAATTTTAAACCAAGATATCCATTCAAAACCCTCTTGTATGAGCACCACACATATTGCACGTTATAGAAAGTTGTGATTCCAATCAAGAAACTCTGCGATAGTAGATTTCAGGAAATGGAATATGCAGGTGTGGTACGTACACGGAGAATGACGGGTTTGAGCGTAGAGAGTAGAGAGAGTGAATGATTCCTCCGAGCTTACACCAAGATCCAACACATCCAAGCAACACGGGGACCTTCTGCGCTATCTGCGCTATCTTGCAGTATGTTGTTGGAGCACACCCGTACTCATAATGGAGGCTCTTCTAGAGTTCCTTGCAGCTTCACGTGAGGTCAAAGCTGAAAGTTGTGTCTCTTCTTAAAGCTGAAAGGGATGTCATGCACTTGAAATGCAAAAAATCCTTAAGCGGCAAGTATCCAAGAAAGCTGACATCAGTTATCTTGGATGGAGAGAAAGTTTTCAAAGCAAGCGCCGCTTGTGTTCCCTGCAAAATTTTGAACGTTGAATGTCACCAATCGCTATATGAAGCTCGGTTGCAATGCACCGGGAGGTTGAATTTCTACCTTGACATGCAATGGAAGAGAATCGAATTTTGAGAAAGTTGTAATTGAAGAAGCAGTGGCCTGTAGAAGAAGCAGCGTTGTGAAAGAAAATTCGTGCTCAAAATACTGTCTAAAAACCTAATAATTTTGAGCAGGAAAGGACATTAAAAGCAACTATTGAGGACACAACTTTGGAGACAAAAACACAAAGTGGCTACAATGGACACATGAAGGTGCTCTTGTACACGTGCTGATAAAAAAACACGCCCCATCAATGACGCAGAGAGCAAAAAAAAAAACCAAAACCCTAAGCACAAGAGAAACTTACAACTTCGGCGCTTTGCTTGTAGAGTCGCAGCCATGTCAAAGAGATAACCAAGCTAGGGTTGCACATCAAGAAGGACGAGGGATGAGGCCCAAGGGAAGGAAAAGAAACAAAAAAGAAGGCGGGAGAGTCCCCAATTTAGTTAAGCAAAGAAACTGTTCCGGAATGCTCATTCCAGTTACGGAATATGGTGGCGTGAATAACAACAAGAACTTGACAGAAGAACAAATTTCCTTTTTGTCCTAAAGTCCGGGAGGAGGTACCCCAAGCGGACATGTACCCAGCCATGTTTAGTTAGTGGCCAGTAGTAGGTACCCCCCATAAGCAACGACCAAAAGTAAGGGTCTTGACTACTAGCAAACCTCCATTTGGAGCTCAGGTGGTGGTAATGGGATGGAAGAGGGTTGGATATACCCCAATTCTATAGATGTTGGCTATGGGTTTTTGTTGGTTATCCCCTAAAGCATCAACTCAGCAGTTTTGGTATGATTTAGGGTCTGGTCAGGCTCCCTATGATTCAATTTTTATCGGATGAGGCTGTAACTCTGGCACAGCATGGGAAATTGTCATATCTTTCTAACAAGACCAAATTTTACCTTCATCAGACTTGTATTTCAGAAATTATTCAAGTTGAAAGATCAAAATTCAATTCAAGGCAGTTGGGGCAGGTTTGTGGCCAATGGGAGTGGGGTACCAAATCTGCCCTTCTTGGAGGGAAAGGGGTTTGAATGAAGGGTTGGGCAGCATTTGCACAGGGTGAAGAAAGGGTCTAAATAAGGTGTTGGGTGTCATGGGATACCAAATAGTTGACATTGTCAGTGAACGCTCCTCCTCAACCACAGAATACCTAAGACATGCAAGATTGAAGGTTTCAAAAAATAAAAACAGTCTAACATTTGAGAAAAATTTCAACTCTCATAATTTCAATAAGTGGATACACTCACTGAATCCTATGCTTACATGCAAGAACCAAATCCTCAGCTTACAGACATAGACTCGGTTTTCCCAACTTGCAGACACAGTCAAACACTCACTAACTCACTAATCTCACAGACCGAATCCTAAGCATACCTCCCACTCTCAGACTGCCTCTCGACACCCACATGATTAAGCTCATTGCCGCCTAAGCTCACAGACCAAATCAGAAAGTGACTAATAGATCCCTGGCTTCTCAATCACCACAGCCTCCTTGAAATCAGAGTATAATGAGCAAGTTGACAGGGTAATAACACCGTCGACAGTGAGCTACGCCGGAGCTTGGGTGACTGAATTCATCGCTCAGTCAAGGGCGGCGTCAGCGTCGGCACCTTGGTTCCCTCTGCAGCTGTGATCGGGTTGTCCTTGCAGTTGCGTCCTGTTTCTGCGTCGACTTATTCCCTCGCAAAGTCGTCGATTTCTCTCCCTTGCAGACGTCGACGTCGGCAAACTAATCGAAGTATTCGTCGCTGCAACGAGGGAGTGGATCGAGAAAAAAAAATCGGGAAAGGGCGGTTGTTCACTGCAACTGTAAGGAGGGCGGTCGACAGCTGATTCGGCCGAGAGGAGAGAGACTGGAGGTGCGGAGAGAGGACTGCAGAACAAGTGCCGAGAGGGGAGCGACTGGAGCTGGACCAAGAGGAGAGTGACTGCAGTTGCGTCACACCTCTTCTTCGACTGGTTTACACATCTTCTTCGACTGATCCTGTTGGAGTGGGCTGCAGGTCTTCGGCAACATCTACCGGAGGTCTTCTTCAATACAGATCGCAGGTGCACTTCTGTAGGAGATCAGAAGTGCGACTTCTTTGCAGGTAGGCGGAGTTCTCATGGCACCTAGGGGGGAGACGTTATAAGTACCATGCGGAGGTTGTGCGGCGCAGCGCACAATTATCTGCATCAGCCCTCCCCCCTCCAAACAGTGAAGTCTCTCCTTCTTCCTCAACTCCGCCTCCATCTGTTGCACTTGCAAACTAGTCCACACCTCCACATCCTCCCTCTACACTTTTAGAAGCAGAAATAACAGTCATCAGAAATATGACTATGAGGCAGGTACTAGGACTAGACGGATTTTTGCAAAATGATAACACCAATGATGACGAATGGGGGAGAGAGTCATCATGCGATGGTGAATCTAGACCAAAGAGTGACGAGAGAGAATTACAAGGGGGTGGATTAGAGGACATTACCTGGCCGCCTGAGCTACTCCACAAGCCACAACCACTACGTTCAAAAAGAAAGAGATCTGTAACAAACATCAGTGGAGTAGAGCAGCAAGGAGGTGGGAGAGGTGTTGACGGACCCCAAGGTGACGTCGGGGCAGTAGGAGAAGGCGACGCTGGAGCCCTTGCTCCAACAGTTCATGCTGCGCACGTAGGAGAGGGAGGCGGAGGGACGTTCGAAGAGGAGTGGGCGGGAGCGACAGTGCATGTTGTGCACGTAGAAGAGGGAGGCGGAGGGACGTTCGAAGTGGAGTGGGCGGGAGAGGGAGGCGGGGAGAGAGAAGGCCGCGGCCAGATCAGGCGGGGGGCTGGGACGGGAGCGGAAGCTACTATCCACGTCGACGGAGAAGGGGGGTACGGGGGCCACAGTGATGAGGGCGGGGTAGGTGGGCAGTGGAGGGAGGTCGGGATGGAGACCGGGAGAGGGGTCGGGATGGAGACCGGGAGAGGGGTCGGGATGGAGATCGGGAGAGGGGTCGGGATAGAGACCGGGAGAGGGGTCGGGATGGAGACCGGGAGAGGGGTCGGGATGGAGACCGAGAGAGGGGAAACGGGCACTGACCCCGTTACTGAGGGAGCGGGGACGGGATTACAAGGGGAAGGGAGAGCAGGTAGGGCAATGCAAGGGGACGAGGGAGCGGGGTTGGAGAGGGAGGGTGAGGGGCTCAGGGAGTTCGGGATCCGGGGGGATGGGATAGGGGATGTGTTCCCTGGGCAAGGTAGTGTGGGGGGCGGGGAGTCAATTGGGGTTGGGGATTTTCAACAATTTGATATAGGTTCAGATGATGGTGGGGAGGCAATGGGAACTCAGACTTTGGAAAGAAGAGAAGGACCTGCAAATTTCTCTAGAGATGATGAATTTCCCAATGTGGTTGTAAGAAGGGCACTGAGAAGGAGATATAGAAGGGCCGGCGCATTTGTGGCACAACTAAGTGAGGATCCAATGACCTCAAATAATGAGTATGAAAGTGAGGATGAAAGTGATGGAGGTATGAGTGATGAACATCGTGGTAATGTTCAGGAAGACAATGTGCGGGATGAATACGGGGATGAAAATTGGGGGCAAGAACACTTTACTTATGAACCGGTTCCAAACGCATTTCATGGAATTAGTGGAACAACCCATTTCTATGAAGCTCTACCTACTATTTTGCAACTTTGGGAACTTTTCTGGCCCTACAATTTACTCAGAAAAATTATGAGGGAAACCAATTGTTATGCGAGTTCCATAATTGATGCTTTCGGGAGGACAATGGGGGGTAGGAATTGGATCCCAATTACAGTTGGAGATTTGAGAGCCTTTCTTGCTATCCACATCTACATGGGAATGAAGAAGCAACCAAACCTGAAGACATATTGGGAGAAGGAAGGGTCAATTTTTCATTGTCCCAGTATTTCAAACATTATGACTTTGGCACGGTTTAGAGAATTATCACGGTGTATGCATCTTACTAATCCACAGACATACGAAGAAATAGAGCGAGGTCAAGCAGGATATGATAAGATGAGGCAACTTAGATGGCTCCTGAATGATATTAGAGATGCATGCATGAGGGAATGGGCATTGGGTGAATATGGGACCATCGATGAGATTTGGATATAAAGGATCATATACATTGGGTGAATATGGGACCATCGATGACATTTTGATTGGTACCCCACTGTACATGGTAGTGTCAAAATTGTGGTTTATATATAACTTCCATGTATCACTTAGATTAGAAAATTAGTCCACCATGGTTGTAGGCCCAAAGTTCAAATTGCAGTAACCAATTCAATATTATGAATGTTTTTTTTATTTCAAATTGGAGTGGAAACTAGACTTCAGAAGCTTCATTTTGTTAGGTGGACTCAACTTCAAAAAGAATCATTTAAATGACTAAAATTTAGATCTAGTGCAAATCTAGAAGTTTTTGAAATTCACTACATGAAGATCTGTGTCACACACTTTCTCTTTAAAAAAAAAACATGATTATTTCAATGAGGTTGGTTTCATCATCATCTAGTGCTTACACATTCAATGAATCATCCAGAATAAATTTAGATGGAAAATTGCATTTCTTCATCTAATATTATACATTGAAAATCATCTATGAAGCTACATTTTGGCTCCTTGGATGTTCTAGGGTTGATAGAGTATGTTTATGGAGAGCAAAGGGTAGCTGGTGGCATGGAAATCATACAACATGAGACTCACTCGTTGGAGCCTTAGACCATGATATCATTCCCACCGCAATGGCACAAATGGCCATGGAGGAGGTTTTCAGACGCGTTAACGTTATAATAAGCCTTCGCCGTTGCCAAGTCCAACGGAACCCCCACCACACAGACTCCACTACCTCACCAACAATTTCGAGTGGCCTGCAACAAATTTGTCACCCCGATCTTCTGCTCTGTTGCCCCTTGTGACCATTGTCCACCTCAAGACATAACCATACCATATATGCGATCTAATACATGTGGGTGAGAGAAGGATGTGAGACATAGAGGCACGGTTGTCAATGAAGATGGGCCATTTCTGGGTTGGTAGCTTGCCAGGGAAGGAGGCTTGTCCAAGCGTAATTGGTATCTCTAGTTGTTGGTAAGCGGCAGAGGCGCAACCCACTGTGACATGTGCCAATGGCCGTTGGCATCTCAAAAACTAGCTCATAGTGGCAATGCTCTTGTGTGAGGTGAAGGACCTGACAAGGAGGGTTGGCATCGCAGCTAAGGGTATGACAAAAATTGAGGGACCCTCTGGCCTGCCCTGCTTGCCGTTGCAACCCCTCCTCAGCTGCTCTCCCATTCTCTAAAGGCCCTTCTCCACAAACCTACGTCCATTCTCCGCCGTCAGCATCCAAGTTGTTATCAAATGTCACCGTCATCAAAATTGAAATTCTGTTTTTGCACCTTGTCCGAAAAAAATATGGTGAAAAAAATGTTTTGGAGTGAAAGTTTTTCAATATGGAATTTTTTTACTTTTAAAAATATATTAAGATTTAAAAAAATAGAATAATGTTACTCACTTGCAATAATAATCACACATTTGATAAAGGGTTGTAGAATTTGTTTTCCCTAGAACACCTTATTGAAAAAAATTACAATTTTTTTATAAAAATGTAGACATATATATTTTAAATAGAATTTATTCAAAGCTAGAAAAATCTAAAGTTTTTACCCTTCTCTAATAGCATTGAGTAAATTTTATATTCAAACAAATCCTTTTCATAGTATTAGAATCGAATTCTTACAGAAGACCAAATTTTCCTCGCCCTATCAGATAGGATTCAACAAACCTATTTAAACCTCTTCCCAATTAAACCATTTCCCAATTTTGAAATTCCCTACTTCAAGAAAAGTTGTAATTCAAGATTTTGAGTAATTTCACTCTCATGATCACATTCCGGCACAAACAACGAACGTCGAGATTCCTCAACGAGAAGTACAGAACGACAACCCCCTCACCCAACGAGGCACCAACGAGAAACTCACGTAAACATCGTCCGCAAAACCCTAGGCGCGCCACCACCGTCCCCCGCCGCCGGTCCCAAGCCTGTCACAAAACTACTTCCTCAAAATCAACCACATACGTACATCTTCAAATCAAAATCCACAACTCTCGTACCCAGAATCCACAAAACGGTAGATCCTGCTCCCCGTCCTGTCGCGCGGCGGGCAAGCGGGAGAACTCGGATATGGCTTCGCAGACAGAGAGCAGGCTTCAGGAATTCCACTGTCCGCACTCGATTCCATCGCCATCCGGAGCGCGCACCACGCCTGACGCCATGGATTGATGGCGGCTCCGTCGTCGAGTCGCCATTGCTTTAGTTGGTGAAGTTTCTGGAGCTTTCTTTTGCGCTCCGGGTCGAGGTAGGATTTGCAGGGTTTAAGGAGCTCTGTGGTCGCTCGGTGGTCGCTCGGAGGTCGCTCGGAGGTTTCGAGAGACGGCTGGAATAGTTGAGAGCCTGAGGACGAATTGAAGTTCTGCGAAAGTTTAAAGCGGAGGTGGATTTTGTGGTTGGTTGGGGAGAGTTTTTTTGACGCGGTGAAATTCGTTTCTTTTTGTGAGGAGTTTTGGTCGCGGAGGAGTTTGTGTGCGGTGTAGGAGGTAGGATTGGAGTATTTTTGGTTAGGAGTTACAGTGCGGAGAGATTCGCGTGGTTTTAGAGCAATTGCAGGATGGTCGGGATATCTTGATTTGCATTTGACCGCGGACAGTCTTTCGTTACGTGAGCGGCGAGTAGAGGACGCACATTATGCCGCCCACGATATTTCATCCGCGAGCGCTGGCGACGTCGTTCGCTGTGATGCCTTCATCGGAGGGGTTGGTGCAGATATCTGGGAAGGGGAAGCTGTTGGACGCGTTTCTGTCTGAGGCGAGGCGCATTCCGGTCGGGCAGGTGGCGTTGGCGGGCTCACGGTGCAATGCTGGTGGCAAGCTGGTGCAGAGGCGCAGCAAGTATGGCGAGTCTTTGGTTAAGCGTTGGGGTGGAGTGAAGGCCAATACGGCTTCTAAAAGTTTTGCTCGGTTGAGCTTGTGGTCTCTGCATGGTGCGGATGTGAGTGGTTGTAGGGGAATGTGTACGTCGCGAGTCAAGCAGGTCAGTGGCGTTTTGAACGTGGCTGTGGAGGCCGGGGAACCTGTGGAAGAGTGTACCGCTGCGGTGCACCAGGATAGCAACTCTGAAGATCGTCTTGAATTCGTGGAAGCTGCGTCTTCCGATGTTAAAGAGAATGAGGAGATCGATTCTAGCGGGGATAGAGAAACGGGTGAAGTCGATTCAGAGGTCGACGCAGCCGGTAACAATTCTGAAAGTTTCAGAAACATTTCTATGATGAATAGCTTTTACTTTTTGATTTGTGATTATTAGTGCTGTTGCTTGGTATGAGTATTTTTGATGTTTAATTTCTTCTGCAAGACTGCACACCAGAATGTCATATTTGATGTGCTGAACTACTGTGAACCTGTTCATTCTTTTGATATGATATGATGCATCCACTCGTACTACTTGCGTTTGCTCCTTTTTTTGGTTGTGATGTAACATTATGTTGGCGTTTTTATACTAACATGTAGCATATCACAATTAGCTTTCGTTGTTGCGCATTTTCTGCTTTGAACTTATTTTCTTTCGTGTGTGAGTTTCAGAGCTGGAGTAGTTTTGAATTGTCTTGCTGAACTCCATGTCCAACTATGATTTGATTTGTGTCGCAGGAAGGATGCGAGAACGACGAAGACGATCATTTGGTGCAAGCGTCGCGCGACATGCACATGAGCCTTTCCCTGACTTGCTAACGGTTCCCGGAATTGGACCTCGGAACATGGAGAAGTTGGTGTCTAAGGGCATCGCAAAATTAGCAGAGCTGAAGCAGCTGTATCGTGACAAGGTAATATACATCGGCACAGGGTTTGACCAATATGTAAACATGTGATTTGTAAATTCCTCCGAAATGTTTGCTCCATGAAGCCAAGGTTGTCTTAATTTTTGGCTCTAACTGTGTTTATGTTTGTTACTCAGTAATTCTTTGTTTGGTTTTCCAAATTGTCACGAAGTGTCCTGAAGTGTCTGACATGCCTCTTGAATCTGGATGTAGTTTCGGGATAATGGCTCGGACAAAATGGTGGAGTACTTGCGGAGTTCAGTTGGTATTCTTCACAAGCACCATGCAGCCAGCATCACCAATTACATCAAAGACAAGGTAGAGGCTGAACTTGCTCCTAAGGATGAAGGATCTCGCCCCAGAAAACGTTTGACCTTCTGCGTGGAAGGTAACATTAGCGTTGGCAAGTCTACATTCTTGCAGAGAATTGCAAGTGAGACTCTTGAGCTGCAAGATCTTGTAGAGGTGTATTTCTTACCCATGGTGCATTGCTTTAATCTCCCTATTTAGCGGTACTTTCGATTAACTGATGGTCTTCTACGGTCAGAATGGAACAGTTTCTGTGAGACGGAGATTCTTGAGTTTTCTTTTCAGTATGTGTCTGACTTGGGATATTGTACACAGATCGTCCCTGAGCCTGTGGCGAAATGGCAAGACGTGGGTGCGAATCACCACAACATTCTTGAGTCCTTCTATCAAGAGCCCGAACGATATGCTTATACGTTTCAGAACTATGTATTTGTCACCCGTTTAATGCAGGAGCGCGAATCTGCTAATGGGGTCAAACCTTTGCGTTTGATGGAGCGAAGTGTTTTCAGTGACCGAATGGTAAATTTTATTTGACTTTTATATTGACGTCGTTTTGATTTGTCTTAGAAATGATTAACATGTAGAAGTACTTACGGAACACTGAACCTTGTTTGGTGAGGTAGGTCTTTGTACGTGCAGTACACGAGGCGAAGTGGATGAGTGAGATGGAAATTAGCATATATGACTCCTGGTTCAATCCAGTTGTCTCGGAACTTCCTGGACTTGTTCCCGATGCCTTCATTTACCTTCGTGCCAGTCCTGACACTTGCATGCAGCGTCTACATTCTCGGAAAAGGCAAGCATTCAAATATGTTCCCTTAATTTTCTTGCTTTAATTCTATATTTAGATGTCAATTCTTTTTTTTCTCCTCCTACTTTTCCTTGTTTCCTTTCTGTCCCCGTTGGTGTCACTTTTGGGATTGGTGGTAAATTGGGTTTGAATTTCATTGAACGGTGTGGAGGATTTCTGCAAACGTTTGCAAGTATGTGTAACCTAACCTATGGTATCCTCCAGATACGATATATAGTCGGTATGGTGTTATTCATAAATTAACATTTTTTGCTGCTCCAGGCCTGAAGAGCAGGGAGTCAGTCTAGATTATCTCCGAGGGCTTCATGAGAAACATGAGCAATGGCTTTTACCAGCACAGACAAGCAATGGAGGAATTCTTTCGGTCAGTCCAGCCTTGAGGGAGCCAATGTCACCTCGAATTCGTGATCGTGTATTCTATCTGGGGGGTGATCAAGTACACTCATGCATTCATAAGGTTGGTCCTTTAACCTTACAACCTCAAATCACTTGCGAATTGAGGACTTCTTTTGTTATTTCTTGGCGTGACTACAGAACGTTTGTCTAGTACGACTATTAAGAAGGGGTGAGGCAAGTTGCGAACCTCAGTTGTGAATTTGTGCCAATGACGATAAATTTGATTCGAGCATATGAGAAGTCTTGAGCTATCAAATGGTGCTAATTTCAATTGTCACTACCACCGAGGCACATTTATTGTTAGTTTGTCTACTTCTGAACTGGTACCAGTGATGTTATCCACTGAATGAGTGAGAAGAGCATCAAATTGCTCCATGATTCTCTTTCAATTGTCACTACCACTGAGGTACCTGCTCTAGTGTCCGTTATTGTTCTCATTGAAGATTTACCTTAATTCGATGCCACCATCTAAAATTTTCATTCTACTGGACCACTTTCGTGATCTCTGCTGATGTTCCTAAGGAGGGCTTTGAAGTGCTATGGGTGCTGACTTCATATTTCCGTGGTCCAAATCCTTGCTTGCAGGTTCCTGCATTGATGTTGGATTGTGACACCAACATCGATTTCAATAAAGATATTGAAGCGAAAAAGGAGTAAGCACGAACACCATCGCCTTTCAGTAATCTCAGATGCTTATTGATGGTTTGAGTTAGCTCACATTGTTACATCCTCGGATAATACTGGTACCGGATTACGATATGAAAGTTTTTCCTGTTTGCATTGGACTGACGTACATCCAATCTTGCTTGTTGTGATTAAAGGTATGCAAGACAAGTAGCAGAATTTTTTGAATACGTCCACAAAACAAGGGACAACCAACTAGGAGCTGAGAATCAGCTTGTTATACCACGCACAGGAGGCTTGTTAGGACCTGATGGAGCCCAACTGCTTGGTAACGCGCAACTGGATGCAGCTGATCTGAGCCGTCGGATGTCTGCCCTTCGTGTATAACTGGCAAGAACATCATGACCTATTTTACAGCGAAGTTGGAAGTAAACTGATCTCCCATGTTCAGAGCTGGAGTGCTTGCACTGGATTCGACGTTTATTCAGATGAGGATTGGCACAATTCCCTTTGAAGGGGATTGGAGACCTCTGCGTGATCGCGATTATTGATCCTATCCGACATAGGATCTCTCGCGTGTGGGATTGATGGAGGTTATTTTGCTTTGGATCACTTCCAAACCTCTTGGACGCGGCATAAACCTGCTTGGGAGCACCTTGGGCTCCAGACTAGACTGAGGCTTCCGCCTTGTGATCTTAGTTCGTGTTTTGGCAGGTGAAGTCGGGACCGTTAAAGAATGGTCAATCTTCGAGTTATTCTGTGACTTGTAAGATACCTTACCATTTTTGAGATCTTATGCGCCTCTTTAAGGGAGATACGGCATCTATCCAGGTTAAAAGATGAAACACGCAAGCTACTTGCTTAATTACAAGACTTTCCATTGTTACCCTTATCAAATTCTCATTTGTGTTTCAATAAACACAGATTCGCAGGTGCGGAAAATGTGGTAAGCGCATTGGCTTCCGCATGTTATGGTGAACATTTTGTTGCAGTTTACTGGAGGGTTGGTTGTTCTGTAACTACCACAAACATCGTACATTGTACAACTCTGTTTTATTTCAGGGTTGCAATGAAGCTTCTTTGGATTTAGCTTAATTTTTTATATTGCCAGAAATTGCCAAAATGAAAATTTGTAGTCGATTTGAAAACCACATTTCAATTTAAAGGTGAAGGAAGATTGTTTTTCCAATAGTTAACTTTTTATCAAAACGGTAGGCAGCGATGGGGAATTCAAGGTCTTCACTCCACCTGTTAAAACTTTCGTCCCTTTCTTGCACAGGATGTCACATCGATGCTCGTGTTACGAAGAGCAAGCTTCAGTGTTCGTCGTTGGTAGATCATTTTTGCAGAAAATGTTGCCGTTTCGGAGGCAAGATCCGAGCGGTCAGTACGTTCTTCTACACTGCTTGGGTGCGCACGAGTTTTTCGATCACCTGATTGGCAGCGATGGAGGGGAGTCATTCGGAGTACTTTACCGTTGTTACGCCCGCAGGAATGTGGGGTGGGATGGCAGAATACGCTCCGGGTGAGGGTGAAGGCCGCTCGTGTGAAGGTGAGGTCTGCGGATGTGTGCCATGTCGCAAGCTTGGACGATGGAAGGTGGCGTGACTGAGGAACTGTCCGGCGAGGGAGCACCGGTGGCGCGCCAGTCACGATTGAAGTGACGCGAGTCTGTCCTGGAGAGCAGGACGTGGCGGGCGAATCTGCTACACAGGGCGCGAAAGAGAGTAAGACGTGGGCGCAAAGTGTTGGAACGGCCGTGTGCGTGCGGAGCTCCGAGTGTCCGGGACGCTCGAAACGATCTTGCCGCAGATACAGGATTGCCGCTGGCTGCAGAACAAGGAGAGAGAGAGAGATCGTGCGAGAGAGAGAGAGATTGTAGCAGACCTCCGATTTGGTGAAAGAATTCTGTCAATTCCTCACGCTTCCACCCAATGACTCCACAGTGGTGCCTGTACCGAAGCTTGCAGAGCACAAGCAGTCCACCCGTGAGAGCTTGCAGGAACGCCGTTGGCGATAGACTCCATCGGCAGATTGGGGCAGCCCAAAACGCCTGCCACAACTTTTCCGTTGTTCAGTAGCCCCAGAGCGATGGCGTACTAGTCTCCGCTCACAAACCTGAACACGTGCATCCAGTAATTAGCCAATTGCAACCACAGCATACTGATCTCTAAATACATGCATCCAGTGAATAGACAAATGAACTCCCAAACCGGCACACACGCATCCAGTGATGAGCATAGCAAACGGAGTGATGGCATACTCATCTCCTCTCACACACCCACAAACGCATCCAGTGATGAGCATTGCAACCAGAGTGATGGCATACTCATCTCCTCTCACACACCCACACAAACGCATCCAGTGATGACCATCCACACGAAGAGAGAAGAAGCTCCATTTGCCTCACCCTCGAGTTCCATCAATCCGAGGTGCAAATTTGTCAAAAAACCCATTTCAGATCTGTGACAACTACGGACGTGAGATCTTCTCAAGCAACCAAGTAACACGGCACTCTCTCGAGCAACCTGAAAACATGAAATCTCGAGCAACCTCCACATTTTGAAATATGAAACTCTCGCTAGCAATCTACAACCTTGAATGGAGCTTCGCTTGGTGAACCTTGCACGACTTCCCGCCAGGCTGGTGTCCGTTGACGCGCGATGTTGGTGCGTTGGCGCTCGGTTGACGCAAACCTTCGCCGCGTTGGCTGGCAACCCACGCAACGGATGTAACAAGTCAACCCCCAATGATAACATATTCTACTAAGATTGCTTAAAAAACGACAGAGGAGTGGCCAAGATTGAAATACAAAATAATGTACAGGGGGCTTTCAAGCAGCTTCCTGACACCAAGTATGTCAACCAGGATCTCTTTTAACGGCCACTTCACACTTGGTGGGCAAGTCAAGCGGCCGTCGATTTCCACCAATGAGATTGCTAGAATGGCCAAAGTTTGGACTTTGGGCCTTCACACTTGTGCCCAAACTCCAAAGGCCGTCGTCCTATATGGCTGCACTTTTGGGCTGTTTTGGCGCCAAAGCGATGGCCTCTCAAGCAATACTTGGGTCCCCATTATAGCGGACCCAAACTACAATTGAGAGTCCATTGAAATTTTTAATAAAATAATGAAAAACTGACAAGATCTAGACCATTCGATGAAAGAGGCCGAATTTCCGGGCTGGTTTTTTTTGGCTAAATTTTTTGGCTGATTTTTATAAGCTAATTTTTATGGGCTGACTTTTTTTGGCTGGTTTTTTTTGGTGTAATGATATGGGGTTTGGACTTTGGACTTGGCCTTTGGGGCTTCACACCACCACCGGCCAAACCTTCAGTCTCTATTATTTAATGTATTTTTTTGGCAAAAAAGTTTGGCCTCTCGCAATAGTTTGGCCACTCGTTTTGATAGACGGTCACTCGACTTGGGCATAGTGTGAAGTGGCCCTAACCCTTTAAAACCAGACCTCCACCAAATACACCCAAGATCGACCATGTTTGGGCCATCCCGGCCTTAAAGGGTTAAACCATATAGACAAATGGTATCGGGAGGGGGGTGTGGACAAAACTTGGCCCCTATTTTTATGTTGGCCAGGGGACCTTATTTATACCGACGTGGGGCCTCCAAGGATAATTTGGGGCCAAATTTGGCAGAAAATTTCCAAAAAAAACATTTGGACTCCCAATAAAAAAAAGTAGAAAAAAAGGCCTACCCGTGACCCACCTTGTGCAACATCCATCTACATGAAATAAAGAGGTCTTGTCAACCATAGCTGTTGATCTTTATATGATACCCTACGCATTGGTTAGGTTCGTACATAATTAATTCAAAATGAAGGCTGGCCAAATTCTTTGGAAAATATAATATATTTGTCTAAGGTGATACCCACGTATTGCCAAGGTCATTCCCTTGTAATATCTAGGCAATGCTCATGTTATACCGAGGTGATACCCATTGTGTCCGAACCAGTGTATTAAAACAAAATAATTGGTTCGTACAGGGGTGTTTGAACCAGATTGATGCGTACAACAGTCCAAATCTATACCTTTCCTAAAGTTCAAAGAGGAAATCTAGGAAGGATATTGCTTCAATATTTTGATAGCTTTATTTAGAAAGTTTGTTGCAATCTTTTGTTAGATTTATTTAGTAAGAATATGCAATCATGATGTGATCTTAAATTTTTTTAGGAATGGTGCCTATATTTCATATTTCTAACCTTCTCTAAAACCTAGGAGATTTATCCTTCCTTTAATTCGTTAAATTCTATATGAGAATGGCATAAATTTTATCTATAGGTTAGATAAGTATAGATATAATATTTCTGCATTGCCCCTACCTAACTCTATTCTTGCATGTTCATTAAAAATTTCAAGAATTGAAAATTTAAATTGCAATCATGGCAACCTGTCCAAGATTTATAGCAGCCTACCTACTCAAGATTTGCAAAAGCCCACCTACTTAAGATTTGTAAAAGCCGACCTACCCAAGATGTACTAGAGCTCACCTACCCAAGATTTGCAAAAAGCACACACAGGTACGTTGCTCCCTTACAACCATGCTAAAGACAATTTTTTAACCCCTAAAGGACCACGACCACTTTCGCTATAAAACCAGTCCAAAACTGCCACTGCCAAAAAGAGACATGAAAATCACATTTTAAAGTGAATTTCGGATTTTCAACCATAAGATCTTAAAATAGACTTCTATATAGACATGCCATAAAATTTTGGTTGCAATCCACCGCACAGATTGATAGATTTTAGTGTATAAAGTCAAAACAATGGTTCATTTTCTTCCTTGCGTTGAGTAGATCAACAAACTTTGACTTCACTTTGTATCAAATTTTTGCATTGTACAAGGTCTAAATCTTTTACCATTGTCTTAAGCATGATGTTGTTACCCAACACACCAATTTTTAGAGGTAAAAAAGGGGGTTAGCATATTCAAAACAAGTGTGCAAGGAGTGGAGGTTCAAAAATTGTCATTTCACGCTTTATTTTTTTGTGAACTACGTATGTATTCAAATGATAATCCAAACGGCCAATAAGAAGGTTTTCACCACATATTGTTGTTGAAAAAATAGAAAGTGAAAAATATGAAGATCTCTAGGTTTTATGTAGAAAAGATGAAATTTTTTTCCCCTGTTGCCCGAAAATGTGTGAAAATGTTTCACTTGGAATAAAATGCCTTTTTACACTAAAGACAAGATTTTTTTTTTGAAAATTTCCAAAAAAAGGAAATATTCTTTATATGTGTGAAAAATCTCAATGTCAATAGAAACTTTTGTCAAAAATTTTGGAGGTGCCCGGAGTCCCCACTTTTGGCTTTAAGTGGTACTAACTTTCAAACCACAAATCCAAAAAAAAAAAAAAAAAAAAAAAAATTAAAAAAAAAAAAAAAAAAATTAAAAAATTAAAAAATAAAAAATAAAAAAAAAAAAAATATATATATATATATATATATATATATATCTCCACGAAGCTCTTATCAGATCCTATCTTGAAAAAAAAAATCAATTAAAATGGATTTTTTTTTGAATTGTAGGTACATGCCCAAAATCCAAAATGACCCCGGGGGGACGTTTGGTCCCTTGGGGGTTAAGTGGAACAACTGAAATTTTGGTTATTGTTGTGCTACTCAAATTACTAAACTAGAGTCTAAGAGCAACCCCACTTATCCCTCGGCCTTGGTCACAGTGGGGAGGCTGGGGCGGCCAATAATCAGGTCAAGCATGGGCAAACACCCCACTGACATTCCGCCAACAGAGAGCGTGGCGTAGGAATGGTTTACAAAAAGTGTGTGGAAAAGTACGAGTAGCAGCAAAGATAGTACCAAGACAAGAATACAAAGGCGAATTTGGAGATAGTATCTCGAATGCAAATAGTAGCAATGGCTTACATTACCCCGTACATTTTGCAATATTGACTATATTTTGCTGAAAGCACTACGAAAGCTCCCCCTAGAATTATGTGGATATAGTATGCAATAGTCGGTTTTGAACACTCCCTCCTAAAGTATTTGATTTTTCCAATTTATAGTGATTTGGTCACAATGGGTATCATCTATGGCCTAGGGCAAATTGACCCCCTTGTTGGAAGTTACCCGAGGCCCAGGGCGAATTGACCCCCTCGTTGGTACTTATCCAAGGGGCCCACAAGGTGGTGGGACCAAAATTGGCCCCTATTTTGTTTTTGGATGGGACCCTATTTATAGCAAGAGAGGGTCCTCTAGGATGAACAATGGCCGTAGGCCCCAAATTTGTCAAAAAAAATCCAAAAAAGCCTGTGGACCCCCCAAAATAAGAGGGCCAAAAAAATGACCCCGTGCAAGTAAGACGGGGCCCACCTCGGGTAAGTACCAACGAGGGGGTCAATTTGCCCTAGGCGTTACCCGAGGGGCCACGAGGTGGTGGAGCCAAACCAGGTCCGTACTTTGTTTTTGGATGGGGCGCTAATTATAGGAAGGGAAGGTCCTACGGGTTAAACAATGGTTGTCGACCCCAAATTTGTCCCTAAGAAATCCAAAAAAATCCTCTGGACCCCCCAAAAAAGAGGGCTAGAAAAATGATCCCATGCAATTATGGCGGGGCCCACATTGGGTAACTCCCAACGAGGAGATCAATTTGCCTCGGGCATCATCTATATATCACTTGAGTATCTCCTAGATGTCACATGAGTATGACCTTGGCATTACATAAGTATCACCTTAGATAAATCCCTTGGATTTTATAATTTTTTTGAAAGTCTCCATTGTGAATTAAATCTTGTACAAAACCAACCAACGTGTAGGGTAGTTAAGGTTATCATGCAATTTTTTAAAAACTAAGTTTGAGCATGAGATCGACTTTTTGAGAAAATGTCTTCATGCAATTTTGCCAATATTGATTGTATAAATTGGGGAGATTTTAGCATAGAGATGATTTTCTGAGGGTCATAATCATGATTTTAAAAAAGCCTGGCTCAAAATCCAAGATTATGAGTTTAATGTTTGAAAATTCATCAAAAGACATAAGTTATTTTTAATCATAAATATTACACGGAGTATAAAATAATTTGCATTATGATTGTTTTTTAAGCTTAAAAAAATTGGAGGAGGGGGCAATCCACTGTCCACATTGAAATGTTAATAGATATGGAAATAACTTGGTGCTCTTTAAAAATAAATTTGAATGACTTTGTGAAAGAGTGACGAGAGTGCACAATCCATTGTAAATCCTAGTCTGAATATTTTCAGTTCTAAGCTGAAATAAGATATTAAAAGTTACAAAGATATGAATTCAAAGACTGAACATGTGAATATCAACATTTAAACCTTGGTCTAGTATTTCACGGCTTCCAAAAAAAGTACAGTACAGTTGGTCCTCTTGATTTCATTGTCCTATAAGTGACATGTACAACTTCCAAATAATTATCTACCTATATAAAAGGCGTCAGTCAGTTTGTCTCTCCGCCACTCCTGGTCACATGACCTCTCTTTCTCTCGCCCCACCGCCGTGCAATAGTCCAAATTCCATCTTCTTGCCTTGCCCACATAAGGTGGTTCCCCCCTTGCCCGTGCCCCCCTTCTGCCCCGAAGACCGCACCCAAAACGTGTTCGCCCTCACTGTCTCCCCTAGTGTTCAGGCCGGGCTTGCGCGCACATAGTTTACGGTGCCTTCCGGGCGGGTGGTGCAGAATCATCATACTCGGCGAACGCAGGGTGGGCACAATGCGTGGCAGGGATAGCTCCAACGTTTTGCAAACGGAAGCACCGTGAGGGGGCACTATGAGTTGTCTGCAATACTAAATAAATGCACGAACCTCAACCCGTCGGAATGACGAGTACGTTCATGAAAGTATGCCTGAAATATTCATGAAAGTATGCCTGAAATATTCATGAAAGTATGCCTGAAGTACGAGGGATGCAAATTGCAATCTAAAATATAATACGTCACACAAATTTTATTCTGAGGAGCACTATTAAAAAACCTTCCCCAGTTGGAACGACAAGTACCGATACTAGGTGTGGAGGCATACATCGTATGTCTGCTATCACTTTGAATGGCCCATCTCTGACAACACTCTGCATTGCAATTTAGAAGTCGTCCCGGCCGTGGCCAACGACATGGTGGTCAATGAAAGCCCGCGATCACGGAGAAATCGCCTTGCTCGCGAGCATTGTGCAAATCGGACTGCAGCTCAACGTGAGGCAGATAACGCCGCACGACAGACTAGTCGTGCTCGGCAGCTGGAGCAAGAAGGAGAACGTGAGCGCGAGCGGCAGCGAGTGGCGGATCGCCGTGACGCACTCACAACTGAGGAACAACTTGAAGAACTTCGGATTGATCGTGAAGCACATGTGGCTCAGAAGGTGGCTCAACCTGAGCTGTAGGCAGCGACAATACGTGAGCAGGATCGGCAAACACATCAAGCGACACGCGCGGCCAATCTTGAAATCCCTCTTGCGCGGCAAGCAATCAATGCAGCTAGGGGTGTACTTCGACATGTCCTTGGCCGCATGAACATCTGTTGTCGGGCATGCCGTGCACTTCACTGGCTGGAGGAGCACGTTGTGGGGCACGGGTCGACAATTACAGAGCCACATTTCTGGATGTGCTACGACCAAGGGAAGGCCTCGAACATTGAACCGCTGGCGCCGCTGCTTGAGCCTCTTCGGACCCTGTTGAGCAGCCAGACGCCCGTGACAAAGGCATTTCGAACAAACATCCGGGCGTACAAGTGCGCTATGTCGTTCACGTCACTAGGCGCTAAGATTGATGAATGGTTCACGCATGGCGGGGTGTACACGTTCCGGCTCCAAAGTTTCCTGTATCACAGAATGAGAAGCTTACTACCGGAGGCGGGAGAAGCTCGAAAGTTCTCTCAACTGTACATCACCGAGAGCAGCACCGCACTCGATGGTCGGATGAGCGTCTTTGGCAGCCTTGATCGATGGACAATGGCCGAGCTCCAGACCATGTTGCAGGAGTACAATCCGTATGCACAGGTGTACGAGCAGGTACAACAGCGCAATGCTGACTAGCTTGCACCAGAGCTCGAACTTCTACTGTTATCTTTGTGGACGAAAGACCGACGTCGATACAACACGCCAAAAGCCGACAAGATTGGGGAGATCATGGTGGGAGATGGGCACGACGGTAGCATGATTGATCGCGACGTCATTGTCAGGCTCCGTGGAGGACCGCTCCAGTGCCTTTCGGCTTTGCACTCGGCATACACTCCGCTCCATTACGTCCTGCTCTTTCCTAATGGGCGGCAAGGCTAGACCACAACCATGTCGCTGCAAGGATTTGAGTGTGATGAGGAGGCGCAACAGTTCAACAGTGTCAATCAAGATGCTGTGCGGGGCCATGGCGGCGGGATGCGTGTGTCTCAAATGCAGTACTACGCGTACATGCTGCATCCACGTGAGCACGATGAACACATCTTCCTGGCCGGTCAACTGCTCTAGCAATACATGGTGGATGCGTGGGCATGCGCCAAACAGAACATGTTGAACTGACTTGCAGAGAATCAGCAAGAGCTTCGATGTGAGCTGTACTCGGAAGTCATGAACGCTTTGACTGCTGGCGACCACGACGCAACGCATCTGGGCAGTGGATGATTTAGCCGGCAACGTTTTCTGGGGAGGGACCGGCAAATGAATCGGCTCTACCAAGACGCAATGGCCATTGTGCGTCGATTTGGGAAGCCCAACTAGTTCATAACCTTTACTTGCAATTCAAAGTGGACGGAGATCACGGAGGAGCTGGAAGAGCCGCAGACGACGCAGGATTGGCCGGATTTGGTAGAGCGTGTGTTTAGCATCAAGTTTGAGGAGCTCATGACCTACCCCAAGGATCGAAAAGTTTTTGGGACTGTGCTCGAATACACCTAGGTGATTGAGTTTCAGAAGCAAGGCCTTCTGTACGCGCACATCCTGCCGATCTTAGACGAAGATTCAAAATTGAGAACGGTCGACGAGATCAACTATATTGTCTCGGCAGAGATTCCTGTTTGGGAGACGCATCCGGATGCATACGAGATAGTCACGCATCGCTTGGTTCATGGACCGTGTGGGGCGGAATATCCAAACGCGCCATGCATGGAAGAGGGAAAATGTACCAAGCAGTACCCAAAGACATTCTGAGAGGAGACAAGCGCAGATCATGATGGTTACCCCGAGTAAAGGCGGCGGGATGATGGCAGTCTTTTGTTGACTCGATAGGCTGGCACGTGGACAATCGATGGATCGTCCCACACAACCTCTACCTGAGTACAAAGTACAACGTACATATTAATGTCGAGGTGAGAGGGTGGCTCGGTGTGCAGCAGATCATTACACCCAAATGCATCGATCCCACCATTGACCTAATTTTCACCTGTCAAGTGTGTTCATCCATTTCCGCCGTCAAGTGCCTATTCAAGTACGTGTACAAGGGCCATGACCGAGCAACTGTGGTCATCGAGGACGTCAATGAGATCAAACAATACATTGATGCGCTACGTCTCAGCTCCGGAGGCGGCGTGGCGGTTGTTCAGCTTCAGGATGCACGACCACACCCCACCAATCTAGCATCTCCAAGTTCACCTGCCAGACCAACAACGGGTGGCGTTCAATGCCGATGGAGATTTGGCACAGGCGGTGAATGCGGAGAGAGCGCGGAAGACAACATTGACCCGGTGGTTTGAGGCCAATCACACAAATTTGTCGGGTGCACGTGACACCTCGTACCTCGACTTTTCATCACGCTTTGTGTGGAACAACTCGAGGAAGGAGTGGACTGTGCACAAGCGTGGGATGTGTATTGGCCGGCTTTATTTTGTGAGCCCAAACGTTGGCGAGAGATACTTCATGCGTACGCTGTTGACGGTGGTGAAGGGTGCAACAAGTCCAGAGGCGCTTCGGAGGTTTGAGGGTGTCCAACGCCCGACGTTCAAGGCGGTGTGCGTGGTGCGCGGGTTGTACGAGAACGATGAGGAGTGGGAGAAGTGCTTGCGTGAAGCCGCGTTGATGTATAGCGGAGCACAACTGCGGTCGTTCTTTGTAACGATCCTCATCCATGGCCCACCAGCGGATCCGAGGCAACTATAGGAGCAATTTAGTGCAAGCGTGTCTGATGATTGTGCTCATCGACTTCGTTAGAACGGGGGCTTGCATGATCCATCCTAGCAGTAGATTATTAGCCTTGCCTTCAACCTGATTGCTAAAATCTTTCAGAACAGTGAGATGACTCTGGCGGATTTCAACCTGCCGGAGCCTGAGTTTGCAATGGAGGAGTTACAGGGGAATCGGTTGATGGCCGAGTAGCAATTGTTCAACGCTACAGAGCTGAGGGCCAAAGCTGAGCGTGAGGTTGAGATGTTGAACGAGGAGCAACGGGATATCTACCGCCAGATTATGGACTCATGTCAGCACGATGTTGCCGACATGATCTTCTTCGTTGATGGCCCCGGTGGGACATGCAAGACATACCTTGAGAACCTGATTCTTAAGGCCGTCCGAGGGTAGGGCAAGATCCCGTTGGCAGTCGCTTCATTAGGGATTGCAGCGTTGCTTCTAAGGCTTGGGCAGACGGCGCATTTAAGGTTCAAGATTCCGATTAAGCTTGATCCCACATCTCTCTGCAACTTCAGCAAGCAAGGCGACCTCGTAGAGATGTTTTGCCTCTCAAAGCTGATTCTGTGGGACGAAGCTCCGATGATGAGCAAGTTTGCCTTCGAGGCGGTGGATTGCACGCTGAGGGATATCACCAATCGTCACAACAAGCCGTTTGGCGCCATCACATTTGTCATGTGCGGTGATTTTCAACAAGTCCTGCCGGTGGTGCTCAAGGGCCTCCTACCAGATATCATTGTGGCATCCATCAAGGAATCTCATATGTGGAATTGAGTGCACGTCTGCCGACTTTGTTGGAACATGCGCGCTGTTGTTGGTGAAGGCCGTGTGGATTTGGGCAACCGAACATTTCCAGAGTGGCTCCTAGCGCTGGGGGAGGACAAGCTGGAGAAGGTGAAGGATGACATGATCAAGTGTCCACGGGCGATGATTGTCGGCAATCACACCTTGAATGGCTTGATCAATGCCGTCTATGGAGGAATTGCTGATGTCGAAGCAAATGCGCGCGAGTACTTCAGCGGTCGTGCCATCCTTGCCGCACGGAATGACGACGTTTCGCAGATCAACGCAGCCGTGCTTGACATGGTACCAGGCGATACGTCTGTGTTTCTGAGCGCGGATAAGGTGGACAGCAATGAAGGTGCCAATTTGATTCCCGTGGAGTACCTCAAGAAGCTTGACATCAACGGATGGCCACCGCACAAGCTCACGATCAAAATTGGAACATCGGTCATGCTTTTACAGAACCTGGATCCAACCAATGGTCTATGTAACGACACGCGCCTTGTTGTTTGACGATGTGCGCTGTGGGTGATCGAAGCAGATATGTTGACGGGAGATCGTGTCGGTTACCTTGCTTTTATTCTGCGGATTCCCTTGATCACTGAACAATCTGAACTTCCATTTCCAGTTCGACGCAAGCAGTTTCCGATCCGAGTTGCGTATGCAATGACAATCAACAAGTCTCAAGGGCAGATGCTTCCCAGGGTTGGCATTTGCCTCACGAAGAACGTGTTCTCCCACAATCAGTTGTATGTTGCTTTCTCACGTGCCACGGCTCCCGAAAATGTCATTGTTCTTCTTGAAGCAGAAGCCGTTGAACGGGCCGAGGATCAGCTTATGCGTAATATTGTATACGAGGAGGCCTTGCGTTGAAGGCCATTGATGCTGCACATAAGATCAATGGGTCCTGTGATGTAAAACGTTGAACTCTGAGGGCTGCAAATTGCAATCTAAAATATAATACATCAAAAAAAATTTATTCTAAGGAGCACTAATAAAAAACCTTCCCCGGTCGGAACAACGGGTACCGATACTAGTGTGTGTATATAATCTTACTTTAGCCAAAATATGGTGAACATGCCAGTCGAAGTTGCTAACTAAGCGCCTGTTGACGATTATGGTATGCATCTCAAAGGTGTAGAATTGGATGCTCGTGTTTGAATTGTACAATTGTCTACTTTTCTCCGACAAAATGCATCATGATATAACTCAAGCTAGAACCGCCTTGTGTCGAGTGGAACCCAAAGCCCAAGAAACTTTTATTACCCTTTTTTTCAACAACCCCTCAAGAAACTAAATGTTCAACCTCAATATGCTTTTGCGTGAACTTACAAACAAAAAAAAAACCAGGAAATGGTTAATACCTAGTCAACCAACAACCATTCACTGATTTTTCACTACGCTTGTGTCTTTGACAATAGAGTGGGTGGGAGCCCGAGCTGGAGGCAACCCAACATCCCCGACCGCGGGCGCCATTGCCCAACCCACTCTCTATGTTGTCCGCCGGGTTTGCAGACGGGATGGAGTTGCTTTAAAACATTCTGTCGACCTCCACTTGACCTCAGTGTTAGTTTAGAAAGTCCTGCAAACAAGTCAACTCACTAACTATTGATCATTGTCTTGATCCACAAATCTAGTGTTGTTCCCACATAAAGTAGTAAATAGAGTTAAGTTATTTGTAAATTCGCCTATTTAGACACCCCCCCACTTTTTCCTTTGAATGCAACTTTTCAATCCCTCTACTAGAATATTTGGAGGTTCTCGGCGGTTTATCCTTCTTAAGTATAAAAGAATTTGGTGGTGGTCTCTAAACTCAAGTTAGAAGCACGTTCAGCTCCCTCTATGTACAAGAGCATCTCTTACAACAACCATTTCATCATAACATTTGACTTGAGTCCATAACAAACATTTGCTCTCTACTACAAGTATATGCTTGTAACAACAACATCCATCAAGCCAAAAATCACACCTCATGACATTCATTGTGGTAACAACCCTAAAACCAACCATGTCCACCACAACGGGCACTGCATATATCAACCATTCTACACAACAGGCAAATTTAGGTAAAACAAACAGGGCTCTTGTAGAGTGAGCTACACCAAACACTGAATATAGTGTGGACTAGAGAAGTTCGAGTTTCTACACTAATTGGAAATTTACATCCAATCGGCGACTGACACACACCACCCTGCAAATGAATAGCCAATCAAAGTTTGACATGCATGTGCTTGATGAAAGTTAGTGTGGGTGATCCACATCAATTATGAATCCACACTAGATTCAGTGTGTGGTGTAGTTGCCTCTCAGAAAGGAGAGGTCATGTAGTACCATGCATCAAGTTATCTGCTCTTTGCCTCTTCGAACCGATTCTAGAAACGTAAAACGATTCATGTCGCTGATTTCAAATAAAGAAGAGTGAACAAAGAGGTCAAAAGAGGTATCTTTGCCTCTTGAAGTAGTTCGTGAGGTAAACAAACAACTTTGGCATCCAGTGAAAGCTATGGATTCTAGACATTGTCCTTCTTGACACGACGCTAAAATATCTCGATACTTCACAAATAATTCCATAAAATTTAATGAGCAAAAGAACGGAAACGACGGTAAAACGATCGATCTTCACCGACACGATCATCAATTCGTCCGTAGAACGAGACCAAAGTACCACATTTAGTACAGAAAAACAGTCAACGCAATGGTTTCGCAAGGAGCTTTCGCCGTTCGGGAATTCGAACTCCAGAAGAGCATCACGAGTTCGGAAAAGAGCACAGACCTGTTAACAGTTACCACGACAGTGAATTGTGCCAGCGCCGTGGACGGCGGTTGCCGCCACGCTTCCGGAGCGCGCAGGCGCGTGCATGCGCGTCGTGGCGAGCCGTTTGCGGGGGCTGAGGCGGCCGCCGGGCAGCCCACCCGAAAACGGCCCGTCAGAGCCCGGACGCAGTCCCCTTGGCACCGTTCCGCGACCTGCACCGTTGCTCGTCCGTTCGCCGTTCTTCCGTCCGCAGTCGTATAACAATTCTCGCGTCGTTGATTGTGGCGTGGCGAAGAATTTTTTTTTATTATACTCCTGTGACGCCCCGAGACGCGAAAACCGTCATCAACCAGCGACCCTCATTGCAGAGATCACAGAAGTTTTGACGGCTGTGTGCGAGACGCACAACCTGCCGTTGGCGCAGACTTGTTTGGTTGACAGTCCGGTGGAGAAGGCGTCTCTTGATTTTCATGAATTGTGAAGGAAGCTGGTTCTAAGGTTTTGGTTGATTGCTACACATATGGCATAGTTTGTGACAGTTTCTGCTTCTTAGGTTTATGATGTGAAGAGTGGTTGAAGGTGTGTAAAGACTCATCAGATGTGTGCCTGATTCTTAGATTTAGGATGTAGGGTTCATCCCCTTGAATTGTAAGGAATCTAGTCTAGGTCTTAGTTGATTCTCATGCATTCGGCACAAACTGAAGCTCGTTTGCTTCTTAGGTTTCTCATGTGAGGAGTGGTTGAAGGTGTGCAAAAACTCACCGGATGTGTGGCTGATTCTTAGGTTTTGGGTTTAGAGTTGAAATTGCGAAGTTTTCTGAATCTTAGGTTTACGGTTGAATGTCATGGATGTGGCATAGTTTCGGTGAAGGGTTCTAATTCTAAAGTCCACGTTTGATCAAACAGGAACAAGATTGGTTGTGGGGCGAAGCTAGGAGATGGGGCACGCTTCGCCAGTTCTACTTTTAGATAATTTCTATGCACGTGTTTTACACCTTCATTTCTTTTAAGGTAAATGAGCCTTTTCTGGATGAAATGAGGTGATTCTCAAAAAATATGTTTCTTCAGAGCTTTTAAGTGAATATTGTGTTTTGAACACAACATGTGTTTTCATATTTGATGTGCCAAAAATGTCATCCTTTTGTGCTGTCTCCCATGAAATTCAAGTCGATGGTTTTTTATGGTGAACAGATGAACATGGGCGGGCAATGGACTCATTTGCGAGCATTGGATGTGCAGTTCTTATTTTTAGGCTGTATTAATTTTGTCCAAGGAAGAACTTACTCACGCTTAGAATTGGCAACTCTTGTTAGCTGTGTTCTCACCCAGTTTTGCACTGCGAGGTTTAAGTTTGAGAGCATGCACTGTCATTCAAACAAAAAGAGTTGTATCATGTTCCTTCACGCCTGTCAACGAAACAAGTCTACGCCAACGGCAGGTTGTGCGTCTCGCACACAGCCGTCAAAACTTCTGTGATCTCTGCGAGCGATGAGGGTCGCTGGTTGATGACGGTTTTCGCGTCGAGGGGCTCCACCGGAGTGAGAATTTTTTTTCTTCGCCAAGCCGCAAACAATGACGCGAGAATGGTTATTCCCTCCAGGGTGTGCGAGCGTCTGTGCGAGAGGGGCGGCCACGGCGGGATTGTGGAAGGAAGAACGACTGCTGAGGGAAGAACGGCGAACGGACGGGCAACGGTGTAGGTCGCGGAACGGTGCCAAGGGGACTGCGTTCGGGCTCTGACGGGCCCGTCTTCGGGTGGGCTGCCCAGCGGGTCCCTCAGCCCCCGCAAACGGCTCGTCAGACTACTACACCCATGACCGCGTGGACATTCCCCTGCTGCACGTGACGATACTTCGATTCCTTCACGAGCAAGTCTTGCTAGAAAGAAGGGGCTACGGTTAATAGACGACTTTGCTGCAGGCTCAGGACAATCTGACGGACATTGTCGATGATCTAGAGCGCGCTGGATTGATCAGAAATCCTGGAACTTTAATGCAGCTGCGACACGCCTCGGAAGGTGCTTCTGTTACCTCACGACCAATAGCTTCGGATTAGCGACTTGTGGGGTGCATTTGACAACTCATGCGGTACATGTATATAGATGTATTTAGAACGTCTTGATGATCAGCTGTCAACGCACTGTCGGATTCTTTGTCCGACTAATCGCATTTCACTCGTTGACGCGGTGAGAGCTAGGATATACATGCCACAGCGTGACGAGCTAGACTTCCCTCCGAGTCTCCCATTCAAACCTCGGTCAGAGGTCACGGGAGTACTTACAATATATTTCAGGTTGCTGATTGATCGGTGTGGTGGTGGACGCTAATATCATTCAGATTGGGCCGGCTCTCATACGGACAGCGTACATTGAATTGAAGGGTCGCTCTTCTTATCAGGTTAAAGAATATGGGTATATCTGGTACCTTTCTTGTGAGATAGTGATGGCTGCAGTTTTCTATGATTGAATGTGGTCTTCTCTTTGCACGTATCATGTTTTCCATTTTCCCAGTCGTGGCGGTCGACCTGCCGGCTTCGTTTTGGATCTGAGCTGCAGATCGTGGTCTAGTTGATTGACAGCTGATCATCAAGACGTTCCTGAATGAATATATTCATCAGATGCTGATATGGTTCCATATGAATTTACGCACGGAAGATCATGTGTGCAATCGTCCGGGAACCTTGCAACAGAGCATTCAGCGTTCTCGCTGCTACAGTTATGCTCCTGTCAATTGCTGTCCAGTTGTTTGTGTATCACTAATGGGCATGCAGTGATCGATGAAGTACTCTCAGGCTCGATCAACCTGCTTGTGAATCTCTGATCGAGAGGTTGGGCTCACATTATGAATTCCACATATTGAAAGCTCCTTGTTTGTAAATTGGTTGCAGTGGGAGTGGAAATGGCGTCGACGAGTATTCAATCATGGTCGTTCGCCTTGATCCTTTGCTGCTACCTCATCACGGCCCAGGGAGGGAAGGTGGATAATCCGGTACAGAACTGCCAAGCGCTGGACCCATCGCCGACTCTAAAGCCGTTCGTTGACAAATTGACTATTCCCAGAGAGATCAGGATCGATCATGGCAAGCAAGTGACCCTCGGAGCGTACAAGATCAAGCAGGTAACTAATGAACCATCCTGTGGAGTAATTCGTCCTGGTAGTATGGGTATTACCACGTATGGTAGTCATCGTTTATTATGTGAATCAGTCATCTTCTTATGTCGCTTGGATTTGAACAGAAACTGCACAGAGATCTGCCGCCGACGACTCTGTACGCGTACGGCCTTTCCGCGGCGACAGCGTCGTCGCCAGGGCCAACTCTCGTCGCAACAGCAGGAGTTCCATCGATTGTGCGATGGGAGAATCACATCCACGACAAGCGCCACATGCTCGCGGTGGACTACACCGTCATGTGGGCGAACCCGAAGCGCGGCGGCGTGCCCATCGTGACGCACCTGCATGGCGCGGAGTGCAGCAGCACCTCAGATGGGTACCCGGACTCGTGGTACACCGCGCGAGGCGACCACGGGCCGACCTTCACCACAAAGAACTACACGTACGAGAACTCGCAGCGGCCCAGCATGCACTGGTACCACGACCATACGTTCGGCATTACGCGCCTGAACGTGCTCTCCGGCCTGGCGGGCTTCTATCTGACGAAAGCAAAGAAGGCGAAGCTCCCGTCGTGGATGCCTAGGCAGCAATTTACCCTCCCGCTCATGCTCAGCGACAAGCAGCTCTTCCACAACGGCTCCATCAACTTCCCGAACGTGGGCGACTCGCCAGCGAACCACCCGCAGTGGTGTCCGGAGTATTTCGGTGACACCATCGTCGTGAACGGCAAGGCGTGGCCATATCGGCGCGTCCGCCCACAGAAGTACCGCCTCCAGTTCCTGAACACCGCCAACGCGCGCGTCTTCGTCCTCTCGCTCTCCCACTCCGCGCTCTCCTTCATCCAAATCGGCACGGACGGCGGCATGCTGCACAAATCCCAGACGCTCAAGAGGCTGACGCTCGCGCCCGCGGAGCGCATCGACTGCATCGTCGACTTCTCACTCGCGCGCGGTTCGGACGTCGTCCTCCGCAACACCGGCGCCGCGCCGTTCCCGTCCGGCGATGCGGGCTTCAGTCCGCCAAGCACGTCCGTCGTGATGAAGTTCATCGTCGAGACCCGTGACGAGCAGCCACTGTGTGCAAGTCCAGTTCCGGCGGTTCTGCGGAAGAAGGACCCGGAACCGGCGCTGACGAACGCGCTCGTCCGTCAGCTCTTCATGGTGGAGAACGACGACGCGGACGGAAAGCCGCTGGAGTCGCTGCTCTCGAACCGGACGTGGCTCGACCCCGTGACGGAGACCCCGGTTCTGGGCGCGACGGAGATCTGGGAGTTTATCAACTTCACGCCCGACGCCCACCCCATGCACGTCCACTTGGTGCAGTTCCGTGCCCTGAACCAGCAGCCGTTCAATCTGACGGCGTGGAGCAACGGCGAGTGCGAGATCTTCAACACGACGCTGGACACGCCCGGGACCTGTTTCACGGGCGAGCCCGTTGCGCCGTCCAAGAATCAGGTCGGGTGGAAGGACACCATTCTTTCGCTGCCGGAGTTCGTGACGAGAATCGTCGTCCAGTGGAAGTCACACGACGGCGCACCGTTCCCGTTCGACGCCACCGCTGGGCCCGGGTATGTGTGGCATTGCCATATCCTTGACCACGAGGATAATGACATGATGCGGCCCATCAAGCTCATGAAAAAAGCCCGCTAGGCACTCTAACTTTGATACTGATTTTTATACATATTTCAATTTTATTTTTTACTTTATAGTCGAGTTTTTTGTGAAGGGAAAAGACTCAGGTTACATGGTTTGCGGTCACCCACTTCACTTTCAAAACTCCAATTCATGATGCACATTCTTTTATCCTTTCCGTCCCGTGGGAATCAATAAACGATGATCAGGTCTGCCTGCATTGAGACTTGTTACTGAATTCTCAAGTTGAGTGTAGTCAACATTCCATTGATCTCACTTGTTCAGAGTGGAGCTGTTTCGACACCCTAAAGTGTCGAATATAGAGTGGTGAACCCCGTTTGCATAGTTGGTGTCTGAATGTTGTGTGCTGAGGATAAAATCTTGTGTGGTGCAGACTATGAGGCTACAAACTTTAGTGGATTGTGTAGAGCTTCCATGATCGCTACTTCTGAAACTTGTGGAAGCATGAAGATATGACAATTTTGACATGAGGCCATGGATAGTCCAAAAAGATGCTCATAGGACAGTGAGAAGAGCAACGAACCGCTGCCTTTCATACACACAAAATATCTAGGACTCATAACAGCTATGTTACTGTAATAAAGAATCCTCGTAATAGTTTTAGCCTGCACTGCAATCCTAAACTACAACAATAAATACCACACACCTAGATTATTGCAACTCGATATTCTTCATTGATGTATATCATTGCAAACAACGGAATTCATGATAACAAGCTGAGAGGAACAACGTGACCAGCATCGTGCCCGTATACTACTCGGCGCTCATACTACGTTTTGTAGGTTGAGCCTTTTGCACGGGAATTCGTGCATTATGTGTACCGGTGCGTTCATGTCCGCGCCTCGAACTCGGAATAATGGGACGCTGTATACGCGTCTGCCTGTGAGAAAAAGGCCTCCCACTCTCTAGATTCCATCATGTTTTATTGAGTGGAGCCCAGTTCAATAAGCTCATTGGCTCTGCAATAGAGCAAGTATGGTCTGCGAAACACATCGGTCTTGTTTATGACAGACACTTTTTGGTGCACTCTCCATGATTCAAAGAGGATTTTTGTAAGGAATGTAGTCAGGTGCTCTCAAGTAGCATGCATATCCCCTAATCACCGAGATCTATTTGAGTCTTAAACCCTAAAATCCTAAACCCTAAACCCTAACTTTACTACAGCAGCGACTTCAGTCAGTTGATTTAGATGAAACGAAGTTTAGTTTTCATGTGATTACCGGTTAAGCTGAAATGATGCAAGAGGTTGAGGAATCTGAGCACGAGATAGCACTTGAAGACAAGGACTGGAGCGATCACCAACTTCTCTGGAAAAGCGCAGCCACTTCCAATCAGCAATCACGCACTCCGCCTACGCAATCATGCACCTGACTCCGACACCATTAGTGAAAAACCACGACTGGGGATCGAGAGCTGCTAGGGATCCTGAAAACACCCTGAAGACACACTTCACTTATGCTCCGTGATCATAGACCAGTAGGGCAGCAGAGCGTTCTCTGAACCTACGAAGCAGCATGATAAAAGTGCTACCGCGACACATGATGTGATGGATTTGGACGGTGCAGTGTTTGTCATCCATGCCACTGAAAAGAATAATTCCAACCACTTCGTCGGTAGGAGAGAAACAGTCGCTTTTCCAGCCCCGAATTCCGCGGTTGCCCGTTTCCTTGTGAGCGCGATAATTTCGTATCCGTTGCAGATGTGGCCTTTTGAGAGTTTGTCCCAAGCATCGCAGGGATGCGGTGATAGCACCGTTGTTAGAGCTCTTGGTTTGCACTGCGGAATCCGTTTCTGTAGAGAATTTCGTGCTCTGTTTGGAAACCTTGTGTGTGGTTGGTGCCTTTGCAGATTTTGAAGAGCTGGGAGCTGGGATTGTGGGCTTCGGGAGCTCTTGTTGAGTTAGGGTAGCGCGTAGAGATCGAGTTTGGTTTCGGGGTATGCGGAGGATTTGATTTCCGACATGGGTGCAATGTGGGTGAAGATGGGACACAGCGACGGATTTTGAGGTGGAGGATCTGATGTGAATCAGTATGTTTTTTTGGCTTCGCGAACGAGATCTGAGTATTTGCTGTGGATGACCGTCTCGCATCCTCTCATGGCGTGCTTCGGGTTTTGCTCTAAGCCGAGTGTGGACGAGGATGTTGAAAAACCCTACTCCATCAAGAGTGCGTCGAAGGTGGTCGATAGCGAGGACCAGGCGTCTGGTGGGGCTGGGGTACAGCGAGAGGAAGGCGGATTCAAGTCGCTGCGCTCCACTCACGCGCCGCTGAGTATCAAACACGGTGACGATGCCAAAGAGGAGCCGGTGACTGTGAAGCTGGAGAGTGCGCCGGGCAACATTGAGTGGGTGGTAGGGTTGGACTTCGGCACGACGTACTCCGGATTCGCGTACGCGAAAGCGTCCGACCCGGAGCACATCCATGTGTACTACGACTGGCCGAGCCGCAACAGCGAGAAGCCCTACTGCAAGACGCTCACCGGGATCTACTACACGGAGGAGAGCTCCGGGAAACTGCAATGCGCGTCGTGGGGGCACCACGCGCGGTCGGATTCCACGGTGAGCACCGCGAAGGGCGTGTATCTCTCCAAGTTCAAGCTGCTCCTGAAGAAGGACCTGGACGACCCGTTTCTGGAGTCGAGCATCCCACCGCCGCTGACAGCGAACACCATCATCACGGACTACCTGCGGCACATCGGCGAGCTCGCGTTGACGGTGATCCGAAATCACGAGGGCGACGCGAGCTTCAACCAGGACGCGATCCAGTGGTGCGTGACGGTACCGTCGATCTGGGACGAGAGCGCCAAGCAGCAGATGAAGGCGTGCATGGTGAACGCGGGGCTGCTGTCGTCGGGCGGGATCGAGTCCGTGAGCGTGGTCCTGGAGCCGGAAGCGGCTTCCTTCCACTGCCACCAGATCCTGCGCCAGAAGCACAAGGATCTTTCCTTGCATGTGAAGGATAAGATTCTCGTCGCAGACGTTGGCGGCGGGACGGTGGACATCGTGGTGCAGGAGCTCATCGGGAGCGGGAACGATTACAAGGTGCAGGAGCTCACGGAAAGCTCCGGTGGGTTGTGCGGTGGGACGTTCGTGGACGAGTCGTTCCTGCGGTTTTTGTCAAAGCGGATTGGTTGCCTGGACGAGTTTCTGCGCACGGGGGTGCCGTCCTACCGCTCGCGCCTCCTCAAGGACTGGGAGGAGATCAAGTGCGGATTCGGGCACGAGATGGTGTCGAACAAGGACACGAAGGAGATCACGCTGCACAACAGGCTGGCGGCGAAGTGGGAGGCGTACGAGGCCGAGCGCGGGCTCCCGCCGCGCGAGAGCTATGGCGAGATCGAGCTGACGCAGCAGGACCTGAAGGCGATCTTCGACCCGGTGGTGGACGAGATCGTGGAGCTCATCGCGGCGCAGCTGATGCAGGTGGAGGACATCAAGGTGATGTTCATGGTGGGCGGCTTCGCTGGCTCGCCGTACCTGATGCAGCGCATCCGGAAGCGCTTCGCGGGCGACGTGAAGCACATCGTCTCGCCACCCAACCCCGGCAGCGCCATCATCCAGGGCGCCGTCGCGCTGGCGCTCAACCCGGACGCCGTCGTGGCGCGCATCCTGAAGAAAACCTACGGCACCAGCGTCACGCTCCCGTTCGAGAAGGGTGTTGACCGCAGCGAGTTTCTCAAGGTGGGCGCGGAGGACGGCGTGGAATGGTGCAGAAATCGGTTCGACTCGTTCGTGAAGAAGGGCACGCGCATCGAAGTCAACAAGTTCGTGACGAAGGAGTACGTCCCGCACACGCGCGGACAGGCACAGATGATGTTCGATCTATACAGCTCCAACGAGCAGGAGCCGCGGTACACCGAAGGCCCCGGGGTGACGCGAGAAGGTGGATTTGCCGTCTCCTTGCCCGAGAGCTACAGCATGGACGACATGCCCATCTTCGAATTCTCCATGTACTTCGGCCGCAGCAACATCGAGCTCAGAGCCGAGGCGCAGTTCAAGCAGAGCCATGGCGATAAGGCGCGCACCATGGAGCTTCCTGTCAGGTACTACAGCTGATTCACCCACTTTGTATATTGTATTAATTTAGGGTAGGGTATTAGTGATGCCGCTTTTAGCATGCTCATCACCTTCAACCAGCAATGGGATTTGTGCTTGGCATCTGCTTACGACCTGTAGGCGGATCCGGTACATTCCCGTGAGTCTTAGCGAGTAGCTACGGACACGGCTTCTTCACACCGAAATTATTAACCTCGTCGTGTGAGCTTGACGGTAGAACGAGCGTTGGTCACTCTTGGACGATGGTGTAAAATCATCTGACGTGTGTACGTTGCAGCTACCATTTACTGAATGTAAACAGCCGATGTGCACACTGTCAACCATGTGTGGTCCTATTTCTGATACAATAGGGGACTCGTGCACATTCCATGCCCCGTCCGAACTATGAAAGAAGGTGACGTTTCAACTAAATGTGTGTCAATTGCAGAGGAAGGATTACAGGCAGAGTTGATGAAAACATCTCAACTTTGGTCCAAAGGCCACAGCAAAGTGCAGTTAGGCATATTCTTTTCGAAACTCACGCTGAGCATTATCAAATAACTCTATCATTTGAATAGTACTGACCATTCATTCATTCCCATGCCATGTCGAAGACAGGGATGTAACATAGAATCAAACTGAACTTTTAGCCGAGTATGCATCAATACAACAGTGAACCGCATGATTGTTATGGGGCATATGCCATTTCCGTCGTTACCTCCTTGACGCTCTTGGGTTGTCTTCTGTTTTTCATGACTTGTTTCTTCCGTTGTGTATTGATCTCCCATTTGCTTCCACATTCTACTCTCCACCGATGCCCTTTGCTCTGTTTTATCACCTGTTTGGTGGCGACCTGATTCATTCAGCTCTAGGATTTTGCGTTCTGAGAAACGGTCATTTTCTTTTCGAGTTTGCTGCATTGTGAGAGTGCTGGGCTCGGTGATGATCATGTGTATACGCTATTCTGAAAACCCTACGGCCCTGTGGACATTATAAATCTGAGAGCTCAATGCATCACTGGGATAATGGACGTGTTTCTCGTAACTTCTGAGTTGGTATGTCCATCAAACCCTTCTTACATTGACGTTCACCCTCAATGCATGTATGCTCTCCCCAGCTTGGGAGACTCTTGTTCTCATGGAAGAAGCGTCGATACATGTGCTTCGAACTCCAACAATGAAGATAGGAGGATATATCTCTTAACCTTTGTAAACTAAGCCAGGCTGTCGTTGAGTACATAAACAATGGAGTAGGTATACATCTCTCGGCCTTTTGGCTAAGATCTAGTGTGGAATCTCTTCTTAGTGTTGGAAGCTTTCAAACAACAAGGAATTAGCAGGTGTAATTTACATCCTCTTCAGCCGAAAGAAACCTTTTTCCTTGTGTAGGCAGAATAGTTGTTTTTGCAGCACCCAACTAGTTTAGGGTTGAAGAGATCCTCACAACATTTGAATTGGAAGGAAAAGATTGGATCATCTGGGCGAGAAATGAAACACATCTTAAACTTCATTGAACTTCCTCAGGATGTTGTCCTGCATCACACTACATGACTTGTCTGAACTCAGCATTGAAGGGACCAACTCGAAGTGAATTCTATTGTCTCTGCCGAAAAGCTCCTGTTAACCAGACATACAAAACCAGTCTCAGGGTACAATTGCTTCACATTCCAAGAGTCGATTCCGATGACTACATATGCCATAAGCTTTGGACGGGCAGATGGTATATAAGGAGTACATAAGCTACCGAGCACTGCATCAGAGTTATACCTTTCTCGGCCTTTTGGCTAAGATCAAGTGTAGTATCTGTACTTATCAGTTTAATATCTGATACGAGGCTCATTGAGCCTCATGATATTAATCTAATTTTTCTTGGGTGCGGGTCTATCAGGCAGCTTGCTGTCCGGATCCACGAGCGTCGCCTTGGTATTGCACTCCCTCCTTGGCTGGCGCAGCCCTCTCCCTGCCTCCCAGTCGGGCCCAATTCAACCCTAAATTGGATATGTTTACGATGGCTCAGCACGAAATCTTTGCGTCGGCCCTCTTCCACTTGAGTTTCGATGTCTGTTATATTCCCAGCATAAGCTTATCACTGATGTCAGGCCTGCTTCGATCAGGTCAGTACCAATCTCATTTGAGATAGGTTTAGTACTGTACAACACGCTGTTGTGGTAGTAGTTTTGCGCCTGGTTTCAAAGCAAAGTTGCCTGGCATGCTCGTTACCGTTATATTGTCGATAATGATGATTTTCTTGGTAGTTGCAATGTCTTTGCTGTAGGATTTCATCTTGACGACATCAGTTTTTTGGGAGCTAAAACCTTTCCACCTGACCCAACTTTGCATTCAATTTTGTGCCCCAAACTTACTTTCAGGTCTGGGACATTCCCTGTGCAACTTGGTTTCCTGCAAATGTGGAAGACGAGGCAGCTTCAATAATCCACTGGGTTAGAGCTGAATGAGAAATTGGCTCGTGGAGATTCATGAGCGACAGAATCCACTGAAAAAGTATGGGTACATATTTTGACACATACAGTTAACTTCAACTCTAACAGAACGTTAGATCGACTTAGCGGCTACAATTCGCACATTGGTGGGTGCGAGCTCTGAACCCTATACCCTTAACTGCTATCCTAGGGCTACATACCAAAACAGAACGACCCAATAACGAGGTACCAAGTTCTAAGCCAACATACAATAAAATTCGGACGAAAAAACACATTCTCTTCCAAGCCACAAGAGAAAACGAATTGCAAACATGTCTGAAGGGAATGTTACTATTCCTTGTCGAGAACCATCGCATTATAATTTAGTTTCGTTGATGACGTGAAGCTTCTGCAGAGACCAGTAGGAGGTAGTTAAACTATGCATTCTACCGAGCTTCTGATGGAGGGCTTAGTCGTGATCATATACCCAATATCCATTGGAGAAATGAGAACCAGCGGGTATATGGAAAGCGGGTGTCCATCACCCTGACACGACTATACTTGAACAGGATCTGTTCTATAGTGCGTACATCTGACCTGTGTTCTCTAACATAGACAAGACCTTCAACCCGGACGATGTTCCAGGGCTCTCCGTCCTGAGCGCGATTGCCGCGGCGTCTGTTCTTCCTTCGGGATTGGGTGGACGCTTGCTAGATGAACGTCCCGTCTGCCCTTTCCGCAGGCGGTGATGGACGGACAGCGTTCTGACGGGTGCTCAATTTCTTTTTGGTTAGTTTTTCACATTCTTTTTGGTTCGTTTTTCACATTTTTTTGGTTCATACAGGCATGCTTCTTGTCGCTTCACCGCCTGAGACCAAGCTGCGAATTAAGATTCTGTTTTTTGAGTAGCTGAACATTCTTTGTCAAGTGATCATTTTTTGAGTAGCTGAACATTCTTTTTGAGTAGCTGAACATTCTTTATTTTGATTTTTAGATAAACTGTGTGAGATTTTTAAAGCACCATTTTCAGGAGTATTCAGCAGCTCGTTGTGGGTTTAAAAAGTACATTCTTGTAGAGCGCAAAGAATTTGGTTACAAGGGGAAAATAGAGATGTTAATTAATTCACAACACCGATGAATGAATTTGGTGCAGTTTAACCCTGTAAGAACAATGGTCGAATCTGGTCACTGACAAAATCTACGAAAGTCGTAGATTATGCTGACCAAATCTACAGCCCTTATAGATTATGTGAATGACCAGATTCAGCCATCGTCCTGAAAGGGTTAAACAAATATTAAACTTCATCAAGTTGACCCTGCCGTTCAGCTAGAGTACATGCTTGTGTGCCCATGTAAAACTCTCATAAACATCCAATACCGTATTAAGGTAGAGGCACCCAATTTCGATCACTTAAGCCAGTTGGGACTCAAATGACATTGTATGTCAAAAACACTCATGTAGAAAGATAAGGAATTAGGAATGCAACTCAACAAATATTTTTTCAAATTTAATCTCAAAGATTTGGAATTGATATAGAATTTAAAAGCCCAAAAACCACTAGAATCCATAATCAAATTGCAGAGCAGCTGAGATTTAGTGCCCTCTTCTGCCCAATGCCAACATGAGAGTGAGTAAAAGAGAGAAGACATGCCATGGATAACCAACTCATGGAGAGTACTCGATCCGCCTTGTTCAACTTTCAAGGCAAGGCCACCAATGAGAGCTCAATTGAGGTGGAGCAACCCAAAATTGCACACTTCATGACCCAATGTTGATAATGACTAGAGTTTTTAGATTTTGAGTTATCGGTTTTGGGTCACTCCATGCACCATTTCATGCATTTGCCATTTTCATGCACCATGCCATGCATACTCTACTAATCGGAATGGGGTTGCCAATCGGAATTGGGTGCCTCTACCTTAGTTGTGTTCCGACACTCCATGTCATATTAATTATTTTTTTCAATCCACAATAATTTAGTATCACCCAGGTGGTACATGAGTATTGCCTAATAGTACATGGATATGACCTTGGCATTTCCTGGGTATGAACTTAGACAAATCCCTCATATTTTCCAAAAATTTTGGACAGTCTCCGTTTTGAATTGAACCCGACCAACGCGTACAGTACTGCAAGTCAAAAATTCCATGAAAGTATTAGGTTCTAGGGAGCTTCCTAAACTACCAAAATAGTGTTCAACAACCCCTTTCGATTGAAACAAAATTTACAATTTTCTACATCTGATGAGCTACATCACATCACTGATACCGAAGATGGTAGTATGCACATAGACTGAAAGAGCTGATCTGCCCTGAACGATACTGTACATGCCATAAGGAAAATGTGCAGCTACATGCCAGCGTCATTGCCGTGATTGCCTGGGAGCTTCTCCTTGATCTTTTGCATCACGCCCTTCCTCGGTGCCGCTTTCGGGTCAGTCCATGGTTCAGGGTTATGGTGGCCCGGCATCTTCTCCTTGACTTTAGCCATCACTGCGTGCTTGGTGGAGCTCTCTGTGTGTACTGCAATCGAAGAACAGCACGTTGTGGAATAGGAAATTATGCATAGACACAACGACCTATGCATACTTTGAAGACATTACAGACACCTTTGCATCCTAGGGTTGTAGTTACAGAACACAGATTTTGATAACTCCAACACGGTGCAGATACATACTTAAATCTTCAGGACGCCATCCATCTTCGTCAGAAGCAGGTTTGGAACTGGCGTCTCCATGCGAGTCTGCGCCCTCACTCCTATTGGACTTAGTCGTACCCTCAAGACCAAACTGGGATTGAACGTACGCGGGACGATGATCATGAGCTCCAGCGCCCTCACCTGATGATTCAGTCATTAAACAGACATCACCACAGATGATCATTGAGGGGAAACTGAAAACGTGTCAACAACAGTTTAACTGTATACCTTGTGTGCAACTGCTCACCTCCGACGTCGCCATTATGAGTCAACCGTGCAGGAGCATCTGGAAGGGACCTTTCTCCGAGACGCTGGTCGTCATTGCCCCCAAACTCGTCCTGGTGAGCATTGTGGGTCGACACGCTGGGCTTGTTTTCCTGGCCCAAGTACCCACCCACATCACTCTTCATGTCCCAATTGTAATCAGTCATGCTCCCAGTTCAAAGCTAACAACCCCCTCCACAAACAAAAACCTCTCGTGGATTCAACATGGAACAATGCAAGCAGACTTATGTCCACAGCGAAGTTCCACATTCAACTTATGTTACTACTTCTAGTTACCACTTCTGCCGCGTGTTAACAGGTGGCGTGTTACCAGGAACCTCGACAGATGTCCACGTACCTGGAAAATCAACTTATCTTGATCCAGAAATGGCGGAACCTTTTTTACAGTCTATTTGGGAGTTTGGAGATAGGCCCAAACCAGCTCCGAAGTCCTAGATCAATGTCTAGGAGAACAGTGGACTTCGTCATCAATTTCTGCAATTTGCCTACCCTTGATCCGAGGAAGTTCACGACGCACGATGCATAATCCTAAAGCGGAGATTTCCGGGTCTGTGAGTGTTACTGTTTGGAAGACGACGCGTTAGCGTCATCCTCGGAGGCGTTAAGAGGGCGCGCCAGGAACGTGGGCCGGTCTTCCCCGGCCATGACGACGTACGTGAGTTCGACGTGTTTGTCGCAGCACTTGGCGTCAGGATTCGCGGGGGTTGTGAATGCGGCATGCAGGCGGGCTGCGATCTCCTGCTCGGTTCGGTCCGCGTCGTCTGCTTCCCACGTCCGCTCCGCGACGAACATCCGCTCCAGGTCGACCAGCGCCTGCCGTATCATCCGCCTGTGGTAGATGTACTGGACGCATATCCAGAGGAAGATGAGCGTGAAGATCCCGGAGCTGAGCATGATCAGGAAAAGCACGTAGATCGGCACGTTTCGTGCCGATGAGTCGTCTCGCAGGTCGATTGAGGGCGTTCCCGGGTACCCGCTCGCAGGCCCCCCAGACTGCATTTCATCAATTCGTCAAAGGGGTGCAAATCTTCAATTGTCCTCCTCCTGCATCTGAAAATTGTGTCCATTCGATTTAGTACTAAATCCAATCCTCAACGACACCACACCTTCCATCTAGTCAATCCAGGTGAGACCCTGAATTAGGGTTCACATCGCCGTGGGAAAAACTCTACAATCAACGCACCAATCTCTCGCTGTAGAATCCTTCCCGTGGTCTAGCATCTCCTTCTTTCTAATGCGGGCATAAATCCGTCTCCCTCCAAATCCCAATCACATACTGAGATTGAATCACTCAAAACCATCCCCTGAACGAGATAAGAGAGCCCAAGCACTAAACACTCTTCCATCTAACACAACAGCCACGACGCATTCTACACCAATTCACGCAAACTAGAAACTTCCGTCTAGAAACGAAAAAAAAAAAAAAAAAAAAAAAAAAAAAAAAAAAAAAAAAAAAAAAAAAAAAAAAAAAAAAACAGTCACCTACTACTCACAAAAGAGGAAGAAATGCACTCTGAGCACTAGAAATGCGCTTCCTAATCGACTGCCTGATGAACTACTCCCACACGAAGCTATCCCAAGTCAACCAAACAGCAACGAATTTGGCAGAATTCCACAACACTTGCCTGGAGAATCAAGGCCCGGGTGCGTGACAGACCCAACAAATTTCCGCTGTTGTAGCCGCAAACTACAATTCAGTCACGACTCCGAGACCACAGCAACTCAGCCTGAGACCTGCGAGTAACTCAGAGCTCCGACGCCGGACCTACCGCCTGGAGATCTACCTTGGAAAGAGGCAAGTCGCGGGATCATGCAATGGTGGCGTTATCCGCGCGCAGGATCGATCGGCATGTCGAAGAGTCCCTGGAGCCAATCGCCGATAGCGCGAGTGATGGCGATGGCCCTGTGAAGCCGGAAACGTGATCGACGCACGAGTGATGAGTACTGGGAAAGGAGTGCACGAGGCGCAGACTTGGTCGCGGCGAGGAATCTACGTATGCGTTGGGTAAAGGCGGCCCGCGGTGACGGGAGCCGTGAGGCTGGGCACAACTGGCCTCGCGGTGTTAGGCGGTCCTCTTTTCGGGCAGGAAACGAGCAGCCTCAATCATTTGGGCTGGATCTTCGGTGGAAATGGAGCCACTTTTACCCTTAAACGTCAGAAGGTGCTGGTGGTGGCCACCGTATTCTAGGTGTCGTATTTGAACATGATAAGGTTCGGATATTGAAATGACTCCCAAATGAAAGATGTTAAGGTAAGCCCCTAGAACCGACAAGTTAAGGAATGTCCACATATGGAGAGAGGAGATAATTATACTATTATTTTTCAGTGATAGCCAATAGAATTACAATTCCAACCCAAGTGATTTCATATTTTTCCAATGAAAATTGAATTAGTTATGAATTTTCAAACTGTGCAGCCATGTTTAGTGGGTGGCCAGCAGTAGGTACCCCCCGTAACCAACGACCAATAGTAAGGGTCTTGACTATTAGCAAACCTCCATTTGGAGTTGTGTTGGTGGTAATGGGATGGAAGAGGGTTGGATATACCCCAATTTTATAGGCGTTGGATATGGGTTTTTGTTGGTTATGGGGAGTCTTACCTTAGTTGAAGATTCTTCAATACGTAGGTGTAAGTCTTGTTAAACTTTGATTCATTTTTTGTATTTTATAGAGTAAAATACAGTCTTGTGTATACGGTTCCCGACTGACGTTTAAGGGTTAACCCCTAAAGGTCATAGAAGCCACATTTGGGTTGCAACATGGTGTTCATTGTGTGTTTGACATACGAGGTGTTATAATTGATGTATATGGTTGTTACAAAAGTTTGGATTTGTGATGAGTCCGATCCAATGATACATGAAAATTTTAATTTAGATCATTATTACACCTACTACATGCTTGAGAAGTTGCAAAATGGTCACGTATTCTACATGTATGGTGTCGTATTTGAGCATGACAAGGTTGAGATATTGAAATGATCTCCAAATGAAAGATGTTAGTTAAAGAATCTTCAATCCAAAGGGGTATATCATGCTAAATTTTAGTACCTTTTTTTGAATGTTACGAGTAAAATATGTGACCGTATATATGGTCCCCACTTGACCCTTAAGGCTTAAAGGTTTCACTTGAAGAAAAAATTTCACATGGAAGCAAGAAGTGTGGGGCCCAGGGCGAACTGACCCCTTGTTGGTACTTATCCGAGGTGGGCCCCATCTTAATTGCATGTGGTCATTTTTCTGGCCCTCTTATTTTGGGGGGTCCAGAGGCTTTTTTCGGAAATTTTTGGACAAATTTGGGGCCAGGTAGCCATTGTTTACCCATGAAGACCCTCCCTTGCTATAAATAGGGCCCCATCCAAAAACAAATTAGGGGCCAGGTTTGGCCCCACCACCTCGTGGCCCCCTCGGGCAAGTGCCAACGAGGGGGTCAGTTTGCCTCTACCGCTTTCCTCTTTTTGACATGACATGGCAAGCAAGTATTGGATTAAAACCATCAGGTGAAAATGATAAAGGAGGGTAAAGGAGGGTTGGGTAAAGTACTTTCTGTATCCAATGCTTGTTTACCATGTCAAAAAGGCAAAGTGGTAGGGGTTCCCACATTTCCTGCTTCCGTGTGAAAAAAATTCTTCAAGTGAAACCTTTCAAATGACTCCACATCTAGTGGAAATCAAACCATACTCAAGTTGCCCAGGGCGAATTGACCCCCTCGTTGGGACTCACTCGAGGTGGGCCCTGTCTTAATTGCATGGGGTCATTTTTCTAGCCCTCTTATTTCGGGGGGTATAGAGGCTTTTTTTGGATTTTTTTGGGACAAATTTGGGGCCTATGGTAATTGTTTACCTGAGAGGACCCTCCCTTGCTATAAATAGGGCCCATCCAAAAACAAAATAGGGACCAAGTTTGGCCCCACCACCTCGTGGCCCCCTCCAGTAAGTCCGAACGAGGGGTCAATTCGCCCTCGGCTATTGAAGTTGCGATTTGAGAGGACATCCCCCACTCTCAGACTTACTGGGTGGGGGACGAGGTGGTGGGGCCAAAACCTGGCCCCTATTTTGTTTTTGAATGACGACCTAAATTTAGTCAAAGGGGGACCTATGGAATAAAATGGGGCCGTAGGCCCCAATTTTGTTTTAAAAAAAGCCAAAAAAAGCCTCTGACCCCCCAAAATGGGAGGGCCAGAAAAATGAGCGCATGCAATTAAGACAGGGGCCCACCTCGGGTAAGTCCGAGCGTGGGGATGTCCTGAAGTTGGTGGGATCGAGTCTACAGTGGATTTCTTTTCCCCTCTTTATGAGATACTGTAGAGAGAATCAGTTTTACACGATCAAGTTTCCGGAGATTTATTTTCATTGAATTGGGAATTGAAGTCATCCTTTTTGTAAGATGATAAAGGAGAACATCTTCAAATAGTAGGCAGCATCGTTGAAATGGAATCTTACCATGAAATAGTTTCAATTCAGAGGGTGCACTTCAATGGTGACCATTGTTATCAGATTTGGAGCATGTCACAAGTATGCCCAAGTACATGAGGGTTTATTGAGTCATGACACTTGTATTGAGAATCAACATTGTTTTGTCACCTCAAGACCAAGATTATTGCTATGGCAGCAGGCTCATATGATGTGTGTTACTTGTTAACCCTTACCCGCCCAGGACCTGTTTCTGGAAAACCAAGAATTCTACTAAAAAATTTTAAGTGAACCGGATTTGATGGAAATACAATGCCTAATATTTATGTCTAACCATACAAAATTGAACTTAACCCATGACATGAACTTTGGGGAAATTTTGCACAACATCCAACAGTTGATGGAATAGATTACTGTGTTTAAAGTTACGGTGTATTGGTGGTGAAAACTGTGGATTTTTGACGGTGTACTACTTTAGCCATCAATAGATTCTTGCAAGATTTTTTTTACTTTGAATAAGAGCGGTTCACATGTGCACTAGGTTGATAGCTTCTCATTGACATATCATATGTGAAGAAAATATTTATACACAATTATTGGTGATTTGTTTTGCTTTTTTCTACTTGATTGTATACAAAAATGTTCCAACCTTATACAAATCAAAGCGGAAGTTTTGTATGTGAGGAGAGAGATCAACAATCACAAAATAATGAAGAATGTCTTAAAGACAAAGTTCAATCAAAATTTAAGACCAAAATCAATGTGCATGTGTGTGAAATACAACATAGTATGTGGCATGATATTCACTCTATTCACTATATTTTAGTGTATTTGATGTATTTTGTGTTGTATCCTAGCTTTTCCAAGAGCTCTATAGATCCAAATCATGATTTGATTGTTGGAGAGTGTTCATGTTATGTGTGCGCAAATCTAAACCTTGTATCTCGAAGCCTAATTCCTCATGGATTTCATGCAAATTGAGTTTTAGCACCTCTGGAGTCCCATTTTGGGCTGTAAGGATTAATGGTAGCTCAGAGAATGAGATGTGGGGAAAATGATAACATTCAATCAATCAAAGTGAAGAAATTTGAAATAGTGCATCTTCTGAAAATGGTCATGTGTGAATCATGGTCTAGAGTCTTGAGATATTACAATGAAGAAGAAGAAGAACTCCGATCTCTCAAAGCTTCTTCGTCATTGTCGGGGTGTGCAAGGCCTATTCCATTCCACCAATAGCCAAATGTTTTTTCAAGTGAGCCAAATATTTTGTCCCGTTCGAATGGGGAATAAAACTTTGAAATTTTTGTGGAGCATGTGATGGGGATGAAAAGTATGACTGTGTTATATTAAAGGATGTGATAAGAGATTCTAGTATAGGGGCGGGTAATGTGTAGTATGCATTTTTAAGAGGGTCATTTTTTGGTGTATGATATTTGTATCTTTAGTGTAGCTATACAATTTTGGTTTCAAATGGTTGAGGCGAGGATTCAATGTTCAGGGGGATTTGCACTGCGACATGGTATTGGTTCCACAACCATTGTAGTCTAGCAACCGATAATTAGGTGTCTACCATTTCCTTCATATATGGAGGCATTGACTTGTTGTATCTTTATTATGTTCGTTTGTATAAGAATGTCGGTTTTGGGGTTACATTCGGTCGTGAAGATTTATAGGAGGGGGATGATGATGGGCAGTGTAACAAATCTTGTGTCTCTAAGTTGTACTTGGAGGTGATGTGGTTTTATGATTTGTAGGTAGAAGTTGTTTTGGACATTGTGGTAGTATTGTTTAAGGATTTTGGTGTTATGGAGAGAGGTGTTGGGATTGTGCCAAGGAAAGATATTTCTTTGCGGGAGCCGTTTACTATAGATTGTGTTGTTGTGTTGTAAATGGCACATGTATATGTGTCTTTTTTTGCTTATTTTTGTTAAAGTCTATATATTTCCTATGTTTGTGGTCAGTAATGTTGTTGATAGGATATGTGAGAGGATTTTTTAGTATGTGTGGCGGGGGGGAGGAAGGAGATGGGTGCGGTTGGTTTGAAGATTTGGTGGAGAGTTAATGTTAGGTTGGGTGTTAATATTGTTATTGATGATGTATGTGTCTTTTAGTGTGCAAGGTAGGGGGTGGTTGGGGCATGGGGTAGTGCATGTAGAAAGGCATGGGAGGTGGCAGAATAGTTGTTTTAAATAGGTTGGCAAAATAGCAACATTGAGCGCACTTTTTAGAAGCTTATGTGGAGTACCATAGAACATTTTATAGTTATTTTTGTCCACAAGGTGTGTACAGTTTGGTAGTGTAATGTTGTTTAGGTCGGTGATATTTTTAGAGAATAGTTTTTGTAGTAATCTAGAGGATAGTTGTTGGTCGAGTCTAGGGAGGTTATGGATTTTATTTGTTGACATTTGTTCTAGTGGTGCATGGCCAAGTAGAAAATATGTTGGTGTGCTTTTTAGAAATGTTTGGCCTTCCGTCTTGAGTAGAAAGAGTGTTTGGGTCATAGGGGACCTCATGCAATTGGATTTTTTAAGCCTTAGAAGTTTTTCAGCACCCCCATATTTGGAAAGTATATGATGAATGAGTCATTTGTAGATTTTACCGAGTCGTCTCTTGCCATTAAGGAAGTTTTGGAGTTGTTCCCTAATGCAACGGAGATAGGCATTTTTAATAGAAAATGCTTCTAGTCCAAATAGATCTTGGGGGAGTTGTGTTATGACATAAGGTGTACAATTGGGAAGGCCACATACTTTCTTTGTATATCTATGATTTTTGTCAAGTTTTTTGTATGGCAGGCATCAAATAGGGGACCGCGTAGAAACCTTATGACATTCATGGTCTTATAATGGTGTCAATCATTTTTATTTTTTGTTGCATTGTGGCGGGGCATATCGTTAGTTCTTCTCATTGTTTAATAAGTTTGAAAGTGGTAACATGGATTTGTATTTTCCATTTGAGCGATGGGACGAGGTATATTCTGAGGTAGATGTAAGGTTGATTTTGGTGTAGAACTGGAATTGGTTGGGTTCGGTAGATAATATTGGTAGCTTGAATAAGAGCTTTGAAGGCTGTTGGGTTGGTTTTAGATTTGTTGAGGCATCCGGTTACTGCACATTTCTGAACTCCAAGTTCCATACCGGTCCATAGACAAAACTTATCTATTTTGTATAATTGGATGTGAAGTGTTTTGAGACGTCCGGAGATCGTGGCTAGGTCATCGGCGTATGCGGCCAAGTTTATGGTTGTTTTTTAGGTGCCAAAGGTATAACCATTGTTACATGTTTGAAGCCACATAGGAGAGGTTCAAGAAAAATAATGAAAAGATAGGGGCTCGATGTGTCACCTTGAATGGTGCCTTGTTGTAAGGGGATAGGTCGGGTTTTACCAAAGTATTCTTCGACATATGTAGTGGTAGATTGTGAGTATATGTTGCTGACCAACGTAACCGCATCTTCCGGGTATCCGAGATCACTCATGGTAGCTAGAAGCCGGGGTGGTCAATGGACCCAAAGGCGTTATTGAAGTCAATGTAAAGTATGTAGGTGTCTTGGTTGATAAGTTTTGCGTCTTCGAGGGCAGAGATGATGGTTTGGAGTTGCCGGGTGGTTCTTTTCTTGGCTCTAAACCCTTCTTGGCTATCATGAAGTATTTGATGTTTTTCCCCGTATGCTGACAATATTGATGTGAATGTGCTAGTGTACAGCTTGTAGATGGTGTTAGCGAGGGCTATAGGTTGGTGGTTGGTTAGTATGGCTGGATTACCTTTTTGTATAATATCTGAATGATCAGACTCATTTTCCAAGATGCGGATATTGATTTTTGTTTGTAACATTGGGAGAAGAATAATGACTATAGATTGTGGAATCTTGGAGGCATGTTTTTTAAAGATAGAGTTGGATATGTGATCCGAGCTGGGGGCTTTGTTATTTCCCAAATTTCTAAGGCACATATTGTACGTATCTTTATTTTAATATGTGTGAAGAGGGGTTGTTGGTTCATCTCTTTTGTCAATGGTAAATTCGTCAAGGTCATGCCAGAGATATTGTCTTACTCCACACATGCATGTTGGTGTGTGTTGTGGTTGAAAGTGACATGGGAGGGTGGTTGGCTTATTGTTTGTAGATTGTTGAAAGTGGATTTCATTGGCAATGTCATATGGGCTAGTTAGAATGTTGTTGTTTTGATCCATTATGCAATCTAGGGGTAGGTTTGCATTATTTTTGAAGACTTGTCCATGAACTTTTTGGGGGCTTGTTTCATAAAGTTGACGGTATTTAGAGATGGTTCTTTTAATACATTCTCTAGTGCGTTTTGTAATGATTTTCCAAGCTTGTTTGTTGGCATTTTTTGCAATAGTTGCGATATCATTGAGCCATTTTTCATGTGGGGTGTTGGGGTGGTGGTATTTGTGGTATTTGAATATGGCATAGGTTTGGTAATTTGGTGAATATATGGTAGGTGCGCCAATTAGGGTTAGTTTTGGCTATATAAATTGTTTTTCGTATGGTGTGGTTTGTGGCAAGGTGTTTCCAATATTCTGGCGAGTTTACAGGGGTGGTAACCTCCTTGTTTCAAGGTTCTTGGTGTCAATTGTGGTATCGGGGGCACTTTACAAGTTTTTCGTAAGGTATTAGAGATTGCGTTGATGAGGCTATCTAAGGTAGTGCAAGCTTCTTGCCATTGTATTTGTGTGAGGTGTTCGTGGTTTGAAAGAGTATATGTAAGGTTGTCAATTTGTAAGGAATTTTCTTCGAAGAATGTTGTATTGAATTTTAAGTTTTATAGATTTTCATTGAGGATGGGGTTGAGTATTTTGATATTCTTTGGATTTGTGGGTGGAGGGTGTCTCCTAAGAAGGGTGTTATGAGGGATGTTGAGTTGAATTGAGAAATGGTCTAAGTTTAGATTGGTTGTTGTGTTGGTAGTGGCTGTGTAGTGGGTGGAATTTTATGTTTTTGTATAAAATCCATTAATTAAGCTAGTGTGTGTGTAGTTTAGTCCAGCTTGTCTAGAATATGGGGTGTCGGTTGGGATATACGTGATTTCTAAGTTGTTTGTGTAGTTTTTCCATTGGTAGTCTTTGTCAATTGGGAGGATGAGGACATGGCCAATTTGTTTTTTGACGAGGGCAATGTCTCGGTTAAAGTCTCCGCATAAAATTATGGTATCATTGGTGTATGAGTTTATTTGAGTGGTGATGGAGTTTTGGATATCGAGGATAAGTCTAGAGTCTTCTATGTGTGAGGGCATGTACAAATGTATAATAAGCCATGATTGGAGTGGTCGATTTGCAATTTCGATAATTTGTAGGTAAGGTGAAATGTTAATAGGGGTAGGGATTTTGGTGATGTTTCTGGGGAAAGCATAAGAATATTGGTGTATGAGCATAAGTAGTTTGAAACCATGCCAAACCTTGTTGAACCAGATCGCCTTCTTGGTCATTGCGTCAGCAGTGATCCTTCAAGACATAAGATATGCTGAATTTTGATGATGGTACCATATGGAAAAAAAAGAAGTCGCCGGTTGTGAGCTCTAGGTAGCAGTATTTGGTTTGCTTTGAGCAATCCTACTTTTTCTCGATTGTGTACACATTGAGAGAGTCACTACAATTTTTCAAATGGATCTACCTTAAAGTTGAGAGTGGCGTGCATTGTATTTGACTTCTTTCGAATCTTAACATGTTTGCTGTTCAAGATGGAACTCCTCAAGGTTGTAAAAATTGAGTTAAGCAAGAACGACATGCCAAACAAACAAACATTGACTGTAAAATAGATAATGCAACACGTTGAAGGAGGCAAGCGGAACGAATGACAATCAAAGGGTGGAGTTGAAATGTAATTGTCATGCTTATGCCGCACAATGTGTCGTTATCCAAGAAAATATTTTTTGCTATTGGCGTGTCATGTGGTTAATAAAGTGGCTAGCAACATTTGATAAAGGAAAGTTGAGCTTCCACCACTAACGGCTCCTCCTTAGCTGTTGCGGCGCTTGTTGCAAGGAGTCACACGAGAAACAAGAAGTTTCCTAGCATCCATCCGAGTGTGCAACACCGCATGATATTCACATCTTTGGGAGCCAATATTGATGAGCGCTTTGCCCAAGGTCAAAACTACACCTTCCGACTTCAAGGCGCTTTGTATTATAGAATAGGCAACCTTGTACCAACAAAAAGAGAAAATTGCAAATTTCCATAGTTATATATTGCCGATAAATGGTCAAATGAGAAATTTTGAGAGTTTGAATTGCAATACAATGGAGTCACTTCAAAACAAGAGCACAACCGTTTTGCACAATTTTACAAAAGTATTTGTCAACAATTGAATAAGCAACCGGCAATGGACTTAAAACTTTGATTGTTGGCTTTGCAATTGCAAGATCAACAAAGGTTTAATGTGGGCACAAGAGACAAGGTTGGCGCAATTATTGTTGACAACTGCCATAATGGTAGCACATTAGACCCGGATATTGTTGTCAAGAGGGCAAATGGGCCTCTTCAATGGATCTCAACTTTGCATTTTGCATATTTGCTATTGCACTACATGCTTTTATTTCCCGGTGGGCGTGGATGATGTTTTTTATTCATTCCATTGAAAGCTTTGAATCCAAAGGCTTCAAGTTTGCGGAAATGGATCCAAATGTTGTCAGAGGAAGATGCAATGGCAAATCAAAGCGAGTGACATAGATGCAATTTTATGTGTACATGCTTCACCAGCGTAATTGCAATGATCAAGTATCTATGTTGACCATTTGCTTCAATTGTACATGGTAGAAGTAGAGGTGTACACAAGGATAATCAAGGGACCCCGGACTTGTGATGCAAACTTTACAGCAGAATGGTGTATGCCTTGATGATTGGCGAACATGATCCGGCACAAATCGGCCAAAGATTCATCTTGCCATCATCTTTTTCAAGAAGGTCGCGTCAACTAAATAAACGCAATCAAGTCACCATGGCCATTGTACACACATTCAAATACCCCAATCTTTTTGTGAGGTTCACTTATAATCCAAAATGGGGTGAATTCACAAATCAATTGGAAGGCGGATAGTAAAATTGTACTGCACAACCTATATCTGATTTCAAAGTACAATGCGCTTATTAGTTTAAAGCTTTATATACCGTTGTTGCATTGTTTTTTTGAAGGTTAACTTAATATTTTATTGATCATTTTTGCCTACATGTATGTTTGTCGATCATCACCGTTAAATACCTTTTCAAATACGTGTACAAAGGTCAAGATCAAACATTTGTGGAGAGCATCAACAAGATTCAAGAGCTTATCAATGCTTGCTATATCTATGCATCTGAGATAGCGTGGAGGCTATTTGGATTTTCCAATTCATGAAGGATCTTCAACAATCCAACGTTTATTGGTCATCTATCCAATCAACAACTTATGACGTTTATTGCAAATAGAAATCTGGCGGACTTTTTTAATACAAGTCAATCTAGGAAGACAATTGTAACAAAATGGTTTCAGGTAAATCAAGTAATCCCACTTGCCAAAGAGATGTTGTGCGTAGAATTTCTTTTCCGTTTCACATGGTAGCCGGAGAAGAAATCGGTGATCCAAAGGAAGAGATTTGCTATAGGGCATATCTTCTTTGTCAATCCATCAACAAGCAAAAGATATTATCTCCGAGCACTTTGACGGCAAAGAAAGGTGCAATATCTTATTTAAATGTGCGTACTTTTGAAAGCGTTGTCCTTGACAGTTTCACGATTGTTTGCATTGTGCATGGACTATACGAGAATGATGAAGAGTCAAAGTGATGCCTCTGTAAAGTTGCGGTATTGTAGTCGGGCGCTCAATTTTGTTTGATTTTTATAACCATCATAACGCTTGGACCGCCGGCATACCCACAACAACTATATGAGTATTTTTGTAAAATTTTATCGTATAATTGTGGACATCGGTTATAGCAGAACGATGTGGAGCAACCAATAGAGGAGCATATTCATAGACTTGTATTGAATATGATCGCTCAACTGCTTGCAACATTTGAGAAGTTGTTGGATGATTTTAAGTTGCTACAATCTACAATTCCCATGGAGGAATTGCAAGCGAATCAACCTAATTTGAAGCAACTCAATAACAATGTCGTACAATTGAGGTAAGAGGTTAAACAAAAAATTGACACGTTAAACAACAAATAGCAGGACATTTACGAGAGAATCATGCAATTGAGGCGTTTGACATCTCCAACAAGATTTGTTTTGTCAACGGACCAGGTCACATAGGAGAGACGTACTTGGAGAATTTCATTCTATAGTTTGTGCGTGCGCAAAATTAGGTTCCGTTGGCATCAACTTCATCTAGAGTACTATGTTGTCCCTATACAAAGACTAGACCGCTTATTCAAGATTTAACCCCTAATAGACTAGACCCCTCGAAAGACACTATGAGTTTCAATTGAGTCCCTCAATCTCTAATTTGGCATGATTTTTTTAGATTCTTTATTCAATGAGAAATTTTTTAATAGCTTTCCCTTGACAATTTTTTTGTAGAAATCTAACTTACGGTTCAAAAGTTACAAACACTTTTCACTAACATATACAGATAGTGCAGCGGTTTAGTGTTACATATAACAAATAGTATAGCAAAATTTTAATTAATTCTAAATTCAATAGAAATTCAAGTTTTTGCCAATTAATTTGATTTTTCTTAGAAAGTAAATAGAAATCTTTGCATCTATTGTACAAATTTTTGAATTTCAATAATATGAGAAGGATCCGATATTTGCAAAACTCAAAGTGTATTGTTGATTTTCAACACATAGTTGCATTGCGTAATTTTAGAGGACATCTTCTACCCCTCTTCTACTTCTAAAATTTGGTGTGCATGTGCGTGACATGATCTCTTAAAGTTAAATTTAGAAAATCACGGCCCATAGTGCAAAAATTTGCTATAGAAGGTGTTCGAAATTTGTTGAAGGTGTATAGTATGACCTCAAGAAGAGTTTATGTCTCACTTCAAAGATTGATATTTTTCAATCTGTGCGTTCAAACTCAACAATTTTTTTACCACACAGACTTGTAGAATTCTAGTAGTACAAGATCCTAGGGTTAGATATATAAAAAGTATGTTTATTTTCATTTTGTGTTGAATGCATTAAAAGTAACAATTTTTAGTGAGTTTGAGTACTAAAATGTCATGTTTCTTTAGGGGTTAAAATACCAATTGACTTGGATCCAACTTTTGTGTAAAATATCCGTAGACAAAGTGACTTGGCAGAATTGATACAACATATAAAGCTCATTCTCTAGGACAATGAACCAATGGTCATCAAACTTACTCTTGAAGTTGTCAACCGTAGGCTTTGTGATGTAACCAAGCAAAAATATACCTTTTGATAGAATCACTTTCTTAATGTGCAACAATTTTAAATAGATTCTACATGTTGATCCAAAGGGCTTTTGACTAGTCATTGTCACAACATCAATCAAGGAGTCATACATATCGGGCCACGTTGAAGTATATGTCATACGTCAAGTATGCGTGTCGCTGCAACCTCTACGACACTTGCTGACTTGGGGAACCAAACATTTGCAAATTGGCTTTTGGTGCTTGGAGAAGACAAGCTAGACATTGTTCAAGAAGATTGTGTTCATTTTCTACCCTATATGGTATTGCCTAGCAAACTATGAAGTTGTTGTGCTATTTTAGCAGCACACAATGAAGACGTGGAAAGAATCAACGCTATTGTTCTTGAGAGGGTACTTGAGGCAAGTCAAATTTACTTAATCGCCAACAAAGTGGACGATGAAGATGGTGCAAGTGCGTTCTCATCCAAGTTCTTAAATATGTTAGAGGTCAACGTGTGGCTAGTGCATGAGCTTAAGCTTAAAGTTGGTACATTGGTGATGCTTTTGTGTAGCTTTGATCTATTAGACGAACTATGCAATGGCACTAGATTCATCGTTGCTTGTCGCTTAGCACGAATAATTGAGGCGGAAGTCCTTATAGATAATCTTGTAGGATGTAGCATTTTATACCAAAGATTTATATGGATAATGAGAGTGCTAGACTTTGTTTTCTAAGATGCCACAAGCAATTCCTGATCCACATGGCATATGCCATAAATATCAAATAAGTCACAAGGACAAACGTTTCCAAAAGTTGGTATCTACCTGACCAAGGACGTTTTCTCGCATGGACATAATTATTTATATTGCATTTTGCGTTGCGACGGCTCATAAGTACAATTTGGTGCTTTTAGAAGGAGACTTACCTGGAGATGACAAAGTAATTAGCAATGTTGCTTACAACAAAGCGCTTCAATAATCACAATTTTCTGAATTTGATTCCTCATTGATTCTCTAGATTTTTATCAAGTTCTATGTCAACCCTTGCCCTATCTAGGATGACAAGTCTCTACACTAGTTAATTAAAAAATATATATAATATATATATAAAAAAACCATTATTGTTTCTACACTAATAAATTAATATGTTTGTAATTACAGGTCTCTACACTAGTTAATTAATATAAAAAATTATATAATTAATCAAGTGTTTCACAAACATTTCTGATGAGAGGTAGGGGTTCTTTCTGTAACACACATGTTATTCTCAACTAGCTGTTGAGATGATGCAACTTCCATTTCCATCGCTACCTTAACCCCTAAATGAAAAACGTCCACATGTGAGCTTTTGCAAATCTTGGGCATGTTCCCATGGTTGAATTTATATTTGCAATTCTTGAAGTTTAGCACAAAGATGCAAGAAGACAAGAGGAACGTGGGAGTATAGTTTTTATTCTCATTTGGACTCATAGAAAAAAAACAATAATGCCATCTTAAAGAAAAAATTGTTGAGTGTGGGCAGGTCGGGCAACTCCAAAAAACTTTTGCTAGGATACTCTAGTAAATTTGAGATTTTCAATACTAGCAAGTAATTAATTTCCTACCATAATGTCAAAAAACATTTCTTGTCTCTAGTGGAAAAAATGCATTTTCTCTCAAGTCAAAGATTTTCACACATTGTCAGGCAAGGAACAAAACAAACTTCTTCTTTTCCACATAGAACTATGAGATCTTTGTGTTTTTCACTTTTTATTTTGTCCATTACAAAACATGCTATAAACCAACTTATTGACCCTTCAGATCATCATTCTAAAACATATTCTGTTACCAAAAAAACGTGAATTGGCGCTTTTCGAACCTCCACTCCTTCCACAATTTTTTTGAATATGCTACTCCCCTACTCTACCTTGAAAAATTGGTGTACAAGGAGTTGATATCATGACCAACATGATGATATAAAGTTTAGATTATGTGTAGTGCAAAACTTTGACACCAAGTGAAGTCGAAGTCTGCTTATCCACTCAATGCAGGGATGAAAATGAACCATTGTTTCTGCTTCAAACACTGTAATCTTTCAATCCATGCGGACAAATTTGATGAAATTTTGTGAGTCTGGTATCTATTAAGTGTTAAAATGAGATCCTACAATCAAAACTAGAAATACAATTTTTTGTTTCATTCCTTACTCATTGCACTAGAATCAACAGTTTTGAAGAGTTTTTGGTGTGAAATTGTCAGGGGTTAATTCAATAACAAATAACCTTCATACGCAACAAAAATAATACAGTGGTCACTTGAGTGAAAATTTCTTCAATAGCACTATTTGAATTCAGAAATTTGCCTTCTTTCGCATGAACACTACACACAATATCTTGATCTGAACAACCTTGACTATTATGTACACCTAACCTTGGTAATGACGTAGATAAGAGTAAAAGGTGCTACTTGTGTCGAAAAGAAAAGAGAGTAAATGGTACCAGCAGAGACGAACTAACACATTCAGAGAAAAAACACTCAAAAATCTATCCATTGTCGGACTGCACCAGATATAGCCTTGTTGCATCTCGAGTCACAAACTTGTTGGCCCCAAGCACTTGAGAGGATACCCAACCTGAAGTTTATGAAAGGCTTGCATTAGCTACTGAATGCGGGCTAATTGCAAATTCAGATGCATGATAAGAGTAGATAAACAAAACAGATTTGGGTGGATTAAGATTTCTTACTTTTTCCAAGCTCAAATAGATGGGGGGTTGAGGCATTCGGGAATTTCCAGGCTTTCGTACATGTGAAGGTCGTTCCTTTGCAATGCAGTGTTGGCCAACCCTTGCTCCAAGTCAAAAGTAGAGTTGTCTAGATTTGATGCACTAACGCGGCGCACCGCCCATGCCCAACAGTGTAAAATCAGCGAGAACAACTGCAGGAACGTTGTCCAGAGTCCAATGCTTCAAACACATACACGAAAGCGAGTCACACGTTAGATAGGTCACTCAGTGCAAAAATGACCTGAAATTGTTGTCTTATGACTGGCAATATCAATGATTGAAACTAGTCACAGGGGCATACATTTGGGACACACATTAACTTGAATTTTCTGAGTATAAAAAACTACAGACCACAGCAAGTGATTAGAGGATCACTCTCAACATGATCCATCATCTTTGGAAGAGAATTTTGTGAGCATCAACACATGAAACATGATGGCAAGTTCGGTAGTATCAGGAGCACAAGGAGTTTGACGGATCTAATATGTTGAGCCATAACATCTACTTTTTGGCGACTGCCAACCACAAGAATTGTAACCAAAATCAAGCGACGAGGTGGGGGCCGTGCAATGTGTGAGCAATGCGAAGGTTCAAAGGGGCACCTACATAGTGATTGGACCGGTGTTTGCCATTCTGACCGAATCAACCACTTTTCTGTTCACATACAATGACAAGAACAGAAAGATGTGTGAAAGCTTTCTTAATCGTCATGCAAGTTTCAACGTCCAAGCTACACAGTGCGAAAGTTGCATGAAGTTCATCTCCATCCTGCATGATTAATTTCTCACCTGAGAGATGGTCAATAATCGCCTCAGCCTTGACGTGTTTGATGTCAATCTCTGGCGTCGCAACGCGGAAGACCTGCTTCTTCTGCGCTGTGAGGTACATGGCAAGAGTTTAAAGGCAGTCTGCTTCCTTTCCTAATCCATCCCCCATTCTTCGCCATGGATGGTCTCTTTGAAAAAATGAAACTATTACCTTACACCCAAAGGAGACAGATACAAGGGTGAGATTTGAGGATCACGGAGAAGAGACAACAAACCATCAAAAGAGGGAGAGGGCTAGGAATCATTGACAAGACAGAGGAGTGAGGATTGTACACAAAAGAGATAGCATCTTGCTCAAGACTTACAGAGATCACAGACGGGACACGCGTGGAGGAGTAGCTAACGAGCTATGGCTAGGACACAATATCCCAGCCTTGTGCCTCCCTCGGACCTGCGCATACCAAAAGACCAACAACAAATGTCAGCGGGAAAGACTTGGTTGGGTGGTGCCTTTGTAGCCGAAAAAAGGCCAAACAGAGCTTCGCGACACCATCGACTGGTTGTACTCCCAGTAATGACACTAGCATCGAATCGAACCCACGACGAACACCTCTGTGCGTCGCTCACTTCCATACTCCACTGCAATCAATCAGCGAACTACAACGAAGAAACTCTCTACTCTAGATTACGCGCAATTCTCTGAAATGTTAGAACCAAGGAGCTCAACATCGACGGTCACCCTTTTTCCAAAGCGAATGTCAATACGCTCACAGCCAAACGTCACCTTTCGGCAATTAGAGACGATCACATCACCTCCCGCCTCCGCTGCCGCCTGAAAAACTCTCGAAGGCGAAAATGGACAATTCCACAATGAGGTTCTAGAAGTAGTGCTATCGAGGTGATCGGATTGACCTACGATTGAAGGCCCAAGCTCCGGGGAAGCAGTTGGAGAACGGTGACTGAGTGACCAGAGCGGCCGAAACTCTGTTGTATATATACTACTCGCCACTGGTGTATATGCTGGGGCAGTGGTGTTGTAGTATATGATGTCATACTGCACATGTGATGTCATACTGCACAAATGATGTGATAAGACACAACACAGTCGGTGAGGTCTGCACCACTGGCCCGGGCCCCAGCACGCCTTACAAGATTCACGGACCGCACAACATTTTCCAGATGCCTGGAAGGTGACAATTCCCTGGGCGGCCAAACCCGTTATGGAAGCTCAAAACCAACACTTTTTTATCAGGTTGGATGTACTGTACAAATGGGATGTGGAAGGCCCACGCAATGCAAAGGGCCAAACTTCATCAAAGATAAAATTGTGCTAAGGGGCCAAGGTTTGGAATGAAAAAGAAGATTAAAATATCAAGTAGATATTTCAATGGAAAAAATTTGGTCCCTCAACAAGTGTTTGGATTTCTATTCTCAGTCAACCCAAAATATTGAATGCTTGGGCCAAAATTGGCAAAAAAATCTCACATGTAGGCATTTTTGAGGCCCTCTGCCCATGACCCCTAGTGTGAAGCTCCATGGAATGAGTTTAAGCTCTAGACCAATCAAATCACTAGAGTCACTCAGCCTTTCGATCTTAGGCCCTAGTGTGAAAGTCCTCTAAATGGCATTGGACCTTCATTAAATTATAAGTGGGTTGAGAAATGGGTATTTCAGATGTAGAATCCTTGGAATCAATTAAATGGTTGTGGTAGAGTTTGATATTTATCACCTGGGTAAGGGGAAATCTAGGCATCTAGGTCCAAGACCTTCAACGCAAAAGGTTGTGGCCCAATGCAACTAATCTACACTATGCTAGTGGTTGAAACCTTTCCACTTTGCCATGAGCCTCTGTTGGTTTTCAAGGGTCTACAAGAGTTTTTGAACCTCGTGCGCATTCTGTAGGCCGGATTGGAGTAGGGGCAAGTGGCGCTCCGCTAGGCTCAACCGGGGGGCAGTGTCAATAAGCAAATGCACATGAGTGCGGTGGGGGTGGCTCATGACTCTCATCTCGGCTTGGACCTAGACCCCTTCAGTCTGTCGGGTTAAACTCATCTCGTCACCCAGGTCCCAATCCAGGACTCCATGGACCAGATGGAGGTTGTAGGCCACCCTCACCGCACTCATGTGGATTTGTTTAATGCAACACCAGATTGAATCACCAAAGGTTCAAAACCATAGTCACTCAAATGATTCACCAATACCGACTAGGTGATTCACCAATGGCAAAGCTGCCACATTTGCGTACTACTAGAGTTTTCCTAAAAGTCTGAGATTTAAAGGGTGGCTACCTTGTGTCAGCCAAAAAGATCCGGTACAACATCTTTTAAGGACCTTGTGTCTTTCTCTATTCACCAAAGCAGGGTGAGATTTAAATACGGCAATAATTGCAGGGTGATAATTCTCACCGTGCATATTTTATGGGCCAAGCGCATGGAACAAGCTAATGTAACCAAATTAGTAATTTGGAGTCACCAATGCCACCTTGCATCTATTTTTGGTAGGTGACTGTGCCTAGATGATTAACCCTATACTGTAGCGTGTTGGTTGGTTGACAAAGGACCATAATTTATGGAATAAACCCCAAAGTTAACCAAACCACCATGTTTCTAAAAAACAAGTGGACTTTCAGGTTACAACCCCTATCAACGTTTTGGGGTGACAGTCAGGTTTTAAACCCCGAGTACTTTCAGGAAAACTCCACACTGTCCGACGCGGATGCAGAACTATTCACTACCGGAGTGGGAATACTCAAACCTGTCATTTTAAGGCCTCTCTGCTCCCCGAGCTAAAGTGTAAACTATTCCATCTCACACAAAATTTAATTCTCGATCCAGTGGTATCCATCTTTGCATTTTTGGGACATCAAATGCAATAGATATGAGTGGGGAGAGAAAGTGTATCTTCATGTGCCACTCAAAGCCCGCGGTCATCCTACTTATTTATAAGTTTTGATCCATATTGTATTTTTTTCAGATAAATTCAAAAACTTGCGAAGATGGATATCATTGGAACCTGCATGGGATTTCCTGGGAGAAAAAACCAACCTCAGGTTACTACGTTGAAGTTTGAGTGGGCGATGAAGCGCTGGAGTGTTTCAGGCTGCAGCGGCGACGGAAATTGGTGGTTAATAGTAAGATCATGCATGCCTGGGGGAAGAATGTTTACAGGTACTCAGACAGCTGCCGCCCAACCATACTATATACTACTAAAATCATAATCCGCGCAGTGAACCACGCAGTGATCAATCGCGCACTCAACCGTGCAGTGAACTATAGGAACGGTGGAGCCAACCGCGCAGTGAATCATGTTACCCTTTTTTTTAATATAGTTTGTAATATAATAACTACATTAAAATGGTTGGACTAATGCATTGCAAAGCATTAGCTTGAGTTTTTGGGTGTGACAAATTTGCATTTGTGTGTTGCAATTTGTGCTCATGATTACAAATTTGACGTTCAAAATATTTTTTGAGTTAAGCACTAAAAAATTGAATTGTAAATTATGAGTTGTAAACTTGGGGTGAAAAAGTTGTGAAGTTGGAGTTGTGATCTTGGAGGTTGGCATACAAAGTTGGAGTTGCAAAATTGCATATTCGAGTTGTGGAGATTGAAATTACAAGTTTTGAGGTGAGATTGCAATTTTTGAGATTGTAATTGCAAATTGAGATTGTGGGTGTGTGAAATTGAGATTGTAATTGCAAGTTGAGTTTGTGGGTGTGTGAAATTTGCATTTGTCTATTGCAATTTGTGCTTATCCAAAATAAATTTGAAACTCTTGATTACAATTTTGACGTTCATAACATTTTTGAAATTCCATGTTAAAATGCAAAACATCTTGAACCTAATTTATTTTTTTCTATTCTATTGTATTACATTATTAAAATTCATGCATGGGTTTCAAAGACATATTTATATTTTATGTAGATTGTTGTCACCTTTCTTTTTTAATATTTGGTGATATAAAAACTACATTAAAATGGTTGAACTAATGCGTTGCAAAGCAAGCGCCAACTGCTAGTTGCATACTACAATTGTAAGGTTGGATGACCTATAACCACCAACTTAAGCTTGTTGACCTATTTATAGCGTTTGTATACGTGGTAAGATTTTGGGAATTAAAAATAGGATTTCATGAATATTGCAATTATCGTGATCATTTATTTCTTCATATTGAAATTGCTACAAATTTTTTAAGAGGATAGTAAGTTGTGACCCATTCTCGACATACAAAACTCTCTACTTCCACAATAAGTTATGCTAATGACCACTTGTGCAAGAGACTAAAAACCGAGAGCTTTGAACCAATTATAAACCGACACCCAATCATAACTAACTTTCCTTAAATTTCGGAAACGGGGTGGGCGGCTGGTGGTTTTGGCCCACATAAGACTGTTGATTCTAGGGTTGGTGCTGGTGATAGGTTATCCAACCTTACTGTTAGAGCCGCTTCGCACCAAATCCAAGGTTGAGAGTCCGTCAGTTTCCAGCAATGAGATTGCTTGAATGGCCAAAGTCCGGCCTCTTGGCCTTCACACCAAAGGTCAAGGTTCAAAGGTCGTTCTCTTCCAATGTGCCTATATGGCACTATTTTTGGAGAGTTTTGGCGCCAAGGCATCATACTCTCAAACAAATCTTCGGTCGCCGTTATTAGTCGACCCAAACTTCCTTCGAGAGTCCTTTGATTTTTTCAATAAAATAATCAAAATCTGACAAGATCTCGACCATTAGATGAAAGAGGTTGAATTTTTGGCTAATTTTTTTTGGCGTAAGTAAAAATGGCCGTTCTTTTGTTTAGGGAGTGAAAGAGGACGCCTGTCTTCGTCTCTCGCTCTTCCTCACGCTTTCTTTGTCGGATCTTGATTTGTTTCAAGTATTGGTGTTCTTGTTCTATTTATTTTTTTGGCACCGTTAAAGAAGATTGATCATTTTTCTCAAAACCTCCATTACCGTAGCAATAAGAGTCTTGAATGTTCGGAAAAGTTTTATGGGCCATTTCAACCTTTTTCAATTCAAGTTAGAGAAGAAAGAGTAGAAATAAGAAGAATTGAGGAGAGGATTGTTGATGGAGAGGATTGAGAGGTCATAGGGTCTTCAAAAAAAAGAGCTATTTCAAAGAAGAAGGCTGCTCCAAAGAAGAAGGTCGCAAAAGAGGTGGAGGTCCATCAATTGATTGCCTTGAAGGGAGAGATGGAATCCAAGTTTGAGAGAAACGACAAGAAACAAGGTAAATTTTTCAAACCCTAAACCTTGAATTTTGCAAAAGTTTTGATAATTGTGAGGTCAATTGGAGGCCCAATTTGAGGCCAAAAGGCCTTTGCCGCCGGCACCCAGCCACCATGACCCCCTTTCCCCCATTGCGGGGGCATGAAGGCCATCGGCGTTGAAATTTGAGCCCTAGTTTCCCCCCATTCAACCAACATACTCTCCACCAAGCCCTACCTCCGTACTTGATGTCCAATGCCTCATTCTCTTTCATTTATGCAATTATAGTTTTTGTTTGAGCTTCCCAAGGTGTGCGGTAATTGATTTTTCAAGGCCATTTTCACTAAAAAAAATTCATGTTTTTTGCATAGGAATTGACACATGGGTGAGGCTGCATGCAAGAATGGTTGTTATGCTTCCAAAATTCAACTCTTTGGCTATGGCTTGCCGGAAAAAGTTCACTCAAGTTTTTGCTTCTTACAAGGAATACAAAATGGCAAATGGCAATTCTGGAAACAATTGCCAAGAAAGAAAATTCTACAATGCCATGGACAAATGGTACCATCAAGCGGGACAAGTTTCCAAGCACGTTTCTGCTACAACAAATGACAACTCTAAAATTTTTGACAATTTTCCACCGGGAGCTAAAAGTGTACTGTCATCGACACCGTCATCAACAACATCAATAGGTAAGCAAAATTTTCAAGAGCGTTGCCTTGAGATTTTTAAACGCATGGCAGAAATAAGTATAAGATTAATGAAAAACTTCAAGAAAACAAATGAGCTATTAGAGAGGGTTGATCACCAATTTGATCGCCTAATTAATAAGCTCTAGTAAACACTTTACTTCAATTCAGAATTGCCACTATTGTAGGTACAATTCTGAAATTTGAGGTTTCATTTCGGTACTAGATGGACTTTGAAAAAGTTGTCCGCTAATAGTAAATGAATCCAAATTGAATCCGCCAACACGTTCTTCAATTTTTCTTGTCGCATTTTTATGTTTCTTCTTGATCACCATCTCCTTCTTCCATTTCTTCTTCTTCACCAGGTTCTATGAACGGTGTCTCTTCGGCTTCCCGATTGTCCTTTTGTAATTCTCTCATTTCTCTTAGTGAAGATTTGAGGGCTTTAAACATATTTAACTCCCGCATATTGCCTAGGTATGTATTTGCTACCACTTGCAAATCCATTTCTGCATTTTTTGCCCAATCCATATTGAACTCGTCCTTTTCTATAATACAAAAGTTATGTAGACATAGAGCTGCGGTATCCACGTCGGGTACATTTCGTAGGGGCAAATCTATCATTTTCAGCAATATACGCCATCTACCCTTTAGAATACCAAATGCCCTTCGACCGCCATTCGAGTGCTTGATTGGATGAAATTCCAAATGAGCCTTTCTCCTAGACAAACCATACCTTTCTCCCTAGAATGGTGAATAAAACCAAGGCCGCATAGGATATGCAACATCACCAATAAATTTGAAGGGTAAAAATGAACCTCTCATAGGTTTCTTCCCCATTTCTGGTTTATGAAATAAAGCCCAATCATGAATTCGTCCAGCCCATCCAAAGTCATAATTCCAAAATTTGCAATCTGCATCTACAACACCTTGAAGTAGACATGAATAAAATCCTTTTCTGCAATAGTATGCAATAGGATCATGTCGCGGTGCTAGGATAGGGATATGACTACCATCTATTGCTTCTAATATTAGTGGAATGCCATGTATTGCCTCAAAACCAGATGGTATCTCCTTCATCCTTGTAAGAGTTGGTTTTTAAAAAACCAATGGTTGTAGATAAGTCCTAATTGCTTCACAACATTTCCTCACAATTACCGAAGTTGTACTCAATCCTATTCCAAATAAATCACCAATCATAACTAATGAATTTATGGTTGCTAATTGAGAAAGTGTTACGGCAAGCCTACATTCAACGGTGATGATTTCTCTAAAATTTGTATCTTTTTTTCTTAAAACCGGCCCCAAAAGATTACATAAGTACTTGAACGTAGATGGAGTCACCTTCATTTGCTTTTGAATTTCTCTCTCCGAATAAGACCCCATAAGACTGTGCTCCAAAAATTCTCAATACCTCTAATATTGCCAACAAGTCCTCCTAAAATCCACTTGCTGTCTTTGAACAATAAATACCGCCATCATCATCATTTGAACATTTTGTTGGAAAATTGCAAGTTTTTGCAATGCCAAAATGCCTACTATAATATGTTTCATTACCATGAAATCCGAAAGTAGAACAAGAATACGTTCCCTTCTAGAATCCATGGTAAAAGAATGATAGAGGAAAATTTCAGAAAATTAATCCATTCACGTAGTAAAAAGTGAGTGGAATCTTGGCAAATGATATGGGGTTTGGACTTTGGACTTGGGCTTTGGGGCTTCACACCACAACCGCCCAAAGGCTTCAGTATGTATGTTTAATGTTTTCTAAAATCCAAAAGTTTGGACTCTCGCCATAGTTTGGGCAGAAATTTTGACGGACGGACTCTCGACTTAGCCCGGTGTGAAGCGGCCCTAAGTTACTATAGCAACCCAGTTCATCATTTGCTGCACCAACTTTCAAGTGATTAGTTCCTAGAAGTTCTTTGGACATGATACTTCGACACCAATATAACCCTTAAAGATGAGAAGGTGCCACTGGTGGCTATAGTATATTTCATCCATAGTGTCATATTTGAACATAATAAGGTTCACATATTGGAATGATTTCCAAATGAAAGATGTTAGTTGAAGAATCTCCAATTGAAAGGTGTAAGTCTTGCTAAACTAACACATCATAGTATTCTACATGATTGGTGTCGTATAGGCCACAATATTCTATGTATGTGGTGTCGTATTTGAACCCTTAAACGTCATATAGGCCACAATATTCTACGTGTATGGTGTCGTATTTGAACATGATAAGGCGAATCAAATTAATTGAAATGACTTCCAAATAAAAGACGATTGTTGAAGAGTCTTCTATCCAAAGGTGTAAGTCTAGCTAAACTTTGATACATTTTTATATTCTACACAGTAAAATATGTAGTTCCCAACTGACGTTCAACCTAAAGGCCCAAGAGTCCTCTCTGGGAACTCTTGGAGGTTTGGGCACGTTCCTATGGTGTCAATTTCTAACATTCCTCTTTGAAATTTCTACTGTAGATGGATATTACTGAAACGCTTCGTGTGAGTACAATTTTTTCCTAAATATGACATATAGTTCAAAAGTAATGGGGGTTTGAATTTCAAATGGGGAGAGCGGGCACGTTAGGCACCTCCAAAAACTTTTACTAGAACACTCTTTCAAATGTGAGATATTTAATAATAGCAAGTAGTATTATTTCCTTTCATATTGTCAAGAAACATTTCTTGTCATTGTAAAGAATAACACATCAACCCAAGTCAAACATTTTCATACATTGTCACACTTTGTCGGGCAAGGTACCAAAAAAAACTTCTTCTTTTCCACACAAAACTTAGAGAACTTCATGTTTTTTACATTTTATTTTTTCTACCACAAGATGTGGTGTAAACTTTCTTATCCACAATTTGGTTTTTCATTCTCAAACATGTTTAGTCCACAAAAATTAAAACGTGCATTGGCAAGTTTTGAACGCCCACTCCTTGCACAACTATTTTGAATATGCTACAACCCTTTTCTACCTCTAAAAAATATTGTACAAGGTAGTCACACCATGCTTAAAAAGATGGTAATAATTTGAGACCATGTGTAGTGCAAATTTTTTGACACCAAGTAAGTCAAAGTCTAAAGATCCACTCAACGATGGAAGAAGTGAACTCTTTTCTCTACTTCAAAACCTGTAATCTCTCAATTTGTGCGGTCAAAGTTTATGAAATTTTGTGATGATGTTACTTAATAAGTCTTAACTGAGATCCTACTATTAGATGTAGAAATCAAAGTTACTCATTGCCCTCCTTACTCATTGCTAAAACAAACAATTTTGAAGTGTTTTTGGTACGAAAATGCCGTGGGCCTTTAGGGGTTGAGGATTAACAGGCCAAAAGTCCAAAGCATGTTAGAGGAATCTCAACTCCATTGACTAAAAATTGCCATGATGAACTTTATGAGAATGTAACTATAGGATCTTCTAAATTTACATGAGATGATGTGGTTTAAATTTTGTGAATTTGGATTGTACAAATTACCCTAAGTTGTGGTCATTTTTGTACATACTTAATTTAAGTTAGAAATATCCAAAAATGTTCAAAAACGTCCAAAAAAATTGGAGATTTTAAGAGATTTGTCTAGGTGATGCCCATATAATGCCAAGGTGATACTCGTGTAATACCTGTGTAATGCCTATGTGATACCTATTGATACTTGTTAACCCACTAAATTCTAGAAAATAATTACTTTGGCAGGTAGTAGCTACTTCATACGGTAGAAGATAATTGTAGTCAAAGTGAAAAAAATTGTTCCCAAGAAGGTACACTTTAGAGAGGGTACACTTTAGGGTTAACTTGTAAGCCCATCACAAAACTTTTTTTCCTCTCCCTCCCTTAAATTTTCATTTTCACATTTTGGAGGTGAGACCAATAGCTCCTCCTTTTGCTGGAAGACTGGATTTGTAGTAAGCCCCCACTTCAGACATTCAAATCTACGTCAGATGTAAGTTATGGAGAACATCATCTAGCTATGTGGTAATTTGGATGCAAGGCATCATAAATTTTGGAAATTTGTTCAACTATGCAAATTTCTTCTATTAATCCTATAATTACTATACAAGTACTTCACTTATGTTTCTTCAAAATTTTCAAAAACAAATTACCACTCTATATTGTAAAATTTTCATTCCACATACTGTAAGAATTTTTTTTAACATCGTTTGGCAAAATGTACATTAAAACCCTGATTTTCCACATTAATACGTGAGATTTTATTATTTTTAAAACCAACGGATGTCTTTATTTTGACCCTTTGCATTGAGTTCATCACAATTAAAAGCTTTTCAGGCCATGTGTTGAACATCTTTTATTTGAAATATACTTTGAACATAATTTACACCTCTCTATTAGTTCTATGATTTATTGTACATAGAATCAATATAGTCATTTTTAAGGTTCTTGAAGAAACTCAACTGTGCTGGTTCAAAAATCTCATTTCATTATAAATCAAAGTAGGTCCTTCAAAACAATATGGCATGGTTCCTTTAAAAAATATTGTATGGCAAGCTCTGTCAAAAAAATATTCTCTTCTCTTCAAATTTTGAAAAATTTCAATCTGTGCGGTCAATAATTATGAAAAAATTATGTTCTCTCCTTGACTAGTTTTCTATAAGACCTCCTATAGTTGAAAGTAAGGAAGAAACAGTTTTGGATTTTCTTTTCTTTCCTATTTTTGTTGTAGGACAGGTAGTTATGAAGTATTTTTATAAAAATATAGTCAAAGAGCTTTTAGAGTTTAAGAGGAGCCACAAAAATTCTCATCCAAGTTTGGTGCTTGTTCCTTGCTTAAGAATATTATTGGAAATGCTCTTAGAGTCGAGAAGGGGTCCAAGACGGGGATGGGGATGGCTCCGCAATTCGCGGAGCTCAAAGAGTGGATCGAAACAGCAGCACATAGACAAGGAGATTTGGAGCAACGTGCTAAGGTGATTCACGACAGGCAAAGAGAGATCTGGTAGTAAAGGGTAGAGTTCAATGCAGGAACTTTCCGATCTGATCAATTAGGGTTAGGGGAGCCTCTGAACGCAGATCTAGTAAAGTAGGGATAAGAGTTGGAAGTATTTGCGGCCTACAGTAAGTTGGAGGAAAGGCGCAGTCTAGGAGAAAAGGGCGAGCAAGGGAGGATCAAGCCGGATCCAAACAGCGGGAGTAAGGAGCAAAACAGCGGGAGGAAGGAGCAAAGCAGCGAAGCAAAGTGCTGAAAAAACGAGGAGACGAGGCTGCTCAGACACTGCAGACGGCAGAGAGAAGCAGTTCCGGCTCAACCTTAGCCAAGTGGAAGAATCAGGCGCTTCAGTTGCAGCCAGGAGTGGAGGAAAAACCTACCTGACCTCAGCAAAACAGGAAGGCGCAGGCATTTCACTTGCAGCCACAGGCATCTCAGTTGCAGCCACAGGAGACGAGTTGCTCCTCTCCAACCCTAGCCAAACAGTAAGTTACTGGTCCCTATTGAGTTTCTTTTTTTGTTAAGACGCTGCAATTGTGGAGTCTAGTAGACGCTGAGGTTGACTAGCAAATCACCAAACGAATTAGACAAAGGAATATAGAAGCACGGCTGTGAGGCACAGCCCACACCAAAATCAACTACAACCCTAGTACAAGGAGGAACCTCACCCAAGAGAGCTAGAGTCCATCTCTACCAAGATGGCTTCCTACGCTGACACCCTGAGGAAGGCCGCCAACATACTAGAAGAATCAGGATTGCAAATTCATCAAGAATCAGCCCCTATGGAGACGATACCACAGGAATCCATGGACCAGATACTTAAAGACCAGCGCAACACCATCACTGGACTCCACCTTACGAAGGCGACACCGGGGGAGGAGCTGCCGTCCGGATACAAGCGAAGCTACGCAGGCTTCCTTCTCAAAGACCTCAAGAGAGAAATTTCAGTCAACCAAGAAGCAATACGCAACGAGTCCCAGTACCTTCAACAATTCAGCTCCATAGCCTTCTTCCTTGGTGGCCGGCCAAAGGAACATCGCCTCCAACCATGGTGCGAAGAGCTGCAACGGAAACTTGGCGAAAGCATCAAATTGGGACGACACCTAGGTAAGGGTTTCCTTCTCCTTAAAGCAGAAAAGCCTGAAACCATCAACAAGATGCTATTACTGACCCCATACAGAACACAAGATGGCATATGTATTTTCTAGCGGTGGATATCAGGTTTCGACCCATACAATGAAAAGTTCGACCAACCAAACAACAAAGGAGGTTTCTCAAGAAGGATGAAATTACCTACATGGGTGACGCTACAACATGTGCCAGTGGACTTCAGCGGCATCATTAAAGACATAGCATCGGAAATTGGTGAAGTCCTAGGGGAAGCCCGCAGCGCTGACAAGAGTGGTGATCACCGCTTCTGCATCGCGATGGACTCTGGAGAAGCATGGGAATCTTCAGTTGTGGTGGTGAATGAAGAGTCAGGTACACGTCACACCATCCTGATAGATTATAACTTCCTGCCCATAAGATGTCGTTACTGTTTGGAAACAGACCATAGCATAAAAGACTGCAAGATGCGCACGGGGGGAAAAACATTGAGGAACAATCACGCAACACCTGCAATAGAAGATGGAAATGGAGTACAAAGTAGGGTCTTACCTCGGGAACCACAGATGGACGCCGAAGGCTTCCAAGTCCAGAGATCACGGAATCGGAGGAGGGACAGAGCACCTGCAGAGCTGGAGAGAATCGCAGGTGAAAGACGGAACCAAGTCGAGGAGGATAGGAACCCACCAAGAGGAGCCCAACCGAACCTGGAGAACAACCCACAGCAAGTCAGGCAAGAAGGCAACGAGGAAAGCAACGACCCAAAAGAAAGACAAGCATCCAAAGGGAAACAACCAGCGTCAAAGACAAGAAAGCCCCCAGCAGCGACAAAAGCGAAGCAACCACCGAAAATACAAGAGAAGCGATCATAAACGACTAAAGAGAAGCAGCCAGCAACAACTGTGGAGCAGCGGAAGGAACACAGACCAGCGAATATGCAGGGAGAATACCCACCAACAGACGAGGGAGCGAGGCCAGCACTCAATGCAGAAGGCGGCACTGTCGTAGAAAGAGAGGCCCGGGAGAGAGACGAGCAACGACCGCAGGAGGCGAGGGAGCTAACACAGCGGACGGGGAACGTAGTAAGCGCCAACAGGAGCCGGGCGACTCTACCGAGGGCTGCCACCAACCCGCCGCACGTCGAAGGGCCGGCCGAGGGGACGCCAACTGAAAGTCCGGCGGAGGGACTAAGGAAAAGAGCCGGAGAGGCACCGGAACTGGAGGAAGGAACGTTATCAGCGAGGGAGACAGGGAAGACGTCGGAAGGAACTAGGCTCGGCGAGGCGGCTGAGACAGGAGGCGAGGGACAACAAGGAGAAGACGAGGTGATGGTCGACCTACCAAGTCAGAGAGGCAGGCCTTAGGCCCAAGAACGAGGGGGGACGTCGGGAGGCAACTCCCACGCTGGAGCACAAGGCGGGACGGGGATAGAGACCCAAGGGCAACCCAACGGAACGTTGTCAGAGGGGAGAACAAAAACAACGGCACCAGGAAGGATAATGACAAGTACGAGAACAAACACCGGGACCAGATGGAGAACAAGAGCTAGGAGACTCTCACGAGGCAACCAACAATCAGGCAACCACATTCCATATGGAAACGAGGTGAGTAATGTACATTTAGAAGTTATGGAGGGTAGAACTTGGGAACTTATGATGACAGGCAGCTCCAACCAAGCAAGGGCATGGCAAGCAGAGAGTTTGGAAGACAACCCAAGCACTAGTTCGGCAGGAGCCCCTGACCTGAATATTCCACTAACGGGGATTGATGGAGAACAAGATAGTAGAGGAAAAGGGGTACAAGCTAGGGGAGGGGTGGTAGCTCAAAACACGGGGCCATCGGCGTTTATTGAACGGGTAAGTTCCACTCCAGACCCTATTTCTCCGCTAGTCGCAAACATGATAGGATGGGCTCTGGATTTCTCTACCCTAAGAGGGCCACACCACCAGAGGGCAAATAGTTATGAGGAAGGACCCATTCCCCCTTTCTCGGCACCCACGTGCCTAACAAAGGGACCTGAGAGAAATAGAGTGATTGGAGGTAGGAGATGGAAGGCCACACTAAAACCTTATCAGACAGGGACCTTCAGAAGACATGAAGATAATAGCATTGGCCCAACCCATCCAGGAGAAGAACGGGTAGATATTATCAGGGAAACACAGACCTCCCCCAGGCCACTCCCTTCCTCGCAATATCCATGAATGTGAAGATTTTAATTCAAAATGTTCAGGGGCTCAATAACCCAGACAACGTGGCAAAATTAGGGAACTACCTTAGACCCTACCTTAGTAGCATGGACATCCTATGCATACAGGAACACAAACTAAGAGGATCAATACTGGATACGGTTGCTTCTAGGATATGGAGGCAATCAAAGGCCTTCCACTGTGCAGCAGTGGAAGCTAATCAAGCATCAGCAGGATGTGGGGGACTAAGCATCATGGTCTCCTGGAGAATAAAACACCTAGTAATAGAAGAAGGTTGCTCAAATGGTAAAATGGCACAATGGGTGGTTCTCAGAGGATCTTCTAGAGGAGACCTTGGAATCCTCAATATTTATGCACCACATTCTACCTCACAGAGGTCAATGCTATGGCAAGAACTGATGGGGGAACTAAATCCCAACCACAAATGGATTATTGGAGGTGATTGGAATTTTGTAGAAAACCCAAGAGACAAATCCACATCCTCAGGGAGAATAACCTCAGACAGGGAACTGCAAGAGTTCAACTTATTTAAAGCCTTCTTTGGGGTTAAAGATTGTTTTTATCACAACCAACCAGTGACCTTCTCATGGGACAACCGGCGAAGTGGAAAGGAGAGAGTTCTCGAACGGTTGGACAGATTCTACACCTTTTTGGTCCCAAGAGGCAACCAAGAGGAACATATTAAGAGATACGAAATCCTTGGTAATAGTGGCCACTCTGACCACTTACCAGTAATCCTTCACATAGAACTAGACCATTTGCCCCCCCGAGGTTCCAAGTATAAGGTAAATGCGTTTTACCTGAAGGATGAACAAGTTGAGAAAGAATTGAAGGAGAGATGGCAAGCTTGCCCCCCTCAACTCAAGTTCTTAGGGAAAATAAGGAGGGTACTCAAGTGGTACAAGACTTTTTGCATATAGAAAGCAAAAGCTCGACGGAAAAAAGAAGCAGAGGCAAGGTTGAACTTAGAGAAAGCTAGAAACACCCTTCATCAGTCCCCAGATGACCACACCGCTCAGGAGGAGGAAAAAAAGGCAAGGGAAACACTCACCCAATGTGAGGATTGGAAACTAGAAGGCCAATAAGTTAGAGGTAGGACGACATGGAAGAGGGTAGGCAACAAACCAACAAAGGAATTTTTCAGTGCCTATAAACAAAGACCTTCACACTCGAGTATCACAGAATTGATGGATGATGAAGGCATTCGCCACACAGAGCAGCCTGACCTGGAGCAAGTGTGCTACAACTTCTACTCAAACCTTTACACAAGAAGAGTACAATCAGTGGAGATTAGAGAAGCTCAGGAAGCATCTTTAGGTGGGCCAAGCTCCAAACTTTCCCCAACCATGAAGGATATGTTGAAGGTGAATATCACTCTCGCAGAACTAACCTATGCGGTGGAACACCTAGCCACAGGGAAATCTCCAGGACCAGATGGTATAGTCACAGAATTTTACAAATTGATGTGGCCCAATATTGGCAAAGAATACCTGGAAATGTTAAAAGAGGCATTAGCAAAAGGGAGATTTCCGGGGAACGTGGTGGAAGGATTGATAGCACTAATTCACAAAGGTGGGGAACGAGACACCCTAAACAATTGGAGACCAATCACCCTTCTGAACGTTTCATACAAGATCTTTGCTAAAGCCCTCCAAGTAAGACTTCAGCCTATTCTAATGGACCTCATTAGCCCAGACCAATCAGCCTTCCTACCCATGAGGTTTATTCTAGATAACATATTCCTAACGCATGAAACCATCCACCATGCTAAAGCATCGAACCAACCTCTCCTTTTCCTGAAACTAGACTTCTCCAAAGCCTATGACAGGGTAGACATTGATTTCTTGTTCAAAGCATTGGTGAAGATGGAGTTCCCCAAAGAATTCCTAAATATGATTTCTCTTCTTTTTGAAGGAGCTAAAGCTCGAGTTAGTGTGAATGGACGAACCACGGAGGCTTTTACCATTGAACAAGGAGTGAGGCAAGGATGCCCACTAGCCCCCTATCTCTTCCTATTAGTAGGAGAAATTCTAAACTTTTGTCTGAAGAAGGAAGTAGCTAGAGGGAGGATAAAGGGGATAAGCATCCCAGGAGCAGAAAATAACCAAGTATTAACTCAGTATGCGGATGACACATCCCTCACGCTAGCTGCAGAGGAACAGGGAATTCTGAATGCCATTGAGACACTGGAGATTTTCAGCCACGCATCACGACTCACAATGAATGCTAATAAGTCTGCTGCTTACTACTGGGGAAGGGTAGGGGAACCTAGACCCATGTGGATGGATAACCTCCCTTTCAGATGGAATCATGAGGGAGAGATCTCCAAGTTGCTGGGCACGGCTTTTGGGCTTGACCTGAACACAACAGATATTGACACATTCCTTGAACAAAAAATTGACAGGAAGCTGGAATACTGGTCAACAGTTAAGGCTAATAGTACGGCCAGAATCCTAATAGGCAATAGCGTGCTAGTGTCTACTACTCTTTTCTACCTGTCACTTTGGGGAGGGAGCTCCATGGGAATTAAAAAGGTCACAGGTAAAATCAGGAACTACATTTGGGCAGGGTCTCCCAGTCCTACTAGAGCCAGAGTGGCGTGGAATGCTATTTGTCAAAAGAGGGAGGAAGGAGGGCTTAATGTGGTAGACCCTATGGAGGCTATGACAGCACTTATGTGCAAATGGATCATGGCAGCTTGCATGCCCAGTAGGTCAAATTTCAATTCGCTTCTCCGTTTCAGACTTTCACACTGTCAACCTGAACGGGGACCGAAATGGCCACCAAGTATGTGGTGGGGTTTTAAAAAAGGCTTTCAAGGCCCTAATGGATCTTGTCTTTGGAATAAGACAAAGATGGCATGGCGAGCTCTACTGAGTGAGGTTACCATTACCCCTGCTAAAACTAAAGAGGAGTGGTTGAGTACCCCGCTCTGGATTGAATCTGGGGCATTAAGGATGGGATTTGAGTTCTCGAAAAAGAGAGCTGCTCAACTTGCACGGCAGGGCTTGGAATTTACTAGGGACTTATGGTCCTCTGAGGAGAATAGGATCCTCAATTTTGAGGAGGCAGCTCTCAGGTACGGTTTAGATGACAATGAACTTGAAACTTGGGGGAGACTCGAAGACAGACTCAGGCCTACTCAGAACTACTGGGCCACGGTTGGTACTCACCCTGCTAAGAGCAATGAGTGGCTTGGTTTGTTTGAAACTAGTAATGACCATACGCCAACGTGTGTGTTCACTGGGGATGCCCTCAACGGGAGACGAGAAATTGGCAAACTTGATGTTTGGTCTCTTAGGGAACATGGAGGCCTTTTCACGGTCGCCACCCAAGCACGGATCCTCCTAAGGAGACCAATCAATGGGAACCCAACTACCATTACCATTCATGGAAGGCTGGAGAGAGTGCGAGTTATCTTACTCAAAAGGGAACGAAAGCAAGGGGTCATCCTCTTCTATGGAAAGACTAGCTTACTCAATTGGGACCCGGAGAGAGTCATTTGGACCAATGGGGAACCACTGCTCTCCTACACCACCAAGTTTGGTAGGCAGCTGCTGCAAGCGAGGAGACCACCCCTTAATGTTGTCACCACTAAATGGAACCAGGTTCTTCCCACCGGTTTCAAGCTCAAATGGAGGAATGTGTGGGATACTGAAAGAGTTGGCAAAGAGGCGGGCCTCATTTGGCAACTCTAGCACAAGGCCATTGCGGTTAACCAATGGAGGAGCCGGGTTGCTCACAATATTGATGCTAGTTGCAAGGTCTGTGATCGTGGGGAGGTGGAGAGCATTGTGCATAGATTCTGGGCCTGCCCGCAGGCGCGCTCCTCATGGCTCTACGTTATTAAAGTCCTCCAGCATCTTAGCAACTCCTCCACTCAGAGATGGGGACTTCCCACTCTTCAGCAAGCCCTGTTCGCCGCCCGCCCTCCGCGTAAATTTGGGAAACTCAGCAGGTTCTGGTTGCTGCTTCGAGGCATCACCATTTGGACTCTGTGGATTGCTCGGAATGACTGGGTGTTTAATCAACACCTTTGGACTCCTTACAAGGTTGAGAGTGTGATTTGGCAAGGCCTCACTGACTACGGGAGGATTGCTTGGGACAGGATTCGGACGGCGAACTCAGAGATGAACAGGGCCAAAACGGCGTCAAACTTTGAGTCCAAGTGGGGTAGCAACAAGGCTTTGTGCACTAGGGTGGGGAGTCGGGTCGAGTGGGTTAGAGAGTTTCACTAGGGTCTTTATCGTCGGTCCTGCGCTGCCGGCCTTGGCGTGCCTGTTTTTGTATTGGTTTCTTTTGCAATTCAAATTCGTTTTGATTTTGTGCCAAAAAAAATAAAAATAAAAATAAAAATAAAATAAAAAAATGCTCTTAGAGCATTTGTTTGGCAAGTACCAATGCAAATGCTCTTCCAACATTTCATCATTGAAGTGCTAACGTGGGAGATTCTTATTAACAAAGTGGTAAGAATAATATGAACATCGCTATCTACATACACCATAAAAGCATTCTCACTGTCAAACAATATTTGCTTATTGTTTGTAGTGCAATTGTCACGGGACGTGGCATCGAAGGCCTCTCCGCATCGTAGAGTTTTAGCGTAAATTAGTTTGTTACTAATCTACGGGATTTAAGGACATACGGCGGTGCACCACATTCATCTGTGGATGATTTCCATCCACTTATGGTTGTGTATGTGTGTGCGTATAACACCGCACACGTCCTTGAGTTGACATCTTTGTCAAGTCAAGCTTTGTGACTGAGTTAGAGAGTATTTAGTGATTACCTTTGTTTATAAGTGATTGTTTATCATTAGTAAAGGCTCCACATTTCTTATACTACTTGCACTTGTTAATTCTCCCTTTGTGGAGTGCGAGTCGCTTGACTACTTTTGTGATTTACTAATTATTTACTTGACAAAGACCCTCCTGCATTCCTCTTTTTAATTCTACAATTTGAGCTTGGGTGAGTTAGAATTTTTTTGGATGCTTAGATTGATGTTGTGAAGTGCCTTAAGATGGAGCCAACACAACAAACGGTGCCCAAATCGGATAATTTTTAATCAAGATGTGAGCGGCGCAAGAATTGAAAGAAGAATAATGACTACCAGACCTAATTCTACGATTTTCATCCACTATTATCATCCGCAAAATGTCATCCACAGTCATATTTCATCTATTTTTTGCAAATTCATTTGTTGTGGGCAGTTTTCATCCATTGTGGATGAAACTGTAATTTGGGCAGAATTCATTAACTGTGAGTTAATATCTCCTAAAATATATTTTGTTGAATTTCAACCTATATTTAAGGCATTTCAGTGTTAATCCAATTTTGGTATTAGATTGGTATTGAGCGCGTTTATCACCCAATGTGTGATTTTCATTTGAGGGACTTGAGTCTGTAAATACCGAGACCGCATTAGCTTGCTACCTCCTTAGTTTTAGACTTTGGGAAGAACACCTTTGGGTGTTTCCCTTGTGTTGTTGCAAGTTTTACGACTAGTGACCATCCACTACAGCCGCGTACCAGCGGCTCTCGTCATTTTCATTTACCGCTTTTATGTTGTTGGAAGAAAGGATCCGGTTTTGATTTTTGGATTCTTGTGCGGTACCTCCTCCGTGTTGCGGGCTTGTTGCGGATGTTTTCCGGTGGCCCCATTTTCTTGTTGTCCTAGAGTGTGAAAGAGTACCATAGGGATGAAGTTGGTTTCATGGCTGGCAAGACTTTTTTATAAAGGGGGTTGTGGTTGGACCCGTGCTAGCTGGAAGTGTTGACCAGTAAACCACAAAGTTTGATGGTTTTGTAGATGTAGGTTGCTTGTTCATACCTTTATGCTTTAGATAGTATCCGTAGGTAAAATTTGAGGTGGTTTTTGTTTATGGTAAGTACATGGAGTTGATATTATCAACCCTCCTCACCAGACCACTAAGAGAGTGCTTCTACCGTAGACTTTGGGTCAGAGTCGGTTACCAACGAGGCTTTTGAGCATGTTTCGGCATTGGGTACCGACCATAGGCTTCGGGTCTAAGGCGTGGGCACGTTTGACGACATCAAGGACAATCTCTGTCATGTCGTGCGAGATAGGTTCTCGGGACAAGCTAGAGGCATCTCCACGCCTGATTGGCGGCTCCGATTCTAGGCGTAGATGAAGGAGCAGCGCCAACAGACACTGTTGTATAACAACTGCTATGTCTCCTAGTACATGTTGATAAGAATTCTTATCTTAACACCAAAGATACCCTAAGATTTTTGTTCCCATAGAGAACCCTCGAGAGTTGTAAGAATAAGAAGATGCCTACATCTAGGTATTTTCCACTTGCTAAATAACAAGGAAAAGAGACAAGTTTAGATTACGGGATCTAGGCTTAATTAAGCCGACCGTCCAACCAAAGGTCACAATGAGTCCGTTTTTGGAATCCAACTCGGATTCTGTTGGATCAAGGGACCGCGAGTAGGGATAAAACCGGCTCAGATGTAGGGAATATAGGTCTGAGCGCACAGCTTACACCTTTTACCTTGTTTTTACAAGATTGTATCGAGTTTAGCCATGTTAGTTCTCTTGTGATAGATTTACTTACAGAGACTTATATATATATATACATATATATATATATATATATATATATATATATTATAGACACCCTAAGTTACATCAATATCTAAGGAGAGGAATAACACCACAAGGTATGGCCTGCGGACTCAAAGAGCTTTTAGTGTTTGTGTTGGTGACAATGACTCTTCCTCACATTCTCTCCTTCTACTACTATTCAACTCGGATGGTTATGGTTTCATTGAGATCCCCTTCGAAAGTGAAAAAAGGACCTAAATCTTTGGTACTAGTGATGCTCTTATGGTAAGTAGGTGGCCCACCGAGCTACCATCCGAGATACTAAGTCTTTATCTTTACTCCGTGATGGCTAAAAGAGTACCATCTAATTGATCCACATAGACATCCGCACAAGGGATCACCGACGCTACTACTTTCTTTTAGAGAACAAAGTTCTTCTTTTCATGCCCAATAGAAGTCTGCACAAAGGTAGGTTAAAACTCCTTCCTTCTCTTAAGGTAATCTAGGCTGTTAGAGCAGTTCCTAGTTTAATCCGCATAGACATTTGCCCAAGGAATCAAACGAGGTCCAACTCGGTCCTTGACCCATAGCCTCAGGTTTAGTCACTCTCAATAGACATCTGCACTAAGAGAAGAACTGAAACTAGACATGACGCTAAGGTAGCTTAGAACCCCTATGGATCAACCATCCGACCAAAGGTGGGATGCATCTGGGATCTGAAGTCCGCCTTTACAACCGGCTACATACTGCCACCGATAGGTCACACAAGACGTACCAAGACTCCTACCTCATCTGCAACTCCCCCATCTTCCTCATTAAACACTTGTTGTATCACCTATTATTCCCATCCTACCTTAACCCCTAAGAGCCCAAGTGTACGTGGGCATTAGGTTTTGGATTTTGGGCATGTACCTTTGAGTGGAAAAAAATACTCCGATTCTTATGAAAATTTTACACTACATTGTCTTTGATGAAATCTATATGGGGAATTTTTCATATATAATTTTGGACTTTTGGTTCAAAAGTTATTAGCCTTCGAAGGTGAAAATGGGGAGTCTAGACTGTAGGGGCAGCCATGTCAACCAATGCAATTTGAGGAGAAAAATGGGGTAGAATTTTGGGACAGAAAGGGCGAGGAAAGGAGTCCAAACTTCTAATATGCACGAAGTCCAAGTGGAAAAAGCTTTGAAAATTATTGAAAGAGTTATTAAAATAATTAAAAAATAGCAAACAACCAACCGTCAATTGGCGTGCCAGCGTCCCGCGCTAGAAGCGGGCCCGCCAAGAATTTTTAAATTTTTAAAAAGAAATTAAAATATTTTTATTAAATATTTTTGGTTTTTTGTCTAGATACGAGGGTTGTCAATAGCGGGACAAATTGGTCACCCAATTTCAAGCACTCCCTATTTCCATAATGCTTTATTTATTCCATATACTCATGAAAATTATGGATTTTACTAATTTAAGTCGTTTCTTGTTCTAAAATTAGTGAAAAAATAAATTGAAAGTTTCCACCATTGGATTCTCAAATGCAACAACTTGTATGAAACAAACAATTTCATATCACTTGTGTAGTAATTGTCATTATTTTGTACCCCCTTTCACTAAAGTATATATTTCTACATCTATTATCCCTTGAATTGACCTCAAATTTTGCACACAAATAGCTAACAACATATAAGTCATATTGGTAAAAGATTTGATCACATTTCAATGTAAAAACTAGAAGATATGCCTAGTCAAAGTAGGCTGATCTTGCTGGGCAAGGGGGGAAAAATTCTTTTCTTTGCACTTCAAACGCTATAATCTTCACATCCGTGCGGTGGATTGCAACCAAATTTGTATTTTAAGTTCATATACATGTCTATTTTGAAATTGTATTGCTAAAAGCCTAAAATTAGACTTTAATGTTAGATTTCGTTGCCACTTGTTGATGATGGCAGTTTTGGAGTGTTTCATAAGGGAAAATGCCTTGGGCTTTTAGAGGTTAAATAGTTCTATGTGATGGAACATGGAAACAACAACAAATGGTTAAATTAGATTCACGCCTTCCTAACATCCTCATTGTCTCACTTGTGATACCCACCCTACCTAATACCTCTAAATGATGGAACAAGGATACAACAATGTGACTGTTAGAATGAACTGAGGAGCGGACTACTTGAAATGGCACTCACGGTCAGGTATAGAATTTGAGCTCCCCAACCGTGAAGGGTTTGAAAGCGTAGGTTCAGAATTAAATTGAAAGTGAATACACACAACAAGCAGAGAAGAGAGGAGTCAAGAGAAACCTTCTTTATACTGCTTGGAACCACACAAAGGCCAATAAAACAAAAGATACCTTCTTAGCCTAAAATGATGGCATTAATTAACCTTAATGGCGGTGGCCGCCATCCTATCATCCTAGCATATGCTAAGTCAAAAGGCATCTAATCACACAAATCCCAAGGCAAAATCAAGTCAAAACCAAAGTCAAATTGGGGGCCTAATCCCGAATGAATAGTGACCTACGAACCAAGATTCCATGCCTATTTCCGGGCCAATTCCTTCAGTCTTCTCTTCTCTTCCTTCTTCCCCCGCTTCTTGGTGTTTTGGCTCGTAGTAGGACCGGGTGGAGCCGTCGGGGCCATTGCACGATATGGCAAGAGATCCGAAGGCTATATGGGAACCGGTCGGGCACGGGTGACTAAAGAGAGTGGTAGGGCCTCAAGTTGGCACGCTTGTGGCCACTAGGCCCGCGTTCTACTGTGCATCCTCTCTACCGTGCTGTAGTACCGTACTCGTGCTCTCCGTTGGCTGTCGTTGCTTGAGCCACGTGTCTCGCTAGTAGTTGCAGCTCATGTCTGGCTCCTATGACCCTAGCCGAAGCTCGCCCTATTCCCGTTCAGTTGACGTCACCCAATGTGGCCCACTGTCCACGAGGTCAGCCCTCCTTTGTCCAATCATGAGCTTTTATCACAATTGTCCCGTGATCGTTGACTCCAGCCGATCCAAAGGTCAGCCGAGAATGAAATTAGCCTTCTACCATGGATTAAGTCCGACGTTCTTGATGAAAATTTGAATGCACGACTCCCAGATGAATAATCGGGACTCCTCACAATGATCCACTGCCCAGCTCCATCAGCCTCTCTACTCCAGAGAGTAAGCTTCAAACTTCTAAGACTCAAAACTCAAGACATCTCACCAAGAATATTGCACATTACACCTAATATTTATAACCCACGATTCCTCTAATTTTCACATTTTCCACAACACTTCAAATGCAAATATGGTGCGAAAATAAGAGAATTATGAGGAGGTCTTTGTTAAGTAAATAACTAGTAAATCACAAGAGTAGTCAAGCGTCTCGCACTCCACAAAAGGATAATCAACAAGTACAAGTAGTACAAGAGAATGTAGAGCCTTTACTAATGATAAACAATCACTTACAATCGAAAGTAATCACTAAACACTCTCAAACTCACTCACAAAGCTTGACTTGACAAAGACGTCAAGTCAAGGACATATGCGGCTCTATACGTACACACACACAATCCTAAGTGGATGGAAAACATCCACGGATGAATGTGGTGTGCCGCCGTACGTCCCTAAACCCGTAGATTAGTAACAAACTAATCTACGCTAAAACACTACAATGCGGAGAGACCCTTGACGCCATGTCCGGTGACATTCCCCTTCTTGTGCGCCTCGTCTGTAATTTCTTTTGCCTCCTACAACCCTAGAAAATAACAACAACAACAACATTGAAGAATCAACAAGAGAGCTCGCCAAAGACAATACACACGATTCCAATAGGGGCCTCACTGGTGATTCTGAGGGAGTTGCGTTGTTCAAGTGAGGGCGATTTGGAGCGAGGAAATGGTAGAGGTGATTTCCCATGCTCACTAGCGGTGGCTAAACACTGCGACTGAAGTGGTCCAAGAGAGAAGCATCTTAGTATCCACTACTAGAATTAAGGGGTCTAAGCAATGTCAAAAGTAGACCCCCTGGTGTTGCTAAATGGAACTTTTTTGATAAAAATAACTTTAGCAACACCAAGGGGTCTACTTTTGACATTGCTTAGACCCTTTAATTCTAGTGGTGAACACCACAATATTGCATGGTATTGATGAGTATGATGAGGGTATCATACATTTAAGAATATTGTATCTCAAATGGATTTCAAACGAGTCTAGTATGTGTATCATGGGAACGTTGATGAGAATAGAAAATGTGGGTTTCTCTAGCAAAGAGCATACGAAGATCTCAAACTGACACAAATGTTGTTTTACCCATCAGCGTTGCGGTTCAAGCGTTGTTTAAACCCCTATTTCTTGTAGTACCTCTCTCAAGCCATTTTCATATCTCCATATGATCCCGGTAAGTACCGTAAGAGCATCTCTACCGGGGCACGGGGCCTCAGAAAAAATGCCGGAATATTGTTGACTTTTCAAAAAATCCACACACCACGAGGAGAGACAGCGGGCGTTTTCTTGATGACATCAAAGGTCATGTTGAAAATCGTTGGATTGTATTGCAAAACTTGTATTTAGTGTCAAAGTACAACGCACTCATTTACATTGTGGTAAATTCTTTGTACTGATTGTGCATTGCTGTGCATTTTTGTTTGAAAATTCAAAAATGTATTTCCATTTTTTTGATTGTTATTTTGAATCGTTTCCATTTTAGCCAACATATATGTTCGTTGATCACCACTGTGAAGTATCTTTTTTTATGTGTACAAAGGTTACAATCGTGCGACATTTGTACACATATATACACTACGTCATTGCATCTAAGGCACCCTCGTGGATATTTAGATTTCCAATGCATGATGGTTTTCTAGCAATTCAGGGTCTAGAAGTCCATCTTTTCAACAAACGTGTGACATTTTATGTAGAGGGGAATTTTGCGGATATTCATAACATGGATTAAGCTAGGAAGGCAACTTTGACAAAATGGTTTGTGTCAAATTAGACGATCCCACTTGTCATAAAAGTTTCTAGCGTAAACTTACCTTCTTGCTCCACATGGCAGCTAGAGAGAAAATAGACAATCCAAAAGAAAGGATTAACAATACGATGTCTCTATTTTGTCAATCTAACGGCGAGCAAGACACTCCCTTTGGACACTTTTGACAGTGGTGAAGAGCACAACATCCTTTCAAGAGGTGCGTACTTTTGAAGGTATCGTCTTAGATACCTTCAAGGTTGCATGCGTTGCGTGTGGACTTTACAAGAACGATGAAGGTTGAAAGAAATGCTTTCATAAAGTTGCAGTAATGCAATCATTTATCCAACTTTGTGTGTTTTTTAAAAATCATCATGATGCATGGACCACTAGCTTATCTACAACAACTGTGGGAGTAGTTTAGTGAAAGTTTATCAAACAATCGTGGCCATCACTTACTGAAATGGAGCAACCATCAAAGGAGCAGATTTACAATCTTAAATTAAACTCGATTGTTGAATTCCTTGCAACAATTGACAAATTGCTAGAAGATTTCAACTTGCCGCAACATCCATTTCCTATGGAGGAATTGCAAACTAATCGACTTATATTTGAAGCAGCTCAACAACAACGCCGCTCAATTGATGGAAGAAGAACAACAAAAAACAGAAATATTGAACAACAAGCACTAGGACATTTATAACACAATTATTTAAACTATTGTGCTTAACACTTCCAATAAGATTTAATTTGTCAATGGACCATGTGATACCGGGAAAGACATAATTGGAGAATCTCATCTTGAAGTCCGTGCATGCTCGAAATTAGATTGCGTTGATAGTTGCTTCATTCGGAATTGTTGTTGTGTTGCTACACAAAGGCATGATTGCTCATTCAAAATTTAAAATTCCTATTGAGCTGTACCCAACTCTGTCTACAACATCCGCAATCTAAGTGATTTGGCATGATAGATATTTGGGAGAAGGCACCTATGGTCAACAAACTTGCTTTCGAAGCTTTTGATCGTACGTTAGTGATTTAACCATGCATGATGTGTTCTTTAAAGGAATCACTTTCATGATGTGTGCTAATTTCTACCACCTGTTCCAAAGGGCTTGCAACCAGACGTCTCAACATCAATCAAGGAGTCTTACCTATAGGGCCACGTTGAAGTTTGCACTTGTAATCACAAAAAGTTCCATTGACAAAACAACTCAAGAAACTTGTGGTATAAATGTTATTTTAGGATGAGTTGATGCGTCTATTGTATTGTATTATAAATCATCAAGTTCTCCAATTTTTATGTTGTTAAAAAAATGCTTTTCAAGTCCCCTCTTAACATTGTGAAAATGTTTGAATTGCATTAAAATAGGAATATTGCACCAAAGACAAATTGACAATCTCTAACAAAATATTATCAAGTATTTGTCAAAGAATTCTCAATATCTATAGAAAGTTGTAGCAAGAGTTTTGAATTTGCTCGGAGAAAAGAAAGTCTAACAATTTGCACGTAGGATAGCATAACTTACATATGCTAGAAGTCTAATGTGAAAATATATTACATTCCTATGTAGATAATACTCTGGCATATCAATCAAAAAATCAAATTTTTTTAATAGAAATCGTAGGAATCCATTCAAATTGGCAAATGTCCCCTTGGAGCAAAATGTCCTTTAGGTTTTATTACAACAACCTAACAAATGAATTGATTATTTATTTCAAACTTACCATACAAACGACTAGAGTAAAATTTCTATCTTTATAAGTAGTACATTGCCTGGGTCGTTTTTCAATACTAACAATACAAGCAATAAAATTGAAAACAATATATGCATTATATATGATTAGTTCCACTTAAGAATCTCAAAATTTTGAGTCTTTATGTGTGGATGAACAATTTTTTTGGTATATAGCTCTTGAAAATTTTGACTACTTTTGGAGTGAATTTTTGCACGAGATGAAGATTTGTTTATTGAAAATGTGAAAAGAAAAACATTTTTGTTACAAGTGCCATAGACTCAAATCCCTTTATTATCATTGGCTTGAGACCCAAGGACTCCACTACCACTTACCCTTATTGTGAAAATGTTATAATAATGAACCAGTTTCAAACTACGTAGGAATTCTTGTGACCCACCTTAATATTAAAAGTTGAGAGTATGGTTTGGTGATATTACAAAAGGTGACAAAGAAGAGGTCAATGTGTAAGCCTTAGCTCCTAAAGGATTAAGTGTCCGTTTGGGGGACAATTTTATTTTCTCTGACTACAATCATCTATCAATCCATACGGTCAAATTCACAAATTTTTTTACATCATCTCATATTAGCTTAAAAGAAGATCCCACGATTACATTACCTTGGCACTTCTTAATCAATGGAGTAGAAATTCTCTAAAATGCCTTGGTACTTCGGGGGTTAGGATAAAAACCTTCCAGTGCCGAAGCGGTGCACTTTTCTGTACTGAATACCTGCCTGCTGAAATCGGACTGATTTGTGCCTCTCTCTCAAAAAAATCAATTCCTGATGCCAAATCACGCTTTTATATTGACACCGAGAGCGATTTTGAGTGATAATCTCCTCCATGAGCAGCAGGAGAGCAGATCAGGCCACATGAATTTATGCTGCCTGTAGTGACCGATCGAAAGCACTCCAAGAGTTTGTCACCAACCTGCTTCCAAGGTAGAATTCCAAGCAAATTACAGTGAGGATGATTCTCAGGCTGCCTCATTTCTTACAAGTATCGTAATGGGATTAGGATGTGCCGTCTTTGTTTAGTAGAATCGTCATTAGACCTTTAACCCCTGAAGGACCGAGGCATTTTAGAGGAATCCCTACTCCATTGATTAAAAACTTTTGAGTAGATGTAATTGTAGAATCTTCTTCTAAATTTATATGAGATGATGTGAATTTTGACCGAACGGATTGAAAGATAATTGCAGTCAAAGTGAAACAATTTGTCCACTTGATGCTTCAGGGGTTGGGAAGTGTCAGGCTCTCGAGTTCTATTCAGCATCTTGAGATTTAAGAGCAGTCCTGGTCTTATATCAGAAAGGCCAATAACCCGCATTGGTTTGAAATTAAGGAATGCTCTTTCTCCGCCATGCGCATCCTGACGAGCTAATGCTGTGAAGAAATGGCCACTTCTTCGGGTAGGAAGCCGGGGCAACGGCCTCGCATGCTCGTGTGCTACCTCTGTAGTCGGGAGTATGGGAGTAAGAGGTTACTCTTCCTCCAGCTTCCTTCAGGTTTCACAGAACGCATCGTTTCTAACAGTCATGGTGTTCAGCGCAGTCTGCCCATCCACATTCCACAATGCCAGAAGAAGTGGCTGCAGGACGAGGAGCTAAAACCGAAGAAGGATCGTCGCCCTCTGCCCCTTCCTCCCGCCGCCGAGCCGCCCATCAGGACTGGTGGCGGTCCTACGAGCGCTCAACAAATCGACGACTTCAACGACGAGTGCGTGCGATCTCACCTCTCTTCTCGCATCTCGCGATCAACTCACTACTTGAGATGAATGATGCAGGGCTCGAGCAGCGTTTGAGGCGGGTTTGGAGAAGTGCCCACATTGCCAGCGACGTTTTCTTCCGAAGGCCTTGACGCATCACTCGAAAGCATGCACTGCCAAGTGCTCTGCGAAGCCAGCCGGCACTGGCCTCACTCCCATGTCACTCACAAACCGACTAGTTCCCGGTGCAATCGCCGGATCGAAGCACGGAAACGCAAGTGAGTTGATATTCTCATCATGCATGTGATTGGTTATATACTCTCATTCTGCCTTACGAAGTGCTTCCAAACAGCTGTACAGCCTCCACCGCTCAGATACCGAATGACCGGCAAAAAACTGAAGGAACTAGGAGCGAGGGGTGCGAAGGGTCAGCATCCGTCACCTTTTCGGGTGGACCGAGTAAGAGCACCACTTCCGCCCTCACCATATTTGTTGGTTCAAGGCATGTGATTGAAACAAACTGTTGTGTGTACAGGGTCAATCCTCCAGGTCGGGTGCTGCTGAAACCAAGCCGTGGCTTGCAAAAAACAAGGGCAAAATCGTTGTCGACATAACCGTTGACATCAGAACCAAGTAAGGTGAAGACATGGCCCTCTCTTGGCAGATCAGTTGGCCTCTCTCCATCAATCTTGACTAAACCCTCACTCTGACCGAATCCTATGTCAACTCTAAGTGCTTCATCAGTGTCAGAGAGGAAGTAAAATCCGAGAGTGAGAGTTGCTCAGAAACCGTGTCTTTTCAGAAGAGTGCAGGTTTGGTAAATTACACAATCAGATCACAAGGAGTTCTCATCAAGGCATCTCACGTTGATATGGCATGTAGGAGCCTTGTTTCTCTCGCTCTCTTCGTTCACATTTCACCTGTGCACATAACACCTCTGAAGTTATATACTTCTCAAGGAGGTGGCATTCAATCATATGCACAGACGAATAATGAGGAAAGGGATAATATCACTGACCTTTGCCAACATGTCTTGTATGTAAAACTCATACGGCGTCTGCTTAGCCTGCATCATCACGGTCCGAATATCATGTCATGCCACTGTTTATTGTGCACGTTAATTACGACCAATTGTGTGCTTTGCAAACCTGCATTTCTTTGTCCAGGTAGTTATGCTTGAATCCGCAGTCCATCGCCCGCTTCAACCGCTGGTTGCGAAGATCTTGCACTTGTAGCGGCAAGCGGTGCATTGCTTCCATGATGTCGAAATCATACATCTCGTCATACAGATCATCGTAACGCAAACCTAAGTTAATTCATAAATAGATCACTCAAACACTAACCATGAAAATTGATACACATCATCTCTCCATTGAGTTTTATGGACATTTTACCGTATTTCTTGAGCTCTTTGGCGACTTTGGCTCGGTACCAATTGGAGCACCATCCGAAACTGCCCCCCATAGACTTCTGGATGAACGCAGCACCCTTCTCGGCCCACACGAAATACACCATATTGTTGTAATTAGCAACTGATGAGTTCGAAGCCGAAGAGTGATCTCCTTTCGTGATTCTCCACGTAAAACATAAACTTTTGCATGCGGTCTGGAGATTATAATCCCTTCACGTTCAAAATTTCCAAAACCATCACTGCACTTGAAAGAGGAAATATTATCTACCGAATTGTACAATTAACTGTTTTTGAAATCAAGGAATTTGTGAGGCGGTATTGGTTATGGATGTCATTTGCGTAGCGGTTATGGATGTAAACAGAGATTCTTCTGATTCTCGTCCTTGTATCATTCAACACAATGATGAAATTTAGGATTGGATGAATTTTAATGTAACCACTTCTATTATAATTCCAACTACACTAAAATTCATGTTTAGTGTAATCCCACTATCTACCTATATAATAAGCGACAGACTGTCGGTCCGCCGCTCCCAGTCACGAGACCTTTGGAATTGCCATTTGAATCAAATGTGCCCTTTGAATTGAATGTGAACTTTGAAAGAATCCTCCATATGTGCCCTTTGGAGGAATCCTTCATAGTGCCCTTTGGAGGAATCCTTCATAGTGCCCTTTGGAGGAATCCTTATTAGTGCCCTTTGGAGGAATCCTTATTAGTGCCCTTTGGAGGAATCCTTCATAGTGCCCTTTTAATCAAATTTGGCTTATTGAGTTTTAAAATTGTATTATGTATCAAAAATAGAAAAATAAAACCGTAATTTCCAACATATTGAAACTACACAATATACTACCTCCGGTACATAAAATAAATGATAGTTATCTAAAGACAATAACACATATATGTAATAAATAATGGGTATTTAAAGTGATTAATAGGTATATATAGTACATAATACGTATCTAATGGGTAAATTTGATTTTTGCATTTACATACGTTTATTTAACTTGGGATTGCCCCGGCCACTTGATGACAATGGGGGATGTACTTGATCCGATTTAGATTCGATTTGAGCTTACAGGTTTTAAAATACAAAACATACAAACGTAAATTTAACACACCACCCTCCGCTCTCCCCGTCGAGACGACGGGTACCAACCCTAGTGTGATATACAAATGCTGTAAGTTTTATCCTTGATGAATAATTTTTACCAACATTGTTGACAATGATTGTCGTCTTTGAGTAGTGTACTATGTAGTTGTGCTCTCAATAAAAATCTTCATTTAAAAGTAAAAAATTACAGCACTTTCAAATCTTGAAGTACCATAAATTTTAGTGTATGTAGAAATCATGTCCATTTCCAATATTTTAACTCTTTAGTGCCCACAAGACCCAAAATGGGACTCTGGAGGTGTTAAAACTCAATTTGCATGAAATCCATGAGGAATTAGGTTGTAAAATGTGAAGTTCACATTTGCGCACAAATTACATGAACATTTTGCCAAAATCAATTATGATTTGGAGTTATAGAACTCATGGTAATAGCAAGGAATACAATACAAAATACATCAAATACACTTAAATACAATGAATACCATGCCGCATACTATGTTGTATTTCATACACATGCAAAATTATTTTGGTCTTAAATTGTGATTGAAATTTGTCTTTAAGAGATTCTTCATTGTTTTGTGATTGTCGATCTTTCTCATTGCAAACAAAAACTTTTGTTTTCATTTGTATAAGTTTGGAACATTTACGTATAAAATCAAGTAGACAATTTAAAAAAAAAATCATCAATAATCATGTATAAATGTTATCTTCACGTATGATATGTTAATGCAAAGCTATCGACCTAGTGCACATGTGAACCTTGTTTAATCAAAGTAAAAAATTTCTTGCAAGAATCTATTGATGGATAAAGTAGTATACCCTCCAAAGTCCACAATTTTCAAGACCAATATAGAGTATCTTTAAACACTATAATCTATTCCATCAACCGTTGGATGTTGTGCAAATTTTCCCCAAAGTGTAGGTCCTGGTTTGAGTTAAATTTTGTAAGGTTGGATACTAAAATTAGAAATTATATTTCCATCAAAGTCAGTCCAAAGAAAAAAAATCAGCTCAAATCTTGGTTTTGGAGAAACATGACCTGGGCGCTAAAGGGTTAAAGCAAGTTGCAGCTGATGTAGGAACCAATTGAAGTGTAAAATAGTAAAAATACGAAGTTACCTTTATCTACATTTAGTGTTCATTCATGTTAACATTTTGTGTTGTATTGATGTACATTAACAACGTTTTAATATGCTTATTAATAAACATTAATAATCATTGATAAACATTTATGTTTAGTGTTGAAGTTCGTATTTTATGATGTAAACAACAAACCCTAATATAGTAATCATTTTTGGCACAGTGGAGAAGTCATGAGAGGGAAGTGAAAACCATCAGATGAACGCATGTCACAAGTACACCGTTCCGTGAATATAGTGTAGACTAGACTATTTGAAATTTCCTACACTAATTGAAAATTTACATGCAATTGTTGACTGACACACACTTGCTTGAGAACAAATACCCAATTAGAACTTGGCATGCACATGCATTGATGGAAATTAGTGTGGGTGATCCACATCAATAATGAATCCACACTACATTCAATGTTTAGTGTAGCGGAAAATAAACCTAGTCTGCTTAAAATAAAAAAGTTTTAAAAAGTAAAAGGAAAAACATGAGATGGTCTGACGAAAGCATGTGGTGAGTAGCTTCTCTTGATTCAAGAGCGGAGTGAAATCGTCACAGCCTCTCAAACCAAAACCAAAAAATAATGCAGCATCAGTTCTTGTAGCATAATTGTTCCAAACAGGTTCCCATCCATCATCAATTACCAGCTGTACCTGGTCCAAAACATATCTGCACCGAAACGAAGTCCGGAAACAAAACAAACTACACTGATTATGGTAATAGTGTTACACTACATTTAATGTTATAACCTCTCTTCACCACATAACTCTAATATTTTTTCTCTAGAAAATTAGTGTTACACTTCCACCACAAGATTTCTTTTATCACTTTTTGTGCACTTTGTAATATTTTGTTATTTCTCAATTTTCTACAAATTATTTCTTCATTAATAACACTAAATGTAAAGGTAGTAAAACTCCAAAGTTACATTTCTCTGCATTTAGTGTTCATACTGACATTTAGTGTTGTAACATTATTGGCGTTGTTGACATATAGTCTGATGGTTTGTAATCCGTGTACGGACACTAAATACCAAAATTAGTACACTGTTGAAAAGGAAGAGAAAAGACAAAATTCCGACCAAAAACAGTAAAAAACTTTATAGACTCTGTCGATTCACCGTACATAGTCTAAATAGAATCATGGGAACAACAGGCCCCAAATTTGACAATTTTTTTCTCCAAAAAAAGCCTCTAGAGCCCTGAAAGTTAAAAGGCCAGAAAAATAGACCCACCAAAGGCTGAGGCTTGGCAATGCTCAACCAAGGTAAATAGGGAGATCCCTTGCATCGAGATCCACCTGGAAAAAGAGTAAACTATGGACTGCAGTGATTTTGATGTTTAGTGTCATGGACAGTAAATGACTTGTAAATGCTGTAAGTTTTTACTTTTGAAATAATTTTTTACTAAGAGCACGACAATCTATACTACTCAAAGAGGGGATCATAGTGGACATGGTCGGTAAAAATATTCATCAAGAGGGAAGAGTGAAAACTTATAACATTTACAAGTCATTTACTGCCCATGACGCTAAACATCAAAATCAGTGTACAGTAGCATGGATACACACTTTGTTGGGGTCCACTACAGTACTGTCCTAAAGCTGTCACAGTGCTCTAGAATGGTAAGGTAGCACTGCATACCAGTGTCCATCCCTGGCGATCCGTTGCCGAACCTCCTTTTAATAGTTTCTAACGCAACCTAGATATCAAGCTCGGAGGTGAGGAAGATGATGTCAACAGAAGACGAATTCTCCACCAAAAGCTGCTCTTTTTCTGAACCGTCTGATTGGTCCATGAGCAGTACTGTAGTAGTAGTACTCTTCCGTATGAATCACTGGATTCCGTGCACAAGTAAGGAGTCCTGAACCTTCGAGTGCGACATGCAAACGTTTCAGGGAGATACGGATTCATATGGTATCATCAAGTGGATAGCTCAGGTCACTTCCTTCTTTCAGCTGACAGTGTGGTAATCGGGAGGTGTAGTGAATGAGAGCTAGGGTTTTTGAGCCTGTTCAGAACTCTTTGAAGGGGATGGTTGGTTGAGAAATTCTTGCCGCGGGGTCGATAAATATGCGTGTGTGATATTGCGCAGATCTTTTTCTTTAAAGCAGCGCGGTGACAGGTTTAGTCTAGGTTCTTGAAGAAGAGGGTCAGAATGGAAACGAGTGGGTTCAGGACACAGACTCGGCGTTTTCCTGCAGACACGGTACCGTGACAGAGCTCAAAGTGGAATGGAGAATCATTGGGTGGGGAATCGTTGCTGTGGTGTTTGGCATGCTTGTGACATAGCAGAGTGAAGTTGGTGAAGCGGGTGAAGCGATGGCGGACGAGGCTGTTCCCGAGTCGAAGGGAGCTGTCTCCGCAGGAGCTTTCGGCACAGCCGCTAGGCTACTATGGTTCGTTCTTCTGAGCGCCATACTTCTCATCGTCGGACTTGTGAAAGGTAAAATTTGATGTGCATCGCCATCAACCAGCTGAGAATAGTCCTCATCCTTGTAGCTTTCACTTAGGTCTTACAGAGTTTACATGCCCGCAGTGTTCGTGCAGCGAAAACCATGATTATATCGATCTGAACACCATGGTCATATTAATCGCTCGGCAAATCTTATTGTTTTTCAGACTCGGTCGCCTTGTGGATCCCATGTAGTGTTTCTGATGGATCAGCCCTTAATCATGTACAGGCGCCATCTTCGGACCACTAGCAACTTTGATCTTGTTCTTCGGAATCATGGCAGTGGTGATTGGGCTTTGGCCCGCGCATGTATTTTTGGCCTTCCACGCCGCTTTGACGTACGTACACGTCTCTTCTTCTTCTTACACAACTTGATCTCACCTCATCACATCATACATCTTCTAAGTAGGAAACGATATCTGCATCGGAGTATGGAACACTTGTTTGATTTCTTCGGTTGCATTCTCACAGGAACAAGACGATGGGAGTTTCAACGAAGAGTCTTCTCATATTGTTTCTGCCCATTCCGCTGCTGCTATGGCCTGCTCTTGCAGCGGTTGGTAGCGTTCTGGTGGGCTTGGGCTATGGAGTGGGCCAGCCTTTGGTCGGCACTTTCGAAGCTGTGGGAGAGGGCAGAGACAACAAGTTGTACCACGTTTTTGTGGTACGTAGCCTTGCGAATCATCACAAGTCAATTACAGATGCATGATCACCTCCTGATTACACATCTGGTGTTTCCTCAGGACGGCACTTGGAGCACGGGAAGAGGAGCTTGCACTTCTGTCCGGGACTTCTATGACTTCGTCTATCACTCCGTCTATGACATGGTGGAAGAGTTCCGGCTTGCGGAGTCAAAAACCGGCAAGCCCTACGAAATCAAGTAAAGTCTTTCCCTCGTGTATTAGAAAGAGAGGTCAGGATTTGCAAAATTGGCTACTTTTCAGGTTTCAAGGCAGCTAAAAATTAGTTCTATGCTCTCTCTGAAGACGAGCAAGAAAAAAGCATCGACTATTTCAGAGAGCATGAATCTTGTGGTAACCTATTGGTACAGAACATATTCTCTCATAACTAGTCTTCATTCTTCATGAGCTCCCTTGATGTTTCCTCATCCCCAGAGCTGAAAGGGAAGCAACTACACTGTTTATGTCACTGGGAGTTTGGCTGTGAGTTCGATTAGGTGTTGATTAGGTATTGTTGGTGTTTGTTGGTCCTCATTTGCTAAGATAACTCAATATTCAAGGTACTGTCAACATTAATAGTAGCATTGATGGTCCTTGAATAGTATAATGTGCCACCACTCCTGGTTCTTGCCTCCTATAGAGGTATATATTAACTTCAAAACTGGAACTTGGTGCAGGTTGCAGCAGCTTCCGGTGTGCTTGCTGGTGGGATTGTTGGGAGTGCTTGTGGACACTCCAGCGATATGTCTCGTGGCGCTGTGCAAGATGCCCATCATGCTCTACAAAGGGTGGCGGCGGTTGCTTGAGGATGTGTTGACCAGAAACGGCCCTTGCCTGGAGGCAGCATGTGTGCCGTTTGCTGGCCTTGCGCTGATCTTTTGGCCCTTCATTGTCGCCATGTCTGCGCTCACTGCTTTCCTCTGCAGCCCCGTCCTCGGACTATTCAGCGCCGTTGTGGTGTACCAGGTCTGTGATTTCCACACGTCTTTCTGTTTAATGCTTGTCGATAATTCTATGTATTCCGTCCATTGAAACAGAAACCTTATGGCTTTGCTAAAGTTGTTTGTAGAGCACCTAAAGTTTGAACAAGATGCCCCCTCTTTTCATTTTAGAATCAGCTCTGAGTAGTTCTCAAAAAATCTGAAATGAGATAAAAGGCAGCTAATATTCATCAGGGTTGATCATTTCATTCTTCTCTCTCAAAGATGGTTTGAACTACTCTACCTTTCAGAGTTGAGAGACTATCAATCTCCTCCACTAACTGAATAAAAAATGACCACCACGCTCTTCTATTGATCTATTTAAAGAGAGGAAACTGGAGCATATTGAATTCAAAGAGGGTTAATTTTATTGAAACTTTGGGTGACTTCACAAATAACTCTTCTGCTGTCAATCATTGTCCTGGCAGGCGCTGTATCTTAAGAGGCTTGTGTATCCTAATTGCAGGAGATGTCTTACAAATGTGGGCTGAAGTACATCGTTGCTGTAGTGGCTGAGTTTGATGAATACTCCAGCGATATCCTTCATACGCAAGAAGGCTCATGTTTACCAAGGTAAGAGCCTGCTTGCGTTTGGTGCTAGGAAGTTGCCATGTTGTTATGCAGTTGCAAAAATCCGGAATCTTCACATTTAATGACACAGTTCCTCTGCCCTTTCGGACAGCCAGGCCCAAGTATCGAAAGAACATTAGGAATTCACGAGTTGGTGCTGCAGCTGTGAAGTCGGATATGGGAAAGTCACGAAGGAAGCCAGAACATAAACACAATCTGGAGATACCGCAGCTCAACACTCAAAAGTCGCTCCGGAACACCATACAAGAAGTGAAGCTTGTGCAGGTACAAGAAAGAAATCTTTTGTCTGTTCAATAGGGAATCAACTCATGTTTGTTCTTTTGATTAAGCTAAATGTGTCGTTTGACATGCTTCAATCTCATGTTTTCACAAAGATGTGCAGCCTGCCTATGTTTACAAGAAGCTTTTTCTTGTATGACACCGATTGTTTGGTGATGCAGATCCTGGATTGGAAGTTTACTTGCATGGAAACGCACGGCAAAGCTTTGGTAAGCGCTGGCGTGTTGAAGCACTCTGATATTGACGCTGGGATGAAGGGTAACAAGGCGGAGGGCCATGTCATGTTGGTTGGGGTTCCAGCATATTCTCAAGTCATCGAGCTCATCCGCTCAGCTAAATCAAGTACAACAGGCATCCTCTTGGGTAAGCACATTTATGAAGTTTCAATAAGATATCCCTTTATAGTTTAGATAGTTATCAGATCAATACAAGAGCTTGGTGTTTTATCATTCAATTGAGTATGATAGAGCTTGGTGGTCTCTAAACTCAAGTCAAAGTAGCTCTAGCTGTCTTAGGAAATTGAGAGCTATTTAGGACTGATTTGAATAGTTTAGAACAAGAAAAGAGGTCAGAATTCATGGTATCTTAATTGCCCCACTTTACAAATGATTCCATTAGCTGCCTTTCTCGCCTCTCAGCCGATTCCAACATGAAAAAAGAGGGGGTACTTTGTCTAAACTTCAGGTGACGTTACAAATTGAACAATATCAGATACTAGTCCACTGTATTTCTTGTTGAGTACCGGCAGCACTGGTTGTGTGGGCAGGCGATGGAATGGAAGTCACCATGTCGAACAGACCAAGGGACCTCCTCTCGGACTGGATGTGCGAGCCCATCATGACCATCAAAGCCCAGCTGCGCGCATGCAACCTTGCGGTGAGCGAGGAGCGGTACCTGGAGAAGCAGTGCCTGTTGATGAGCGACGCGGAGCGCTTTGAGAGCTGGCAAAACGGCGCCGTGGAGCCTGAGAATGCGGTCCGCAAAGGAGAATTGCTCGCAGTGGCCCGTCGGTAAGACCTCCTCACTTGTTGTTAGAGCTCAATTTGCCAAAGATACCATGAGTTTTGACCTTTTTTCTAAATAGTTTTATGTATCTGTAATCAGTTCAAAAAGGAAAAAGGTGGCTAAAGTTCATGACCTCCTTCTTTCTCCTTCTTCCTTCTCAAAGGCAGAAGGAGAACTAAAACTACATCTAAACTTGAGTTTAGAGACCACCAAGCTCCTCCATTCATCTAAGGCAAACCCCCCATATCCGACAAGTTAAGCAATGTGCATATGTGGAGAGAACAGAGAATAATATACTTATTTTTCAGTAATAGCCAATAGAATTACAATTTCAACCAAAGTGATTACATAATTTTCCAATGAAATGTGAATTAGTTATGAATTCTCAAAGTGTGCTATCATGATTAGCTAGTGGCCACCTGGAATGGGTAACTCCCAAAAAGCACCGACCAAAAGCAAGGGGTCACGTCAAATAGCAAACCTCCTTTTTGGAGCTGAATGGGTGGTATGGGATGGAAGTGGGTTGAATAAACCCCAGTTCCGTAGGTGTCGGTTATGAGTTTTGGTTGGTTTCTAGGGGTTACTGTAATAGCTATTCAGAGTGAGGAAAGAGTAGGATTAGGATATAAAGAGGAATATCTTATTAAGAATTGGATGATGTTACAAAGATTCACTGAATATGTGGATATTTTAGGGGCAATTACAATGATAAGTTGGATTTGCGTGACAGGCTTCAAGGTATGGCGATCTACATTTCACGGATCCCCACATGCCGGCGGCGGATGGAGCATCTGATGAAGAATTTACAGGCGTACATAGAAAGCATGGGCAAGGAAGGTGTGTCGGAGAAGAGCAAGAGCATTAAGCTGAAGAGCAAGAGCTTCAATTTCCGGACCTTGATGAGGGACGGCTCCAACCGCTTCTTCCCACCTACATCAGTTCCAGCAGGCGGAAAGCTCGAAGACTCCAAGGAAAGGACTCCAGTTGAAGCTGTCTAGGTTTAGGGTTTAGGGTTTTTGCACAGGGTTCTTGCAGTCTTGTAAATTGGGGAGGTCGAATAATCTTTAGTGTCGTATTTAGTGGTAGTGAAACTTCCTTCATTTTGTGAATAGAAAACTGTCATTGCAATGGTTATTTCAATGGCTTTATGTGCATCGGTTATGCTTCAGGTGCGAGAGTGTAAGATATTATTGCCTGAGTTTGAAGGTTCTGGGCGGGAGCCTCGCGTTGCAATTAATTACATATGAAAGCACCGAAACAAACAAGCAACATATACCAATTGTCCAGTATAATCATATTCTTATGATCTAAGTTCTGACTAACTATCTCCTCTAAAACCTCTACAGAAAAACTACCCCCAAGTGTATATTCTACTGGTTTCTACTTGAAAATGCTTTCACCACCATGAACTTGGAAACCTACATAACCAACCTGTGCTTTGAGAGCAACAACTCGACAACAGTGCAAAGCAATGGTTCGAGCCCAAGAATCCCCCAAACATCCCCAAAAGTCCCACTAGGACTTGGTATGAAGCTTCTTAAGCAGCGGCGAGCTTAGGAACCGATGCCTTGGCACGAAGTATCAAGAAAATTCCCCTGCCATATATCCATCATAAACATGAATCAGTGTAAAACTTCAAAATTTTAAATTTTCAAACAGTGAAAGGGTTGTTAATTTTTACCCAAATCACTACATGTAATTGTCAAGTCAACCTGGTGATGAGATTTTTTTCAAGAGGAAGGAGGCACCTTGTAAAACGTATCTTATTAGTGAACATTTAATCAGCGATTTTGGCAAGGAATCATACTATAAGAAGGCACGGGTTCTTACCAGCACACAGCTGCCAAATTATGGAAAAGCACTCGGAGCTGAATGGGAAGGTACTTGTAATTGATCAATCCAACCAAAGGCCAAAACTGCGTCACCAACAAAAGCAACCACACCAACATTGATAAGATACTTCAACATGCAACCCCACTTGGTCTTAGTGATTAATACTCATACTGAGATAAGTGCCTGAACCTAAGAGTGGAAAATAAAACACTCCAATATTTTCCCTAAAAGATGGTAATCTATTTTCGTTTACATCAAATTTATGAAAGAGCTTATCAGTTAGAAACTTGTACCCTCCAAGCATTCAGTTGCACTGATGGAAAATTTGCTTTATGCTGTGCCTTCACTGAGCTCCATGGCCGCCCTGAGAACGTACCAACAAAGTTCAACGCCTCACAAACATATGTACTAACAATCAGTACAAAAAGATACTAAGCCATAAAAACTATCAGAGAATAGAGTTATTTATGAAGTGAGGCAAAGATACCATGAGTTTTGACCTCTTTTCTCATTTCCTATTATCAGAATGAGTCCTAAATAGCTCAAAGAGGAAAAAGGCCAGTAAGATTCATGGTACAGCGTGACCTCTTCTTCTTCCTTCTCAAGGGCGGTTAAACTTCTAACAACTTGAGTGTAAAGACCACAAATTAAATATTAGGAGTTCATAAATATCAGTATTTAAATCAACGAGGGGATATCTTATTGAAACAATGGGTGACTTCACAAATAACTCTATCGTACAAATTAAAGATGAGACATTACCTTCCACCACCATGCCAAGATATGTGATGAAGAGAAAGTTGTTCCATGGACCAGACGTTAACTGCTCCACGATCACCTGGCCTCCCACATCCACACAAGCAATGAGCAAAATATGTGACCAGTGGGCGAATACAACTCTCATGTAAGAAAACAAAGAGAGGCAAGTCATAATATGACATCACCACACTGACCTTGGTGACTATTGTCTTACTGTCCCGAGACGGAGGAAAGAGTTTGTTCATAAACTCATGGAAGTAATGTCCAAACGGTCCTGAGTAGCAGAAGCCATACAGCTGCAAAAACCACATACTCTCGTTATTTGTGAAGTCAGGCAAAGCCGTGAGCTTTGACCTCTATCCTCATTTTTCATTGTTGAAATCAACCCTAAATAGCCCTCAAAATCAACACTCAGTTCAAAGAGAAAAAGGGCGGCTAAGATTCATGAAACAACATGACCTCTCCTTCCTCTTCAAAGGAAAAGCTAAAACTACTTCTAACCACCACAAGTTCTTCCATGCTTAATAAGGATTCTAGTTGAGAAGGACACCAAGCACTTCCACTGATCTAATAGCTATTAAGAATGAGGAAAGAGTAATATTATAAACTAAATGACCGATTAAAACTTGTAGAAAGAACTCTATTGTACATACACAGTTAAACCGATGCATATTCATAAACCATTCGAGGTATGACTGTGAAGACCATGGGCATGTTGATGTGTATTAACACACATCCGGGTCTATAAACAACAGCAGCATCCCTAAAGGTGAGAAGCCCAGAGTCGGTGAGAAATTATACCAGAGCCATACCATGAGAAGAAGAGAGCGCTTCAAATGCAACTGCTTCGCTCCCGCCAGCTTCTGAGCAATCACATCCGCGCTTCCTGCCAACACACCTGCTGTAATGGCCTGCACCAAAAGAAACATGGTTCAAAACAACCAGAAAAGAAAAAAAAAACAATCCTCAAACCTGCACATCAAATCCGCTCTGTATTCTTATCTTTCAAACAAAATAAAACTCAAAAAACAAAATGCTGATTTCTAAAAAATTAAAAGTTCCGCATCCCAAAGAAATGGGTTCCTGTTTTTGCACTAAGAAAAAATAGTGCAAAGAATCATCTACCGAGGGTTTCAAGTTTAAACCCTCAAACTGGAAAATCAACACAAGCATCATTTACACTGAGAAAGAAAAGAAACCCAACTCATCAATGATCTGACATCGAAACTGCTAAACCCTGAAGCGATCGGACAAAACTCGATAATAAACAGATGGGCTTACTTTGGTGCGCAGGGGGTGGCGCTGCAAGTTGGAGAGGTACTGCGACCATAAGGCCTTCACCTCGTCCGCCATCGCTGCTCCCCCACCTTCTTCTCCTTCTTCTTCGGCTCGTCTGCCCTCTGTGTCGTCTTCCACGATGTAAGCTTGTGACAAAACTCAGGAAGAGCTGCGGTCGTCAAGTAGTTGGGCTATCAAAGTTGAAGTGGAATCTGCAGCATCACGCACATGTCACGCTGCGCTGACCTCACACGGGCGATTGACCAGTGCCATTGTTATTGTGGAAAAACAAAAGGACGAAAGAGAGAAAGGAAGAAGCAAAAGAGCGGCGAAAAGGTCGAGGCGCGTATTTCCGCTACAGTAGTGTACCTATTCCCGACCTAGGAAATATGTAGATATAGGTAGTACATTATACAAAACGAAGAAGTAGAACTACGGTGTCTGGAGGAGGTCCGCGTGTCAGAGTGTCTGTTTGTACAATATGCTGAAAAATGGATTGAGGTTTAACATGAAGTTTGGATTTTTATAATCAAACTAGCAGTTGGCGCTTGCTTTGCAACGCAGTAGTTCAACCATTTTAATGTAGTTTTCATATCACAAAATATAAAAAAAGAAAGGTAACGACAATCTACATAAAATATATATATGTCTTTGAAACCTATGCATGAATTTTAATAATGTAATAGAATAGAATAGGAAAAAAAAATAGGTTTTAGATTTTTTGCAATTTAACATGGAATTTCAAAATTGTTTTGAACGTAAAATTTGTAATCAAGAGTTTCAAATTTGTTTTGAACGTCAAATTTGTAATCAAGAGTTTCAAATTTGTTTTAGATATGCACAAATTGCAACACACAAATGCAAATTTCACACACCCACATACTCAACTTGCAATTACAATCTCAATTTCACACACCCACAAATTCAATTTGCAATTACAATCTGAAATTCACACACCCACAAATTCAACTTGCAATTACAATCTCAATTTCACACACCCACAAACTCAATTGCAATCTCACCTCAAAACTTGTAATTTCAATCTCCACAACTCAAATATGCAATTTTGCAACTCCAACTTTGTATGCCAACCTCCAAGATCACAACTCCAACTTCACAACTTTTTCACTCCAAGTTTACAACTCATAATTTACAACTCAATCTTTAAGTGCTTAACTCAAAAAATATTTTCAACGTCAAATTTGTAATCAAGAGCACAAATTGCAACACAAAAATGCAAATTTGTCACACCCAAAAACTCAAGCTAATGCTTTGCAACGCATTAGTCCAACCATTTTGATGTAGTTTTTATATTACAAACTATATTATAAAAAAAGGTAACATGATTCACTGCGCGGTTGGCTGCGCAATTAACTGCATGGTTGACTGCGCTGTTCCTATAGTTCACTGCACGGTTGACTGCGCGATTGATCGCTGCATGGTTCACTGCGCGGATTATGATTTTAGTAGTATGATGAAATAGTTATACTCTCTAAGAAAATTATCGAAAACATCCGAGGCTTCCTGAGCTTTAATTGCCGTTTGTTTGAAAGATCCCATGTCATAACTACGTCTTGATTTACGTACAGTGGGGTGACACCCAAATTGGCGCCTTGTGCAATTTAAGGGATAGTGTACACATTGTTGCCAACTTTGACACCATTTCTGAGGGTTGAAAATTTGTTATTTTACCATGAAATTTTAGACATAGAATCATCTTTGTGTTGAGAACAGCGACGCTATCTTGTGAGCGGTGAGCGGTGAGCGGTGAGCAGTGAGCAGAAAATAGTTTCAGAACACCAGAAAATCGTTGTTTTTTAGGCAAAAAAACATTTTTTTGAGAAATTAGTGGTACAACTATGAAGTTTGGCCTTGAATGTTGCAAAATTTTCAAAAATAAGAAAGTACTCTATAGCCGTGGATACATTGACAATTGAATGTTTTTTCCATGTTTTACGCATGTCATGGAATTTTAATCTTTGAGTTTTATTTTTTCCGGAAGATTACATTTGTGGTTTTATTTAGGATGACAACTTATAAAACAGAAGCTTCTGATGAAATGCTAGAGTATTTGATGTGGAGTAAGATATTTTATTTCTTGAAGCAATAACATATCAGGTTTCTATAGATATACCAACGGCCTGTAAAAACATTAAACTACCAGGTGATGGTGAGAGTTATCCAACTTCTCCAAATGGAAAGGTTTAGGGTTCAAATCCCCGTCGTGGACTGTTGGCTCTATCTAGGAGAACTATCAGAAGTTGCTAACAGAACACTTCCGATGTATGTTAGGAAAAAAGACAAAAATAATTATCTAATACCTATAGTCACATAGTTGGAATATGGACACCGCATCAGCTATCTAGACCTCGTCTAGAGTATTAAAAGTTCAGTCGTGACACACATCATCATGCCACTTCTGCAATATTAGCAAGCTCTAGTATGCATATAACTTCATTGAAGCTGTAGTTTGGAGCATGCATGAACAAGTCCTTTTTGTAGTCCAATTTACACAAGTAACGTAAGATGTAGTACACATGCTTACAATATTTCCATTGCCCCTTCTTTCCCAACACCTTTGCTGACATCTTCAAAATATCAGGGCACGTACATGCGGGGTAGTTTGTGATGGTCACGCAATAAGACTTCTCCTTCTCCGTTTCCAGAGTGATAACGCATCTAAATCATGGATAAGGTATGGCAGAGACATTTGAAACGTAGCACTGATTGATGAGAGCAGCGCTTGACCACTTGTTTCTATGCTGAACGGAAGGCTCGTTATTGGTCCTTCAAATCTTTAAGCCGTTCCGGAAGGTATGATAAGAATCAGGATTTTCTGGAATAGGGAAGTGGGAACGCGGAAGAGGCATGATCAAAGACACCTGAAATTGTCTTCGAGGCGATAGTAATTCGCGTTGCTCCAACTGAAAACCTGCTTCCTCCAGCGATAAAACCTTTTGCATTGTCAAATTAGTGCCCAGCTTCACCGGCCACGTCATTGGAATCACTGGCCAATCAACCACATTGTATTTCTTTGATTCCTTCACACACCGACCAAGATCATCAGCGTAGAACCAAAATTCAATGGTGATACTACGTGGTGATCTGAATTCCTTTCTCCTACCGACATACGTTGGAGCTGGAGTTCCGTGGATCCCACGCCCTACTTTAGCGCCACACTTCTCAGCAGTCCCGGCCTGCAATGCCTGACATTGTCTTTTAGAGTTCTTCGGAAGACGGACAATGTGCCACTTTGACGGATCACACTTTGATTCTAACACTCATGTTGTGTGTCGAACTCCGGAATCTTATCCACTTAACGCCTCCTCGATCCGCGCACGAGTCACCCTTGTGCCATCCCGTGGAATAGAGTAGTTTATTGTATCGGACCGGTGAGAGCCGTTACTGGATACAGGTGGTATGTCAAGCTTACGCTTAGTTGATCCAAAGATTTCAGCTCCTTCAAGTCCGCCGGTTATTGTCAATAAGTCTTCCGCCCCTGGAAAACTCTTCACAGCTTCGGCGATGAGTCTAGGATCACCAAAACGTTGAGGAGTTCGCAATCGAAGCGTACCTTTGTTTGGTCCTTTACCTGATGTGCCTCCCTTAACCATGCTCGATAAGTTGTGATTTGCATAAAAGCGCGGATGAGGTCATCCACTGTAGCCGCGTATAAACACGTCATCGTGTTCCCGGGTTGTTGAAGCCAATGATTGTGGACAGTCTCCGCAAGGTTGCAGGATGGCATGTCAGCTTTCTCGTCAAGCGTGAGGTCCTACCAAGGCAAACCGAAATGCAATTTAGGAGATTAATCAAGAATATGCTAATTAATAAGGTAATCCAAATGGTGAAAGAAAGAAGTCTTACAAGCTGCATAGCGCCACCCCATTGTCTATAACAAAAGTGCCAGAATGCCACCCAGTCTTCAAGGGCACGACGCCTGTTGTCAGTAGTGGCGCCAGATGAAATCCACCACCCTCGAATCACGTTGTATTGAGCTTCAGTCTCTTCTTCTGATTTGGCATTCTTCCATATCTTGCACAGTGCAACGTGTTGATCTTGAAAGATAGGGAGAATATTCTTGGTGGTGGCTCGGTGAAGGCACTTTGTCCAATGAAATAAACAAGTCCGCTCTCTGTTTTCCATCGTGACGTCTTTATCGCCATTGCCATACACCCTCCGTACAGCATGCCAATTTGCGCCTGCACTATCAGCCATGAACCCTTTGAAGTTCGTGTCTTCTACTCCCAGAAAAGTTGTTGTGAAGTAGAAGACACAATTTTTCTAAACCGTGCATCTTCATTGTATCGTTCAGGTTCTCCTAGAAAAGTTGTTGTGCTTCGGCATCCTCCGATTGCATATCACAGATGGCTATTGTCATGACTCGACAGTATTTGCTGTCATACACGTGACATGCCATTGTTGTCCAGTCTTTGATCCGCTTGACATGATCAAACATCAACCAACAATCTTGGAGGTCTCCACCAGGTTGCATCCGTTTTATAAGGTCAACACCACTACCAAGCCGATCGACAGACATTTTAAAAACAAATACCTTACCTTTAGATTGGCCTGGGAACTTGTTTTCGTGGATGAAGACAAACTTTGACGACTCCTTCAAATCCATAATGTTGTCTATAACTCCCTTCCCTCCACTGTAAAAGCGTTTGCACGATGATGCTAGATTCCGGATGTTTGGAGATGATAGTGTCTCGAATCGGTCAAGGATAGCATCCATAGATGCTCCTTCAAGGTTTGAAGATCCGGATGCGGGACGGATCAAGTAATCAGAAAGATAACTCTTACTCGTAGCCATGATGATTGCAGAATTAGTAGCCTTCGGTGTGTGCTGTACTTCCTTCGCGACGCACTGATGCATCAAGTCCATCACAGTGTGGTCAACACCCATTGAGATCGGATGATGATGATGTCCAAGATGAATGGCGAGTCGGGTGCTCCGAGTCGGGAGAGGTCACATAATATATACGTGCATCACAAAGCGCTAAACAAATAGGAGGGATTTGGCACACTTTACAAGCTAAAGTTGATTTCCCCGATGGTGCGTCATTTACTAGGAACGGAGAGATCGCAAGTCTGGCCCACTTAGTTTGATTCGTGCGACCCTCATTCCTGCATCTATAGTCACAATTGACGTTGGGACATTGAAGATGTCCTGTACATGTTGATTTTCGGTAAGTGAGACCGAAGTCGTTCATGATGTTGGTCGTCATTGTCCTGCACCACATATGACCATCGTACTGTTTGTTCATTCCGTCGAGGCCCCCCCGAATTGAGTTGGGATACCTTCTGGAAGAGGTGGTAGTTCAAATATCATGTCTCCATTGTACTGCGGAGGTAGATACTTCACACGAGAAACCTGAAAACTATCAAAATCAATGCGTGGCAACTCAAACCAAGACCCCTTCCTAGAACAAGTCTGGCGGACGTAAGGAATGATACTTCTGATACCCTTGGACAAACGATGGATAGGAGGCTTCCCGGAAGAAATAGAAGGGGACATCTGGGATCTACTTGCAATTGGAATTGACACACGCTGATGGTCCATTTCTTGTGACTTGGAGGGAAACAATGACACTCCCAAGTTTACATTAGAGTCATCGTCATCGTCAGTGTCACCAAGAAATTGTACGCTTGGGTTAGATTGTCTGCCTAAACCGGGCAAAAGTACTGTATCACCTGATTGAGATGGAGGAGTCGTGACACCACACGAGGCATGCGTAAACATTTGAGCATCTGACACACCATACACCTTGAATGAACCACGTCCTAGATTCCACGCAAATCCATTATCATCGCGGAATTTCACATGGTATACGGAATGCTACAATGTACCCGAACTATCAAAAATCTCATGTTCGACATGAACTGTACCAATCCTAAGACCAAATCGAATACAAAGCACTGCCTCAGGGACATTAACAGTTCCATCATCACCGAGGGACATGACAAGCGGAACACTGCCGTAGTGAGAAGTGAGGGACGCCATTAGCACATAGTCTCAACAACAACAAAGTTAGAACGACTCTAAAAGATGAGAGGTGATTAATTGAAAGAGAGTTAAATATCATGCGTACTTGAAATGCTGAATAATACATTCTTAGTCTGCCAATACGACTAGCACATAATGTGACACATCTTTCTCGAACACGACAAAGTAGAGACCAACCTAGAGGTCATAATAAGAGTCAGCAATGAACAAATAGGTTAGTACTAGTTGTATCCTATTAGCCACCATGGTAGCTTATAGTTATTTTTCTCCGATGTTGTTGTGATTTAGTAAATACATTAGATAAATCCAGTTAAGTGCAATGCTTGTGATTGCATAAGCAAAAAATAGAGATTTGAAAGACACCAATAGCTTCGAATTTGAAATTCAAATTAAGGCTGACAACAACTGCAAAAATAGATAGAGATCTTGAGACATCCTGTTGGCAACAACTTGGAAAGGTAATATTGCTTCAAGTAGGCGTCGATGTGGTGCAACCACTTCTTACCATATCATAGGAGCCAAACTCGTCTGAAAATGTTCAATGTGATGCAACCAGGTCGTCTTGCAGAGGATGACAAGCAGGGGTGGCCGGAAAAGAAGAACAACACACTATTCAAATCCTAAGCACAGGAGGTCACGAACGTAGCGACAACAGCTTAACGCCTTGATTTTTGAGGAGAGTCGTGACGAACTGTCATCTGATGGGCCCGTGCGATTGAGGAAATTGTCAAGTATACTGCAAGCGGAGGAGGCAAAGCACTGTCTTGACGGAGTAAGTTTTTCAAGTTTATATGCCTATTTGTTTTCTATAATGCAATATTGTGTAGGTCATACTTACACTCGTAATGTGAAGTCGAACAGCTACATTATGCAGCTGCGCAGAGAAAGGGGGGAAGAAGAAACTATACAAGTTATCATGACGAGTGATTTCACGGGACCTAATGCGTCAGGAAGCTCGATGCATGGGGATAAGGGTGCCAATGTTGTTGTTGACGACAATGACTGTCAAAGCATGGACTCAAGTATGGATCCAAAGAGCCGAGTAAATTCATCTTGATCCACAAGGAATAGGAATAGGTCGTCGTTGAGGGCAACCAATAATCAATCAAGGCCTGATCGAGTAAGCGCGGGGGATAGTGGGCCGATTCTGTTGGGTGCGGAACGGGCCCAAACGGCACATATACGATATCTTCAAAATATTAAAAAGTATATAGTGTAACCATGGTTTCATATAGATCATAATTTAACTCAAACTGTATATGTTTAGGTTTTCTTGTAATTGGTATTCAAAAGCAAAAATTGTTTCTTGTTGGAGAATTACCGATTCTCTATGCGCTTGGTTAAGGGCATAAGGATCATCTTCATAATTTCCCAGAGCTCAACTGCCGAGGCGGGGTGAGAAGATCTTCCTTTTACTTACTAGTGTTCGAGCCTATCTTTCCTTGAGGGGTCACTATTTGCACTTGCCTGTCATGTAATTCGTCGTACTCCAATTCTTTGACCTTTCTAGTCGCTATCAAAGTTCAGTTCTAGTAAGGATAAAACTTAAGCTTTTAATTCTTCCATTTCATTTCAGTAACAAGTTGTCCTCCGATATTCGGTTGTATTTATGAGTTACTTCTTTAAACTTCAGGGAGCAGGTGGTGTGAACGGAGAAGGCAGTGGACAGACTAACAACGCCGAGGTGCTGCAGACGCGAGTGAGACTGGTAAGTACGCAAACAAATCAACTCAGTCGTGTCTTTTCATTTCCGCGTATGCTAAATCCTAGTCTGCGTTCTAATTGAGTGAACCCATAATCCTTTGAAACCTAGAAAAAATCCTGAAATCTTTGTTCACTTAAATAGCTCTGAAATCTATAGCAATCGGGTAAACCCTGATATTCAAGCGCCTCAAAACCCTAACTCTTTGAAAACTGTAAACTTTGAATTCTTGTGTGCCCACTTTATCATAAAGTAATCCCTGAATTGAAGTTGCACGTGGGACACGTTGGCGGTGCAAAGGGGCTTAACGAAGTCGGGTTCACGAGCATTTTATCAGGCGGCATGGAGGATGACCAAAACCGACCGGCAGATTTGGTTAGTTTTTGCTTTTCTTGAACATGAAACTTGACAAGCAAGATGCTAGTATTGTTGCGATCGCGTCTTATTGTGTTCGTTTTTATAATATCAAGATCATGCTTTGTTCTTGTTTTAGTTTGTTGAGTTTGTGTGCCTGCTTGTTGAACGTTTGTTGAGTCTGTACATTTGATAAGCATGCACGTTTGCTGAGCATTATCGTTTGCTGAACATTCATGTTTGTTGAGTCTGTGGCACTTCTTGACGTGCTGATCCTGTAATGAGCTAGGGTCCTTCGGATCCGAGGCCCAACTTGAGCCTTCCCTTCGTTTTATTTTTATTTTCAGTTTCATTCCTTGTTCGTTTATTCTCATCATTAGTTTGTATGCATGCTGGTTGATAGCTTTTTGGATGCTAGTTGTGAGTTTTTTTTCTTCCTGAGTTTCTGATATTGTAATGAGCTAGGGTCCCTCGGATCCGAGGCCCAACTTGAGCCTTCCCTTCATGTTTTGTTTTTTTGATTTTTAGTTATATTTCATGATCGTTTATTCTCATCATTAGTCTGTATGCATGCTGGTTGATAGCTTTTTGTATGCTTGGTGTGAGCTTCTATACGTCCTTAGTTTCTGATATTGTAATGAGCTAGGGTCCCTCGGATCCGAGGCCCAGCTTGAGCCTTCCCTTCATATTTTGTTTTTTTGATTTTCACTTATATTTCATGTTCGTTTATTCTCATCATTAGTCTGTATGCATGCTGGTTGACAGATTTTTGTATGCTAGGTGTGAGCTTCTTTACTACCTTAGATTCTGATCTTGTAATGATCTAGAGTGCCTCGGATCCGAGGCCCAGCTTGAGCCTTTCCTTCGCATTTTGTATTTTTGAATTTCAGTCTTGTTCCTTGTACGTTTATTCTCATCACTAGTCTGCATGCATGCTGGTTGCTTCCTTTTTGTACGCTAGTTGTGAATTTTTTTTCTTCCTGAGTTTCTGATCTTGTAATCAGCTAGGGTCTCTCGGATCTGAGGCCCAGCTTGCACCTTCCTTTCGCATTTTGTTTTTTTTAATTACAGTCTCGTTCCTTCTACGTTTATTCTCATCACTAGTCTGCATCCATACTGGTTGATAGCTTTTCGTACGCTAGTTGTGAGTTTTTTTTCTTCCTAAGTTTCTGATCTTGTAATGAGCTAGGGACCCACGGATCCAAGGCCCAGCTTGAGCTTGTACTTCGTGTTATTTTTTTTTGTTTTAGCAACATTCCTTTTTCGTGTTTCCTCATCAATAGTCTGAATGCATGTTCATTGATATTTTGAATCATGCTAGTCGTCAGCTTCGTTACTCCCTGAATTGCTTGGTTTTGTTGATATTGGGTTCAGCTTGATCCGAGAGCCAGCTGGAGCACTTACCTTTGTGATTTATTTTCCAATTTCAATTACATTCATTGTTTTGAAATTGTTATGAATTCTAGTCATTCATTAATTTTTTATGGATGTTCATAGATGGCGTCACTGCAAGGAGAAGAGGTAACTCAAACTTTGGACTTGGAGGAACCGAATGTGGAGGCAGAGACGGTTTTTAAGCTTTGGGCTCCCCGAATGAGGCTACGAACTTAGTCCTCCAAGTGGTGCATCAAGTAGTACCGGCAATTGGAGTTGATCCAGGTTTGGACACTACAGAGCTTTCTTTGAGGAAGTCTATTCGTGGTACTTCCTATGATGTATTGCAGAAGTCACATTTTCCATCTATTGGAGAGTTGCACATCCCAGTCTGCCGAATGTTGCCAATGACGAAGGTGCGTATTCCAGTCAAGCCGGACATAGAGAAGCTCAAGAGCGAGTTTGTCAAAGGATATCGCCCAGGATCTGCATGTTTTTATGTTGCATTGAAAAACTTTTCGATGGTAGAACGAGAAGTTCTGCCTCAGGAACGTGCGGAGTGGTCAGACCTTTGGAGGCAGGAGGACCAGAAGTTCGAAGCTATGATTGCGAGTAGGCCAAAGTTACAGAGCCTTTCTGATCGCTATTTCTTTGTGTGGGATGGCAACCACCGCCACCTTGCATGGATGGATGTCATATCCACAATGCATCGAAACGATTGTGCTTTTCATACTCCAGTTCGGCCAGTTTTATTGGAGCCCACTTTGGTAAACCGCCATATATTACTAAACGCCATGACAGACTGAAACAAGTGAGTTTAGCATTTTGATTTCTCTTGTTTGTTTGTTTTCATTCCATTTGTTTTTATTTTCATGGTTTATTCCTATTTTTTTTATGTTTATGTATATTGTCGCTCAGGCAGAAAGACTCCGACCATGTGACACAACAACTATCACATGATGTGAAAAGAGTTCAGCATTTTGGGTTGCTGGACTTCGATCAGCTCAAGGGTCTGATTAGTGAGGAGGATCACGATGCTAGTGTGGCGGAGTGGGCTAGGAAAGGGATCAAAAAGTGGTACCATATGACCTTCGATTCATTCTTGAAGTTACTCTATGAGGTATGTTAGGATACATTTCGGACTAAGTTTGTTTGCTATATGCTTTAATGTGAGGCCCTGAGTATGGTTTTGATACGATATTGTATGTTTTATGGCAATTTTACTAATATTCTTTTCACTGATTTCTTCATGTAGCGGGAGCTCATTGCTACTCAAGAAGACTGTATTCGAACTTACCGTGGCACACTTGTGACCGATGTTGGGGCTGATCGCGTTGGGAGCTCGGCAAAGTTGGTCACTCTTTGCTCGAAAGCGGTTCAAAAGAAGAAGACTCAATGTGGCACCTTACTCACCCGACTCCTTGCCATTGCTGACCCTCGTAATGGTGAAGAGTTTTTCAAAGAGGTATTCGTATGTTCATTTCATTGAATTTGTTCATTCAGCATCTTTGAATTGTTTTAAAAGTTTTCATTGACCCTTTACTTGTTATCCTCTGATTTAGGTTCTTCATCATTACGATGTATATCAAAACAAGCCTGAGATTACAATAGAGAAGTTGCAGCTGCTTTGCACGTCGAAGGTTTCAGCAAGGTTCAAAGGCAGATGGATGCATTGGTGGAGTTTGTCAAAAGAGGACATGGATGAATACAATTTCCCAAAAGCGCCATGTTTGAAGATCAATCTTAAACCCTGGCTTGACATTCCTTCATTTTGGGCAGGGGTAAGTTCAATGTTCTTAAACTATTTGATCTACTGTTTTATACTCAATTATTAGTGATGTTTTGTAACATTCTGATCTTTACTGTACAGCTTGAAGAGGAGGCAAAGAAGTTATTTTCCAAGGTCGTGAAGGAAGACAATATCACTATTCGGATGGAGGGCCTCCCGAACCCGGTACTGGACATTGGCTCGTGGATTGAGGCCAACTCTCTCACGTTCTAGAAGAAGACGTTCAAGAATCATTTCAGTGTGACGAAGCCGTTTGTGAAGTCTGATGAGTTTCTCAAGCAGCCAGAGACACCTCAAACTGTCAAGAGAGTGGTGCTTTGATACTTCTGGCGAGAGCTCGTTGCCAACAGAGCATTGCAGCCTCGGGAGTTGCCAATCCGGCTGAGGAAGTGGTATGATACCACTGTCAACGCTGAGTGCATTTTCACAGAGTCTCAGTTGCGTCGTTTCACTCGACACCACTTGGCTCAGTGTCCTTGGTACTTAGAGCTTCGTGGATTAGTTCCAACTCTAGGTGACGAGGTGGAGCTCCGGGAGTCGTGTGATGCCTTGGCAACACATTCTGGAGCTAGTCCAGCTTTGCATGCTTCAGCTCCATTCCTGGTTGAGCCTGAGCTTGAGCTATCTGAGAAGGCCAAGGAGAGGGCAATACAGAAGACTACAAAGATTGCTGCTAGACATGCGGAGCCAGAGGCGGCACGGTTGGAGAAGGAGACTGCACGGAAGGAGAGGAAAGAGACTCAAGTAAGGAACAAGGAGTTGGCACCACTAGTGGCAAAGGAGGGACCCGAGAAACTGTTGTCAACCGTGGGTCTTGGATCGTTCTCACAGCCGGCACCTGTATTGACAACATTTGGCGCTTCTCCATCCGCCAGCAGTCGACCAGGAGCATTCGTTGCTAAACTAACGCAGACTATCTATTCAATTCATGTAATAGAGCAGCTAGAGTCCACTGTAGCTGTTGAGGTAATGAATACCAGTGCCTACTCTATCTTTACTGATTATGATTCAGTTACAATTGAGGATGACGTTCCGCCAGTTTGGAGGGATATAGCACAATGGTTGATGGCCAATGGCAGATCCAGGACGCGGTACATGAAGAGGGAGTTGACTCAAGATGGTTTGGCGGATATGTTTATATTTGATGTCGCTGAGGACTTGCCAGTTCTAGGCATTCAGGATGGTATTGTGATTCCACCATGGAACACACTACCTACGGTGCCGACATCCAAGGGTGGGAAAGAATCATTGTGGATTCGATTTAACTTCGAGTTGGTAGAGTCATTTCTTTGTGATGGAGGAGCTATCATTGTGTTCTATCCAGATTCCAGGTTCATTTCAAATGAACTAGTTTCCTGGGCTCAGTGGTCGGGATTCGACGAAGAGGCGAAGTGGTTCGCAATCAATGGACTTCCTTTCTTCTCTGATGGTCGCCCCGGCTGCATACACAAGACTTTCATGGTCAAGTGCTTCGTTTGGAAGAGGGATCCTCCAATTCCATTTGTCTTCAATGACAGAGTGGAGCTTTTGGCGGATGAGATTGAGCTTTCCTCAGACGGTCACTTGACCAATTTCATCACCCAGGAGTCATTGACGATGAGGGCCTCCACCGGGATGCCATGGCGAGGAGCCAGAGAGAAGTCGTAGAATCAATTGGAAGCTCTTATTGATCTGTGCACAAGGTTGTCTATCGTGACATTGTGATAGTGACGTGCCGTCATGACGAGACATGTCGTGACGGACCCTCTCATCACGATGTCCTGATGGAAATTCTTCCATCATGTACATACAAGTATTAGTCTTTATATGTGTGGATTTTAATAAGTAAGGAGTTGGGGTAAAAGGGGTTGGTCGTGGTAAGAACCACGGTTTGAGGATTTGGGCAGGTGTTAGCATTTAGGTGCTGCACCGTTCTTGTCACTGCTCAGGGGGGTAGGTAGCGGGTTGACTGGTATTTTTCCTACCTCACTAGCGAGCCAAGCCGTGGGCCGCCGAACCACTCGACGGGCTCGATTGGGTTCGAACCCGGACTGGCGGCAGCCACTGACCACGACATTTCCAGCCAACCAAGTCCACGACTTGGCGATCAGGTTGTGCGAATCAACACCTTTATACGTCCGTACCATCAGCTATCTTACGATAAGTTTTATTTTTTATTTTTATTTAGTTATTTTTTTTATTTTACTTATCTTGTTGGTTGGAAGGTCTAAGTTTTTAGTCTTCCAATAAATAAAAGACTAGGGGATTTTATGTGGTTGAAAGTGGAAAGGATAAGAAAGTAATGAAGTACCTTGTGGGGTACTTTGGGTAGGGTGACATGGGCTGGAGTGCCCACGTCCACTTGAGGTGGAAAAGTTGGAAAAGAGATTCCTTAGAGTGTGTGTGTGTGTGTGTGCGGGAGAGAGAGCAAGGGTTTGGAGCAGAACTTTGACTGGATGTAGCTCGGCGAATTTTGTTCGCATGGAATTGAAAATTTGAGGGTTTGTTTTTTGTCTTCAGAAATTTCTATACTCGTTTCAAAAATTGAATTCGGAGTTATGTAGCAAAAGTTATGAAGGTTTGTTTTTCTGTGAAAACCCGAGGCCATCCATTGAGAGGCAGAGGTTTGACAAGCTATAACTTTTGCTGTACTTCTTAGTTTTCTTTGAGATTTGGAGGGTGTATGCGTCTCTATCTTAGCTTTCTAGAAAGATATCACAATTGAAATTCAGAGTTGTGAGCAAGAAGTTATAGAGATCTGAATGAATAGGGGTAGGCAGAACTTTGATTGTCCATAACTTTCGGACAGTAGTTTAGATTGACTTGAAATTTGGAGGAGTGTTAGTTGTCTGAATTAGCTTTCCAGAGAGCTATTACACTTAGTATTTGAAGTTTTGAGTCATCTGTGTCACTTGTTTGAAGGTTACAGCCTTGGTGAAACTTTTCCATTGTGTTTTTGAACACTTCTTTTGAGTTTCTTAGTGTTTTTGAACACTTGAAGACTTTGGAGTTGAAGGATGGAGGAATTGAAGACTTGAGGATTGACTTGAAGAGAAGAGAAGATGGAAACAAGTGTGTTGTGGCTTGTGGTCCGATTTTTTTTTTGTGATTCCAAGCCAGCTTTGGAGGCTAGTTGTATTTCAATTCTGTTCTTGTAAACTCTGTTGCGGCGAAGTGGGGTTAATTGCCCACACGGTGGTGTTTATGTCGTTCCCACCGGTGAGGCACGTTTGCTGGTCACCGTGGGTTTGAATTTTAGGAGCCAATCTTTCGGACGGTTTCAGCTTGTGGTCTGGCCGTCCCGTTTTACCCGTCCGAGGCCGTGGTTTCTTATCACCCACCTTTACCCTTAACCCTTTAGAGCCACCACAGGATAGGCCAACGGGGAGGAGTTTGAAGACTGAAGACTGAAGACTGAAGACTAGAGACCGAAGACCTGAAGATTTGAAGATACGATTGGTTTCCCGAGCAAACAATCTCCAGTCGCAGCCAGATTCCCTGCGAATTCTCAAGGCGCTCCCCTCTCTACACGACAACGATACAATAGAGTCAACCTAGGGTCAAAGATGAAATTTACCCCTATATATGATACATAAGTAACCTCGGCGTCGACGTGGTCATCCTCTGTGGCACTAACATCCTACGTGTATTTTACGACTTTTACCTTGTGCTGTATAGTATGAACCTTTGAGTGAAAATCAATTAAGTGGGGGGGTTTTTCGGAGGGAGCGGTTTAGGAGCGGACTGCACGCGGACATGCGATGACCGTCCGCGGACATGCGATGACCGTCCGCGGACATGGCGCGGACTGCGTGCGGACACTGCCGCGGACTGGCTGCGGATACGTTGCGGACTGAACTTGGACCCGCGGACTGGCTGTGGATACGCAACGTATTAACTTGGACCCGCGGACTGAGTGTAGACCCGCGGACTAGCTGCGGATACGCAACGGATTAACTTGGACCCGTGGACTGAGTGCAGACCCGTGGATTGGCTGCGGATATGCAACGGACTGAACTTGGACCCGCGGACTAGCTGCTGATATGCAGCGGATTAGCTTGGACCCGCGAATTGAGTGCAGACCCGCGAACTGGCTGCAGATACGCAGCGGATTAACTTGGACCCGCGGACTGAGTGCAGACCCGCGGATTGGGTGCGAATACGTCGCGGAATGAACTTGGTCTCGCGGACTGAGTGCAGACCCGCGGATTGGCTGAGGATACGCAGCGGACTGGATGTGAACCCGCGGATTGAGTGCAGACCCGCGGACTGGCTGCGGACGCTACTGCGGACTGGTCGCGGACTGCCCGCGGACACTGCCGCGGAGTGGCTGCAGATACGCAGGGGACTGGATGGGAACCCACGGACTGGCTGCAGACGCTGCTGCGAACTGATCGCGGACTAGCCGCGGAGACTACCGCGGATACGTAGCGGACTGGATGTGGACCCGCGGATTGGTTCGGATACGCAGCGGACTAGATGGGGACCCGCGGACTAGCTACGGACGCTGCTGCGGACTGGCCGCAGATACGTAGCGGACTGGATGTGGACCGACGGACTGGATGGGGACCAGCGGACTGGATGGGGACCGGCGGATTGAGTGCAGACCCGCGGATTGAGTGCAGACCTGCGGACTGACTGCGGACGTTGCTGCGGACTGGCCGCGGACTCGCACCGGCCTAAGTGTTGGGGCGCCTATGCAACGCGGATTGGGAGTGGGGGAGTGCGGATAGGTAGTTAGGATTTTTTTGAATTTCGTTATTCTATTTTTATTTCTGAAGATACAAAGGGCGGGATTGGGAGACCAAATCAAAACGATTTGTACAAATTTGTTCTTCATTCAAAATTACAAGGAAGTCCAAAAAGGCATTCTCTTCTTACAAATAACCAAATACAAATTAGACAAGATGCTACATACCCTATAGTATCTAAGGACTATGAAATCACAATATACTATATACTACTCATTGCGGAAGAAATCCCACGGTGTAGCTAGGTTGTAGGGCGGTCCTTTCAACAAGTCTACTACATGCGTTAGGGTTGATCTCTCTAGTGGATCGGGCTCCAACAACTCATCCATGGCTTGCTCAAATTGCTTGGACAATGAACTCGGATCTTTGTTCTTTTGGAACAAGCTTGAAGAGCAATCGTGGTTGTAAATCCTCCTTGCCAAGTACCCCACCGCATACGCCTCAAATCTATGGTTGTGCTTATGCTTTATTCCCATTCTCTTCGGTGATGTTGGCGTTCCGGGCTTCCCATACACATGGAATAGCTCGGGGGCAGCATGACGATACTTAACTCGGTAAGCGCCTAGCTCTGTACAGACTATACTAGAGGGTCGGCCGTAGTTTGACATCTTGTCTTCGCCGTCCCATGATGTCATTTCCCAATCACACACCCCGATGTATACTACATATTTTTTTTCTGGCGGAAAATGAAGCATAACATTGTTGGGGCTCAAGTCGTTGTGCAATAGACGCTGGGAATGTATCACATCCATGATGCACACTAGTGCCTATGCTAAATAGGCCCGATTTTTACGATACACACATAGTTCCATACGAGCCTCAAGGTCGATTCCAGCTGTTTTTTGAATATCATCCTCGTGTTCCTCGTCATATTTTGAATTGATCCTCCAAATGGATGCTAGTGAGCCACCGTTCCACCATAGAGTATACAACTCGTATGTTCTTCTATCCAGGTACTGAATTTTGATAACCCTTGCATGGTCCACTGGACACGATAGCGCCTCAATTGAACGTTTCTCCCGGTTTTTTTCACGACTACCCTCCTTCATTGTTTTCCCCGCAAAGTCCATGTGTACTGGAATGCAACTTACACCATCAATACTCACACGACGGACAACTCCAAAGCCTCCTTCATAATTTCTAGTATCCAACGCCTTTACCTCCGCATGCATTGGAAGCCACACTACACCTTCGCGACCTCTACTCGCAACCCACGCAACCAAATCTTGATCAATCCAAGGAATAGCAAGGTTAGATCTCCCTTTCGGCTTGATTGCTTCTACCCCCTCTTTGAGTCTCTCAAACAATAACTTCACATCCATCGCTTGTTTACTTACGTCTTCCTTGTAATAGACATCCCAAACAATCTTCATGGGGTTGTGAACAGCTTGTTTGGCAAACTGGATGGGCCATGTGTCCATTGAATGCCTCATTTTATCTTCACAAAATTCTTCTTCGTTGGCAATATTCTGGATAATGAGTACCAATCTTGCCTCCATAGCTTCTAGCCCTGTAGCGCCGTTACACAAGTACCTTTCTCCAACTTGGATAGACCTTTTCTATCATCCAATATAATATATCTGCTATAACCCTAGCCTTAAATTCCTTACTCATTGCATCCAAATGGCTTGTCCTTGCTCTTTTCTTGTAGGGCTCTGAGTCTTCAGAAAAAGCTGGCCGTTTACTCCGCCCTCGTCCCGCTCCAACTGAAGGTTCGCTTGGAACCAAGGAATTTGTTGCAGATGGTACCGCACCATGTTCAACGGCCTTCAACGATGGCTCTCTTGCAGCGGGCTCACCACTTGATCCGCCTGAGCTGCAAGCTCCCGGGTTTCGAAATCCGCTCAAACTTTGTGATCCTCGTGACCGCCCAGCTTCACTGGTCCCCCGCGCTGATCATCGCAGAATCCCTCAAGATCCTACTGTGCCTCGTGAATGTGATTGCGACCCACGAGAATTATTTTGTCCAAGTGCATGAAATTCTTGGTACAGTTGTTCCATGCCGTGTCTGCGACCCCTGTCACCTTGCCCACTTCTACTACCTTGTCCTCTCGCCAACAAACTACCGCTCACACCGTCGGCTGCAGCAGTGGTTGATTGAATTTCCACCTGATGAGCCTCGTGGAGTTGCATGTCTACATCTTGATAATGCACCTTGCTATCGCCCATTCCTGTAAAATAATTAACCGGTAATTTAAAGTGCAGTGCGGAAGTAAGTGAGTCTGGAAATAAATGACAAGGATTCCCCCCACATTCGTCTCTCCCAACTCCTATACCCTCGAAACCCGTGCAATGGTGCTCGCGCAACAAGGTCTCGGGTTCCTATTGGGCAAGGAAATGGAGGGAAAAAGTAAGGACGTCAATGGCCTATCCACCTTTATATAGGCTGCAAGGGGTCGGGAACATTACGGATAGGGTTGGGAACCTGGAGAACAGCGCGGTCGGGGAGCGGACTGGTCGCGTACTGGGCGCGGACTGGCCGCGGATTGGGAGTAGACTGGCTGCGGATTAGGTTGGAAGAGCCCGCGGACTGGCAGCGGACTGCCTGCGGACTGGCCCCCATAGACCGCAGACTGGCCGCGGCCTGTCCGCTGAATGGGCGTCGTTTTTCTCCTTTGAATTCCTCTTTGCAATTGCCGTTGCTGTAGGGGTGGGGTTTGAGGGAGACAACAAGGTCGCCTTATAACTACAAGTTTTGGCAATGTGAGAACGGTAATGTCCAAATTTGCTTTGAACCTCGATATAAATGCATTCAAAATGGGCAAAAAATATCCCGTTGTGTACAACTCACTGTGAATTCTTTGTTCGTAATGTCAAAGATAAGAACATGAGAGCTTTGGTTACACTAATTCAAGCGGAAAATTAGACTTGGTCATAGTTTACTGAATTTTTAATCCTTTACTTCCACAAATTAATGTGGTGCTCTAAGCTCTTGCAGCGTCTCTTGCACGAACATTACTCCGCGTTCGATATCCATGACGTCCATGGCCTTGCCGATATCAAGGTATCTCCTCACCATTAAGCCATTCCTTCACATCCGGGGCGACGTCTTCCAAAATGGCATCGAGCGCCGCCACCAGTAGTCGTTTATGATGGTAGCGTTCTTCCCAATACAATTCCTCCATTCCAGTTGTTGCAGCTAGTGTTGTATCACGATAAGCCCTTTGTAGTTCTAGATCCCCCACAGCTCGCTCCCCAGATGAGTTGTAATATGGTGGCGGTCCTAAGCCGTGCACCGATTCGTTTCTTTGACAATTCCAATGCCACCCTAGGGTCTGGTAAAAAAACATCTTCATGCCGTAATCTGCCGGTTTGTCAGGATACATCTCATTTGCTGCATGTACTAGTTTGTCCGGATCATCTAACAATTCTTCCCCTTGAAAGGTATGCCACAGTTGTGCCTTTGACATATTATGTCTCCAAATCCACTCAACAGGGTTCCCATTGAAGTCTTCAAGTGCAAAGTCATAATCATCTTGACGATACACCTAGTGACTTGGCATGATATCCCGTAGGCTAAATTGAAGATACAAACGTGGATGTAATGGCGCCCTACATACACCGCAAGTACGCAAACGAATCATACTCTTGATTAGACAATGCGGATGGAACGAATGGCTACACGATCCAATCATATAACACCCTTCAGGACCCCAAGGATTATCGCAGATAGGACATGATGATCCGTCGGATGTCATGGGGTGTGGTCTTTGCCACAACGGCTTTCCAATCATTTCAGTTGGATGATCATGCACTTCTCCAATGTCCCAACGGTGATCATCTTCTGTCACAAGCCTCCAATCAATACTGTTGTTGTTCAATAGTAGCGACGGATCACTATCGTCCCAGCTGATTGGATACATGGTTTCATCACAAGGCCATGATGTGAGCAAAAGGATCCTTAGCTTCTTCTCCGATGTCCATTCAACGCATATACTCTGGAATTCCGCCTCGTATTGCCGTGTCCGTGCCACGGCAAATACCGTTGTGAGCATCATCTCTTTGCGCTCATCGATTATTTTTGAAACTAACAATTTAAGATTATTTCGGGCTGATTCCTCGTTCTCCCGATATGATTTTAATTCATCCAACTCTTGCTGCAAACCTGCATGCGTCATCTCCGCTGCTACATGTTGTGCCTTGATTTCTTGTAGCTCCCTCTTTAAGTCTGCAACTTCAATCATGTAATTTTCATTGCTATTATTGACTTGATTGACTTGATTGCGTAGATGGGTCACTTCAGTAAGCAAGTTCTTCTTCTTTGTCTCTCTAGCACGTACTTTTGACACCGTTTCCACATCATCGTCTCGTCCATGTTGCAACCTCTTTATTTCCACACTAAGCACTTCCAATTGTGCATATAACTCACCATACTTATCTTCATCAAACTTCATCGGGGCGTCATCGACTTTGCTTTGAATAGCATTGGCCATCTCCAAAGTTGTTAAAAGTGGGTTTGACCCCTCCCCAATCTCGTTTGGGGCATGCTTGTCCAATTTTTTGCAATGTGTGGCCTCAACCTTCCTTTCTCTACGCTTTCGACCGCTACTCTTCCTTAGTGAAACAATTATTTCTCGATTGAACGGCACTTCATCATTTGGATTGTCGTACAAAGTAGGATTATCAAGGAACCATTGAGGGGCATTGTTTCTTGGAATCTCTCAAGGTTTCTTTGCTGAAAGATGGCGTCCAAGTCTCCGACCACCTGAAAAGGGGTCGTGGATCGTTGACCAATCCACTTGCTTTCCTAATTGATATTCTACATACATTAATGTTGCAATGGATCTAGGAATATTATTTTTCGTCCATTTCTCCAAGTTAGAAAGGGCACGTAGGATCTCAAGAAACCTCCACTTCACATGCACGTCATTGATCTGTCTGTACGTGACTGCGTTCGCTGCACAATGTTTAGGGTGGAGCTACGCAGGCCACCATCTGTCGAGATGCGCAAACTTGATGTACTCCAATGCATTGTCGGTTGTCCATGGCTCATGCATTGATTCTCAACCCTCCTTTGTTTGAAGATCACGGTTTGCGTATATCTTGAGCTCCAAATCTGCGGGGTTCTTCTTTGTCCTTTTCAGTGGAAAATCCCCCTCGCTTGGTTTATCCACCATCATCCTCCGTGCTCCTTGAACGCCACCTTCGCTTTCCATCATGAAATTCTTCTAAAGTCTTCTACAAATTCCCATATCACAAAAGTTACTTACAATAATATATATTTACTTTCCCACATTATCTATTATTATACAAGAATTCTAGAACAACTGCTCTATTCCAAAGATCCGAAGACTACCTGCACTTTAAAATAGTGTTGCCTTGGCTACAAATTGAAGTATGCACTTCAAAATATTGTTGCCATGCTTGGGTAGATTGCTCAAACCCCACCATTGGCATAACCATCGCCTATAATAGTGAAAAATCATATGCTTTTGAGGACAAACATCTCCCCTTGGGAAAATGAAGGTCCTCAAAAGGAGCACTTTCCTCCTTGGAAGCCCCGCACACTGCCGTCAACGTGGAAGCAAGTGCGTCAAGGCTTTCTAGGACTAAGAAAGTGTCAAGCCATGGGGACCCCTTCCGCTTACATTCCCTGCCCAGCCCGCGAACTGCCCGTGGACTGCCTGCGTCCAGTCCGCGAACAATCCACGTCCCGTCCGCTCCCAGTTTGTCTAAACCGTCCGCTCCTAATTCGCGCCCAGTCCGCAAACTGTCCTCACTCAGTCCGCAACCCGTCAGCGCGCCCAGTCCTAGCCCACTAACCCCTAGTCCGCGCGCCCAGTCCAATAGTCTTCAAGGGAATAAATACATCAAAAAAAAAAAAAAAACCGATAATGAATACAAGAAAGTAAGCCTTTAAAACAAAAGTTACACATCAAATTTCCTTTTTTACATGGTTGTGTGCTCTAGAAGAACTTAGAAGGTTTTTTGAAGAACACGTAGAGAGGGTTGGAAAATGTGCCTCCAGTAGATGGAAGTTCTCCATATTTGTTTTCTCAAAATCAAGTAGAAATTTGTACACTGTACACATGTACACAACATCATTATTTTCTACTAAATATTTAATTGATTTTGCGACTCTAGGCACCTAAACTATTTGATATCCGCCTCATGAAACACATACGCCAAATTAGTACGCTCTATTTACATTCCATATCCGGAGCGCGACGAGGAGGCACCTTCACCTCCTTTGAATACGGGGCTTTGGTTTTGCTCGATCCGCTGGCAACTCTTCGTTAGGTGGGTCAACCAAAGTATTGTCGCGCATAAACCACTCCGGCACGGGGTTTCTAGGAATCGATAGCACAGGTAGCTTTGAAGAAAGTGCTTCGCCTAGATGCACGCCAAGGTTACCAATAGTGTACAAAGGTTGATCAAGCATCGACCAATCAACCTGCTTGCCCAACTCACATTCCGCGTATATCATTGCTCCAATTATTCTCATAATGTTATTTGATCGATAACATGTTTCGTGGCAGATGGCTCGTAAAACCTCTAAAAACCTCTATTTTATCTCAATGGAAGTAATATTCGAATACGTCAATTGCTTCAACCGGCAATGGTCTTCGTGTGCTTCTGGAGTATACCATCGGTCGAGGTGAGCAAAACCAATGTGTTCATACGCCTGTTGACAAGTCCATGGCTCCGGTAAATCCTCCCATCCTCTATATGCCAAAAGATTAAGGTCCCCGTAAATATCTAGTTCCAAATCCGTAGCCTTCTTGGCTCTTTTTGAAGGACCCGGGCCCAAACGTGGCGCATTTCAATTCCTCCTTCCTCCACCATCTCCACCACCTCCACCACCGCTATGCATGGTGAAAATGTTTTAGACAAACCTAAACCACTACGAAATACTTCTAATTGCTATTCTAATACTAGCTAATTATTCTAATATGACTATGCCGCCTATAACTAATTGCACTTCAAAATAGTGCTACAATAAATCCCATGCAAGCACTTCAAAATAGTGTTGTTGAGAGATTGTTAAAAAGTATTAAATACACGACTTCGTCAACTCTCTGATAATTTCAACAACTTCTGTACCTGTGCTGATGCTTTTGAGGACTAAAAATCCCCCTTTTGAATAATCTTCGTCCTCAAGAGGACCACTTTCCCACCTGAAAACCCCGCACACCGCCGTCAACGTGGAGGCAAGTGCGTCAGGGTGCCCAGGATTCGTGGAAAAGTTTGCCTAAAAAATTTCCTCACTCCCCCTTTATAGCACTCTCTCCGACCATGTCCACCCATGTCCGGGCCTGTTCACGGCCGTAGGGTCGCAACTGTCGGCGTCTCCTCCACGCGTTGTCTGCGGGCAGTCCCGGGTCTCGTCCGCGCCCTGTCCATGGGCAGTCCGCGATCAGTTCGCGTTCCGTCTGCGACCAGTCCGACGCAGATTCCGCGTCCACTAAGTTGTTTGTCCGCGCGCCTCTAAATATTTCCCACGTTCCCTTTACAGTCAGACCTCGAGAAGTGTTAGGGATTGGCAGCATTCTTTTAGTTAACACTTAGGCCCGCTGTACACTATGGTGGAGAACTCCACCGGCCAAGAATTCAAGGGAAATGGAGCAATATGATCGGAGTACAAATTGTTCTTCATTGGATTGGGTTTACACTATGGCTAAGGTTTGACTGGTGAAGAACTTCAAGCATGGATGAAAAGATGACATGGATGCCTATGTGGCAATACTTTATTGAAGAGTTCCTCTCCCGTGGATTAGTTTCTTGTTCGACCTCAACCCCCGGACAGGAAACCAAACCACTTGAGGAGAACAACTTACTTAAAATATACTTCCCCCCTACAAATTTGCTGAATTTTACTGTAGTTCAAGTTCATGCTTTTTCTTCCACGAGTGTCTATCTTTTAAAAAAAAATTGTTGTTTAAGTTGCGCATTTTTTCTAGTATGTGTGGTACAAATTTTAAGTCAGTTTGATTAGTATTGAGTGAGTTACGTGCATTTTAGTGGAAGGGGGTTCTGCGTATGGGGCAAATTTTTATTGCTATTGATTTTCAATTGTACTTTAATTGTAATGACATGATTGTGGGGTTTGTGTTTAGAGTAGGAGTTTACTACTTGTTACTCTTTCTTAGATTTTCAAAGTTGATAGTAGCCCAAAAACTCTATGCTAGATTATGTTTTCTAGACAAGAAGTAGACTTAACCCGGTGTAATAAGTGGCTCTCAATATTGCATTGTATGTTGAATTCATGTGAGCTTTTTACCACACAACTAGACAAGTAGAAACATTTTTTCCAACAAGTTTTACTACATTTTTACACTTGATATAAAACGTATAGATTTGAAAGGTGATTGCGGCCAAAAATGCATGTTGGACCTTACAACATTAAGTAGATGGGAGATATCCATCCTTTGTTCAAAGAAATTAAAAACTATTCTGGAAAATGATTTTTCATCTACAAAGAGTTGGCGCATTGAAGAAATTAGAAGGAAAAGACAAGATGACATGGCAAAAAGCGGGAAGGAAATTAAAAAAACAATTTATATTGATGATACATAATTTATTTAGAATATTTTTGTCCTAGTTTGACCTTATATTTGGACATCAATCTTTGTCGAGATATATCTAATCTTTCTTTTTATTTTTATACTGACATCTTTTGAAATTTCTTTTACACACTCTTCTAATGTCAAAATATCATTTCATTTCTATTAGTTGGGTCAATTATTGTCCACATAAACAAACAATGTCCTAAAGATTTATACTAATATTTTTGACTGAGACTTCTTTACTGGCCGGTGGAGTTCCCCACCGTAGTGTAAAACCCCTCTTAGGCACTGGTAACTCATAACACTTATAAGTTGTGATGTCGATGATTTGTAAAACTTATAACAAAAAAACACTTAACAGAATTTAAAAGGTATATACATAACATTTATAGAAATAATGGATGTAATTACGAAACTTTGATTCATTATTCATCTATTCGTGTCACCCTCAATCTTGAACCTCCATTAGGCACTTGATGTCTAGAAAAACTATTAACCAACAAAAGTACTTTATCTTTCTAGGCACTTACCATCATACTACTAAAATCATAATCTGCGCAGTGAACCACGGAGCGATCAATCGCGCTATCAACCTTGGAGTAAACTATAGGTACGGTGTAGCCAACCACACAGTAAATCATGTTACCCTTTTTAAAATATAGTTTGTAATATAAAAACTACATGAAAATGGTTGGACTATTGTGTTGCAAAGCGTTAGCTTGAGTTTTTGGGTGTGACAAATATGCATTTGTGTGTTGCAATTTGTGCTTTTGATTAGAAATTGGACGTTCAAATTTTTTTTGAGTTAAGCATTAAAAGATTGAATTGTAAATTATGAGTTGTAAACTTCGAGTGAAAAAGTTGTGAAGTTAGAGTTGTGAGCTTGAAGGTTGGCATACAAAGTTGGAGTTGCAAAATTGCATATTCGAGTTGTGGAGATTGAAATTACAAGTATTGAGGTGAGATTGCAAGTTCTGAGATTGTAATTGCAAGTTGAGTTTGTGGGTGTGTAAAATTTGCATTTGTGTGTTGCAATTTGTGCTTATCCCAAATAAGATTGAAACTCTTGATTACAAATTTGACATTCATAAAATTTTTTAAATTCCATGTCAAAATGCAAAAAATCTAAAACTTAATTAATTTTTTCTATTCTATTCTATTACATTATAAAAATTCATGCATGGGTTTCAAAGATATATTTATATTTTATGTAGATTGTTGTTACCTTTCTTTTTTATATTTTGTGATATTAAAACTACATTAAAATGGTTGAACTAATGCGTTGCAAAGCAAGCGCCAACTGCTAGTCCTCCTCTAAAAATATAACATAAATTGTTAAAAAAATTGTGTTGTCATCCATGTTTTTTTTTAGCATGGCATTGTATACCTATATTTTCCGGGTTTAGAAAGTGCCTGTACTGAGATACCAAGTGTTTTGATGTATTCTTTTTTTTTAAAACCTCTTCATAAATGTTCCCTGAGTGCGTCTTCTCCATGACAGGTATAGCCCTTGATATCATATCTCTTCTTGAAATTTTGCACCCATCCATGAGAAAATAGAAGCTCCTTCTCTTAAGCACCTCTTGGAAGTAATGCGCAAAATCTCTTTGCAGCAGCCACCACAAGGTCATCAAATAGAACTACATTATTTTCCTGCATTGTCGTAAACCAAGTAAAAGTGTCTTCCTCTACTTTAGGGCATTGAGACTCTTGTAAGCGCTTGGAATCACCGAGGTGCCCAACATCAAGTCAACTGAAGTGTTCTTTTTGCTCTATTGTTATTCCAATATTAATCTCAGTCACGTTTACTTGAAAGTGTGCATTGGCCCACGCAGTTAATGCTCTATTGGTAATCTTTCCACCAGTAGCTAACAGTCTCACGATACTGAATAATCTCTTGTTTATGTGTAACACTTAACACATAACACTTACTAGTCTTAATTTGAAGGGATCGGAAATCTCCATAACACATATAGAGTGTTAACACTTATTGAGGTAACCCTTATCGAGGTCTGACTGTACTAGGTACCTTATCGTGTGTTACAATGTCTAGAAATAAAAATAAAACATATGGTAAACATACAGAAAGGGTATAAAATAAGACTTAAAAGTAAGAGTATTTTGTGAAACATATGGAAACATAAATAATGGATATCAATATAATTATTTACCTGGGTTTAGGGTTTAGAGTTTAGGTTTTGGATTCATACATAAGTATATTTCAAGACCTTACGATTGAGAATCCAAAATTTCACTTTAAATATGATTTTAATGTCTCTTTATCGGAGTGGTTGATTGAACTAGTCTTTGAGCGGGTTGGGGAATTATTTTGGTCATGGGAGCGACCTGCCCTTGTCAAAGATGGCAGGACGGGCCACGAAAGGGATCTTGCCCTTAGGGGTAATAGATTCCAATTAAATTGGAAGGAGAATGAACATGGAACGAAGGACCAAGGGACAATAATGAATAATATCTGAATAAAATTAGAAGGGGAGGGAATGGAAGAGGGTTAGTCGCAGATGACTATCTAAACTAAATTAGAATGAGAGGGAGGAGGAGATTTATCACTAAAGTATTCAATTAAAATAGAATGAGAGGGAACCAAAGGAACAAGGTTCTCATTTCATTTTTTTTTAATTCCTTCTCATTCTATTTCAATTAAGTTCTTCATTTGCAACGATACATTTTCAGGTGTGTCATTTCCAACATCAAAAATCATTTACTGTCTATACAAAAGAAGAACATTTTATGTAAAGTCATGGAATTAGGGAAAATGGCACACATTGTTAACCAGGGAATTAATAGAAGGGTTTCATTTCCTAAAAATGGTAAATCTGAATTTGTAATTTGCCAGCCCTCCACTGCTTCTACAAATTTATGAGATATGCGTTGCCTTTTCTTTACCTCGTCTAATTTGTTACAACACCTTGAAAATGATGATAACGATGATACATAGAAAAGTCTTACTTGAATGTTAAACGTACTACCTAAGTTATAGGGAGAGGAATCCAAGCCGAACAAAGATGAAGAAAAAAACGATGAAATATTCGAAGAATTGTTTGCAATAAACAACAAATACTATCTTTATTGGAATTATTTTACATCCATTTCAAGTCTTACTTTCCAGGATTTTTAAAAAATAATAAGCGGATAAAGAATACAAGAAAATATGATTTTGATATGCAACTTGCACATCAGTATTCTTTTTTTACAAAGGTCTACACCAGAAGAAATTAGAAAGTTTCTAGAAGAACATGTAGCGAGAATTGGAAAATGTGCTTCCGGTAGATGGAAGTTTTCTAAATTTGTTTTATCAAAATCAAGAAGGAATTTGTACACATGTACATTATATCTCTCTTTTCTACTAAATATTTAATAGATTTTGCGATTCTAGGAACCTAAACTATTCAATATCTGCCTAAAGAAAAAAATACGCTGAATTAGTACGCACTATTTATCTTCTATACCCTTAACGCGACGAGGAGGCACCATCATTACGGCGCGTTTGAGGTCTATAAGAAGCTTGCGGCACCTCTGTTTCCGGTCTCTGTCTATTCCGTAGACCATCGAGGATAGCCTTGACTTCTGGGGAAACATCGTTCAAGATAAAGTCAAGGGCCAAACTACATAGCCGGGGTTGATGATACGTTCTTTCTGCAACCAAGTCCACCGTTGCATTGCGTAGCTCTGAGACTTCTTCCACCTTGCGATATAGGCGCCTAAATTCCGCACCAGTGAGCGCAAGCTCTCCGGATGAGTTGTAATGTGGTGCAGACCCAAGGCCATGCAATATTGACTGTGTCTCACGATCAAAATGCCACCCCATTACATTGTAGAAAAACATCTTCAGACCGTAATCTGGTGGTTGGTTAGGATACAACCCCTCCGCCGCCCGCATTATGTTTGTTGGATCTTTTAAGGTGCCATATGCCTCGTATGCTGCAACCAGTTCTGCTTGTGATACGTTGAATCTCCAATTCCATTTAACGGGTTTCCCTTCATCAGTGCCTACGTCAAAATTTGGAAAGTATTCTTGACGATACTCCCAATGTGTCGGCATGAAATCTCTCAAGCCAAATTGCAAATATAGACGGGCATGATACGGCGAATGACAGATGATGCATGAGCGACTTTGGATCATATGCTCAATGAGACATTGTGGATGGAATGAATGTCCACATGCTCCGAGCGTATAACACCCTTCCGGGCCCCATGGATATTGACAAATGGGACAAGTTTGATCCTCTGTGGTCATTGTCCCCGCATTTGCCCATATTTTATGTTGCCCATCTCTACCCTTCTCGTGGATATCAAAACGGTGATCTTCTTCTTGAATGCGCGCCCAATCGATGCTACCATTGGCAGTAGTCACTTCTGGGTCCATATCATCCCATCTACTTGGATACATTTTTTCCAACGTCGGGCAAGATGTAAGTAAGAAGGCTCTCAGCTTGTGGTTGGATGTCCACTCTTCAGCAATCTTTGCTATCTCAGCCTCACATTGTCTCGCCCGTGATGCCGCCAACACCGTGCCCAACATCATGGTTTCCCTATCGATATGGAGTTGGAGTATGTCGTTGTGCATTGCAGAAATACTTGCTTCATATTTCATATTACAATTGGGGGCTTCTTCTAATTCAATCCGCAATTGGGCCATGCCAGCAACCATCTCGTTCTTCTCCGCTTCCAAGCATTCTGTTTTTAGAGCTGCTTCTTTTGCACGTTTTTTTGCTTCAGCCTTGTACGCATCATACTCCCCGCGTAACTGATCGTGTTGTTGTGCCGTCACATGTCTGATATTAAGATCCCCCAATCTCGGACTACATTGATTCCATATCTCGTCAACGATTTGTTGATCCACATCTTGTTGAACGAGGGCCACATTCTGGGGGCCTTATTGGGATCCACCATCACGAGGCGCTTCACCAGCCGGCACGATATTATTCCTTCGATTACACGGCTTTGGTATCACTCAATCCGCTGGCAACTGTTGGCCTGGTGGATCAACCAAACTACTCTTTTTGCTAAACCACTCCGGCACGGGATTTCTAAGAATTGATAGTATAGGCAACCTCGATGTAAGTGCGTCGCCTAAATGCTTCCCAACATTGCCAGGGAGGTCCAAAGCTTGATTAAGCGTCGACCAATACACCCGCTTGTCCAACACACACTCCGCGTATACCATCGCAGCTATTCTTCTAGGAATGGTATTCTTCGGCCAACGTGTTTCGTGGGAGATGGCTTGTAAAATCTCCAAAAACTTCCATTTTATCTCTACGGAAGTAATGTTGGCATACGTCAATTGCTTCGTTCGGCAATGATCCTCGTGAACTTCTGGAGTATACCATCGGTCGAGGTGAGCAAAACCAATGTGCTCATACGCCTACTGACATGTCCATGGCTCCGGTAGACTTTCCCATCCAAAGTACGCCAAGATTTAAAGTCTCTGTAAATTTCTAGCTCCAAACCCGCAGCATTCTTGGCTTTTTTTGAAGGACCCCCGCCCAAATCTGGCACATTTAAATTCCTCCTCCCTCCACCATCTCCACCACCGCTATGCATGGTTGCCATGCTTGAAACAACCCTAAACCACTACGAAATACTTCTAATTGCTATTCTAATACTGGCTAACTATTCTAATATGATTATGCTGCCTATAACTAATTGCACTTCAAAATAGTGCTACGATTAATCCCATGCAAGCACTTCAAAATAGTGCTGATGAGAGATTGTTAAAAAGTATCACATATATGGCTTCTTCAAATCTCTAACAACTTCAACAACTTATGTACCTGTGTTGATGCTTTTGAGGACTAAAAATTCCCCTTTCAGATAATCTCCGTCCTCAAAAGGACCACTTTCCCACCCTGAAACCCCGTACACCGTCGTCAACGTGGAGGCAAGTGCGTTAGGGCGTCCAGGATTCGCGGGAAGGTGTGCAAAAAACATTTCCTCCCTCCCCTTTTATACCCCCATGTCCGCCCTTATCCGCCCATGTCCGCGGCCGTAGGTTCGCACCTGCCCGCGCCTCGTCCGCGCCCTGTCCGCGGGCATTCCGCGACCTGTCCCCGCTAGTCCGATGCAATATCTGCGGGCACTTCACTCCATCTCCGCTAACTCCTAAATATTTTTCGCATTCAATTTACTGGGTACCTTATTGTGCGAGATGAATGTCTTGAAATAAAAATGACATTAAAAAGTAAGAGTATATTATGAAACATATGGAAAACATACACAAAGAATATCAATAGACCTCGTAGTATGCATAATGGAAAATTTAATAGACATCCACTCAAGATCGCACTTGAACTGTTGGGTCATTCTCTTCTATACACCGTGGATCCACATCAGATTCATCCGTGTTGTCTTCATTGTCGGACTGTGGAATAGCACTTCTCAATTTCAAGTTATCGTCTCGACCAATAACCAACCTCCTTGTTGGACGAGAGCCGTCGATGTCACGTATTCCATTGTCATCCATATTAGGTCTTCCGTCAGATGGGTCGTAAGCTTCACCGACAAATGGCATTAGTATTCCTTGATTCCTTCGACGTCTCTTCCTCCCTCGTGTAGTCCTTCGTCGACCAATAGCAATTGCGGTGCTTGTAGAAGCCTCCCTGCAATGTCGAAGCGTTGTACCTACATCAACAATTGCATTGATGTCTACATCTAAGGACGAAACTATCCCTCTTCCACTTGTTACAAGCACCCTTCCACCCCTGCGTACAGAATGATCTCGCTCACTTGTTGAAGTGAGAGGTTGCCTTCGAACGGTTGGACTATGAACATTCTCCTACCAAATGGATTGTCGACGATTTCGTCCTTGTCCAATGTTTGGGCGATTGTTTTAAAGTGCTACCAATGAAGCACCGACCCCCCGTGTGGTCGCTCCACCGAATCTCCCCGCAACTACATGACTATGGGTGATCGGCCGATTTTGTATTCCAACTTGGGGAGGTACATCAACCTCCGTGGTTGACACATTCACTACAGCGTCTCCAATAGGCGTGGATAACCCTTGAACATTTGAAATCGTAATACATGGCAGATTCGAATTGCCATTGCAAACCACCCTAGATGGCACAAGAGACGTATCACCCGCTGGTGTAGTGGCCTCCTCATTCCTATGATCCGGGATATGTTGCCTTTCCCCACCAAATGATAACGAATCACTTTCAGGTTGGGATGGCAAGTCAACGTTTGCGTGGACGGCCTGGTGGTGAACGCCCCCTTCCTGTTCACGCCAGAGTCCTTGTCCTGCACAAAGTTGTCCAAATGACGGCCCATCATCATCCCCGCGAAGGTTAGATGGCAATTGAACATGTTGTGGTTCTTCACCTTCGGTAAACTCAAAAACACCAATATCTCCAGTTCTATGATCACCATCAAAGTGAAGACCGTCATAATCCAAATTGTTATCCCCATCACGGTGACCCTCACCACCATCACCATCTCAATCTTTATTGTCCGAATCAAAAGTACTAGTGTCCATGTCAAAATCACCAAGTCCATCATGATCGACATGATCGCCATCATCATTTGCATCATCAGAATCCTCTCCATTGCTTTCATCATCGGAATGCACGCCGTTCAACTCAAGCCACTGAGCAATCATCGTTCCTCTTCGATGCCTAAGGAGCCTAGAATTGGTGTAAATGTAAACGAGGTCCTCCGCCCGACTATGTTGTAGGCGATTGCGGGATTTGTTGTGAACATAAGAATACATGCTCCAATTGCGTTCGCATGCCGAAGCAGAACATACTTGAGCAAAGATGCGTCTTGCTATAATCTGCAATTGCTTTGCCCCGCCTCCCATGGCATCCCACCATTCATGGAGCGGTACATTCAAGACATTTGGTTGCATGGAATCTGCAAATGTCCCTCTGTTCTCAATGAAATCTTGGTACTAATTGAGGACCAAACCTAGATCATCCTCCCTCGTAACTAGGTTCCGAAGAACACCATTCAAGATTGGTCTCGTAAGCTCGTGCTCGTGCAACGGGACCCATCCACGCAAAGAAGGATTCAACATAGCCCCCGCCCAATGAAGGTCAGTAATCATGAGCCTCCATCTTGCATTAAAGGCATCTAATGCCCTTGTTGCCAAATCTTGTTCCAAGCAGAACGGGGCATTGCGGAATCCTTGAACATGGATCCCCTATTCATGCATGACCTTCCATGCATGACACATAGCGGGAGCATTGCCGTCAAACACACGAAGAGCATGTACCACCGGCAACACCATATACTCAAAATTCACACAAACGTTCCAAAATCCATCCGAGCGTATAACGCGTCGTGCATAAAGGCCTTTTGCATGTGCCCTTGTATTTTGAGTCCGCAATCCTGCTAGAAAAGCATGCCATTCTTCATCAACCACCATTCGCTCCAATGCCTGGCGAACTTGGAGGAGGCGTTGTATCGTGAGAAAGTTTGTTGCAAACCGTGTCTCATTGGGCAAACGAATAGAAAGATCGGGTGATAACCTTCGAAAGATTGCTTGTGGGGCATGGTGGTTCTTGATGAATAAACAAACAACTCTTACCTTCTTAACAATCCTTTGTACCCACGCTTCTTTGCTCCAATCTTCCAGTAAAAGATCCAAGCAATGGGCAACACATCCTTGAACATAGAGATGTGGAATTTCTTGCATGATGTCACGACATGCAGCCGCCATGGCTGGAGCATTGTCCGTGCATACTTGGACAACATTTGCATGTCCAACCATTTGCAGAAACGGTCGGATTTGAGAAGCAACATAAAAGAGGTCTTTATAATTTCCCGATGTATCGATGGTGCCTATGAAAACATCCCCTTTTGTGCATGACTGAACAACATTTAGCAAAGGTCGGTTTTCAACGTTGTCTCAGCCATCACTACATATTGTAACGCCATACTTTGATATAGCATTACCCATGGCTACATTGACAGCTGTTTGTACATCAACTTTTTTGTTTGTCAACAACTTCGTATGTACGGCATTGTAGGTCGGTGGATGGTAGGCGGGCATTCGTGTGCATGCACTTTCCTGAACCGCTTTTATAAATGCACGGTGCCTAATGATATTGAATGGAATGTTCGCTTCATAGAAAGCACTAGACCAAGCCTTGTCCAAGAGTTGCCTTTTGAAAATGTTGAAGCCCTCAGGCAAGGTCGCTTGACGTAGCTCTCGAGGTTCCCTATCTAAGTGTACGGATTCCACGCCACGACTTGTTTGGGAGTTCTGAATCTGCTCCACGTTGTCCACCACGGATTGTGTCAATAAGTGTTCCACTCCAATCCCATTCTCGTCATCAACACGTTGTTGGGAACAGGGTACATCGTTGGCAGCATCAAGACGATTAGGAACAATTCCATCACAACCTTGAAACAACACATGCACATGTGGAGGCACCATCCTACACAGTTGGACGTCACAACCTAGATTACTAGGATGACAGTACCCCATGTGCGACAACATCATGTCGGCTCTATAAACCATGGAGTGAGAACAAAACCGACACTTCACTTATCGTGTTGCTCTTGAAGGAGCATTGCCCATGTCTTCGTACCATAGATCCCATACAAAATTTCGACACGGCATGGCGTCACATGTGATTGAGAGCCAACTAGGGGTCAACAACTCCCTCCTCAGCAATGGGATTTCGAGCAATGCATTCTTGTACAAAGAATCCAAGGTCTTGAAAGCCACCATGTATGATTAAGCACCATCGCCTTGGAACAACACTATTTTATACTGAAATTCAAATGGAGCAGGCGCGGTTAAGGCGCGGACTGGCAGCGGACATAGCCGCGGACTACAAGCAACACTGGTTCGGACTGGCCGCGAACTGAGCGCGGAATGGCCGCGGACAGTCTTCGATAACAGAGTGAGGCGCGGATTGGTGCGGACACTCCTTCAATCCATGCTGAAAATTACTGCGACATGAATTTACCGCAGTTGATGACATGTCTGCATATGTGGCATGTAGATTCCTTTTTGAATCCAACGTGTCTCTCACTCGGTAAATGTGAAAATTGTGTTTTCTGCCGTCAAAATGGCCCCGTCACAGTAAAGTCACGATCCGTCACAATGTCGTGCCGTCATTGTGTCGTGACATCTTGACATTGTGACGGAAATTGTCCACGTCACGAGACAATAGAAAACCTTGTCTGTGCACCAAGGAGGATGAGATCGTCATCGACCTCACCGCTTCCACAGGTATATTCATTTCATTCTTCTGTTTTGTTTTTTTATTATCCAACCATGAGTCTAATTTCTTACTATTTGTATTCCACATTTTTTGCAGGTGCATCTATCAAGGCTTGCAAAGCCCTCAAGCGTCATATTCTTGCCTTGGAGGCAGACAAGGACTTGGTAGACGAGGTGCTTCGACCCATGATTCCACAGACGGTGGAGGTTAATTCTGCGATTGCTGAACCCATAGAACAGACTTCTCTCAAGCGCCCTTTGGAGCTTGGTGATGACGAACCAGAGATTAAGACTACGCCTAAGAGAACTTGTAAATAAGTTCTCTTCATTCATTTGTTGTTCAAAACATCTTATTCTTTCATCCTTTTTTTCTAAGGTAATTCAGTTGCAGATGGTTCTCGACGTCGCTGTTGGCTTCTCTGTCAACACCTCCCGTTGGAGTGTTGGCTTCTCTGTCAACACCTCCCATTGGAGTGTTAGCTCGCTTGGCAGGGAAGGTTGTCAATCCGGAGCAGTCGCACATTTTGCCTGAGTATGCTGAAGCTGCTGCCATTGCATCCATAGAGCAGTTGTCGCCTCCACGACGTCCACCGACTGCTCGATCCGGCTCCGGAGCGAGCGTTTTTGTGGATGACAAGGTTGAGAAGGCTAGTACCGATTCTGATAGTGGTTCTGATAGCAATATGCCGTTTATCCATCAGGGCAGTGACGATCAGTTCACATCTGAGGAGTAGTGATTCCTCTATTTTGTATGCCGTACCGACCTGATATGCGGCTTTGGATTTATCGATGTATATCATTCTTGCATGTCTTATTTGATTATTTGTTTCATCCACATAATTGTTTGTACTCTAGTAATAGAGACTAATAGATATTGAATTATTATTCAAGGATGGATTTCAATCAATTTTAATAATGTGTCTAAGAATTTAGAACTATACAATTATCACATCATGAATAGTATACAAAGTTCAAATATTTTTAGATGGTCCATCACTATCATTCTCTCCATTCGGCACCCTAAACCTTCTTGTAGAAATTTCCATAAACCCAAAAGATTTATTAGAATAGTACTACATATTTGACTCAATTAGAATAGTAATACTCATCCTAGAGAATTCCGGTACTGCAAGTCGCTGAGTTATTCAAGCGATGTTTATCCATGGACTTATGATATTTGCAGTAAAAGAATTTAGATAGTTGAATAGATTTACTTCATCTCCATATTTTTAATTCTATTGTATAAGAAAATAAGGGGATTATAGATATACTTCTCCCCTATTAATCATTTATGAAATCGTTCCTACTTGGAATAGAAATTTGCATTGTAATATATGTTTTGCAATCTCGTATCCGTTTACTATTGGATGTAATTTTCCCCCAAAATTCTAAAAATAGTTCCACGGCTATAGGTGCCTCTATTGATTAAACTATAAATTAAGGCGATTGCAAGTTAAGAATTTCTCTTACGTTAATGTTTTTATTTTTATTTTTTGAAGCACAATCCACCTACACTCACGGCAATAGGTGTTCTTTTTAATTTCACAACAAAAACAATGGTAAAAATTGTCATGAATTCAGTGCTCGCCGCTCGCCGCTCACAAGATAGTATTCCTGGTGTTGAGAACATGTGAACTAAATTTCAAGGCCAGGAGATTTATATAAAAAAATATATTCAAGATTTACCAACAAGGGGTAGCTATAAGAAAAGTTTCACAGCTGCCAACTTTGACACCCTCCCAAGGATTGAATAAATTTTTTTTCCATGAAATTCTGGGAGTGGAAACACCTTTATGTTAATTACACGTGTGAAAAAATTTAAGTCCAAAAGACCCACCAAAAAATTGATATTTCAAATCTACCAATAGGTGTAGTTGTGAAAAACAAAGGGGAAAATTCGTTTCACAACTTCCAACTTTGACAGCCTCCCTAGGGCTGAGAAATGTTATTTCAACATGAAATTTTTGTCACAAGATCATTGTTATGTCGAAAACATGTGTGAAAATTTCCCAGGCCAAAAGATAAACACACTCAAAAAGTTATTCAATATCTACCAACGTGTGTGTCCTCTATTAGTGTCAATTATTGTTTGTAACCTAAAGGGCATAGAATCACATAATTGAAGGAGCTTTGAATCACTAATTGACTTCCACTCTCTTTCAAGAACTACCTTTAAGGCATCTATGTTTCTAGGACATGCCTTGTCATGTTGTACTACATCTTTTAGAATCTTCCACAGGTTCTCAATTGGAAGAGTTTGCAAGCCAATTGAGCTTCTCAATAAGGCACGTTTGTCTCCATTCTTTACATATTTTCCTGCGATGGACGGATGCGTCATCTTCCATGAGCATTACGTGTGGAACTTTACTCATGAATTGAGATAATTTCCCTTCGTAAACCACTTCTACGAAATCCTTTACAGAACGTCGATTTTTAGCATAAAAACAAGCTTCGACTTTTGCCCTCCAACAAATGCGCCCCAAATCATCAAGGAAGTCGGTACACTTTTAAAAGTTGGAATTATACAATTTGATGAATAACGCTCATATGTAGTTTTTCAAACATGAACTTGTCTCAAATTGTTTTCAATTTTAAAGGTAGATTCATCTGTCCGAACGATACACTTCCAATCTTCTCCGCTCCATCCACGGTATTTAAACTCTCATTAACAACATTAATAGTTTTATACAAAATGAGTCACTCAACAATAGCCACTCAATACATCACTCAGTCCATTGTGCATAACCACATACACATCACTCAATACGCACAAGCATGCACTGCTAAATTATCTATGTTAGCAGGCATAACCAGTAGGCATATCACTCAACACGCATAAGCAAGCATGATTAAATTACTCATGCAACACATCATTCCATATCTCATACATAATACACTCTTTCTCTCTGCTCTCACCATTACTCCAAGATCCAATGATCACAAATCACACAGAACATTCCTTTAAGTTTACACAATAGTGCTCAATTGATATTTAGAGGGGGAAACTTTGTCATGCGTGTATGATGCAAGAAGGTTTCCTCTTGATGTGACAACTCCACACTTCTACATTTGGATGTTATTGAATTTTTTTAGGTGCATTTATGATTAGTCGTTGTGTCACATGGATAAGTTCAATGAGGAAGCATGAGGTATCAAAGATATTTCAACATTTTCACCATGTCCATGAATTGGTTATTGTAGTTACACACGTTAGTAGATTTTAAATAACTTTTTCTATGTTTATCTTTTGGCCTTGAAAATTTTCACACACGTTTTCGACATAACAATGATCTTGTGACAAAAATCTCATGTTGAAATAACAATTCTCAGCCCTAGGAAGGCTGTCAAAGTTGGAAGTTGTGAAACGAATTTTCCCCTTTGTTTCTCACAACTACACCTATTGGTAGATTTGGTATATCATTCTTTTGGTGGGTCTTTTGGACTTAAATTTTTTCACATGTATAATTATCATAAAGTTGTTTCCACTCCCAAAATTTCATGGGAAAAACAAATTTCTTCAATCCTTGGGAGGGTGTCAAAGTTGGCATTTGTGAAACTTTTCTTATAGCTACCCCATGTTGGAAAATTCTGAATATATTTTTTTATATAAATCTCCTGGCCTTGAAATTTGGTACACATGTTCACAACACAAAGGTGATTCTATGTCTAAAATTTCATGGTAAAATAACAAATTTTCAGGGTCCGGTGGCTCAGCACCGTGCCCGCCTTGCCCCAGAACGGCAGCAGCTTCTCCCCGAACGACATCTTGTACGCCCAGATCACCCAGCAGAGCAGCACCGCCGCGAACGCGTAGAACGCCATGAAGGCGGAGTTCACGGCCCACTTCTTCTTCACGATGCTGCCGTACAGGGTCACCAGCCCGGGCACGGACTGCAGGCCCACCAGGGTGCCGGCCGTCAGCTGCCAGGCGTTGTCACCCTTGTTCAGCCAGTCCGGCGTCACGCCGCCCGTGTTGTTGTACGCCGACGGAACCGACATCTTGACACCACCGCCCTTCAAACTAGTCTGATGAATCTACGTATGTATCTGCACAAACCGACAGACAGACATCTTGTTCGATCAGTCTAACTATCTCGCCGCAGGGAATCCGCACTTCTTCGTTTCAAAATGCGTCAGGGACTCTACTGGCCAGTGATGTATTTCGAATTCAAAATCTTCAAAAAACTACCATTCTGGTGAACAGGTTTTCAATCATGAAACTATTCGTCTCACGATAGATGAAGAATCATTCATGGGTAAATAAAGCCAAATCATCAAAGTTGAATTAGTGAAGCCCACGTTGGAAGTACTAAAAATGTATACTAGGTACTGTAGATGGCTGCATCTTCCGACCCCTCATGATTTATTTAGTAGTCAATGGAAGCACCTCGCAAGGCATTGTCGTCATCAACAGAGTCCTCTCCAAAAGCTTTGGAAAGCAAACTTGAACGTCCTAGTACGCACAAAATGTGTCGAGACTCGAATCTCTTCCTCTAACAACGCAGCCTCTCAACAAACTGACTCAACAACTACTACTCCCCTCCAAACTTGATCCATAAAAGAAAAAAATCACAGTCTGATCACTCAACCAACAGCTACGGTTCTCTTCTTATTTAGAAAACCAGAACAGCGATCAGAAGCGAACCGAAGTTTGTAATGTGGTTCAAAACAGATCCAGGCTTGTGTATTCTCAACAACGTCTCTACTGTGATTTTTCTACTAGCGTCCGTCTTCCTCCACTCAAAACGTCACTGCTTTGTTTGTTGATGCTCTACCCACATCCAAAGCCTATGCTCAACTGAGCTGCTAAGTTTGAAGCTGTTGTTAGCACACTGCACTAAATTTTACTAGGACCCAGATGAGATTCAGTAGAAAACACTGAGGTAATTAGGACACTCACATGAGTCTAAACTCTTCAGTGCATGACCAGCAGCTCCACTCATTCCCTTGCATGAACTGACTCTTGTGGACTAGCTCTTCAGAGATTGCAACAACGCAAATCAACAAGCGTGTGTGTGGTGGAGTAAAAGTGCCCATTGGTCTTTTTGTGTGAAATTTTAATGATGAAAGAGGTGCCGACAGTGGCTGAAAAGGTCCTTTACTGAATCCCACCTGAGCTGAGAAAGTGCGCTACAAGAAATCTGTTGCTGCCAGAAACCCGGAGCGCCACTGACCATTTTTATTTGAAATTCAATTGCATAGCGCTCACAGGTTGATTACTCACCATAATGTGCTCCTTGTCGAATCTAGGGCAAAATATATTAGTTGTTTCCATGATTCTCTTTCAGTTTCTGCCTGCTGGTCATCTTTAGCTAAAGATGAGCACGAGAAGCAAGGAAAACTTTTCCCTCTTGTGTAAGATATCAAGCTTGTTCCATGTGAATGGCTTGTGAAGGAGCTCTAGAGGCTCAAGAAAATGAGAATGTGGTTAACCCTTAAAGAACGGAGCCTATGACCGTGGAATCAACCTCAATTTCCAGTCTACCGTTGTCGAGTAGCGAGAGTTTTTCTTTGGGAAATCGCGGAGATCCTAGGTGCTGCTAGAAATGGTTTGAGAACAGAGGTTGTCTCCAAGTAAATCTCTAGTCTTGACCACCAAATCCTCTTGTCTTCAAATCTTCAGTCTTCATTCTTCAGTCTTCATTCTTCATTCTTCACTCTTCAATCTTCAAACTCCTCCCATTGGCCTATCTTGTGGTGACTCTAAAAGGTTAAAGGTAAGGGTAGGTGATAAGAAACCACGGCCTCGGACGGGTAAAACGGGACGGCCAAACCACGGGCTGACCGTCCGAAATATTGGCTCCTAAACTTCAAACCCACGGTGACCAGCAATCGTGCCTCACCAGTGGGAACAACATAAACACGACCGTGTGGGTGATCAATCCCACTTCGTCGCAACAATGTTTACGAAACAAAATTAAAAAACAACTAGCCTCCAAATCCAGTTGGGAATCACAAATTCAAGACAACGAGCCTTCAAAGCTGGCTAGGAATAACAAGCCACAAGCCACAACACACAAGTCTTCATGTCTTCTTATCTTCAGGTCTTCAAATCTTCAAATCTTCACCTTCTTCTTCTTCCTTGAATCAAATTGATTGTCGTGTCGTCAGATGGTTGTCAAATCCACCTCAATGCCCCAAAAGAGGCAAGCAATAGCTTTGAAATAAAGCTAAGCCAGTATGCTCTAACTACAGAAAATCTCACTCCTAACAAAGATATTAACTAAAAGTTACGCTAAATCAAGTTTGTGCCTCTTTATGTCAAAGGCAACGCACCCCCCTTCCCACTTAGATGACTATAACTTTTGCATAGCAAGTCTAAATGAGTTGAATGATAGCTTCTTGAAAAGCTAACATAACAAGCTAAAACTTGTCTAAATTTCACTAAAAACTAACGTACTGACCGAAAGTTGTGTAGGCGCAAAGTATATGCCTCTCAACTTCCAAGGCAGTAGTACCCTCCTCTACTTAGACGGCTATAACTTTTGCGTAGCAAGTCTAAATGAGTCAAGTGATAGCTTTTTAGAAAGATTACACAATAATTTATATCTCCACCAAATTTCATGTTCAAATACAAAGTACTCAAGTCGTGGTGAAGACCCGAAGTTGCTGCTCCTCTAATTGGGTACCAGCCAACTACTCCTCACTCAGTCTCTCATAACCTTTGCGTATGAACACCAAATTAGGCGAGTCAACTACCAAAAGAAGCGAAATTTCACAAGGAACAAATCCTCAAATTCTCATAACATTCCCATAAAAACACTGTACACAACGCCCGATTATCTCCTCGGGTTTTCTACACACAGCTCTCAAAAAAAACAAAGCTAGAATGAAAAGAAAAGAGAGAAGGTCGCCTCCTATCCTTCCATACCTAAGCCACATGGGCATCTAAAATTCTATTGAACAACCACTAAAATACTCTAAAAATTCTATCAAGATAAGGTAAGAAAGAAACTCAACTATTGGACTTTTAAAGGTAAGGTCCCAAAGTAATTCTAGGACGGTCAAACCTTATCAAAGTTTTAGTTTCATTTTCCATTCTTAAAACTTGATCTAAATATCTACTATTGACATAAACATATAATAAACTTCAATATTCACAACTAAATGGATTCTACATCTTACCTAGACGTACAAAAACTCTAAAATTTGTTGGAGCACTGCAGAAACGTAACTTGCTCTTCGTTCGCCACTTAAATAAGTGAGTGGCCCTAGAAGCCAAAGGCGGTGGCCCAATTTATTGGAGAAGCGACTCACCATCTGGCCTTCATTGGTATTTTCGAAACATCCTTCGAACACCATCTGATGGCCCCCAGTTAAAGTAGCTTTAGCCTCCAACACAATCACTAGAGCTTTTGCGTCCGGTTGTAAATTCAAAAATGAGAGTTGTTGAGGATTTGGATCTGAACGTTATTGAACACAACGCTCAGAAGGCTCCGCCTCATCTCGCACACGCCATCTAGAAGTCGATGGCTGAGAAGATTGAAACGGATCCTCTACTAATTGTAATAACGACAACTTCCAATCATCAGGGATCTGAGAATCCATACTATCAACTCTAAGCTATCCAAGCTATTGGCTTGAAGCAAATCATGTGAGGCAAAGAAACTATCGTCCTTTTTATATCTCTCAATAACTTCTTTAAGAAGCTTGCCTTCACTGAATTACTCTTATAGCCATAAATAATTATATTTTAACTAAAAGTAGCCCGCATCAAAGATCTGGCTAAAAGACAAGGTCGCGACATTGTACAGTCCCCCAACAGTTGTATAAAGCCGCCTTGAGTCCACTAATGATCGCCAAGTTGCGGACTTGGTTGGCTGTCAAGGTCCGTTGATTGTTGCCTGCCGGTTCCGGGTTCGAGCTTTATCGAACTCGTTGAACGGCCTAGATAGTTGCAACTTGGTACTTGCTAGTGAAAGTAGGAAATAAGCAGCCAACCGGCGACCTACGCTTCCCTGAGCTACAATGACAAGATGCACGCTTTCAAGTTACGCTAACAAGCTCCTGTTATCCCGTATAGAACCAAACCATGGATTTCTCCACGACCCCAACCTTTTGTATCCTTCTCCTCATATTCTATCCGATGTCTAAGGCAACATCTTTAATATTTTCACACAATATATTAATTTACAACGCGACACCGTGTGCTCTGATTCTTCATCAAATATGAATGAATTTTTTTAATTTCTTTTTTAAGACATGAGATCACAAGTTTTGTTTATGTCACAAAAAATACAAATTTTTTTGGGAAAATTCGAATTTATTGTGATTTTTTGAAGAAAAAGTGAAAAAAATTCATATCAAATTCAAAGCATGCTAAAAAAAATTAATTCACCAAAAGTGAACATTGTAGGGACAAAATTTGTGGTGTAAATTAAACTTCCGTGTTCAGCTAAAATTAGAAAATTGGTTATAGGCCCAAAATTTGAATTGCAGTAAACTTATCCAATTTTAAGTATTTTTCAAACTTTCAAACTGGAATGGAAACAAGACTTTATAAACCTCATTTCATTAGTTGGACTCAAAGTCAAAAAATATCATTTGAATGACTCGAATTCAGATTTAGAATTAAAGCAAGAAGTTTCTAAAATACACTATAGTACCCTGCAACAAAGATATGGACAACCTTAACAAGGCCAAAAACATGGATGAACTTCATGTGAATGCCAAAAATTATATTTTTCATAAAATTGCACGGGGCTCTAGGAGCACCTACATATTGCGGTTGTTGCCAAGTGGCAAAGAATACATTCATCTAATTGCAATGTCTTTATGATCAATCATAAACTGAACTGAAAATGTGTTGTTTTGGTATGCATGTATAATTTTGGTTGTTCTTATCTGAGACACACATGTCAACATACATGTGTGTATTTCAACTTGGATATGTCCAACCTTCTTGTATTTGTGCGTCATGACATATCTCCAAGGCAATTGAAAGAGAAATAAGATGAGATTGGGAGGTTAGTTGAGTGTCCTATTTCAAGTAGAATTGTGTCATTTCAAGGAAACCTGGTAGCTAGCTCTTTGTTTGCAATGAAGTCAAGGAATCTTGCAACAAAAGAAGATGGTCGCATTGTTGGTTTGCACAAAGCGGGAGTCTTTGGTACTCAAATTGGACTTAAATTAGGCATAGCGCGTCAAACTATTTTTGCTCTTATGAAACGGTAACAGCTTCGTGGTATTGTTGTTTCTCCAAAGCTTATAGCAGTAGAAGATGGTGTTTGATTTCCTTGAGAAGCGACAATTCAAACAACTTGTGCTTGATGATCATCGTGCATCTATTGCTGCAAATTAGGCCCAAATGACAACAAAAGTTTGCATTCGTACATTGAGGTGATACATCTGGGCCTTGGATTCAACAATCGTGTTGTAGTTTAAAAGTCTTTTCTTAGTGATGCAGACAAGGTTCAAAGGCTTGTTTTTGCTGAAGTTCATACACATTGGAGTGAAGAGGACTAAAAGAATGTTATATAAATAGACAAATCATTGTTTGAGGTTGGCAAGCATTCAATGTCGATACGAGTTCGGTGTCAAGTTTATGTAAGGTACTCATGGGATTGCTTATTTCAAACCTTTAAAATTGGTTGTGATTTTGTTATAATATGGGGTGTTTCGGTGGCTATCATAAGTCTTCTATGATCATAATCCCTACAGGTAGAAGAACTGTTGCTGTCTTTGTAATCATTGAATACAAGGGAGCATCATCTACCTTCTATTCCTTCCATGATCATCCAAATGACATGATTCTTATGGAAGTTGGTGCTCCAGTGCATCATAGATCCCCACTTAATAGGTGGAGAAAAGCTCATGGCATGACAAAATTAAACTGGTTGCCTAGCTCTTTAGATTTGAATCCTGTAGAGAATCTATAGAAAGTTGTAATGAACCATGTTCAGAGTAAATATTGGCCACATTTTCAAGAGAAAATGGCATCTGTCACTCAACGCAAATGGTAAGGAGTCTCTAGAGATGTGCTTGATACACTCATATCAACAATGCCTTACATAATGAAGGTTGCTATTGATGCTTGAGGTGGTATTACTAGATAGTAGACACCATGTCAAAAAATATTCAAATTGTTGTATATTTGGTACTTTTCAACATGACATGTTCTACAACTTGAAAGTAGTCTCTCTACACTTTCCATTGCACTTTATGGTTATCAATTTCATGCATTTTTAAATGGTTTACAACATAAATTTGAATTTTAGAGTTTTCACAGGGTTGAGGCTCGAAATGACTCTGTCCATATCTTAGCTACCGGGTATTGTACATTGAGATCCATGTCACAAACTTTTTCTTCTTTAGATATAACATGAGTATATCAATGATGCAAGTTTCATCAGCATCTAATACTTACACATTCAATGGACTTTCCACAAAAAGAATTGCTTTATGTGTATTATGCCATAAATTTCATGAGAAATGGAGCCTATGACCTTTAATTATGAGAGGTTCTTCAAATGATTCTAGAGTGGTTGTATCAACCCCTAAGGTACCGTGACAATTTTACACCAAAAACACTTCAAAATTATTGGATTCGAGTGCAATGAATAAAGAATGAAACAAAAACTTTGATTTCTAGTTTTAACCGTAGGATCTCAAAAACGACTTACTCAGTGACATACTCACAAAATTTCATAAACTTTGACAACACGGATTGAAAGACTATAGTGTTTAAAGTCAAACAAATGGTTCATTTTCTTCCCTGCATTTAGTGGATCAGGAGACTTTGACTTCACTTGGTGTCAAATTTTGCACTACACAAGGTCTAAATCCATTACCATTGTGTTAAGCATGATGTTAGTTCCTTGTATACCAATTTTTAGAGGTAGAGGACGGGTGTAGCATATTCAAAACAACTGTGCAAGGAGTGGAGGTTCAAAAATTGCCAATTTGCATTTTAATTTTTTGTGAAATTAATATATTTTAGATTGAAAATCCAAATGCTCAATTAGAAGTTTTACACTACATATTGTTGTGGGAAAAAAAAAGGTAAAAAATATGAAAATCTCTAAGTTTTATGTGTAAATGAAGAAGTTATTCTAATACCTTGTCTGACAATGTGTGAAAAAGTTTGACTTGGGTTAATATTCTATTTTTCAGTAAAGACAAGAACTTTTTTTTGACATCATGAAGGGAAAAAATATTACTTGCTAGTATTGAAAATCTCACATTCAATAGAGTGTCCTAGGAAAAGTTTTTGGAGGTGCCCGAAGTGCCCACTCTCCCCATTTGAAATTCAAAACCCTATAACTTTTTCATTATATATTGAATTTAGGAAAAAATTGTTCTCACACTGAGGTCTTAGTAACCTCCTTTTACAATAAAAATTTCAAAGTAGAATGTTGGAAATTGACACGATAGGAACCTGACCAAACTTTCAGAAAGCCCGTTTTTTACACTTGATCCTGTAGGGGTTAAAGGAGGTATGCACTCCAAAGATATAAACTTGTGGTTTTAGTTTCGGGTGAAGTGGGAATAGAAATGTTCTTCAAAAAGTAGATCCTCTAGAGTTCAATGAGTTTTGATGGCTATTTTAGTAGAACACAATATTCGTAAATATGTCACATGGTATATAAAAATATCATGAATGATGTTCTCACAATTTACTATAATGGCAATTGGGAAGCGCAACATTGTGCATTATGATGGCCAAAGGAAGAGTTCCTAGTGCTTTCCACATCAACTACTTGGATTGGAGCTTGACACCAACAGGGCTAACATATTAATACCATATTTGACTTGAGTTGATATGCTATTTCTCACTACAGACAAGAGATTTTTTTCACAATGTGAAAGGAAATATTTTTAAAAATGTTACATGCAAAGGTGATGTTTTCATGAATAATGTGTTCTAGAGAACAATTCAATTCTACCTCATATTTGCCAAATCTCAAAGGAGATTAACCCTTAAACGACAATTCATGGCCTGGGCGGGCAGCCCGAAATTGGATCACGGCATCTTCTGTACTTGGACATCATGAATTAACCAATCAATGATGAGCTTGCAACCTCCTACAAGGTTATCAACCTTATCAACCTACCTACCACAATCCTTTCAAAGGACAAATCACTCATATAAATTGTGATTTGAATTGTAAAATTTCACTTTGTGTATGCATCAAAAGAAGGTGATTAGAATGATATAAAAAAATAAGTGAAAAGTTGAGTACAGGAAGAGCTACAGAGAAGATTCTGTAGAAACCAAGCCCCTCGGGCTAGCTCTGACGTTTAAGGGTTAATTATCCACCTATTAAATGTTATGAAGTTCCTTAAATATTTTTGGCTACATTTATTCCAGAGTTATATTTTTCCATTGGCAAATTTCATCTGAAATGAAAGCACATAGATGAAAATGAGGGGTTGTTTACACCTGAAGGTTTGGGTTGGAGCCCATAGACACAAGTGGTACTCCGCTTGAAGGATGAAACCATTGTATGCGGGGTACCTTCTACCAAACAAGGGAGTTCTGAGTGGATTGTGGCCCAAAGTTTACGTGTAAACCCGAATAGAAGGGTTGTGGCCCATTGTGCACTTGGGCTAAGTTTCTAAGTAGTATGAAAACGGGCTCTTTTTAGAATTATTCCATAGTGAAAGAATAGATAGAGCAATTCAAGTACATCCTCAAATTGTTGCTACCATACGTACCTGTACCTTCAACCAAGCATTTTGACCTTGACCAGAAATATGTAAATTGTAAGTTATGCTCATGTACAATCTTCATGCAAATATGAGTGCTCTAAAATGCTAAAAACCATCTTTAAAGGCCTGAAAATGGACTTGAAAATGTTTGGACATCACACAATAAATCACAGAAATAGTAGTATAGGAAGGTTTTAATCCAACATTTGCACACCGGATGCTAGTAGGCTTGGTGGCTAATGTAGTGTGAGGCCTTCAAAGGGAGGCTAAAGGTGGCCGATTCGATCCCCGGTGGCGCCGCTTTGGTCACCGCACCGGATCCCGCCGGAATTAGGGGGGAAACGGGGCCTCAAGGGCGCGCAATTGGCCCTTCTCGGCTCCAGGCGAAGGCTCAAGAAGGCTCAAGCACTTTTGGTCCTCAAGATTCCTCTAAGTCCAAAAATATTGCAAGTATGTAGATCCTCTAGAAAATTGATAGATTTCAGTACATACCTTGTTTTTTGGCCGCCTTGGAAAATTCTTCTTCCAATTCTCACGCCATCAGCAGTAAATGTAACTTCTTTCTTTGATGAACAGTACTAATGGGAAAGAAGTTGTCAAAAACCTTTAGACCTAAAATAGTCAAAATCCAGCATTAAAATATTATAAATGATTGGTTGAAATAGATTCTGAAAAATACTCTCCCGGCCTTCCGAAAATACAACCTCCTAGAGGTTGTAGGAAATAAGCCTCCTTAAGTTTTGGAAAACACTATTCAGATTTGCCATGTAGGATTCCAACTAGATTTCTCATCCACGGAAAAACTTTGGGCCACAGCCCGCATTTTGCTTGATGTAAACCCATTTCCGGGTACCAATTCTTTACTCCAATCAGAACTCGAGAATTCTTTGGGCACCAGCCCTAACCATCTAGATGTAAACAGCCCCTGACGTACATTGAATGAAACATATGGCATTTTCAATCTAAAAGTGGGGTCTATCCAACATCATCCACAGAGGAAGAACAAACAAAACTAACGCAAACTGACACTCAATCAAATCCAAGGAAAAAGGACCCTGATTGACCCAAGACAAAGTGATCACCGATTTCAGCCTGCTTTCTGGAAAACCAACCATATTTTACTTACTTTGGGCCTGGAGACAGTGACTTCAGGGTTACTGTTACCTCTATTGACTAAGGTAAGCCTACCTAAAACCGCCAATATCCCATGGCCGCCACCTACTTTTTCACCAGAAACCGCCACTATTTGCACATGTAACCAACTCTCTATTTTTAATGGCGGGAGAAAAGGATAGGGTGGCATGAATTAGATGCACAGTTGGTGGTTTTAGGAAAATGGGATCTTCTAGACTTATTGTACATGCAAGAGTGGAGAAAATGGGATATTTCTAGAATTAGTTTAAGGTTGACTCATTGCCGGTTTTTAGTTGTTATGCATGCGGTTTTAGGCCAATTTGTGGGAGGGTCATGGCCCCCACCTACTGACAGTGACCCAACATTCTTCACATGGACCTTTGAAAAATCATAACTAATTCACATTTAATTGGAAAAATATAAAATCACTTGAATTGAATTTGTAAGTCTATTGGCTACTACTGAAAAATAAATGTAATATTGTTTGGGCTTTCTATACATACACATTGCTTAACTTGGCGGTTTTAGGCATAACTACCTTATACCATTCTGTAATGCAAATAACAGGTCACAAAAGCAAAAAGAAGGGCCTTGAGAGTTCTAGCCCTAGAGATACTCTAACAGGAAGTTCCCAGCTAAATAATGAATTCTGAAGACTGCAATTCATAAACAGCTCCATCTAGTTAGATACTATTCACAAATTAATGGGGAATCAAGTCAATTGAACCTCTAAGCTTCAGAGGCGCCTCCCTTGTAATCTGTGAACCTGGAAATGGAATGCATAATTTGGTATAAGAATTGTAAATATGAACTGCAACCATAATAAGGTGCCTGAGATTTGCAAAAGCCCACCTTGAGACTTTTTTCATTTGGGGATAAGATAAATCTAGATTTATTACTCACTCCGTCAACTTACAACAAGTTGCACACAAATACCGCATGTATAAGAAAGGAATAGAATATATCACTCACACAATAGTACACTGGTTTTTCTGTTTAGTGTCATGGGCAGTAGATGTCTTGTAAATGCTGTAAGCTTTTACCTTTGATATAAATATTTACTAAGAGCACAACAATCCATTTACAAGTCATTTACTACCCATGACATTAAACATCAAAATCAATGTTGTCTGCAAAGTATCTGTCTTCAACTACGCTGTTCACACAGAGTTCAGTCCATGCAAGTGGAAAAGTAACAAGTCACAAGCCGAACATCACAAGGATTGGTACTAGAGAGCATGAAATATACAAGTATCCAGAACTCCCCAAAAGCCGCCCACAGGAACTTCCACTTTGGTATGCCCAATGGACTCCTTTGAACTTCAAGGTTTCATGAACTCTTTGGAAATGTTTTCCAAATATTTCTACAACCCGTAAGCAAAATTGTGATTTTAATCATCAGTTACAGTTTTTAAAAAAACACACAATTTAAAGGTATGTGTTGCACCTACAACATGGCCAAGGTTGACTTCCAGAATAAACTTTCATCAGTAATAATGGCCATTACAAGGAGATTGCTACAAATTATATTTGAAACCACTTCCTACAAATTATATCTGAAAGCTCCAGCGCATGAACGTTTTGTATAAGTACCAATATCAAACTCATCATGTACATAAAAACGCATAGTTTATTGCAGCAGCTAGTTCCAACATTTACATATCAGCAAATGACGCAGTAGTGATCGACTCCATGCCAAGTCATTAGCCAGGATTCTGAAGCTCTCTACATTACTTACTCAGACTCCATTTGCAACTCCACCGACAAACAGTCACCTACATTTGCCACGTCCCCTACCGAAACAGTGAGCTAAGCTCTGCTGATGGTGATGGTGGCCTGGAGTGGCTTGTAGTCCTCCCTTGCAGTAGTCCACCTTCACCTTCACGCCCTTCGCCGTCTTCTCCAGATGCGCCAGCTGCTTCCCCAGCACCTCGCTGATGATCTGAAGCTCCCTACATTACTTACTGAGGCTCCAACGCGCCAAGCCTCCACCAACGAACACGATCCCAAGCTCCCTACATTACTTACTCACACTCGATCCGCAACTTCACCGACAAACAGTCACTTACAATGCGGCTTAGGGTGACATGTACTCGGATGAGGGTGATGAGGGTGATGAGGGTGATGAGGGTGATGAGGGTGATGAGGGTGATGAGGGTGATGAGGGTGATGAGGGTGAGGAGGGTGAGGCTGATGAGGCGGAGGACATGTCTGAGGGTGAGGGTGATGAGGGTGATGAGGGTGATGAGGGTGAGGCTGATGAGGCGGAGGACATGTCTGAGGGTGAGGGTGATGAGGCTGAGGACATGTCTGAGGGTGAGGGTGATGAGGCTGAGGACATGTCTGAGGGTGAGGGTGATGAGGCTGAGGACATTTCGGGGCCGAGGAACATCCTCTGTTGTAAGACATGGTGAGTGCTATTGCGGGGAAAGAGAGATGAGCTGGATCGAACTAGATTGGGTATGAAACTGTAGACAGATGTGGAGACGAGGAGATTCAATTGCAAATGTTGTGAAATGTGTGACGATGAGCTGCATATGTATAATCTACCGGAGCAATGATCATAGAGGAGACTAATTTACCCATGCACAAGGCTCGTGTGAGTGGATTGTCCTTCCAACTGACATGGCGTCAACTTCAAACAACTGATGGTAGGGTAGGCTAGCGGTGTGTTCAATATTACGTTTTGTCTGCAGATAATTCCACGTGCGTAATAGACTCGTGGGCATTGGCATGTGGGAGAGGGTGGGCTTGTTTCTGGAAAGAGAGGGCCCGCCCTGCATCTTCCGAGTTGGGGCTTTTCAGGTGGGTCGTTAATCCAAGTTTATCTGCATGTTTCATTACTTAATTCCGGTAATGTGCAAGCAATCGTCCCTGGTTATGAGAATTAGCCGATGTCGAGTCATGGGAGTGGCGAGACAGATCATATCAATAATCAGGCCTGCTTGGACGTTATCAAACTTTTTAATATGTGTTTCTTGCACCTGGTCATGTGCAAGCAGCTCCTGGTGATGGGAAATAACTTTGTCAAGGTGTAATTTCCGTAATCAGGACTACTTGCAAATTACCAGACATAACCTCAATGATTGGATGTCGTCAAACGTTTTGTTAACTAATGGTCAGGAGATCGCAACTTCACAGCAGCTCTAGATTATGGGACATCATTAACCTTGTCCTTCCGAACCATTGGTTGACGTCGCGATCGTTCCATGCAAGTCCTCAAGGGGTTGGACGAAGGCGTCATGAGTATGAAAGTAGGAGGCAAGCGCCGATTGTGCATCCCTGGCGAGGTAAGCCACCAGAAACCATCACGTCTGTCAGAGGCCCTTTCGCTGTGTTAAAATAGTACTGCGTGGAATCGTGTTTCCTTTTTTCTGAACACAACTTTCTGCTCAATGTGGCAGCTGGCGTTTCCTAAAGGACTCGGCGCTGCGGCAGGAAGGCCAAGAGTACCACCGAGTAGCCCGGTCATCTTCGACGTGAGCTTAGAGTACATTCCCGGTATCTCAGACTTCGACGAATAGTGTCGCTTTGTAACGCATATGAAGTAAATCATTCCAGACCCTTCGTTGCTGTTTATCTGTAGAGATCATGTAACAACAGATTTTTTTTCAGGCAATTCATGAAAACCAATGCAATTTATTCTTCTTCTATCTGTGTTCTGAACTCGAGTCTTCAGGAACACATCTTTTCATTACCGCTAGATATCATTGTCACAACGTGCGCAGTTAAAACCAGTCAAGAATCGAATCTAGTAGATCATACTTTTTGTTCCGCCACAATTCATTTAGCTTCAGAGCTTGCAGAAGAGTTTTCCTTGTTTTGAAACGCTCCAGGGAGAGGTTCCTCTGGAGATTCACGAGTTGCACCATATGCTGTCCCTGGCTGGTGCTATGTGGCTGGTGGTATTGTACACAAAAACGAGGAGGCAAGGGCAACAAGACGATGCTCAGAGTGCAACGGTTGGGCCTCGGGCGCCGGTGGGGAGGCCGTGGTTGGTGTCGTCGTAGTCGGAGGCGCCATGCTTGGTGATGTCGTACTTCTCGCCGTCGCCCCACAGGGCGTACGCCTCCTCGCCGTGCGCAGCGTCGTCTCCGACCAGAAGGAGCTCCTCCGTCATGCGCAGCGGAACCACCACGCGAATGACGTTGAGGATGATGCTGGTGACCACCACGTTCCACCCGATGATGAAGAGCGCGCCCGCAATCTGCTTGCCGAACTGCCTCCCGCCCACGCCGCCGTAGAACCCGCCCTGCTCGTTCGTCACGGACAGGAAGTAGTTGCACAGGTGTGGCTCCGCAAACAGCCCCGTGAGCGACCCGCCCAGGAACCCCGCCACCGCGTGCGTGTGGAACACCCCCAGCGTGTCGTCCACGCGCTGCAGCAGCGACCAGCGCTTGTGCACCACCATCATCGTGAACCACGGAATGCTCCCCGCGCACATCCCCATCACGATCGCCGCCCAGCACTGCACCACACCTGCAGATCATCCATCCAACCACCAGCAATTATTAAATCTCACTGATCCATCGGCTTACACCGATTCCTCACATCGACAATTTCATTCAGTTTTAAGAATACTATTGCATGTGAAAACCGCGACAATAAAAGGGCCTTATATCCATCGCACCTGCAGCGGGAGTGATGACCACGAGCCCTGTGATCATGCCCTGCACCGCCCCGATGACAGACGGCTTCCCGAATACCAGCACGTCCAGCAACGTCCACATGAGCAAACTGACGGCCGCGCAGACGTTCGTGTTGAGCACTGCGATGGACGCGTCGATGTTGGCGGCGTACGGGTCGCCGCCGTTGAACCCCGCCCAGCCCAGCTACAGCAGCCCCGCGCCCGCCAGCATCAGCAGCACGTTGTTCGGCGGAAATCGCTCCCTGTCGCGCGTCAGCCTCGGCCCAACCTGTGAAGGTTATACCACCAAAATCTGAATCGGTGAAAACGATCTCCATGCATGCCATGTAGACGTAGTACGTGGGATGTGCTCTCAAACAAGGTGACTGAATCGGATTATGTATCCAGTTTTATGGAGATCGATTTCGGCGGATTCAATAGTTCAAGTCAAATTATATTTAGTTTTAGCCGTCTTTGGGTGTGAAGAAAGAATTTGTGTGAGGTGAATTATATTAGCCGCCCCTCTCTCCTTTTAGATTATTAGAGATCCACTAATATGAACAAAGAGGGGGTCTATAAATCTCGTTCCAACTCCAGGTGACTTTACGTCGGCCACGGATGCATGCCATGCAGAGATCACGGTTACGTACCCAGAAGGCGGCGACGAAGCCAGCGATGCCGGAGGAGAGGTGGATGACGTAGCCGCCGGAGTAGTCGATGACGCCCCACTGGAATAGGAAGCCGCCGCCCCAGAGGCTGAAGGCACCCACCGTGTACGAGAACGTGAGCCAGAGCGGCACGAAGAGCATCCACGCGCGGAAGTTCATCCTGCCCAGGAGCGACCCGGCCAGGAGGACGAGCGTGATGGCGGCGAACACGAACTGGAAGTACACCATGGTGGCGAGCGGGTACAGCGGCATGAGCGCCGCGGTCTCCAGCGTCCCGTTCTTGTGGTAGTGAACGGTGGCGGGCAGTGTCAAAGTTGGTGTCAAAGTTGGCAACAGTGTGGACACTATCCCTGGAATTGCACAAGGCACCAATTTTGGTGTCACCCCGCTATATAGTTGCTTAACCCCTTAGGTCCAAGAGTCCCCTCTAGAAAGTCCACTCAGGGGACTCTTGGGGTCTATTTACACTTAGAGGTACATACTTGCCACTTGTGATCCCTATTTTAATAATATCTCAAAACTTGCATATGTATTCACGCTGGTTAACTGAGAGTTGGGTTGAGTTGTTTTCATCCGTTGATGTAAGGTGTGTTATGAATGAAGTCTTTCGAACCACAACTATTGATTGTCAGCTCAATAGCTATCTCCTGAGATCCGAGAGGGAGAGGTGAGGTGATGGTTTAAATTTTTGGGCTCAACGTCTCTGCAAGCCACATCTTGGAGTCTGGACGTCTTGACCTTCTCCGCACTCTGCATCTAATCGATGAGTCTCCTCATACTCCAAAATCCCAAACCTAATTCTAGAGCGGAATCATGTGAAGGGAGGTGGCGTTGTTGGAGAGGTAGAGGAGGGCGCACAGATCCTAGAGGAGGATGAGAGGTCGAAGGTGGAGCACGACAAACAAGAGCGGTTGTAGCTGATGATAAACAGATCTCCTCGGCAGTTCGGATTAGGGTTTTGGGGTCGGGATGGAGATGCGGATCGCCACAAGGAGGGACGAGAGGATAGAGGTTTACAATGTTTTTTCTTTTTGGAGCAATTTGATTGTGGTGGTTTTGTATTGCAGGTATTCCATGGAAGATCTGAATGGTCGCGGCGAGATCCTTGACCCAGAGTAAGAATCAATATGATGCACATGCATATGAGGAGACGAGCATACCCTAATGCAAATCAATATGTTATGCAAGTACTATCAATCTTAAGGTTTATACACGGTTGCACACGTTTATAGACACAAGTAAGCTGTAAAGCCGTATATATCCTGAGTTTTCGGTAAAGTTGTCTAGATTCTCCGTTTTTCCACCTGTATTTCTCCACCTATGGGTCTGGCTTGCTTATCCTCGTAGGCGCGGAGAATTGACATGTGAAAACTAATTACATTCCGATGTAGAACACACAATGAGAGAATTCAGCTTGCTCAATTGTGATCTCAGAATTAGAGACCGAGCATCTTGTGATCATCGTGTGCCTCGATTTCTTAGTATCTAGTGATAGATATTTGGATCATGGTGTTGAAAGAAGGCCTACCCGGCGTAGAGATGGACGACCAATCCAGCCAGGCGTACAGCTGTACGTATATGCCTTAGAAAATCGTCACATGGTTACAAGAAGCCGTTCCTATGAAATCAAGCAGTTAGTGGTTACGATGCAAACCATGAGTAGTCTGTTGGGATGAAACCATCCCAACCATATAACTGAGCTCGCTGCATCAGTCATGAATCAGTTGATCATTCTCATGTAATGAAGTGTAACCTTGTGACAAGTATTGTGTATGATTTACTGTACACAGTACTTGTCACAAGGTACTTGTCACAAGGTACTGTGTATGAGAGCGATACTGTAGTGATTTTGCTTATATGCATGAAGGGAGCGATACTGTAGTGATTTTGCTCGTTCAACAGGTTATGGGCCCACACCACACGTAGTAGTATTCAATGAACAAGAAACGTAGAACCGAATGTGTCTCTTCTTATTTCTTTTTGAATACTACTACCGTCTCTGATGGATCATAGAACTAGCACACTGCCTATTGCTCTTTTCTTCTCTTTTCTTTTAGAATAGGAAAATCACGTACAACTCTTCTTTGACACAGCTACCAAACGCCCAGATAGTTACGTTAGTGATCACCGATCTGTTCTTTTCTTTTTCTTTTCATAAAACCCAAAAAAGAATTAAAAAAATTGTCATCCTTGAGGAGCAATTTTCAGATCAGAGGACTTATTTGGCTAGGAGATCAACGAGATCAGAAGCCGAGAAGTACAAACGTCACAGAAGAACATCACATGGAGAACGTACGCCCAATAGGGCCTAATCAAAACGCATTTGAGGAGGTCGTAGACATGCATGGCATCAAAAGTGGAACTGCCGGCAGTGGTGTCAACCCGGCATCATCGGGAGTTACGCAGAGCATCGCACGCCAAGAATTTTCGAACTTCACCGTCAACGTGGAGAAACTTACAGGTGAGAATTTTGGCTCTCGGAAATTTCAAATGGGTGTCACGTTGCGCTCCAAGAAGCTGTTGGGAATCGTGGATGGCTCTCTCACTCGAGAAGACTCAGACGACCCAGACGAGTGGGAAGACAGAGATGCAGCATGTTAGGCAATGATCTTGTCAGCTATTGAAGCCAAGCTGATATGCCGACTGAGGACGTGCAGAACCGCAAATCAGATGTGGCGTCGTCTATGCATCATATACGAGTTAAATGCAGCCGAGAATATATAGCTGCTACAGCAAAAGTTTTATGAGCTCAGAATGAAGCCAGGAACTGAGATGGCAGAATACATCAGTTCAGTTGAAGAACTCGCAAATCAACTTAATGATTTAGGAGAGAGCATCTCCGAGCAAGTTGTGATGAGCAAGATTATGTGTTCCTTAACAGCAGGGTATAGGCACATGGTATTCGCGTGGAATAGTGTTCCTCGTCATCTACAGACAATTGAGTCCCTCACATACCGACTTCTCAGGGAAGAGACTTGGAACCGTGTGCAGGGAGAAACAGAAGACAAGAGTGAAAAAACATTTTTCAGCCGAGGGCAAGGATTTGGGAGCAGCCAGAAGACTATTTCTACAAAAGACATTGAACACCATATTCATTAAAATGAGACAAATCGTGAGATTTGAGACTAAAAGCCTATTACTTCGGACACAAATATCGAGAAAAGTTGTTGCAAACGAAGGCATACATCATGCAACATATAAGAAACATCCTAAATCCAACAATAAACAACATGATCATTGCGATGCTCCAAAATTGCATTACACAAGACATACTATTAATAGATCGTCATAGAGAATATAATTCCATCCATAGTCAAAGAGGATTGAGCACAATGGAAAATAATAATACTAAAACTTTATTTTCATGACATCGTTTACCAACTTAGGTAATCATAAGTAAAATTCTATTTATAATAGCCCAGGATCTATACTATCGTCTCTTCAACAAAACAAGGAAGGACTCCTAATTCATATAAAACTATTCCTACTGGGGAGTTCCTCCCTCATTAGAAGGAATGGTTGAACCACCTCCTCGTTTCTAGAGAAGCAAGGCCTCCTGCGCTTTCACTTTCGCATACCCAATCATAATTTTCTTTCTCCGAGAATAGGGTTTATAGTAATCATCCACATCCAAATAATTCATGGATTTTCGCAGAGGTGAATGACGTGGTAGATGGCACCGACCACTATCAGCCCCAGAACCACCACCTCCACTCAAGCAAAGTGAGTTACGATGAAATTGTGAAGATACGGATCTCCAAGAACTAGGTTTTAAACCGAGAGATTCAGTATGCAATCCCGTTAAACGGGAGGGAGGATTACTAATTCCAACAATACCTTCAGATCTTGAACTTGGACATCGACTACGCTTAGCAGGGGTAGGAGTAGGCTGGACAGGAATATATGAAGGCGGAATAATCAAATTGGATGAGATAGGCTCAGACTCCTTCACCTCGTGAACATCAATTGCACCATTAATATAGAGCTGCCGTTTAGGAGTGCAATCGCCAACAGGCTCTACAGAAGCACACATCCGCTTGAGCGGCGAAGGAGATGCCACACAGGGAATTCCAATCCTCCGCTCAGGAGGGCTATCAACATCACCATCATCGACTTTCTGTGTAGAAAAGTCCATGATAGCAGAGGCAGCATCGGTTGCAGTGTACATAAGAAACAGCTTTGAATAGTGAGATTGGGAGAAACCTCCAGGAAGAGACTTAGAATACTCAGAAAACGAGCTACAGTTGGAGGGCAATTTACTACGATCACTCCTACAAAGAGGAGGGATGGTAGCCTTCACAACCTACAAAAGACACACGAGGTAAAAGAAGCGATGAGTAGGACATAACAACATTCACAGCAATCCAACGCATGCTCGACCCGAGGATAAATATGAAAGCCCAAAGGAAAAAAGTTTACCTTGAATCCATAATAAAAACAAAAGGCTTGACTAGAGGATAAACAATAATATAGCAAATAATGATAAATCCTAGAACCGACCAAAAGATAAATAGAAAAACATAGGAAACAAAAAACAAAAGACAAATTACAATGGCAATAAGTTACAAAAAAACATGTTGTAGTTAAAAAATATATATATATTCAAAATGTATAATGGTGTTTACAATGTCGATACTAAATATCTACTATATTACAAAATAGAAGTCTGAAACTATAAATCCGATGAAGTAGAACCATCTGGAATATCATAGACAAAACCAACGTTCTTGTTTGAGAGCGCCATCCCATCTACAATATATCTCATGAAAGGGCTACTACGCGCCAACGGTTGAACCCCAATACGATTGTTATTAACAAAATCATGTAATTGCCCAACGGGGCATTCGGAAACCAAACGTTGCAGCCAAGGTACAAGTTCCTGAGTAAGGAACTGGTCATCACAAGCCGCATGTCTCCAAGGACGAAGAAAAATGGCATTTCCGGTATAATTACAAACGCTCTTCTCCGGGTTGTCGTCGATGAGAAGGGTGTTGTCTGAATCTAAGACCATCGACTCAACTTGGCGCCTAAACAAAATTGATGACATGGTTTTCAAGAAGATCATTTTGTTCAAATTATTCGGGTCCATTAAGAACTTATTGGGCGAGGTTTCAATTCCCTCACAGCTCTCGTGACCAAAAACCAAAGCTGGAGAAGCCATGTCCGAAAAAATATACTTAGCAATTTCAACTACAGTGGACTTCTTCATAGAGCTCCAGACGACAATAGAGTTCGTAATGTTTCTGATTTCCGCCAGAAACGCACGAACTCCTGGGCGAGTATATACAGCTTTGGGACCTATGTACGCAGGGACGGTGCAAGAATACGCTGCTCAGCTCCCGGAGCCTCTCGACAACCCGGGGGCATGTTCTGTCTCGCACAGGATGCCATTAATATCCAGAACGATATTAAGCCACTTGTGTGGCGGCCGGTTGAGGACAACGGACAAACTCCTCGGCAAATAGTCCTGGGACAAGACGAACAAACAGTAAGGACAATGGAAATTACCTGATTAAATGCACATTGAGAAATATGCAAAGGAAATGTCACAGATAGCATCAATTCTCCCCCACATAGCGACTTCTGTAAATCATTTCCAATCCGAGGCTTCAATGCAAGAGGTCGGTGAACAATATCATCCATTCTCATCTGAGAAAACAATTGAAGAAAATTGAATTGTTAAACAAATCCATAAATTATAATCAAAGTGGTATTACAAATATGTACACTCCGCCTAATGTACATTAAAACTCATACGGATCCGATGCCTGCAAGTCAACACACCAATATAAGACCTACTGGAGACTAGGAGTAGACATCAAAAAACTACACGGCAATTGCTGGTGGGGCAAGAAAAAAACAGAGGAAAAAACTAGCCAACCTTGTCAGGTTCAGACGTGCCCTGGTCGACATTTTCCGGAGACGGCTCGTAATCCACTCGATCCTCCTCCACCGCACATAAAACATCCGCATCCACTGGATGGTCGACAACACGAGCCCCAACATCGCACTCTTTGGATTTGCGAAGAGTTACTGGGAATTGATGTGGCGAGGAAGCACCAACAAAGGAGGCACTATGATCACGATGAATCTCATTCTCGGAAGGGATCATGGTGTCATTGCACATCGGTGGATTTTGCCGAGGACTAACCAGCATTCTATCCTCGGGCCGAGGAAAATCCACTGCGGTTCTATCCTCGGGTCGAGGATAATCCACAGCCAATCCTTGGGACGAAGACGGTCCTTTGTGAGCAAGAGGAGAACCAGCCGGAGAAGCATGCTGATGAACAACACAGTCTGGCACGTTCACCGTAATGGTCTGGCAGGGAGTCGACAGACCAGAACCAGAGTTATCTTCGATGCGAGGATGAACTGCGGACTTTGGCAATAGAGATTGTGAAGGACGAGATGAAGCAGCACCTGTGGAGAGAGAGGCTGAGGACATCATCTGTGCCAGGTCTGCCTTCATCTGCAGGTGAAGCTCAACACGGATAGTGGCCGCAATCCGCTCCTTGTCTAAAGCAAACTCCAACTTCTGCTTCTCAAACGCAGCCTCCATCTCAGCCTGCTTGCGCTTGGACGCCTCCAACTGCTCCAGGATATCCTGATTTACCTTCTCCTCCAAAGTGCATCTGATCGCCATGTTCTGGAAATAATCAGCACCTAGTTCATACTTCACAACGACTCCAAGAGCAGGAGCTTCTCTGGCAGCATTGATGCATACCTCTGGAACGTTGGATCTCTCGACTTCATCGTCACTAGAATCAGAGAGCAAGATAACGGAGCCAACCGGCGTTGAAGCTCTAGATGACACTGGTGTCTCAGGATTCTGGGTATCCAAATTCGGTGTAGATTGATCCAGCAATCTAGGAGAGCGCAAAGGATTTACAATATCTTGAAGCCTTTCCTCGTCATCTCCAGCAACAGGAGTTGCTGATCGGGGTGATTCATATGTAGATGAGGGCCCGGCGTCACGAAGTCCAAGTGTTGACAGGTCCACACCTTCATTACTCCCATACGGATTAAACTCGAAGACTTTGTCATGTTCATTATCCGGAGGGTTAGAAGGAAGAGCGGATGGCGGCAAGCATGAAGGGTCGACGTCCTCCGGAAACTCTTGAAGGACTCACAATTCAATACGGAATCGAGAACCACTGAGATCACTTCATTCTTGGACAGTTGAATCAATGCCCACAGATGCCCTCGCCTGCACACGAGTACGGGAAGGCGCAGCTTGAGAGGTCGAGGTTGTCTGTTCTGCTGCTCGAGTAGGCCTCTGATCAGCTCTAGCTAATGAAGTGTCAAGCCCACCGAACAGAGTTGGAAGAGGCCGAGCATACGCACAATCCTTGTGGATAAAATCGTTGATGTCATACATGTGAATCTTTCTAGAATTCTCCTTGTATAACTTCCAAAAGGTCTTATCCACTAGACCATAAAATGACATTCCAGACATCTGCGGAAGATATGACGAATCAATTTCAGTAGTCAAAATTTCATCATTACATATAACACTACGCCATTACATATAACACTACAAAACAAATAATGGATCAATGATTATCCTCGAGTCAAGGATAAACACAGAAATCGATTGTGATTTCTTACCTTATTGGCGAGCAATAACTTTGAGCCGGAATATATTCCAAACACTCGGCTCATGGGCTTGCTAAAGTCCGTGAGGAGGTCGAGGTAGAACTCCATCCTAAGTTCGTAGCCATGGACCGCGAAGCAGGCCTCCAAATACTTGTTTCTCTCCGTGTAATATGGAGTATCAACAGCAGAGAAGTTCAGCTTCACTTTCTCAAGCAAAGCGGCTGATTCAGGAAGGTCGGCTTTAATGAGGAATAATAGGAAAACCTCAGTACACTTCGACCTTGATGTCCCTAAATTCAACCGCTCGTATGCGGAGGGAATGTATGCTGAGGAAAGACTATTGTACTTTGGCATCCTTCTTTCAGCATACTTCTATGCTTGTCTGGCTCGCTGCTCACTAGAGGTGATCCACACCCAGACGGCAGGAGAGTTTAGGTTAGGAATGCTTCGTTGTGTCTTCAGGGTTTTCAGAAACGCTGAAAAGTAGGGCTCGTCGGAGGAGTCGTCTTTCAAGGCCCACCCAGGGACTTGTCGAAGGTCAAGGAGTCCGAGGGACCACACTTTGTCCTCAGCAGGTGGGTCAAAATATGAGTAGAACTCCATCTTCTCCCCGTCGAAGTCACGAAGCTTAGAAGGCCCATCGATGGGATCGATGTGGCTCTTCACATACAAGAACTTCCAAAAAAAAGGAAGAACATTGGGAAACTTTTCCACTAAGTGGGATGCGCGCTTGAGTTTTCCTGCGTTTGTCAACTTCATGGAGAAGAACTCCTTGTCCGGGTGGACAAAGAACATATTGTACGTGGCGGACGATACGCAATATTCTTGCTTCCACGCTTTCCACACTAGGTCATTTGTGGACCCGTCTGGCATTAAAAAATGCAATGACGGATCAATCGCCACTAATTCCTGCAAGATGATACGCTTTCTCTTACGCCGATCTGCCCACTCTTCGTAGTGATAGCAGGACCCATGAACCACGCTCGTTTTACGGAGCGTGACTTTCGGGTATCCATATGCTCTGTCACTGTCAACCAGGTAGCGGAACAGATCCCTCAAGTCCTTATCGGAGAGATGACCCAATCTCTTAAAGAACTCTCGATGAATTGGTGAAGCTCTGAACCCTCTCGCCTCCTTGTAAGGACTCAAGGTGTCGGGGTTGATGATCTCGCCTTTGGTATGTCGATCGAGAAAGTTTTCCCACATCTTGAAAATGTCATCAGGAAGCGTAATCACCTTGATCTCGTTGGTGATGTCTGATGACTTGGTCACCTACTTTCCTTCCTTAGTAGGATCGATGTTTTGAAAGTGGGTAACGATAAGTTTGGAAAATAACTGCAATTCAATACAATGAACATACATTAGTCAGAACACGAAACTGTATCAATCAAAGATTGATGAGATGATCGTGGGCATGGATATAGATCATAGTGTGTTGCAAAGATTATCCTCGACCCGAGGTTACAAGATTGAATGAAACACACAATGATTATACTAAACAGGTCTTTAAACGATATTGATACCAAACATAGTGTGTTGATTAGATTATCCTCGACCCGAGAATACACTTTATAGGGAGAGCTTACCGAGTACTTTTCTTGGTCAAACATGGCACCATTATTTCGGGATGCGGCCTCGCCTTGTTGATAACTTGGACGTCCCGAGTTCAGCCAGATTCTCCTGCAACTTGAGATCTGGTTACCCCATGTTGGCTGTGCATGGTCCAGGTAATTTGTGTCATTGTAAAACTTAGATATTCTCTGCAGCATCAGAGGATCTCTAGACCATACTACATAAGCACCCCAATTCCGAAGGCCGTTCTTCCGACTTTCACCGCAGTCGTCATTCTCTTGCAATCGCTTGGATGCCTCCACGCTGTGCTGTCCATTTATGAGCATGAACTTCCCCTTCTTGATATCGTCCCAGGAGGTTGGCTTGGTCTTTATTGGCTCACCGTCATCATCGACTGGACATACACAAATCTTTTGGCGCTGATCGATTTCGCCAAGCTGAACAAGAAAGTCCATCGTGCTTAGCACAATGCCCTCTTCCATGCCACAAATTACGTATTGAGCTTTTGCAACAACACATTGTTCGATCCACACACTGTGTGTGGATGATTCGAATGGAAAGCACCCTTTGCACTCTTCCCAGAAAAGCCGTTGTGACTCAGTGATCTTCTGGAAGTCAACTTGGGGATCGCTCCGCGCCTTACTTGAAGTGACTGCCCGTGTTACAGTGGAGGCCGAGCTTGCTCTGACAGTTGCTTTCCTTCTTTTCGTGGATGGTTTGCCAGCCGTTGCGGCCGTAGTTGTTGGTCGCCTTGGAGGAGGACAGCTTGATGTTCTTGGAATGGATGAACCTGATGGATTCGCCACATCTGCAGTACTTGCACGAGGACGTCGTCGTTGCGTGCCTTCTACTGGTGTTTGACGAGCTTCAAATGCAGACAATAATTGGTGAACTCGTACCAACCGCCTATTGACCTTCACCGCGTCATTATTATCCTAGGGAAGGTACTTCTCCAACGCTGCTTTAAGGGACCCCTGACCGTTCCTCACCACGCATTCAAGCAGTTCTTGGAAATCAAATTGGCCGTATGAAGTTCCCACTTTCACTACAATGGAGTGGCAGTGTGGAAGATCATCTCCATCTTCATTGACAGTCTGGACTCCAAGTACGATGAACTCCATTTGCTGCTGCTCAATGAATAAAACTCTTTCATTTCGGTTCAGCGGTACAAACGGAACGTTGTCGTTAGCTTTGAGCGTGATTTGGATACACTTCCCAGCTTTTGCGAGGAACCAACTCTTAACGACATCCTTGAATGCCCATAGACTTCCATAGTTCTCTACAACTTCTTCTATGAAGGGTGATGGGGCTACTGGATTTACGAACCGCTCGATGAAATACTCAGCGGATGAGTAGTCGTAGTTGTCATCCCAATCCATTTCGGTTGTCGCCATCTGAAATATCAAAATGAAACTCAATTTAGTAGTACATTATCAGGCTTATCCTCGGCCCGAGGATAAGTCACCCTGTAATTAATCAGCGTATTTTATCGGCTGGCTTATTTTTTATTTCTAGAACATTTGATTAACTACTTTACCGGTTCACAATTGTTTGATCTAAGTGCATATCGTTGTTTATTCTGTTTAATCTATCCTCGGCTCGAGAATACTTTTTGAACATCTGGTATATTGTTACTTGGGTTAAGGATCAAGTCGATTGTTAGTGAATCTTATGACGCTTACGTGACTAGTGATCTACATTTTGTTCGGATCGAGGATAAAATGTTGTTTAGTTATGGTTGCAATTAGTCTAATACATAGTAATTCAACCAAGGCAAGGTGGTTATCCTCGACTCGAGGATAAAATGATCCCAAGAATGGATGTTTTCCATGCTATGCAACAGTTCATAGCACACAGAAACGCAAGCAGAGGAGCACACATACACACAGAGATTATGAAAACAAACTCTCTAACAATGGTTACAGTACTTTTTTACGCACATATACAATGATATTCTTACAAAAACAATCAACGCAAAATTGAAAAAGGTATCATAACTTACTTGGAGTGTATGGGAAGAAATCCAACAAGAAGCTGTAGTAGACAAATTCGCAGTGCACTTTTGATGTGTCGGGAAGATCTGTAAAATTAGGGTTTGGTTCACGTCCACAACCTGAGAAAACTCTCGCACGACAACCGAAACCCTCGCTAAGAAAATCGAAACCACCGACACCTACACAGTTTGAATACCTTGCAAAACACTATCAAAACCCTTGCTGGAATGAATCTAATTTCAGAAGCCTTCAAACCCTAAGCGCAAGCAATCACGATCTCACGTGCACATACACACAGGTAGGACTCACACACACACACCTGAGACTCACCTTCATACACCTAAAACTCACCCACACATACCTTAAACTACACAAACACTCACATAGATACGCACATACACGCGCGCACACACTCGCGCACTCACACAATGCACACAACGCACTAACACGCACACTCACTTCTCACACGCACACAGAAAATGAGATTATACACAAATCCTAGCGAGCTGTGACTTAGAGAGAGAGAGACACACATACAACGCACACAAAACGCACATACAACAAACAATCGTGCCCTCACACGCGCACTCAAACACGTTCTCACTTCCACACGCGCACATAGAAAATGAGAGTAGATAGAAACCCTAGCGACTTGTGAGAGAGAGAGAGAGAGGGAGGGAGGGAGAGAGAGAGAGAGAGAGGACGTGTCATGCCCTCGTTCACCTTTGAAAAAGTGACGGGACTGGTGGCTTTTCCACTTTTTCGCCACCTTTGGATAGAAACCTAATTTTAAAGCGACGCAACGGTTGAATGTCCAATCACTTTCATTTTAGAAATTTCACTGAAATTACGCATTCCTTCACTACGCTCTTCGGGGAATGAATTTTTGTTAATTTAATTGAATTTGTGACGTTTTCATCCGTCCATTTCATTGTTGCAAGAATGATTTGTAAACTACCAACTTTGGCATACTCTTGCATGATGAAATTGTTTTCTATATTAGTTTATTTGGATAGTTCTTAAAATTTTACTTCATATAATTATATTTAGAGTTTTTAATTTATTGTAATCAATGTAAATCATTATATTTTTCATTTCGATTGTATTGTAAATTGTTATTTTTATAACTTTTATATCGTAACTTTGTAAACAACTATTACATACATTGTCAATCAAATTAGGACTCTTTGAGTGGATCTATATTATATTTGATTTACTGTTTTTTTTTCCTGATTTTATAATGTAAATTGTAAGTTCGTAACTAGTTATGATTTGTAACTAGTTATGATAATTTAATTTATAATTGGTATAGCTATCCTCGAATCAAGGATAGTCTATAATTAGAAATTAATCAAAATGCATGAATTTGCTCAAAATAGCTGCTGAAATTATCGGCAAAAAGTCTCAAAATTCTAATACTCTCTCAACATGTTAAACTGCAAAAATTCAAAAACCTAATTATTTTTTTTCAATTCAATTCTATTACACTAGAGTGTTACCCGTGTCCTCCGGACACAACATTTTTTTGTGTTGAGTCCCCACCTCCCCATCCCCTAGCCCTTTCCCTCCAATCCATCGTCCCCCCCATCCTTGTCCCCTGTCCCCCATCTTTGTCCCCGTGCCCGTGCCCGTCCCCATCTCCGTACCCATTCCCGTCCCGTCCTTTTATCCAAAACCCTTACTCTTAGCTTTTCATTTTTATCCAAAACCCTAGCTTTTAGCTGTTAACTTTTAGCTTTAAGCGTTTTTCCTCTACGCATCACTTTTTCATCCAAGCTCGACGCGTTCATCCATCTACGCGTTCATCTATTCAACGTGTTCTTCATCCTGTATTCTTTTATAGACATAGATTATTATAATTCATGCACAGGTATCCAAGATATGTGTATAAATTATGTAGATTGTCGAGAAAAGTTATTTTTTTATTTGTTGTGATATAAAAACTACATTAAAATGGTTGAACGAAATTATGCGTTGCAAAGCAAGCTCCAACTGCTACTTTATAGTTAAAATTCTAATTATAATTGGAATAGCTATCCTCGAATCAAAGATAGTCTATAATAAGGAAGTAAACAAAATGCATGAATTAGCTCAAATTAGCTACTGAAATTATCGACAAAAAGTCTCAAAATTCTAATACTCTCTCAACATGTTAAACTGCAAAAAATCAAAAACCTAATTATTATTTTCCTAATTATAATTGGAATAGCTATCCGCGAATCAAGGATAGTCTATAATTAGAAAGTAAACAAAATGCATGAATTAGCTCAAAATAGCTGCGGTAATTGTTGGCAAAAAGACTCAAAATTCTAATACTCTCTCAATATAATGAATATGATCATAATTTATTATATTTGATTCTTATCATTTGAACTAGTTTAGAATATACTATTTGTTACAATATGTAAACGTTAAAATTTTCATTTTTTAGGTATTTTCAATCTAATAGACTAAATAGGATTGAGTATTGAACTGTTTGAGAAATATCTTGTAAATGGGAACTGAAAAGCTTTGTAGATCCTAAAGTAGAGTTAATTGGAGCCAATCCTGCCCTTTAGCTTCTAATCCTGAAAGATGTCTTCAAGATAGCATCTCTTTGATTCTGATTGCAAGGAGTACATCTATTAGACTGTGAATCCTTAAGTGAAGTTGAAAAAGGAAAGAAAACACAACACTACAATAGAAATCAAAATATTTTTAGAGTGATTGTCGAATAGATGCCTGAGTTATAGAAAATTTTCATGTAGCAACGATATTGTAGAAAGCCATGGAATATGTTCAAGTTGAATTGAGGACCGTTGTTCATAAATAAAAACAAATATTTTTAAATCAATTTGATAGTGTTCTGTATTGGAGTTGGTGTCTGGCCGAGCGTCTTAAATAGTGATTTTGTCTTATTGATGTTTACTCGGGATAAGAAGGTGTTTGAGAATGATGATGTAGGTTACAGTAATTGAAGTCAATTTGACACAGTTTGGATTATGGTCTGGAATTTATGCATACATCCTTCATACATGATCTGAGAATGTGGTCAATTTGACATACTGTTGAGTGGAACAGATTGGGTATCGTAAGATGGCACTAGAGATAAGAGGAACAGTTGAAACTTGTCCAATCGAGCTGTGAATTTGGAGTTACTATTATTGGATTGAGAGAATTATATTTAAAACTGTGTGCACAGTAATTAAATAATAATAAATACGACAAGGTTGGCATAAAATAAAATGTTTTGATGAGTGGCATTGATTGGAACTGCCCTTATAGAAATTTGAACTATGGATCTAGAAAAGAGATCATAGTGAGAGAAAAGTTATTATAATTAGTGACCGTAACTCTATTAGATTGAGTAGAGTAGAAGGGCCCATCTAATCTACAATAAATCTAGTGAATAGAATTATATGAAATAAAGTAAGTATTATATTGATTACTACTTGAAATTTATAGAGTAAAAATGAATTTTATTCGGTCACCTATTTGAATTTTCTTAGATGAATGATAATTAAGGAGTGATCACCCTTAACAACTAAGCCTAAAAGATCAAATAGAATTTAAAGGAAGACCTTGAATATTTATCAGAATTATTATTGTCATTGTAGTAACATAGAAAAAGCCATATTTTATGAAATTTCTATAAATTGTCCCGCTAATTAAGGACTCAAGGACTAAAAAAGTGATTATGAAAGAAGAATAAAGTGATGAATTGAACTAGGTGAGTTATGATGGGATTTGCGAAAGCAATTATTATAAAAGAGTAAGCGGGAGTTTGCTTGAGATAAATGATTTTCACTCACCATGCCTCATGCATCATTGCATGCCATAAATTGATAGAAGGAATTCAATCATTAGTAAGTAGTCTCAAATGAATTGCATACAGGGCATGGCTACTGTCTAATTGAATTGGTTACTATCTATTTGAACCGGCTATTAACGCCTAGGAGTTCATACTCCCTGGTTTATTGTCAATTTGAACTACCCTTTTTCCTTAATATTTGAGGAATGTAATAACGGTAAATCAAGAATGAGTTTTAGATGAATTTACAGAATTATAGCTTTGGATTTTTGTTTCAGGGAATCTTTTATGATAATAATAAAATCATCTACTTTAACACCTACACATTGTGACCATTAGTTACTTAAATACGCTAAACAAAAAGACCATTTCCCGAACGAATGTTATAAAGTAGTCTGGAGTAAGATAAGTGATCTTCAACTTTTTATACTACACAATACTTTTTTATTGTAAATACCTCTCCCCAAAGGAAATAATTGCCAAATGAAGATACATTATTCCATCAAAAGTAGTAATATTCAAAAATTTTGTTATTTTAGACAGTCAAATGGCTATTGATACGGCAATATTTTGGAGAAATCATGAGAATTGAGATCATTATGATCCAGTTAAATTTGATACTCTTATTCATAATTTGAATTCCTAATATAAATCTTCATAATATAATTTTTTCTTAAATCCTATCTCATAAATGATTATATAATTTATTTCTTACAAAATAAACATCTCTCTTACCAATTTATTTTGAATACTTCAAATGTTAATATGAATTTTCTTTAGACAGTGATTATCAATGGATAAGTAAATTTAATGAATACACATATCACACATGAATTCAATGAACTAGATGAATTGTATAAGTTAAACTAAATATAGGTTTTCCTTGAATCCTCGAGATGAAGGTTTTAGTCGAAGATTACTTTCGTAAATTTCTTATATAACACGTTTAAGTGTGATAGCTGATATTCATAAGGCTAAAGATATTTAATTATTGATAGATTGAGCAACCATAATCATATGTTATGCTTATTTTCTTTCAATTATTTATAAATATACAATTATTGAAAAAGTAACATACTTTAAATTTCTGAATATTTAATTAAGTAAAATCTTTTTGATCCATGTTAAGTTTGTTTGCGTTACATACTTTAGAAGAGGTTTACATTACTTAATTTTTTCTATTTAGGACTCTTTAAGATGAACATTGATTGTTTTAAAATTTCAATGAATGGAAAGTTAAAGAATTATAAATTTAGTTAAATAATTTGGAGATAATTTTTTGTTTTTTTGTTTTTTTATTTTTTGACACAAGCAAAGGAAGTCTTTACTGCAAGGAAAGAAAAACACGGCGAGCCCCCACTAGGGCCGGCGAGGCCGGGCCAAAATTCGGGCCAAGTTAGTGGTTAGAAAAAAGGTTAGGTGTGAGTCCTAAACTATCACTACTCCTAGCACAGTAACAAGAGAACAACTTCCATTTCGGTCTCTTGTTAACCCATGAGGCGAGAATCTCGTTACAACACCATTGTTTCTTGAAGCGTTTCAAGAGATAATTTTTCATATAGACACTTCAAAACTATTTTTCAACACAAATTTGACGAGTTTTTGTCGTGCTTGCATTGTTTGAGATTAATTTAGCATTCAACAAGTATACTTTGTTGAACTTTTACTTACTCAAAGTAAGTTTTAATGTCAACTATCTCCTGCCTAATCAACCTTTGTTGATCCACTTAAGGTGTATAAAATACTTCAATACTACTTAACCCCAATCTAAGTTCCTGATCAATTTCACACCAAAATTGCTTCTAAACTATTCATTCGAGTGCAATAAGTAATAAAAGAAACAAATACTTGTATTTCTAAATTTTACCGTAGGATCTTAAAAAATACTTACCAAATAACCAACTTACAAAACTTCATTGACATTGACCGGACGGATTGAAAGATTTTAGGGTTTGAAGAAGGAAAATGGTTAAATTTCTTCCCTACGTTGAGTGGATCAGCAAACTTTCACTTCACTTAATATTAAACACTTGCACTATTTTTGAGAATCTAAATGCATTACCATTATGTTTAGCATGATTCTAGTTCCTCGTACACCAATACTTAAAGGTAAAGAAGGAGTGTAGCATATTCAAAAACAGTCTGCAAAGATTTGGAATTCATAAAAGGTCATTTATTCACGTTTTGTAGTTTTTTTGAACTAAATATGATTTAGAATATTGTTCCAGACAGTCACTAACAAGGTTAACTTCACATATCGTTGTAGATTAAATAAAAATGGAAAACTATGAGGATCTATATGGTTTATGAGGAAAAGAAGATGCTTTTGTGTTTCTTGATAAATAATGTGTGAAAATGTTTGACTTGGGTTAAAATTATTTTGATACCCGAAGACAAATTTTGTTTTCGTACATCTGCAAACAAGGAAATATTCTTACTATGTCAGAAAAATCTAAATGTCAATAGAAACTTCTATGAACAATATGAAGTTGCGCAGAGTCTATATTTTTAATTTTCAGTGGTACTAACTTTTGAACCACAAACCAAGAAACATAATAAAAACACCTACACAAAGCTTTGACCAAGGAAAATCTAGTATAAAATTTTAAAACACAAAATATAGATATTTTGTATCATAGGTAATTGCCCGAACTCAAGAAATTCCCTCCAAGGAGATTTTTTTCTATAGGGGTTAAGTATATATTTCCTACAAGAGCTAAAACAAGCTACAAAGTTTAATTTCATCTAATATTTTATAAAATCATTTCAGTAAAGTTTTTATATAAGTAGTATGAAATATACATTTTTAAAAGCATGGAATGATTCAACAACAATTGGTTGTTTTTTTAATCAAGTCTATAACAATATGATATTTAGTAATACTGATATCATTTTTAAGTTAAACTCTATCTTGGTATAGAAAAGAGTACAATGTAAGTTCAGTGAGTTTGAAATAAATATTTTGTTTCAAAAATTTGCATGTGATACTATGCTTCCATAAATTTTTTATTTGTCTAACGTTTAATTTTTTCATTAATTGATAATTTGATATCTAATTCATTGGTGTTCTTTTATACCATTCTTGTGAAGATATATTGTAGAGGCTTGGTGTAGATTCTACAACAGTTTCAACCAACATTTAAACAATAATTTAAGTTCTTTTCAACATTGATTTTTGTTTAAAAATAAATGAATATTGTATTGAGTTTTCCTTATTACCTAATTTATAAAGTTGGTGAACAAAAATCTTGACATAAACTCGGTGGACATGGACTTAGTGGTGGAACAAACAATCACTTTATTCACGCCGGCCCTTTAAACCAGAGTTCTTCTTTTACTTGTATGTGACAGAAAACATTTATCATCTTACTTAAAAGTGATCAAAATTTGAGAAAAGTCTGATTTTTTATTAATGAAACATATAATGCTTTAATGAAAATATAATACTTTTACCCTGAACCAAATTAAATTTTCTTCAATTCTTATTTGAAAAAAATACTAAACCAAATGATGTAGATTAAAACTTTTAATATTCTAAGAGTTATTTTTTAAAAATCGATTCAGATTTTACTACGCTTATCATACTACTAAAATCATAATCCGCACGGTGAACCACGCAGCGATAAACCACGCAGTCAATCGTGCAGTGAACTATACGAACGGTGCAGTCAACCGCGCAGTTAATTGCGTAGTCAACCGCGCAGTTAATTGCGCAGTCAACCGCGCAGTTAATTGCGCAGTCAACCGCACAGTTAATTGCGCAGCCAACCGCGCAATGAATCATGTTACAATTTTTTTAATATAGTTTGTAATATAAAAACTTCATTAAAATGGTTGGACGAATGCAATGCAAAGCACTAGCTTGAGTTTTTGGGTGACAGTGTGAAATTTGCATTTCTGTGTTGCAATTTGTGCTTATCCAAAATATATTTGTAACTCTTGATTACAAATTTTACGTTCATAACATATTTATATTTTATGTAGATTGTTGTTACCATTGTTTTTTATATTTTGTGATATGAAAACTACATTAAAATGGTTGAACGAATGCATTGCAAAGCAAGCGCCAACTGCTAGTTTTTAGTTAAAATTCTAATTCTAATTGGAATAGCTATCCTCGAATCAAGGATAGTCTATAATTAGAAAGGAAACAAAATATATGAATTAGCTCAAAAGACTTCTGTAATTGTCGGCAAAAACTCTCAAAATTCTAATACTCTCTGAATATATTGAATATGATAATAATTTATTATATTTGATTCTTATCATTTGAACTAGTTTACAAATATACTATTTGTTACAATATTTAAACGTTATTTTTTTTTAAATCAATTTTTTTGAAGACTTTTTAGCAGATTTTTGTTAGTTTTTATTACTTTTTTACATATAAACCAAATATAACTTTCAATTTTTCATTCATTAGAAAATCTGATTTTGTCAAAACAAATCTCATTTTGTTTTATTCGGGTTTGTCGCATTCCTAAATTGAAGTGACTCGGAAACCTGAAAAGGTCACCTGAAAAGTTGAGACAAAAGTACATTATTTTCCCGCCCAAATATGCTGCCGTTCGAAAAAGTCTTTCCCGCCCACCTCCGTTTTTTGGCACCGGAGCTCATCTCCACATTCATACTCCCCCTTGGAATTTCTCATTTCGAACTCTTTCCTCTCTGTGCCTTGCCTCCGCTTCCACTTCTGTGTTTTAGCTCTTGCCTCTGCAGTAAGATACTGAACTAAGGTTTATATTGTTCTAGGTCTTTTTTGGGGACACGAATGTCTTGGATAGGTTTTTGGGGAAGGAGTGTAAGTGTGGCTGTATTTCTTATGTTGTTGTATTTCTTGCACGTTGGTTGAAGTCATTTTCATTTTCATTTTGCCTGTGTCACACCGGTCATTTCAATGTTTTTTCTTCTGCTCTATGCGCAAGAGTAAAGGTCGACTTCTCCATCGCACGTTATTAAGTGTTGTTGACCATTGAGCAGTGCAGCGGTCCTTGTTCGCACTTAAACTTAATCTCAATCTGTGACACTCCGCATATGACGGAATCACTGTAGCACTGTTATCCTCGTGTCGAGGATAACCTAAACTGATATAATCAGATGAGATGAATAAATAAATAACCAACAATGACTTATTCTCGACTCGAGGATAAAACAAAGGAATCATAGTGCTCACAAATTTTAAGTGTAAAGTATTGTACTAATACGGCGATAATTTTTTAAAATTACAGTTATCCTCGAGTCGAAGATAATGGATGAAAACTTGTTGAATTTCAATGATAATATAATGAGTATATTGCATGAGATCATTGGTTGGATCTGGGTTTGATGTCTTGTCAGTCTTCGCCCATTATTGATTGTTTATCCCCCCAGGGTGTTATCCTCGAGTCGAGGATATCCGATATCCGTGGAAAGGTACTAATTATTTCGATATCAAAATTTATGATAGATATTCTCGAATCGAGGATAACTGACTTTGAGTTTGATGTCATCTAAGGCCTATGTTGAATGTTAATTGTCAAATATCAGATATATGTTTTTTGGTAAATTGCCAATGTCATTTATGCTCTCAAATCTTCGAGAAATGTTTTGGAGCTCTATCCTTGGTTCGAGGATATCTCACTGAGGCTTTATGCAATTTATTTTTTAAATCATAACTCGATTGGTTCCTGGCAAATTTAAATTTAAGGAGATAATTTTCTAGTTCTGAACTTGATTGATTAATCTCTGAATGTTTCTCTTTGTTCGGAGTGATGTGTATATGTGGAGTGTTTCTTCGGGTTCAAATCATTAGTGATTTGTTAAACCTCACTGTGGATTTAATGAATGATCTCCTAATTCAATATTTAAATTTTTTATATCTGCAATTATCCTTGTATCGAGGATAAGCGTATCTTCTCTGTTTCATTCTTCTCTCATTGAAGTTGTTCTTTACAATTATGATGATATAACTGAATGACTCACCCTTTGTCTATTTCATTGTGATATCTTGAAGATGGAAGATCGCTCATACGATGGTGTTGTCCGAGTTCCACCTACCTTGCCTTCAGGTGTTGCTGCATGTGATGGAATTCCTCGGGCGTCGTGGTTCTCAAAGCGCGTGATCCTTAGAAACACATCTGGGGCTGATGTTGGAATTGGACTTTGCCAGAGTGTTGATTCTGGATTTGTTCTTGAAACTGGTGGTCGGCCACTTGGAGATGATCATGTTGCGATTCTAATCGCTGAATGCTTAGACGAGACTAAAATTCCATTGAACAGGATGTTTGCCCTTCGAGCGTGGCCAACTCGACAGGTCTTTCTTTGCAACGTCAGCTTGTACGACCAAGAGCAAACTAGCATTTACAATGCTGCTCTAAAAGTATTTCGTCGCGGTCCTAGAGTAGGCGTTCGACAATACGAAACCACTCGTCAGAGAGTAGAGGGTCTTTCCCCACGAAAGAAGGAAGTACTTCTTACTTCACAATCGATCAACTCTGTTGCAAGCACCGTTTGTTGTCCAAGAAATTATACTCAACGATTTCCACGATGTTCAATTTCTGTGCTTTGCTCCCAAGTTTATCGTGACATTGGAGGTGTTTTCTTTCATAAACATGTCTGGCTTGATGTACACAGGCAGATCCACATGGATTCCAATGGCAACAATGTAGTGACGCTTGATGGAATTGATGTATGCCAAAATGCATGGTGTACTATCATGGGGGTTAGCCGAGCCACATTCTACCGGTACAAACAAGAGGCAAAGGACGGGATGCGGGCGGGGGCACACGGCAATACTAGTACAAAGAAACCCCGGACTCATACTCTACAGGCAATTGCTACTCTGCATGATATACTTGATGATGCTGCTGATCACAGTCCTAATAAGACTACTACACTTGGCACTGGAGAGAAGGTGGTCTCGAAACATTTGCCTGCCTCTTTTCAATGGAGTGGAGTGTTGCCCAAAGTGAATGAGGTGAATTCAAGATTTGGCCTCAAACCAATATCTTTGTCTGGTTTTAGTCGAATTCGGAGCTCTGAATTTGAACAATACTCTACTAAGAAGCCTGGTGACAACTTTGCTCGCTGCGGAAGATGCGACCAACTCAAGCAATTAAAGAAGGCTTGTACAAGGGGATCTTCCGCATACAAAATGTGGAAAGTCAATCTGCAGTTACATCAGGCCTCTCAACAGACTCATCGAATTTTATATTATGGGAACCGGAAGAACTCGGAAAAAAAACCGAATGAGGTTGTGTGCGTCATCCATGATAAAATGGATCATAGCAAAACCGCATCTCCTCATTTTTCTCACAAGATTAAAGCGACGGAGTCCCTCATGAAATTGCCTGTGGCCATAACTGGAATGATTGTGCATGGACATGGAGATGTTCGTTATGCCCATTATACTCTTGACATCTTCCCCACCGACTCGAACCACACTGTTGGATCCATTGCGAAGTTACTTCGGGACTTAGAGAGTCCACCGGCGTATTCTTCTCGTGAATTATTTACGGGAGGAAGAGCTTCTCCTTTCTCTTAGGCTGTGCTTGCGGATGCTAACGTGTGTCTTGGATCCCTTGCTGCTCCACGGGTTGAGCCTGTTCCTGCGAAACAGTTACCACCAATTCTCCAAATGCAGTTGGATAATGCCACAGGGGACAATAAAAATAGATTTGTGTTTGCTTTCTTTTCCCTCCTCGTTCATATGGGTATTTTCCGTGAAGTGTATGTCAACTTCTTACTTGTTGGTCATACTCACGAGGATATTGATGCAATGTTTGGGAGATGGAGTTCCAAACTCAAGTCAAATAGCTATCCAACGATTCCACTCTTGATGAAATCATTCATGGATGCTGAGAAAATGCCAGTTATTCCACACCTCATTGAAGAGGTGCCCGATTTCAAGGGCTTTTTAGAAGGATATTTGTGCATTGGCAAAGAGGCCCTTACGGGTCATACGAAGGGCCAACAATTCAAGTTCTACAAGGGCTAAGATGGATTGCCAAAGATGCAGTACAAAATTCTTTGTATAGATAGGGATTGGTTGCTCGAGGAGGATGGAAGAATCCAGCTGTGGAAAGTGACGGCAGATGGTATGCCAATTTTGCCTCGTAGTCAGCCGCTTCCTCTCATTCCGCGACGTCATGAGAATTGTGATGAGGTTTTGAAGGGTATCTCTGGGTTTCTAAGTCTTTGAGAATCTATGGCTAACGAGGATCTCTCGGGTGAATATAGGAGGAAGAACGAGCATATTATGTATTATTGGAGAGGTGTTATGGTTGCCCTCGAGGGGCCTTTGGAAGAATCGTCTCTTCTACGAGAGGGATTCTGGCCTCTATCTAGATATGCTCCATCTATGGCGGATGAATATAAGATTGATAGGTCGTTGAGGGAGGAGTATGCAGAGGACCCTCCATTCATTGGACAACGACATCATTGTCCTCCTCCATCGTTTCGGGTTGGTAGAGATGTGTACAAGGGCTATATACTTGCGGTGCGTTCTGCTGATGGAGATTTGCGCCCATTTTGGATTGCCTTGGCGTTGACTAATCCACATCTGGATCGTGAACATTTTCATGAGATTAAAGTGCAATACTTCAAACCTGCATCCCAACGTCATGTGGACTTGGAAACGTACCAAGGGTGGAATTCTAATCATGGGAATAATTGGGTTGAAGAAACTGAATCTGAACCAATCTGGGTGTATACAGATTGTATTTTAACGGCTTGGAAGCCTAGGTTGCGTGGAAACACAAGCTCCTCTAGGTTAAGAATTCCAAAATCACAAGTAGACATAATCAAGGCATCTTTAGCTGAATTATAGATTTCAACGGAATTTGTGGTTTTTGGAGACTGGAGTTATTTTACCAATATAAAATAGGTGGGGGTGCATGTACTTATTTGATTTCTTGTTCTTCCATACTGGATATTCTATTAAGTATGTACTGAACTTGTATGTACAGGATGGAATTGTAGACTTTGATTGTGCGCATAGCATATTAAATGTAGATAGAATTTGATTAGTTTTTGTAGTTCCATGTAGTGATGTAATGTGTTGCTTTTAATATTATACAACGGAGCCGGGAGTTTTGTTACAATATTGATGTATATATGGCGGTCCACATTGTGAGTGTCATTAATTGTATATTTATCTTTGATGCATTGATACTTTCTATTGATAGCAATTATTGAATGGATTGCTGCAACACATGCTAACTTCAATGCTAGGTATTTCAACGACCTTGTTGTTTGGAAATAGTATAACCTCCAGTAATTGGTAATTATTTCTATTCCAACTGAAAATGTATGCATTTAGGTGGAATTTAAATGAGTGTATATGTGTACCCCAAACCAATTTTGTTACCCTCACAGGGGTTATCAAATTTATTGCCGCTTATATTTATATGGAGTAATTTTATCCTTGCAATGGTTTTTTATCGGATGTTCTAGTTTTTCTTAGGTAATATGCTCCATATCTTGGTACATTTTAAGCTATTCACTATAATCGTTACACACCCAATTAAATATGATATTCAATTTCATACAAAATGAATTCAACAATCCATGATTTGGCGCGATTATTTAGCATTTTCAATCGAGATTGAGTCTCAATTTAGTACATAGTCTCAAATCAATGAATTTAATAACTGACTAAAATTAGACACCATGATAAATTGAGACTCCGAAATGTCCTATTTTAATGAATATGGTGTTATTGAGAAGAAACGTGCTAGCAGAATAGCTGAACTCAAGAAAACAACCAAGTGCAACAAATGCAGCCAAAAGAGGCACTGGGCGAACGACAAACAGTGCCCCGACAACAAGGGACGAAGCACTGAGAAAGATAAAGGCGGCTCAGCAGACAAGAAGGCCGAGACAAAGAGTGAAGCAAATGCAGCAGTTAGCGATGACCAAGACAGCATGGCCTTTATGGCTCATGCAGGAGCCGATCAAATCCATGACATCGCCTGGTATGTTGATGGAGGAGCAACTGACCACATGACAGACAGACTAGAGTGGTTCAGTTCTATATCTGAAATCCCAGAAGAAAAGTGGCATGTGATGGTCGCTGACAACAGGCGACTGTGGGTCTGAGGTGTTGGGAAGATCAAGGTAGACTGCTTGGTGGGCGAAAAATGGGAGCGCAAGATCCTTGACCAAGTACTCTATGTTCCTGCCTTGCGAAAGAACCTCTTCTTTGTTGGCAAGGCCGCTGACAAAGGATTCGTGACAACATATACACGAAAAACATGCTATCTTACGTCACATAAAGGCAGGGGTAAGACTGTACTCACTAGAGTTCGTGCCGACCGTCTGTACCAACTCAAGCTATCTGTTGTCCAACCTCGGAGCCAAGCCCACCTCATTCCAACCTCGGAGCCAAGCACCATAGCAATGTTCCAAGCTTTGGAGGTATCTTCAGCTCAACAACTCGACCTCTAGCACCAACGCCTGGGGCACATAAACCCAACAACAATACTTCGCATGCAAGCGCACGGCCATGTTGAAGGACTGGACCTGTCCCCTCACGCACTCTTCAATAGCCCATGTGAAGGATGCGCTTTAGGCAAGAATTAGAGGAAATCATTTCGGAAAGCCAGCCAAACACCACGCGCAAGCGAACCTGGTATTTTCTTCCATACTGATGTTTGTGGCCCAATGAGCCAGTCACCCCTGGGTGGTGCGAATTACTTTGTCTTATTTAAAGTCAACTACAGTGGCTACTGATTTGTTTATTGCATAAAGGCCAAGTCTGACGTTTTTGATTGTTTTAAAGACCTGCAAACTACAGTTGCAAGGGAAAGAGGAACCCAAATAAAGAAGATGCGTTGTGATCGTGGAGGGGAATTTTTAAGTGCTGAATTTAGCGCACATCTTGCACACAGTGGCATTTGTCACTGGCTAACAAGCCCTCATTGCCCAGAGCAGAACGGTACAGCAGAAAGAGAGAACCGCACCTTGGTTGAGTGCGCCAGATCAATGCTTCATGCCAAGAGTATGTCCCTACGCTTTTGGGGAGAAGCAGTTCAGGCTGCTGCGTATATCTTAAATAGGACAGGTTCAAGAACTCGCGACTTTAAGACTCCATTCGAGTTGTGGACAGGGCGTCGGCCGTCCATCAGTCACCTCCGAGTTTTTGGCAGCCTAGCTTTTGTCCACATCCAAAAAGCAAATCGGCGCAAACTTGATCCAAAGAGCACCAAGGCCCTCTTTGTCGGTTATAGTTTGCAGTCCAAGGCATACCGCTTGTATGACACAAGAAAACGGCGGATCTTGATCAGCCGCGATGTCATTTTTGATGAATTTACTCTGCCACAGAAAGACACAACCGAGGTATATTTTGGGCTATTTTCTCTCGAGACCAGCACAACTACAGGTGGCGTACATCCTCAACAAGATCCTGCTGACCAGCAAGGCCACAGGTCATCCGAGCCTAGAAGTAGGGCTTGCACTGGAGGACCTCAAAGCACTACACATCTAGATCAACAATCTGACGACCATGTCGGCCTTGAACATGGCGACCCCAACAACAGTCTAGACGTGTCCACAAGTGGGACCCCTAGTTCCCATGCAGGCACCGAACGTCGTCAAGGCAGCAATCCCGAGGAACAAGCTGAACAGTGCCACGTGCAGCCACGATCCCCACGTCCAATGAGAACACGGTATCCCCCATCGCGTTACCAGGATTACTACGTCCCGAGTACCTTTGCAAGAGTTGCCACTTCAACATCTTCACACCTCTCTACAGATCCCGAAAGTTATGATGCTGCTATCAATAGTCCCGACGCGACAGAATGGCTCGTTGCAATGTAAGCCGAGTACAGCGCACTCATCAAAGCCGGCACATGGCGGTTGGTGTCTTTACCACCAGGACGAAAAGTAGTGTTTTGTAAATGGATTTACAAGGTCAAGACAAACTCATACGGCACCATTGCAAAATACAAGGCGCGCCTTGTAGCGAAAGGTTTCACCCAAACCAAGGGTATAGATTACAACCAAACTTTCAGCCCTATAGTTAAGTATGAGTCCATTAGGACCATGCTTGCCATTGCTGCTCAACAAGGTATGAAGCTCACTCAGTTTGATGTTCAAACTGCCTACTTGAATGGCCTGCTTGACTTTGAGATTTACATGCTACAACCGCTTGGATTTGAAATTACCAGCTTGGATGGAGCAAGCTCAGAGGGTGCTACCTTAGTCTGCCTCCTTCTCTGCAGCCTCTATAGACTGAAGCAATCATGGCGTATTTGGAATTCCACATTCCATGACTTCTTGCTCAAATTTGAGCTCCAACCTACTGAAGCCGACCCGTGTATATACATCTCGAAGGGTGACCCTCCACTCTTGCTCTCTCTATTTGTAGATGACGGCCTGACTTGCAGCACCTCCACATCCAAAATGGAGACCATGCTCAACCATCTAGAAGAGCATTTCTCTATTTCCAAGCCTAGTGGCGACTTATATGTTGGGCTGAACATTTATCAAGATCTCCAAAGACGTCTGATTTTCATCAATCAGACCATATATCTACGTCGCATCATTACTGCTTTCGGTTTCTCTTCTTGTACTCCCGCTAGCACACCCGCCAATCCCAGCCTGCGATTGGATTCTTTCTTGGAGCCTGTTACCGATGCTCCATTCAGCTATGCAGGTGCCGTCGGAAGTTTAATGTTTGCTCAAACCCTTACCCGCCCACACATCAGTTTTGCCGTGAATACTATAGCCCAATTTTCTTCCAACCCGTAGCAAACCCATTACTAGGCAGTCCGCCGAATTTTTCGCTACCTCACGAGGACGATCAATTTGGCCATCTGCTACGACGGCGGCACCAAAGCCATCCACCTGGACGCTTATTCTGATGTTGACTATGCCGGTGACGTCACCGATAGGAAGTCCCGTACTGGCACCTTGCTTCTCCTCAACCGAGCTCCTATTGCATGGGCCAGACTGGCCAGTAGAAAACAGGGTTGCGTGGCAACTTCAACAACTGAGTCCGAATACATCGCAACAAGTTCCACTACCAAGGACGTCGTGTGGTTTCGCCGCCTCCTTGCCAATCTTCGATATCCTCAACCTCACCCAACCGGGTTATATTCTGATAACCAAAGCGCCATACACCTCGTGCACAACCCTGAATTTCAGAGGCGCACGAAACATATTGACGTGGTACACTACTTCATCCGTGAGCATCAGCGTCTTGGTGACATTGACATTGTTTACGTCTCCACCTCCGCACAACTCGCTGATCTGTTCACTAAGGCGCTTCCCGCCGACCGTTTTTTTCTTCTTCGTAACTCCATTGGTTTAGTTCTCCTTCCTCAACCGACAGCGGAAGACGTGGAGCACACTAACAGTCCGCTAACTTGAGTTACCGGACTGCGGGAGGGTGTTGAAAAAAGGCTTACATGGCGTAGAGATGGACGACCAATCCAACCAGGCGTACAGCTGGACGTATATGCCTTAGAAAATCATCACATGGTTACAAGAAGTTATTCCTATGAAATCAAGCAGTTCGTGGTTACGATGCAAACCATGAATAGTCTGTTGGGATGAAACCATCCCAACCATATAACTGAGCTCGTTGCATCAGTCATGTATTAGTTGATCATTCTCATGTAATGAAGTGTAACCTTGTGACAAGTACTGTGTATGACTTACTGTATGCGTGAAGAGAGCGATAATGAAGTGATTTTGCTTATATGCATGAAGGGGGCGATACTGTAGTGATTTTGCTCGTTCAACACATGGTTGGGAAAGAGTTGGAGAAGTTTGCAGTTGACAAGGGAAACAACTTTTATTTTGTAAGTCTCGCCCTGTGCAAAATCTCTCGTTTTCCTTACTAAATTGGGTTTACAGGTTATAAGTTTTGTCAAGGTTTTGATGTCCGGGGTAGGTTGTTGGTGAGTTGGATATTTTGGTATTGGATACTTTGATATGATGGCTCTTGATCTTGACGTGTTATAAATAACGATCTTCATCATCTTGGACCAAAGCGCAATTCCCACGCTTAGGAAACAATGTACAACTATTTCTAAGGTATAGCAGCAGATTGTGGCCTTGTGAAGTTCCTAAGGAGTGAGGTTATAGGCGGTATCAACACCACAATCTATTGGATTGTCTAGCTCAACAAGTGTGTATTGTTAAAATAGAAATTTCCTTGGGCAATAAATGTTGCGGCGGGCAGTAGCCATACCTCCCAAATTTTGACTTTGTGACAAACAACTTAGGCGCGCTTTACACTATGGTGGATAACTCCACCGGCCAAGAATTCAAGGGAAATGGAGCAATATGATTAGAGAACAATTTGTTCTTCACCGGATTGGGTTTACACTATGGCCAAGACTTGACCGGAGGAGAACTTCAAGCATGGATGAAAAAATGACATGGATGCCTATGTGGCAACACCTTTTCGAAGAGTTCCTCTCCTCTGAATTAGTTTCTTGTCCAACCTCTATCCCCCGGACAAGAAACCAAACCACTAGGAAAGAAGAACTTACTTAAAATATTCTTTCCCCCTGCAAATTTGTTGAATTTTACTGCAGTTCAAGTTCTTGCTTCTTCTTCCATGAGTGTCTATTTTTTTTTTAAATTGACAAATAAGTTGCACAATTTTGTCTAGTTTATGTGGTACAAATTTCAAGTCAGTTCAATTAGTATTGAAGGAGTTAGTACGTGCATTTTAGTGGAAGGGGGTTCTGCCAAAAAATTCAGGGTCACTTTTAAACACTGCAACTTCGACGTACTATAACTTCTTAGTGGAAGGTCTTTATCCAACATTTGTTTTTTTCAAAGATGCACATTTTTATCTTGTTTGTGTGGTGCATATTTCAAGTCAGTTCAATTAGTATTGAGTGAGTTACGTGCATTTTAGTGGAAGGGGGTTCTGCATATTTGCAAATTTTTATTGCTATTGATTTTCAATTGTTCTTTAATTGTAAATGACATGATTGTGGGGCTTGTGTTTCAGGTAGGAGTTTACTAGTTGTTAATCTTTCTTAGATTTTCAAAGTTGACTGTAGCCCAAAAACTCGATGCTAGATTATGTTTTCTATACAAGAAGTAGAGTTCACCCGGTGTAATAAATGGCTCTCAAAATTACATTGTATGTTGAATTCATGTGAACTTTTTCCCACACAAACTAGACAAGTAGGACCATTTTTTCCATCAAGTTTTACCACAATTTTATACTTGATGTAAAATGTATAGATTTGAAAGGTGATTGCGGCCAAAAATGCATGGGGGACCTTATAACATTAAGTAGATGGGAGATATCCATCCTTTGTCCAAAAAAATCAAGCCAATTTGAAAAATGATTTTTTATCTACAAAGAGTTGGTGCATTGAAGAAATTAAAAGGAAAAGACAAGATGACATTGGCAAAAAGCGGGAATGAAATTAAAAAAACAATTTACATTGATGGTACATGTTTTATTTAGAATAGTTGCTTTTGAGTTTGACCTTATATTTGGACATCAATCGTTGTCAAGGTATATCTTATCTTTATTTTTATTTTTATATTGACATCTTTTGAGATTTCTTTTACACACACGTCTAATGTGCAAAAATCATTTCATTTCTATTAGTTGGGTCAATTATTGTCCACATAAAAAAACAATGTCCTAAAGTACATACTAATATATTTTTCAAATTATGTGTTATTTTTCATATTTCATTTTTATAATTATTGTATTGAAAATATTTTATACCAACTTCATATCATCTTTTTACGATATGATCTCAAGAAGGATTGAAACGATATTGATTTTATGTCAATATTGATATGGAATGCAATTATGACCCATTTGGAATCTATATGACCATAAGAAACATATATCTTTGATATATTCTACATATGAACAAAAGTGCCTTCTATTTTCCTGATGTACTTTTGGTAAATCAATTTTAATCAACCAAATCGAATTTTTTTGTAGTATAAAAATTATAAAGTAGAACCATAGTAAGCACATAGATGTGTTGTTACTTAGTCTAAGCCTTATGTGGTAATTGAAGAAGAGGCAAGCAAATAATTAAGAGGTTTGAAACAGATCAATTATAACATGGTTGTGTGTGCTAACAACATGTATATTGTATTCATGTGAAATTTTTACCACACAAACTAGACAAGTAGGGGCTTTTTACCCAACAACTATTACTACATTTGGACATTTGATGCAAAAGATATAAATTTTTGTAGTTCAACGGAGCCCATAATGTACATAATATGCCCATGGGGACCATTAGAAATTGTGCTTTCCATTGGCTAGCATAGACTTTCTTGGTGGTGAAGTTCACCGGTGGTCTTCACCGTATGAAGTTGGCCGGTGGACTTCACCGTTGGGTGTTTACACTACTAACCGGTCAAGACTTCTTCATGCATTACTTTATTATTTTTTTGTCTTGTCCAACATCCACCGCTCGCCTCAAATAACCATGTCTTGGCCGAGACTTCTTGACCACCACAACATGGGACGAACTGTAATCCAAGCCGGTGGAATTCTCCACCATAGTGTAAAACCCTCCTTAAGTGCCCCTTCAAGGCTCAAATTTGTACTTCTCACCTACCTATGGTGAATTGTAGATTTTGTTTAACAGAATGTTGATTTTCATAATACTTGAAAAATACAAACATTCCCTCCACTAAACTCAAACCACCGCCTTACCTCTACTCTAACACCGCCATCCAACTCCTATTTACATCCAATTTGTCATCGGCCATATCATCTCTACATCTACCACCATTTTAGGTGCGAAACCGCACTTTCCGAACATTGTCTCACCAACTACTAGCTCCCTCTAATCCTCCAAGTGCAAACAAACCCTTGGCCCTTTAGGAGTTAAAGTGAAGGGAATAGGTGCCTTCACGTTACTATAGCGCTTGTTCATCCTGAGTCTATTGTAAAAACACCATAATTTTGACACTCTCATGTTTGCTTAACACTAACTTCTAAATGCCTGAGCATCCACGTATTGAATTATTAAAAAAATCATATCTAACAAATATTCTTTTCGTCCATTCATTTTTTTTGAAGATTGTTTGTTTCATTGTAACTTACATGTAGAGGTAATTCAAATATTTAAAAAAAAAATTATAACCAGACATTGAATTTTGAAGTGGAAGTTTCAAATTTAAGTGTTGGTGTTTAGGAATTGCTTATTTGTAGTACCTAGGTCCAAATACAATAGTGGAAAAGAAAACAAGAAAGTGAAGGAGAAAGACAAGGGTTTTACTAAAAAAATATAATGACTCCATCAAATCAACCTTTCTTCTTATATTCTACTTTAGCTGAAAATGACCTATTAAGAAAATGGAATCATAGAGATAATTCAATTAATCTCTAAATTTCCACCATTATAAATGATAAGGTTTTTTGAGTTAAGGAATGTTCTGATTCCAAAAAAACACACCAAACCTATATAATTTTAACGAAATTAATGTGCATTTTGTTAAATTTTTCTTAGGTTCTTTAATGTTTAATATGGCCTTAACAACTTGACGGATCAAGATTCCTTTTTTCTTTTATCTTTTTTCCTTCTTCTTTTTAAATGTATACATTTTAGTGCAATTGAAGGTTTTTTTTTTTTCGTAGAAAGATGGTTTGGGACAAGTATACCAACCAAAGTCTATAGAATTAATATATATCCAACCCACTTCCATCTCATTACCGCACCATTCATCTCCAAATTGAGGTTTGCTATCAATCAAGACCCCTTACTATTGGCGGCCACCAGCTAAACATGGTAGCATAGAAAATTCATAACTAATGCACATATCATAGGAAAAAAGTGAAATCACTTGGGTTGAAATTGTAATACGATTGGATATCATTGAAAAATAAATGTATTATTATATGTTCTCCTAGTATATGCACATTGCTTGACTCGAGGTTATGGAGGATTTGCCTAATACTAAAAATGATAATCAATGTCAATTGAACTAGTTGTTTCAAATAATCACTACCACAACCTAACTTCAAGTTTGACACCTCCATGCCGTTTAATTAAATATTTTGGAAAAAAATTAGTTTGGCTTTCAAAAAGACAATTATGCAATTTTTGGGAAGCAATTTTTAGAAGTTACTAAATTCAACATATCTTGACAACCAAGGGGGTTGAATCCAAGACCTCAGGGCTCTATTTTGGCTTCCTCATGCATGTTCATCTGAATTTCAAGGCTTTTCCAAGCCCCAATCCCCATTGATATCCCCTAAAATTGCAAATTTGTATATTTCTATTATTTTCAAATTTGACATTTTCAGTTAATAAATTATCAAATAATTGGGCATGCCTTTTCTGAATCAATTAAAGCCAAACCTGAGGTAAGGGTACAGTAAGTTGGCATGATTGAAGATTTTTCTTTTGTATAAAGAAGAATTCGGACCATCTTTTTGGAGCAGCTTAAAGACCATTTTATCACTACACTAAAATTGATATTTAGTGTAGTGATAAGAATAATGTACTTATCCAAGTACACTATTTGTAAATGAGTTGACAAATAGTGTAAGCCACCAATTTCATTAATGTAAACCCCAATGAACCACCTAACTCCAATCAAATAGTGTAAGCCACCAATGTCATTAATGTAACCCCCAATCAACCCAAATCAATCGCCTATCGGCAGCCATGCATTTACTTGCCATCCTCACCTCATTCCTATGTATTTCCTCCTTTTGCATCTTCCACTCTTATAATTCCCACTCTTGCATTGCATTTCAAAGTTTACATAGGAAGCCTACATAGGAAGTTTACATAGTGTAATTTGTACATGCTTAACCCAAAAGGCCCAAGCCTTTTTAAACAAGTCTCTACTTCGTTCATTAAAAATTGCCAATATGAACTTATTGAATATGTAACCGTAGGACCTTCTTCTAAATTTATATGAGATGATGTGGTTATACTCTCGTGAATTTTGACCATACGGATTGGAGATAATCGCGGTCAAAGGGTACATAATTGTACTCCGTAGGTACACTTGGGCTTTTAAGGGTTAAACTCTGATTTCCAGCAGGCAACCCATGCTTCTTCTCATTAGCAACTTTCAAATGGCCATAAATCATCCAATTTGTATCCGAATTGGGCTTATGAGGTGTTTTTTGGCATCTAAATTTTTTGTAGATGTCAAAAAACACCTCATAAGCCCAATTCGGATACAAACTGAATGATTTATGGCCATTTGAAAGTTGCTGATATAATACTCTGAAAGCCCCTTGACTCCTGGACCTTTTCCAGCCCTCGACTGCTCGACCTTTTTTATACTTCTACTATTCATACACTAAATGTACACAAGTGAAAAAAATATTTTGCAATCTTTACTGTACTTCACAAATAGTGTAGTAGATGGCATTTAGTGTATGGTTATGTCACTATACTATATGCCTTGTTCACAATTGGTGTATGTATGGGTTCGCATTTAGTGTATACTACACTAATTATCAATTTTAGTGTATTGTAGTGGATTGTGGGGGACAATTTGGTCACAAACTTGGGTGATTTTTTTGGTTGACAAGTTGGAAAGTCAAGAAAGGAGTGTTTATGCAAGCCCCATTTGAAGGTGGAAACTGTTAAAAAAAATCACATTCACATGTAACACTAAATTTGGTAATTCACCTGTGACACTAAATTTGGTAATTTACAGTACATGTAAATTTGGTACTATACCAACATGGAAGAAATTTTGTCACCTTATACTATCAATAGGAAACCATTATTTTGTAAACTTTTACGGAATGTATCATTCTTATGGATTAATACACATAGCACCTTAGCATTGTCGTCACCTTCTTTGAAAGATTTTTTTTGAAAATTTGAGGTTCATTTCTCAGAGGAAATTTCTTTTCATTATTCTGTTTGAGTATTAAAACATCCCTAACAAGTCCTAAAATGGCTTAGAAATAGAAAAATATCTTGAGGATACATGTTAACTACTTAGGTTGTAGGCGATCACAGTGGACATGGTCGGTAAAAATATTCATCAAGACTGAAAACTTATAGCATTTACAAGTCATTTATTGCCCATGACATAAAACATCAAAATCAATGTTGTCTGCAAAGTTTCCGTCTTCAACTATGCTGTTCACACAGAGTTCAGTCCATGCAAGTGGAAAAGTAACAAGTCACAAGCCAAACATCTCAAGGATTGGTACTAGAGAGCATGAAATATACAAATAACCAGAACTCCCCAAACGGCGCCCACAAGAACTTCCACTTTGGTATGCCCAATGGACTCCTTGAACTTCAAGGTTTCATGTACTCTTTGGAAATGTTTTCCAAATATTTCTACAACCCGTAAGCAAAATTGTGATTTTAATCATCAGTTACAGTTTTTTAAAAAACACACAATTTAAAGGTATGTGTTGCACCTACAACATGGCCAAGGTTGACTTCCAGAATAAACTTTCATCAATATTAATGGCCATTATAAGGAGATTGCTACAAATTATATTTGAAACCACTTCCTACAAATTATATCTGAAAGCTACAGCGCATGAACGTTTTGAAAAAGTACCTATACCAAACTCATCATGTACTGTACATAAAAACGCATAGTTTATTGCAGCAGCTAGTTCCAACATTTACAGATCAGCAAATGACGCAGCAGTGATCGACTCCATGCCAAGTCATTAGCCAGGATGATCTGAAGCTCTCTACATTACTTACTCAGACTCCATTTGCAACTCCACCGACAAACAGTCACGTACATTTGCCACGTCCCCTACCGAAACAGTGAGCTAAGCTCTGCTGATGGTGATGGTGGCCTGGAGTGGCTTGTAGTCCTCCCTTGCAGTAGTCCACCTTCACCTTCACGCCCTTCGCCGTCATCTCCAGCTGATGATCTGAAGCTCTCTACATTACTTACTCAGGCTCGATGGCGCCAAGCCTCCACCAACAAACACGATCCCAAGCTCCCTACATTACTTACTCACACTCGATCCGCAACTCCACCGACAAACAATCACCTACAATGCGGCTTAGGGTGACATGTACTCGGATGAGGGTGATGAGGCTGAGGGTGATGAGGCTGAGGACATGTCTGAGGGTGAGGGTGATGAGGGTGGGGCTGATGAGGCGGAGGACATGTCTGAGGGTGAGGGTGATGAGGCTGAGGCTGATGAGGCGGAGGACATGTCTGAGGGTGAGGGTGATGAGGCTGAGGCTGATGAGGCGGAGGACATGTCTGAGGGTGAGGGTGATGAGGCTGAGGACATTTCGGGGCCGAGGAACATCCTCTGTTGTAAGACATGGTGAGTGCTACTGCGGGGAAAGAGAGATGAGCTGGATCGAACTAGATTGGGTATGAAACTGTAGACAGATGTGGAGACGAGGAGATTCAATTGCAAATGTTGTGAAATGTGTGACGATGAGCTGCATATGTATACTCTACCGGAGCAAAGATCAACGAGGAGACTAATTTACCCGTGCACAAGGCTCGTGTGAGTGGATTGTCCTTCCAACTGACATGGCATCATCAACTTCAAGCAACTGATGGTAGGGTAGGCTAGCGGTGTGTTCAATATTACGTTTTGTCTGCAGATGGGTGCATGCATTTTTTGTGGGATGGGTGGTCGCCTGAATTGGGTGTCAGATATTTCCACGTGCATAATAGACTCGTGGGCATTGGGATGTGGGAGAGGGTGGGCTTGTTTCTGGAAAGAGAGGGGGCCAAACCCTGCCCCCTGACTCATGCCTTTCTAAAGTACGGTATAAGTTCGACTTTCATCCACAATTGATGAAGTTTCATTGAATGCTTGTTATTTCATCATCTTGTTTTGAAAGTGGCTGCCGCCCTTTCATTTAACTTACCCTAAACGTTCACTAACCTTTGCTTAACCAACCCTAATCTCATTGTTTATCATGGGGGTTTGCTTGTGCGAGTGGTAGTTTGTCAAGGTGCTTGTGAGAGCTTTGTAACATTGTACTCGACTTTGTAAGAACTTGTTAGGTTTACGGTCTTGGTATTGCATGATTGACAACATGGCTAAGCAACAACTTTTGAGCAGTATGTTCACTATTATAGACAAAGTAGAAATGGAAGATAGGGTCGAACGTGACTTTGCACAGCTGCAGGTCAAGATGGACATGGAGCAATCTATGAAGAAAGGAGTTCAAAAGCGTCCAGTGGGTAGGCCCAAGATGCAAATCGAAGCTGTACTTCTTCCAATCAAAGAGGAGAAGCCTAGCGCAACACCAAAGACCACAAAGGCTAGGGGACCATACAAAAACTGGTTTGTACCATCTCTCTGGGATCCTATTTACGCAGCTGTAACACATCATAGGAGTCTTGGTCCTGCTTTAAGATATTTGCAAGTGAAGTACAAGTTACCCGGACAAAACAAGAGTGTTTATGATGATTTGACTAGAGGTTCTTTAGGAGAGTGGTTCACTAAGACAGGGGAACTAAAAGATGGCACAAAGCAAGCAATCTTCAAGGAAACAACAGCTTATACTGGTGGAGCTCAACATGCATATGTTTTATCTAAACATCATGAATTAGAGGAGGAGATTATCACTTTGTTGAAGGCACATCGTGAGGCAGGTCAACCTCTCTTTGCATCTTCTGTAAGGAACTTAATTCGAACCCTTATTCAGAAGAGAGAGCCTAACCTCCTAAATTTTGAAAGTCAAAGTGGATTTAGGGTTTCTTTAGAATGGACACGAGATTTTGTGAGAACCAACTTAGATTGGAGCTTTAGAAAAGGTACAGGAGCAGCTAGAAAGCTACCAAAAGATTGGGAGCAACAAGGTCTGCGAATGGCACAACGAACGGCGTACCTTGTCAAAGCTCATTCAATCCCACCTCAGTTGGTCATCAATACAGATCAAACGGGGATACATCTAGTACCAACAGGAGGAGCTCGCACTTGGGCAAAAAAAGGCTCTAAACATGTTCAAGTCCTTGGTATGGAGGACAAAAGGCAGATCACTGCTTCATTATCCTCTTCAGCTGCAGGAGACTTGTTACCTCTTCAAATCGTATTTACAGGATCTACAAAGAGATGTCTTCCTCCTCGAAATGCTGGTCGCCAAGTGTGTGAAGAAGCTGGTTGGAACTTGACATTCTCTAGCAATCATTGGAGCAACTTAACAACTTGCAAACAATTTGTTGAAGAAATTCTACAGCCCTACAGAAGAAAACAAGTGCAAGAGATGGGGTTAGATGCACAATCAAAGTTGATTTGGATTTTAGACTGTTGGAGTGTCCATATCTCGAATGAATTTATCTCTTGATTGAAGGAGACACATGGAGAGATCCTACTCATCTTTGTTCCCGCAAATTGTACAAGCGTTTTACAACCTGCAGATGTCATCATACAGCGTCCATTCAAGCATGGTTTCAGACAACAATTTGACCAATATACAAGCGAGAACATTGGCAAGCAGATCGATGAGAAGGAACTACATGATGTGAAGTTGGATACAAAGATGTCGGTGCTGAAGCCTTTGATCTACAGCTGGTTATATCATGCATGGCAACACATCAACAAACCAACCATGATAAAGAAAGGATGGTCCATGTGTGGCTTAGATCAAGCATTCCAAAACGCATTTCAGACATCAGCAATGGAGGAGCACATGAAGAACTCTTTGTTCAAAGAAGTACTAGATACAGAACAGGAATCCAAGGAAAAAGACGATGAAATAGATCCAGACGAGAGTGTTCAAGCTATAATGGAGAAAAACTTGACTCTTGTTGCAAATGTCACAACAGAAAACAAAAGATCTACTGTTTCAACCATGAAAGATCACGCCAGAAAAAGGTAAGTTCCTTCCTACAAATACCTAAGGAAAAAGATTGATTTTAGATCTCAAATGTTGAAATGCAAAATGTTCAAATCAATATGAAGAATGTTAGATTTGTAGTTCTTACCAACACTAATATCCTAGTCCTTTTCATCCAGAACCCTACAGGCAAACGACAAACAAAACACTCAGCAAAGTGTGCAAGAAAAGAGACCAAGAGCAGAAAATCAAAGACTGAATGTTGGAGGAATGGACAACAACCGTTAAGGAGGAGCCTGCAGGTACTTCACGAACTGGTTTGTGACATTTGCAACAAGAGTCAAGTTTGACATGCAACAATGTTGTTTGTTGAGTGTTTTGTTTGTCGTTTGCTGAGTGTTTTGTTCAACATTTTGCATTTCAACATTTCAACAGTCTGTCATGCAACATGTTGAAATGCAAAATGTTCTAATCAACACAGACTTCACGAACCCTGCAGGCAAACGACGTGGGGAAGTCAGCAGAAAAACGAAACAAAAAACAAAGGCGACTCACAGAACTGCTTGGGAATGTGCAGGTGCAGCCGGTCTTACAACAACGGCGTTACTTGCATTACGGCGGCGACCTCCAACCCTACGACGCCGAGGAAGAAACACGACTCGGACCCCAATTGATCAAAACGGCACCAAGTTCTTGTCGTACGGTGCAGGACTAATGATTCCCGGCAGGTACCCGAGAATTGTCAGCACCAGACAGATCCAAAACTCCGACTGTAGGCGCCATTGGAACAAAAACAAGACGTCAGAACGAGCTTTCAACAACCAAAACAATCATGTGTGAGTGCATACAATGCTTTTGACTTGACATAATTAGCTACCTAACAAAAGCTCCAAGCGAGGGATCCAATCGCTTGCATTCACCTGACTTCTCTAACCGCCGTTGATAGAGGCAGATCAAGATGCCGAGGATGCCGAGGTGGAGCAAGCTGCCAAGGATGCCGAGGAGTATGATTGGCAGTAGGAGTGGTACCCACGTACTAGGCCTCGGAGATGCCGAACGCTGGGGTCTGAGTCCTGCTGGGTCCGAGTCTGCCGAAAGCTGCGCCGATGGGGTGCGAGTCTACCAAAAGCTGCGCTGCTGGGGTGCGAGTCTGCCGAAAGCTGCGCCGCTGAGGTCCGCCTTCCTCCGCTACGACTACCACCCGCAACTTTTGCTTCCAGCCCACCCTAAACCCTGATTCATCTGCTCACTAGACTGCGCTCCAATGACCCATTGCCTCCTCAACCCAAGCCCAGGAGCTCCCACACGATCGCAACTCCACAACGGCTGGTCAGCTTTATGTGGTCAGTGCCACGCTTGCCTCGTGCTAAGGCTGGATTTGACTTGTGCATGCAAGGGGCTCGTGAGGGATTAATCTGGTCACTGCCAGCCTTGTGCTCCATGATGGATGCCTATTATTCAGTATGCAAGGGGCTCATGAGGAACTAGTGGACTTCATGAGATCACTCTGAATATTTTTAATATATTTGATTTTCGGTTAATGCGTTGGATTTCAAGATATTTCTTCATTCATCTAAATTTATTTCATGGTTTTCCGGCAAATTGATAGCGTAATTTTTTTAAAATCCGACATTATTATTTGGAATTATTTTTTGCCGAAGCTGCCCCTAAAGTACGGTAGTTATTTGTTTTCTCAAAAAGTCGAATCCTAAAAAATTACTTTTTTTACTGCCGGACATTAAAATTTGAAATTAATTAATTATTCGACGGAGGGATGACGAAGCTGCCCCTAAAGTACGGTAGTCGTCACCTTCTTTGAAAGATTTTTTTTTTAAATTTGAGGTACATTTCTTAGAGAATATCTCTTTTTATTATTCTGTTTGAGTATTATAACATCCCTAAAAGTCCTTGAATTAATTAAAAGAAATTTTCAAAAAAATACTTTTGAAATTGACACCACAAAAACCTGACTGGCTTCTCAAAGAGTTTAATATTCATAAACACTTGGTCCTTTAGTAGTTAACTAGCACTTGGCACTTCTTTGCAAAGCATTAGTCCAACCATTTTAATGTAGTTTTTATATTACAAACTATAAATTAAAAAAGGTAACATGATTCACTCCACGGTTGACTGCCCAATTAACTCTGCGGTTGACTACAATGTGTCTATAGTTCACTGCACGGTTGATTGCGTGGTTGATCGTCGCGTGGTACACTGCATAGATTATGATTTTAGTAGTATATTTAGCAAGTTCTCTTCATTTCATGGATTAATGTCATGTAAGGGCTTCTTAAATTAAGATTTATGCACTTGTGCACAAATGGTATTTGTCATTTAAGTATTAACTAGTATACCTCATGATTGGTATAAATTGTCTAGTTGTTGGTATACTTGTTGATCCTCATATTTTTACTACACTTGTATAGGCAACCCAAATCCAAATTTTATGTAATACTTTGTACAAATGAAACTAGTTATGAATTTGAGTAGTAATGTCCGATTCGCACTAAGGATTCCAACAGCTCTTCTATCTGACTCAAAAGATTCATTTTTGGTCATGAGAAGTCAAATTGGAAATTGACATGTGTAGAAGACTTAGATGATATATTAATAATTACCAATTGTACCTAGGTCCAAAATGCAAAGTAGTGCAGGAAATTAGTCTACACAAAAGAAAAAAGAAAAAAAAGAAGTACCAAGGCCTAGTAGGCGTCAAAGGGTCAATGTATAAGACGGTTTCTATGAACATCAGTGGAAAAACATTCCATATGAAACACCTAATATTGATAACACTAATCATCACTTTTCACATACAATATAACTACACTAAAGGTGGTCATTAGTGTAACCAGACTAATTGTTTTGGAAATGCTATAACTTTTAACTTTTTAAGAATTTTTTCCTGAGAGTACACCTATCTTTACTAGTTGAGGAGGGGGATCATAGTAAACATAATTGGTAAAAATATCCACAAGGAGTAAAAGCTGATAGCATTTTTAAACAAACTAGTGTGGTTTACACTATATTCCATCTTAAGGGTACTGTTACCTCATACCTCGTACCTCACACGGAGAGCAGAGGGGGCGGTTTGGCTTCACTTGTGTGAACAGAGTGCCTCGTCTTGTTCATTATTCGCAAATCATTACCACCAACCAGCGATTCCTAAACTGGCTAATTTGGCAGCCATGCTACAAGAAAAATTGGGCTGCTAATAATACACTTTTATAAAAAAATTGAAAAAAATTATGAAATTCAGCCAAAATGTTAACCAACATAATAAGTATTTAGCCCTTTTTGAGATGATATCCACGGGCATTACATAGGTATATCATGGGTATCATAGGCATATGACGGATATTGTAGGATATGGCCTAGGTATCTCCACACACTATGTGTTTGAATAGCTTACTTAACTATTTCAAAGTGTGGGTTGTAACATTTATACTATTTCTCATAAATTGATTCTGAGATCGCTGCCATTGACTCACAGAAACATAAAAAGGGTGCTTGTCAGGAGCGATCTCATGTTTTCACCATTTTTTTATCAATGTCGCCGGGCTCACCATCTCCAGAATCAACACAATCACCCTCTCGCCCAAACTACCCTTGGAGACCCCTGCATGCTAGAATTAACCCTTTAACCCCTAGAGGACCACGACCACTTTCGCTCTAAAACCAATCCAAAACTGCCAGTGCCAAAAAGAGACATAATAATCACATTTTAAAGTGAATTTTGGATTTCCAACCGTAAGATCTTAAAATAGACTTCTATTTCAACATGCCATACAATTTTGGTTGCAATCCACCACACGTATTGATAGATTTTAGTGTTTAAAGTCAAAACAATGGTTCATTTTCTTCCCTGCGTTGAGTAGATCAACAGACTTTGACTTCACTTTGTATCAAATTTTTGCATTGTACAAGGTCTAAATCTTTTACCATTGTCTTAAGCATGATGTTATTTCCCAACACAATAATTTTTAGAGGAAAAATAGGGGTGTAGCATATTCAAAACAAGTGTGCAAGGAGTGGAGGTTCAAAAATTGCCATTTCACGTTTTATTTTTTTGTGAACTACGTATGTATTCAAATGATAATCCAAACGGTCAATAAGAAGGTTTTCACCACATATTGTTGTTGAAAAAATAAAAAAGTGAAAAATATGAAGATCTCTAGGTTTTATGTAGAAAAGATGAAGTTTTTTTCCCTCGTTGCCCGACAAAGTGTGAAAACGTTTGACTTGGAATAAAATGCCTTTCTACACTACAGACAAGATTTTTTTTTGAAATTTTCCGAAAAAGGAAATATTCTATATATGTGAGAAAAATCTCAATGTCAATAGAAACTTTTGTCAAAAAAATTGGAGGTGCCCAGTGTCCCCACTTTTATCATTAAGTGGTACTTACTTTCAAACCACAAATCCAAAAAATAAAATAAAAATATGTCCACGAAGCTCTTATCAGAGGCAATCTAGATTAAAAAATTCAGAGAAAAAAGATTTTTTTTCGAATTTTAGGAACGTGCCCAAAATCAGAAATCCCCCTGAAGGAGACTCTGGTCCTTTAGGGGTTAAGCCTAATGAGGTATTCTGGGCGGAAAGAATCTACAGTTTTTCTAGATCTTGCAGAATGGCATTTTATGCTGGGTACATTTCAGCACAAAAATCTACAATTCCACTTCACGTAAATTACTCTAACTTGTTAATGCTTGCACCGATTGTCGTAGTGATGGTCTAAATAGATGCCCATCTTCCTCCACCTGCAAGTTGTGGTGTAATTTTTTCCTTCAAGGAGGCCTATAGTGCTTGCTACAAAGTTTCTTGTGCCAAAACGACCCATATATGGTCGGTAGGCCATAACTCTTTAAAAACAAGGCCTTGCCCGCCGCCCTGGAAATTCTTAAGAATTAATAGATTCTACAAGACAAAATCTCCATAAGGTGTACATTTCAACATTCACTTTTTTCATAGAAATCATTGTAGTTCGTCATTGCCTCAACCGATTAGAGATCAGATGGAAATTTTGCCATACTTTTGCGTGTGGCTTGTACATTTATTAACTTTGCCTTGATTTTAGGATCAATCATTTGTACTTCCCCCTATAGTCTACTAGTCTTGCTTTAAGTTCTCTTTGTAGACTCTTTTTCTACAATTTTGCCAAACAATGGACCCCCCTTCCTTTGACAATTTTATTTATTATTCATTACCTAAGATTTTGTATGAAGTTTTTTTTTATATATATTCTAGCTCATCAAGACTTCTAGAATTGGTAAGTTTTGTGCAATTTGGCCATGGTTTGCATGATTGCATCCATTGTGGCTTAAAAAGCTCATAGTATAGTCCATTTTCTAATTTTTTTGGCAAGTTTTGGTTGTATATGATATTTTCAAAAATACCAAAGCACATTTTACAATTTTGAAAAAAAATCAAAGCTATGCTTGCCAAACCACTTTCATTGGCAAAAATTTGAATTCCTAATTCCACATTCTTCTCCAATTTCTATCAAAGCACACCAAACCCACTCCAAAATTTCTAGTTTTTAGAAAATGTCTTGGCACCTTTAGGGGTTAGACTAGTTCAAATAAGTTGAAAAGCTACAAGAAAAATGTCGTTGCTACCAGTACACTATGAAGAATTGGGAAAAATAATGAAATTCAGCCACAATATTGACTAGCACTATAAGTACTTAGCTACCTTCTAAGATATATCCATGGATAACCATGGATATTGCAAGGTATGACCTTGGCATCAAATGGCTCCTTCAAATTGTAGGTTGTATCATTTTTGCCAATTTTCATATATTAGATTTTTCCTAAAAGTCTAAATTTTAGAGGGCGGCCACCTTGTCTAAGCCAAAAAGACATGGTGCAACAACCTTTAAGGACCATGTGTCCTTTTCTAATTAAAAACATAAATATTAACAAGGTGAAAAATCTCACCCTGCATAATTGGTCCATAGGCTTTCTACTCAAATGCTGCTTTGAATAGTATGTATTAAGGTAGAGGCACCCAATTCCGATCGGCCACTCAATTCCGATCGGCCACTCAATTCCGATCAGTAGAGTGTGCATGGAATGGTGCATGAAAATGGTAAATGCATGAAATGGTGCATGAAGTGACCCAAAACGGATAACTCAAAATCTGAAAACACCAGTCATTATTGGAATTGGGTCATGATGTGTGCAATTTTGGGTTGCTCCACCTCAATTGAACCCTCATTGGTGGCATTGCCTCGAAAGTTGAACAAGGCCGATCGGTATTGGGTACCCTCCATGAGTTGGTTATCCATGGCATGTCTTCTCTCTTTTACTCACTCTCACTTATTGGCATTGGGTAAAGGAGGGCACCAAATCTCACCTACTCTAGAGTTTGATTATGGGCTCCGGTGGTTTTTGGGCTTTTAAATTCTATAACAATTCCAAATCTTTATGATTAAATTTGAAAAAATATTTATTGAGTTTCATTCCCAATTCCACATCTTTCTACGTAGTGTTTTTGACATACAATGTCATTTGAGTCCCGAACTGGCTTAACCCTTAAAGCAGAAGCAGCCAGAAATTGGCTTTTCGGATGACATTGTTGAATGATAATCAACGTAAACAACTGCTTTTCATCCAAAATTTTTTAGGAGAGTTCCTTGTATGTAGAAGCATTAGATGTAATGAAAGTGGCCTCATTGAGGATATCATGTTTTATCTAAGAAAGAAAATGCTTGTGACACGGACCTCAATATAGTAAAATTGAGAAACTTCTAGCTTTACCTCTAGATGTGAATTCAAGCCATCAAAATGATATTTTTTGAATTTGAGTCCAACTAATGAAATGAAGCTAATGATGTCTTGTTTCCATACCATTTTGAAATTAAAAAAATACATAAAATTGAATAAGTTATTGCAATTTAAACTTGGACCTATACCCATGGTTCTAGTTTTAGCCAAACATGGAACTTTCATTTATACCACAAGTTTCGGCACTGTAATGTCCACCTTTGGTCAAATTTTCAGAATTTTTTAGCATAATTTGTACGTAATATGAATTTTCTTCACTTTTTCTTAAGAAAATCACAATAAATTCAAATTTCCCAAAAAAATCTGTGATTTTTGTAACATAATTGAGACATATGATCTCATCTCTGAATCTTTTGAAAAAAAAAAATCCACTTATATTTGATGAGAAACTAGAGCATTCGATTGATTGAAATTTAGATTGATGCCACGGTCATACGCTCCGTCGTTTAAGGGTTAAGTGATCGGAATTGGGTGCCTCTACCTTACTCCGCACTAGGCGCAATATCTGTTAGTCAAAACTTTTGTTGCACTAGCTGCCAGTTAGCTCGTAACTGAAGTCCAAATCAACCATTTAGTCATGCCCTGTGTTGCCATGAGTCACATGGCAACACCCAAATTTCTTGGGAGCCTTCCTGATTGTGAACCGACACCTCTAAGTCAGCCTGACTTTATCCTCCATTTGTTAAGGCCCCCCAATTTCAGTTCATCCAATCAATTAGAGGATACAATATCAAATTTATGGTGAGCAGCCTGTGTGTTTCCAGGAAAACCCTATTGATTCTGGGATGGCTTGGGGGGGCAGGGTTTGGCCCCCTCTCTTCCCAGAAACAAGCCCATCCTCTCCCAAATGCCAATGCCCAGGAGATCCCTCAAGAAATGCATGCACCCATCTGCAGACAAAACGGAATATTGAACACACCGCTAGCCTACCCTACCATCAGTTGTTCGAAGTTGATGCCATGTCAGTTGGAAGACCAATCCACTCACACGAGCCTTGTGCATGGGTAAATTAGTCTCTTCTATGATCTTTGCTCCGGCAGAGCATACATATGCACCTCATCGTCACACATTTCACACCATTTGCAACTGAATCTCCTCGTCTCCACATCTGTCTACAGTTTCATATCCAATCAGCTAGTTCGATCCAGCTGCTCTCTCTTACCCCGCAGTAGCACTCACCATGTCTTACACCATCACCTTCACCAGAGGATCTTCCTCGGCCCCGAAATGTCCTCAACCTCATCACCCTCAGCCTCAGACATGTCCTCCGCCTCATCACCCTCACCCTCAGACATGTCCTCAGCCTCATCACCCTCACCCTCAGACATGTCCTCAGCCTCACCCTCAGACATGTCCTCAACCTCAGACATGTCCTCAGCCTCAGACATGTCCTCAGCCTCATCACCCTCACCCAAGGAAATGTCACCCGAAGAAATGTCACCGTAAGCGGCATTGTAGGTGACTGTTTGTCGGTGGAGTTGCGGATCGAGTGTGAGTAAGGAATGTAGGGAGCTTGGGATCGTGTTTGTTGGTGGAGGCTTGGCGCGATCGAGCCTCAGTAAGTAATGTAGGGAGCTTCAGATCATCAGCGAGGTGCTGGGGAAGCAGCTGGCGCATCTGGAGAAGACGGCGAAGGGCGTGAAGGTGAAGGTGGACTACTGCAAGGGAGGACTACAAGCCACTCCAGGCCACCATCACCATCAGCAGAGCTTAGCTCACTGTTTCGGTAGGGGACGTGGCAAATGTACGTGACTGTTTGTCGGTGGAGTTGCAAATGGAGTCTGAGTAAGTAATGTAGAGAGCTTCAGATCATCCTGGCTAATGACTCGGCATGGAGTCGATCACTACTGCGTCATTTGCTGATATGTAAATGTTGGAACTAGCTGCTGCAATAAACTATGCGTTTTTATGTACATGATGAGTTTGATATTGGTACTTATACAAAACGTTCATGCGCTGGAGCTTTCAGATATAATTTGTAGGAAGTGGTTTCAAATGTAATTTGTAGCAATCTCCTTGTAATGGCCATTATTACTGATGAAAGTTTATTCTGGAAGCCAACCTTGGCCATGTTGTAGGTGCAACACATACCTTTAAATTGTGTGTTTTTTTAAAAACTGTAACTGATGATTAAAATCACAATTTTGCTTACGGGTTGTAGAAATATTTGGAAAACATTTCCAAAGAGTACATGAAACCTTGAAGTTCAAAGGAGTCCATTGGGCATACCAAAGTGGAAGTTCTTGTGGGCGGCGTTTGGGGAGTTCTGGATACTTGTATATTTCATGCTCTCTAGTACCAATCCTTGTGATGTTCGGCTTGTGACTTGTTACTTTTCCACTTGCATGGACTGAACTCTGTGTGAACAACATAGTTGAAGATAGAAACTTTCCAGACTACTGTTGTGTGAGTGATATATTTTATTCCCTTCTAATACATGCGGTATTTGTGTGCTACTTGTTGTAAGTTGATGAAGTCAGTATTAAATCTAGATTTACCTTATCCCCTACATGAAAAAAGTCTCAAGGTGGGTTTTTGCAAATCTCAGGCCATGACACTAAACATAAAACATGTCCATGACACTAAACATAAAAATCAGTGTACTATTGTCAGAGTGATACATTTTATTCCCTTCTTATACATGTGGTATTTGTGTGCAAATTGTTGTAAGTTGACGGAGTGAGTAATAAATCTATATTTATCTTATCCCCTAAATAAAAAAAATCTCAAGGTGGGCTTTTGCAAATATCAGGCACCTTATTTTGGTTGCAATTCATATTTACAATTCTTATACCAAATTATGCATTCCATTTCCAGGTTCACAGATTACAAGCGAGGCGCCTCTGAAGCTTAGAGGTTCAACTGATTTCCTTTCCCATTAATTTGTGAATATTATCTAATTGGATGGAGCTGTTTACGAATTGCAGTATTCAGAATTCATTATTTAGCTGGGAACTTCCTGTTAGAGTATCTCTAGGGCTGGAACTCCCAAGGCCCTTCTTTTTGCTTTTGTGACCTGTTATTTGCGGTACAGAATGGTACAGTATAGTCAATAGAGGTAACAGTAACCCTGAAGTCACTGTCTCCAGGCCCAAAGTAAGTAAAATATGGTTGGTTTTCCAGAAAGCAGGCTGAAATCCGTGATCACTTTGTCTTGGATCAATCAGGGTGCTTTTTCCTTGGATTTGATTGAGTGCCAGTTTGCGTTAGTTTTGTTTGCTCTTCCTCTGTCGATAATGTTGGATAGACCCCACTTTTAGATTGAAAATGCCATATGTTTCATTCAATGTATGTCAGGGGCTGTTTACATCTAGATGGTTAGGGTTGGTGCCCAAAGAATTCTCGAGTTCTGATTGGAGTAAAGAATTGGTACCCTGGAAATGGATTTACATCAAGCAAAATGTGGGCTGTGGCCTAGAGTTTTTCCGTGGATGAGAAATCTAGTTGGAATCCTACATGGCAAATCTGAATAGTGTTTTCCAGAACTTAAGGAGACTTATTTCCTACAACCTCTAGGAGGTTGTATTTTCGGAAGGCCGGGAGAGTATTTTTCAGAACCTATTTCAGCCAATCATTTATAATATTTTAATGCTGGATTTTGACTATTTTAGGTCTAAAGGTTTTTGACAACTTCTTTCCCATTAGTACTGTTCATCAAAGAAAGAAGTTACATTTACTGCTGATGGCGTGAGAATTGGAAGAAGAATTTTCCAAGGCGGCCAAAAAACAAGGTATGTACTGACATCTATCAATTTTCTAGAGGATCTACATACTTGCAATATTTTTGGACTTAGAGGAATCTTGAGGAGCAAAAGTGCTTGAGCCTTCTTGAGCCTTCGCCTGGAGCCGAGAAGGGCCAATTGGGCCCCCTTGAGGCCGCCGTTTCCCCCCTAATTCCGGCCGGATCCAGTGCGGTGACCAAAGCAGCGCCACCGGGGATCGAATCAGCCACCTCTAGCCTCCCTTTGAAGGCCTCACACTACTCTAGCCACCAAGCCTACTAGCTTTCGGTGTGCAAATGTTGGATAAAAACCTTCCTATACTACTATTTCTGTGATTTATTGTGTGATGTCCAAACATTTTCAAGTCCATTTTCAGGCCTTTAATGATGTTTTTGAGCATTTTAGAGCACTCTTATTTGCATGAAGATTGTACATGAGCTAACTTACAATTTACATATTTTTGGTCAAGGTCAAAATGCTCGGTTGAAGGTACAGGTGCGTATGGCAGCAACAATTTGAGGATGTACTTGAATTGCTCTATCTATTCTTTCACTATGGAATAATTCTAAAAAGAGCCCGTTTTCATACTACTTAGAAATTCAGCCCAAGTGCACAATGGGCCACAACCCTTCTATTCGGGTTTACACGTAAACTTTGGGCTACAACCCACTTAGAACTCCCATGTTTGGTGAAAGGTACCCCGCATACAATGGTTTCATCCTTCAAGCGGGGTACCACTTGTGTCTATGGGCTCCAACCCAAACCTTCACGTGTAAACAACCCCTCATTTTCATCTATGTGCTTTCATTTCAGATGAAATTTGCCAATGGAAAAATATAACTCTAGAATAAATATAGCCAAAAATATTTAAGGAACTTCATAACATTTAATAGGTGGATAATTAATCTCCTTTGAGATTTGGCAAATATGAGGTAGAATTGAATTGTTCTCTAGAACACATTATTCATGAAAATATCACCTTTGCATGTAACGTTTTTAGAAATATGGTATTAATATGTTGGCCTTGTTGGTGTCAAGCTCGATGCCAAGTAGTTGATGTGGAAAGCGCTGGGAACTCTTCCTTTTGCCACCATTATGCACAATGTCGCGCTTTCCAATTGCCATTATAATAAATTGTGAGAACATCATTCATGATATTTTTATATACCATGTGACGTATTTACAAATATTGTGTTCTACTAAAATAGCCATCAAAACTCATTGAACTCTAGAGGATCTACTTTTTGAAGAACATTTCTAATCCCACTTCACCCAAAATTAAAACCACAAGTTTATATCTTTAGAGTGCATACCTCCTTTAACCCCTAAAGGACCAAGTGTAAAAAATGGGCTTTCTGAAAGTTTGGTCGGGTTCATATCGTGTCAATTTCCAACATTCTACTTTGAAATTTATCTGTTAAAAGACATTACTAAGACCTCAGTGGGAGAACAATTTTTTCCAAAATCCAATATATAATGAAAAAGTTATAGGGTTTTGAATTTCAAATGGGGAGAGCGGGCACTTTGGGCACCTCCAAAAACTTTTCCTAGGACACTCTATTGAATGTGAGATTTTCAATGCTAGCAAGTAATATTTTTCCCTTTATAATGTCAAAAAAACAGTCTTGTCTTTATAGAAAAATAGAATATTAACCCAAGTCAAACATTTTCACACATTGTAAGGCAATGTATTAGAATAACTTCTTCTTTTACACATAAAACTTAGAGATTTTCATATTTGTTACCTTTTTTTTTTTCCCACAACAATATGTAGTGTAAAACTTCTAATTGAGCATTCGGATTTTCAATCTAAAACATGTTAATTTCACAAAAAATTAAAACGCAAATTGGCAATTTTTGAACCTCCACTCCTTGCACAGTTGTTTTGAATATGCTACACCCGTCCTCTACCTCTAAAAATTGGTATACAAGGAACTAACATCATGCTTAACACAATGGTAATGGATTTAGACCTTGTGTAGTGCAAAATTTGACACCAAGTGAAGTCAAAGTCTCCTGATCCACTAAATGCAGGGAAGAAAATGAACCATTTGTTTGACTTTAAACACTATAGTCTTTCAATCCGTGCTGTCAAAGTTTATGAAATTTTGTGAGAATGTCACTGAATAAGTCCTTTTTGAGATCCTACGGTCAAAACTAGAAATCAAAGTTTTTATTTCATACTTTATTCATGGCACTCGAATCCAATAATTTTGAAGTGTTTTTGGTGTAAAACTGTCACGGTACCTTAGGGGTTGATACAACCACTCTAGAATCATTTGAAGAACCTCTCATAATTAAAGGTCATAGGCTCCATTTCTCATGAAATTTATGGCATAATGCACATAAAGCAATTTTTTTTGTGGAGAGTCCATTGAATGTTAAAGTATTAGATGCAGATGAAACTTGCATCATTGATATACTCATGTTATATCTAAAGAAGAAAAAGTTTGTGACATGGATCTCAATGTACAATACCCGGTAGCTAAGATATGGACAGAGTCATTTCGAGCCTCAACCCTGTGAAAACTCTAAAATTCAAATTTATGTTGTAAACCATTTAAAAATGCATGAAATTGATAACCATAAAGTGCAATGGAAAGTGTAGAGAGACTACTTTCAAGTTGTAGAACATGTCATGTTGAAAAGTACCAAATATACAACAATTTGAATATTTTTTGACATGGTGTCTACTATCTAGTAATACCACCTCAAGCATCAATAGCAACCTTCATTCTGTAAGGCATTGTTGATATGAGTGTATCAAGCACATCTCTAGAGACTCCTTACCATTTGCGTTGAATGACAGATGCCATTTTCTCGTGAAAATGTGGCCAATATTTACTCTGAACATGGTTCTTTATAAATTTCCATAGATTCTCTATAGGATTCAAATCCAAAGAGTTAGGCAACCAGTGTAATTTTGTCATGCCATGAGCTTCTCTCCACCTATTAAGTAGGGAATTATGATGCACTCGAGCACCAACTTCCATAAGAATCATGTCATTTGGATGATTATGGAGGGAATAGAAGGTAGATGATGCTCTCTCGTATTCAATGATCACAAAGACAACAACAATTCTTCTACGTGTAGGGATTATGATCATAGAAGACTTATGATAGCCACCAAAACGCCCCATATTATAACAAAAACACAACCACTTTTAAAGGTTTGAAATAAGCAATCCCATGAGTACCTCACATAAACTTGACACGGAACTCGTATTAACATTGAATGCTTACCAACCTCAAACAATGATTTGTCTATTTATATAACATTCTTTTAGTCCTCTTCACTCCAATGTGTATGAATTTGAGCAAAAACAAGTGTTTGTACCTTGTCTGCATCACTAAAAAAACTACAACACAGTTGTTGAATCCAAGAGCCCAGATGTATCACCTCAATGTACGAATGCAAACTTTTGTTGTCATTTGGGCCTGAATTGCAGCTATAGGTGCACGATGATCATCAAGCACTAGTCGTTTAAGTTGTCGCTTGTCAAGGAAATCAAACATCATCTTCCACAGCTATAAGCTTTGGAGAAACAACAATACCACAAAGGTGATATGGCTTCATAAGAGCATAAATAATTTGTCGCGCTATGCCTAATTTAAGTCCAATTTGAGCACCAGAGACTGTGCTTTGTGTATACCAACAATGCGACCATTTTCTTCTATTGTGAGATTCTTTGACTTCATTGCAAACAAAGAGCCAGCTACCAGGTGTCCTTGAAATGACACAATTCTACTTGAAAGAGGACAGTCAACTAACCTCCCAATCTCATCTTATTTTTCTTTCAATTTGCCTTGGAGATATGTCATGGCGCACAAATACAAGAAGCTTGGACATATCCAAGTTGAAATACACACATGTATGTCGACATGTGTGTCTCAGATAAGAACAACCAAAATTACACATGCATACCAAAACAACACATTTTCAGTTCGGTTTATGATTGATCATAAAGACATTGCAATTAGATTAATGTACCCTTTGCCACTTGGCATTAACCACAATATGTAGCTGCTCGTAGAGCCCCATGCAATTTTATAAAAAATATAATTTTTGGCATGCACATGAAGCTCATCCATGTTTTTGGCCTTGTTGAGGTTGTCCATATCTTTGTTGCACGGTACTGTAGTGTATATTAGAAACTTCTTGCTCTAGTTCTAAATCTGAATTTGAGTCATTCAAATGATATTTTTTGACTTTGAAACCAACTAATGAAATGAGGTTTATGAAGTCTAGTTTCCATTCCAGTTTTGAAAATTTGAAAAATACTTAAAATTGGATAAGTTACTGCAATTCAAATTTTGGGCCTATAACCAATTTTCTAATTTTAGCTGAACACGGAAGTTTCATTAGCACCACAATTTTTTTCCTTACAATGTACACCTTTGGTGAAATTTTCAATTTTTTTTAGCATACTTTGAATTTGATATGAATTTTCTTCACTTTTGCTTCAAAAACTCACAATAAACTCGAATTTTCCCCAAAAATATTTGTATTTTTGGTGACACACACAAAACTTGTGATCTCATCTCTCAAAAAAGAAATTAAAAAATTCCATTTATATTTGATGAAGAATCAGAGCACGTAGGAGAATGGAAATTGGGGTTGATTCCACGGTCATAGGCTCCGTCCTTTGGGGGTTAACCACTCATTTGCTCCCTGAAACAACCTCTAGAGCTCCTTCACAAGCCATTCACATGGAACAAGCTTGATATCTTACACAAGAGGGAAAGGTTTTCCTTGCTTCTCGTGCTCATCTTTAGCTAAAGATGACCAGCAGGCAGAAACTGAAACAGAATCATGGAAACAACTATATTATGCCCTAGATTCGACAAGGAGCACATTATGATGAGTAATCAACCTGTGAGCGCTATGCAATTGAATTTCAAATAAAAATGGTCAGTGGCGCTCCGGGTTTCTGGCAGCAACAGATTTCTTGTAGCGCACTTTCTCAGCTCAGGTGGGATTCAGTAAAGGACCTTTTCAGCCACTGTCGGCACCTCTTTCATCATTAAAATTTCACACAAAAAGACCAATGGGCACTTTTACTCCACCACACACACGCTTGTTGATTTGCGTTGTTGCAATCTCTGAAGAGCTAGTCCACAAGAGTCAGTTCATGCAAGGGAATGAGTGGAGCTGCTGGTCATGCACTGAAGAGTTTAGACTCATGTGAGTGTCCTAATTACCTCAGTGTTTTCTACTGAATCTCATCTGGGTCCTAGTAAAATTTAGTGCAGTGTGCTAACAACAGCTTCAAACTTAGCAGCTCAGTTGAGCATAGGCTTTGGATGTGGGTAGAGCATCAACAAACAAAGCAGTGACGTTTTGAGTGGAGGAAGACGGACGCTAGTAGAAAAATCACAGTAGAGACGTTGTTGAGAATACACAAGCCTGGATCTGTTTTGAACCACATTACAAACTTCGGTTCGCTTCTGATCGCTGTTCTGGTTTTCTAAATAAGAAGAGAACCGTAGCTGTTGGTTGAGTGATCAGACTGTGATTTTTTTCTTTTATGGATCAAGTTTGGAGGGGAGTAGTAGTTGTTGAGTCAGTTTGTTGAGAGGCTGCGTTGTTAGAGGAAGAGATTCGAGTCTCGACACATTTTGTGCGTACTAGGACGTTCAAGTTTGCTTTCCGAAGCTTTTGGAGAGGACTCTGTTGATGACGACAATGCCTTGCGAGGTGCTTCCATTGACTACTAAATAAATCATGAGGGGTCGGAAGATGCAGCCATCTACCCAGTACACATTTTTAGTACTTCCAACGTAGGCTTCACTAATTCAACTTTGATGATTTGGCTTTATTTACCCATGAATGATTCTTCATCTATCGTGAGACGAATAGTTTCATGATCGAAAATCTGTTCACCAGAATGGCAGTTTTTTGTAGATTTTGAGTTTCGAAATACATCACTGGTAGAGTCCCTGACGCATTTTGAAACGAAGAAGTGCGGATTCCCTGCGGCGAGATAGTTAGACTGATCGAACAAGACGTCTGCCTGTCGGTTTGTGCAGATACATACGTAGATTCATCAGACTAGTTTGAAGGGCGGTGGTGTCAAGATGTCGGTTCCGTCCGCGTACAACAACACGGGCGGCGTGACGCCGGACTGGCTGAACAAGGGTGACAACGCCTGGCAGCTGACGGCCGGCACCCTGGTGGGCCTGCAGTCCGTGCCCGGGCTGGTGATCCTGTACGGCAGCATCGTGAAGAAGAAGTGGGCCGTGAACTCCGCCTTCATGGCGTTCTACGCGTTCGCGGCGGTGCTGCTCTGCTGGGTGATCTGGGCGTACAAGATGTCGTTCGGGGAGAAGCTGCTGCCGTTCTGGGGCAAGGCGGGCACGGTGCTGAGCCACCGGACGCTGCTCGTCCAGGCCGACCTGCCCGCCACCGTTCACTACCACAAGAACGGGACGCTGGAGACCGCGGCGCTCATGCCGCTGTACCCGCTCGCCACCATGGTGTACTTCCAGTTCGTGTTCGCCGCCATCACGCTCGTCCTCCTGGCCGGGTCGCTCCTGGGCAGGATGAACTTCCGCTGCGTGGATGCTCTTCGTGCCGCTCTGGCTCACGTTCTCGTACACGGTGGGTGCCTTCAGCCTCTGGGGCGGCGGCTTCCTATTCCAGTGGGGCGTCATCGACTACTCCGGCGGCTACGTCATCCACCTCTCCTCCGGCATCGCTGGCTTCGTCGCCGCCTTCTGGGTACGTAACCGTGATCTCTGCATGGCATGCATCCGTGGCCGACGTAAAGTCACCTGGAGTTGGAACGAGATTTATAGACCCCCTCTTTGTTCATATTAGTGGATCTCTAATAATCTAAAAGGAGAGAGGGGCGGCTAATATAATTCACCTCACACAAATTCTTTCTTCACACCCAAAGACGGCTAAAACTAAATATAATTTGACTTGAACTATTGAATCCGCCGAAATCGATCTCCATAAAACTGGATACATAATCCGATTCAGTCACCTTGTTTGAGAGCACATCCCACGTACTACGTCTACATGGCATGCATGGAGATCGTTTTCACCGATTCAGATTTTGGTGGTATAACCTTCACAGGTTGGGCCGAGGCTGACGCGCGACAGGGAGCGATTTCCGCCGAACAACGTGCTGCTGATGCTGGCGGGCGCGGGGCTGCTGTGGCTGGGCTGGGCGGGGTTCAACGGCGGCGACCCGTACGCCGCCAACATCGACGCGTCCATCGCAGTGCTCAACACGAACGTCTGCGCGGCCGTCAGTTTGCTCATGTGGACGTTGCTGGACGTGCTGGTATTCGGGAAGCCGTCTGTCATCGGGGCGGTGCAGGGCATGATCACAGGGCTCGTGGTCATCACTCCCGCTGCAGGTGCGATGGATATAAGGCCCTAATATTGTCGCGGTTTTCACATGCAATAGTATTCTTAAAACTGAATGAAATTGTCGATGTGAGGAATCGGTGTAAGCCGATGGATCAGTGAGATTTAATAATTGCTGGTGGTTGGATGGATGATCTGCAGGTGTGGTGCAGTGCTGGGCGGCGATCGTGATGGGGATGTGCGCGGGGAGCATTCCGTGGTTCACGATGATGGTGGTGCACAAGCGCTGGTCGCTGCTGCAGCGCGTGGACGACACGCTGGGGGTGTTCCACACGCACGCGGTGGCGGGGTTCCTGGGCGGGTCGCTCACGGGGCTGTTTGCGGAGCCACACCTGTGCAACTACTTCCTGTCCGTGACGAACGAGCAGGGCGGGTTCTACGGCGGCGTGGGCGGGAGGCAGTTCGGCAAGCAGATTGCGGGCGCGCTCTTCATCATCGGGTGGAACGTGGTGGTCACCAGCATCATCCTCAACGTCATTCGCGTGGTGGTTCCGCTGCGCATGACGGAGGAGCTCCTTCTGGTCGGAGACGACGCTGCGCACGGCGAGGAGGCGTACGCCCTGTGGGGCGACGGCGAGAAGTACGACATCACCAAGCATGGCGCCTCCGACTACGACGACACCAACCACGGCCTCCCCACCGGCGCCCGAGGCCCAACCGTTGCACTCTGAGCATCGTCTTGTTGCCCTTGCCTCCTCGTTTTTGTGTACAATACCACCAGCCACATAGCACCAGCCAGGGACAGCATATGGTGCAACTCGTGAATCTCCAGAGGAACCTCTCCCTGGAGCGTTTCAAAACAAGGAAAACTCTTCTGCAAGCTCTGAAGCTAAATGAATTGTGGCGGAACAAAAAGTATGATCTACTAGATTCGATTCTTGACTGGTTTTAACTGCGCACGTTGTGACAATGATATCTAGCGGTAATGAAAAGATGTGTTCCTGAAGACTCGAGTTCAGAACACAGATAGAAGAAGAATAAATTGCATTGGTTTTCATGAATTGCCTGAAAAAAAATCTGTTGTTACATGATCTCTACAGATAAACAGCAACGAAGGGTCTGGAATGATTTACTTCATATGCGTTACAAAGCGACACTATTCGTCGAAGTCTGAGATACCGGGAATGTACTCTAAGCTCACGTCGAAGATGACCGGGCTACTCGGTGGTACTCTTGGCCTTCCTGCCGCAGCGCCGAGTCCTTTCGGAAACGCCAGCTGCCACATTGAGCAGAAAGTTGTGTTCAGAAAAAAGGAAACAAGATTCCACGCAGTACTATTTTAACACAGCGAAAGGGCCTCTGACAGACGTGATGGTTTCTGGTGGTTTACCTCGCCAGGGATGTACAATCGGCGCTTGCCTCCTACTTTCATACTCATGACGCCTTCGTCCAACCCCTTGAGGACCTGCATGAAACGATCGCGACGTCAACCAATGGTTCGGAAGGACAAGGTTAATGATGTCCCATAATCTAGGGCTGCTATGAAGTTGCGATCTCCAGACCATTTGTTGATAAAACGTTTGACGACATCCAATCATTGAGGTTATGTCTGGTAATTTGCAAGTAGTCCTGATTACGGAAATTACACCTTGACAAAGTTATTTCCCATCACCAGGAGCTGCTTGCACATGACCAGGTGCCAGAAACACATATTAAAAAGTTTGATAACGTCCAAGCAGGCCTGATTATTGATATGATCTGTCTCGCCACTCCCATGACTCGACAAGGGCTAATTCTCATAACCAGGGACGATTGCTTGCACATTACCAGAATTATGTAATGAAACATGCAGATAAACTTGGATTAATGACCCACCTGAGAAGCCCCAACTCGGAAGATGTAGGGCACCCCTTTCTCCAGAGAACTGTCGAACACCTTGCCATTAGGAATCATGGCAACATAGTTCGCTGCAACCTGAATTACCACACATAATTTCCATGTTAGAAACATCCATTTGCCAATTATAATTGAAGAGACAGCAGGAAGGGCGTGAAACAATTTACCTGGAAGCCAACAGGGGGGCTATCTCCACTTCCAACGACGATATCCTTGTACTGAAGACCTGAAGGAGTAGTCGTCGTGGGGATCTACAAAAATGTCAAAGTCTCACAGTCTCTTCAAATATATTTGGCAAATGTCTGGATTCAGACAAAAGTCTCAAAGTGAAAATTCAAACCCTACAGGTGACCTGCTTACATTCTCGAGCTCCTTCTCGCAATCCGCGTCGCAGAGCTTGGGAGCAGGCGGGGCAGGAGGCAACCCCCCCGCGTTTGCAAGCCCAGGCAACCACGACAAAGCTGCTCCACTCAAAACGATGGCGGCCATGGCCTCCCTCCGCGGCATCTCAGCCTGCACCACCTTCTCGCCCTTCCGGTTCAGGACGCATCGCACCACGGATGCTTGCCTCGGAGCCGACGCCGTCTTCGCCGCTGGACATGCCCAGATGGCCGCTCCTGCTCACAACCACTACCACATCATCACAGTGCCCTAATTCAAACAAGGAACCCATCCAGAAAAGCTCCGCCCGTGCCTGTGCTTCTAGTTGTTCAACTATCAAGACAATTCCGCTGAACCCAAATTTGCATATCTTATCCCTATTATCCATATCATATCATACCTTATTCACTCGAGTGAGAGTTTCAATCTCGAGAGGATCAACACAAAAAATGGAGAACTGATTGGATAATGCCAGAATCTCTAAACAGCAAGTGCGAACAACGTCTGAAGTCTCTATTTAACAGAGACGCAATGCCACCAACCCAACTCGAGCTGATTACAAAACCCACATTCATTTTCACCCAAAGCTCAAGATTGGAGGCTGAAAGGAGGAGAATTGAGAGGAGGAGCGAACCCGAGGCGGTCGAGTGAAGGCAAGAGTGCACCATGGCTACCACGACGTCCAACTCCAGAAGCTGGTCGAAATTCCTGAGATTGCTGCGCTCGAGACGAGATGAGAATGAGAGATTGCGAGAGAGTCTTCCTGTTTTCCAGAAGAGCCTTATCCCCTTCTGTCCTTTTTCAAGTTCGAAACGGGATACTTTGTTGCTACAACTCACAGCCTGCTTGATTGATATCACTTGTGAACTCGGCCAATGACGCACTGCAGTCAAAACAGTCCTTACAGGGTTTCATCTGAGAAAAGATGTCTTTCTGTTTCCCTTCTAAAGTAACAAAAAGTATAATAATAGAAACTTCTTTGGAACCCGCTGAATGCTTTTCTGCAGAGGGATTGATTTGCTTCACTGCTCTTTCAGGAGCCAGATAAACCTTCTCCTTTGTGATGGTGGTAGGTTTAGGGCATGATTGAGTTGTTTCCATGGTTTTGTCTCTGGTTGATGTGTGTGATGATATCGGGGAAGGAGACAATGTACGCAGATTCTCTTGCCTTATTTCAACTGTAAGAACGAGAGACATTGAAGATAAGACTGAAAAGAAACTTAGCCAGTGATACAATTCTGAGAGCCCAATGTACATGAATGGAATGGTCAACACCACAACCTAATGCTACAACATTAGCAAGCTGCAACAACTGATCGTCAAGCAAGTTACCTAATGCAAAGGTAAAAGTCTACGAAATCTATGGTGCAAGCGTCTTCTCCCCCAAATCCTTCTTGTCGTGGACCGAGTTGTCTTCAGCGACAAACCTGAAACCACGAGAATGGCCAGAGATTCAGCATTTCACTATAAGATCTCCAAAGAAAAGACTTCAGCACACATCGAATACTTACGCAGCATCAGAATGGCGATCGTTCTGATCGAAAGGTAGGATGAGGTTGAGGAAGACAGCAATGAATCCTCCGATCGAGAATCCATTCGACATGACTATGATCAGCGAGTCCCTAAACCCTGCACATCATTGGCAACACCACCCACATGAGCAATAAAAAAAAACAGATCATTCATCATCTTGCAGCTGTCACCCAGAACTTACAAGTAAAGTCACTTGCCCCTCTTCTCTCAGATTCACCTCTAAATAGTTCTCCCAATCAATCAGCTCAAAGGAAAGAGAAAGCAGCTAATACGCATCAGGGTTGATCTCATGAATCTTTAGACAGAAGAAACTGAGTTTACAGATCACCAAAGACAAGTGGAACTACTTCGACTTTAGTTTCTAGACCACCAAGCTCTTCCATTGACAGATTTAAGGGATTAGATCACCAAGCTCTTCGATTGAACTAGATTATGATATCTGAGGAAGAGTTATTTTGCAATGGGACGCACCTCGGAAACCCGGAGACCAGGCAGGATTGACAGGCCAGAAGTTGCCTTCGAAGGGATAATCCCGGAACTGCCCGGTGATGTTAACCCAAGCAGGCACCATGTTGACGCCCATGCCGACGCCAATGGCCATGATCGCAATGAAGCGGTTGCGCCGCGTGAGCCCCTCGCCGATATTGAGCACGTGAATCCCCGACACCACCACGCCCGTGAACAGGAACGTGGTCATCCCGCCCAGCACGCAGTTGGGAATCGTCAGGATGACCGCCGCGAACTTCCCGATCACCCCGAACAGCATGAGCCACGCGCAGCAGGCGTAACCCGCGTACCGCGACGCGCAGCGCGACAGCGACAACACGCCGTTGTTCTGCGCATACGTCGTGACGGGCGTGATGAACCCCAGCGCGCCGAAGAAGGAGTTCACGCCGTCCGCCAGGATCGCACCTTGGATGCGCTGCTCGAACTTCTCCCCGACTGGCTCCAGGTGGCTGGCCTCGGCGGTGGCGGTCAGATCGCCGATGCACTCCATGGTGGTGACCATAAACGCGAACAGGATGGGCAGCACGGCAGGTCCGTAGAAGCCCAGCGGGAACCGCTTCGTCCACAGAAATGTGAACCACTTGGCGTCCGAAATCTGTTTGCCTGTCACAAACCTGTGAAAATGTTCATGATCAGAGAGGGCTTTCTGCTATCGATAGAGGAAACTGTTGCCAATCAAAAGTGACTTGAACATCATTCCATGTTAAACAAAGAAGTATGCATGAGGTGCCTGAGATGGCCACGAACCTTAGTGATTTGCAGACACCGTCTGTGCAATCGTTGTAGTGCACACTCGACGCCACAATCATGCCCACGAGCAGCCCGATGACAATCTGCAGTAGCCGAAGATTGTAAGCTCCAGGGTTTCAATTGTGGATTCTCATGGCGATGAATGACAAGATTAGTACCTCGATGTTGCGGATGAATGGGGAGCCGAACATTTCAGCGAAGATGATGGCGAAAAAGACGACCAAGCCAAGGCCGAGGTAGACGCGATGGCCGAACGCGAGCATGACTTCACCGTTTCCGGAGCACGGAACCTTGGTGGTCAGCACCTGAGCAGACGCAATGCAGGCGGTAAATGACACGCAAAATTTTGAGAATTGATCCGCCATAACGAGCTGAGGTCATGGTTAGTTACCTGGGTCGCGCAGAAGATGCCGCCGCCCCAGTTCTGGATCCCCGCGCCGATGAGCGCGGTACCCAGCAGGACAAGGCAGGTGCCGGTGACAACGGGCGGGAATACGCGGCGCAGAACGCGTGACGGGACGAACGAGATGAAGATCTGGTAGAAGCAGCACACCAGGATGGTGCCCAGGACCTTGCCATAAGCGGCCTCGGGGCTGAGGCACTTGCCCACGAGCTCAGAGGCGGCACACCGCCCGCAGACGTCGCCGCCAACGGTGCAAGGCTGGCCGGCGCACGAGCACTGGCTCAGCGTGACGATCACCTGTTGCGCCACCGGCACAAACGAGAACGACACGCCCATCACGGACAGCAGGCCCGAGCCGATAACAAACTTGGTCCGGGGGATCCTGATCTGCATCACCTGGACGAAGGAGGCCACGGACGCCACAATGAGCGCCGCCGACACCAGATCTGCAGTAAACATCATGGAAGCTCATTCAGAATCCTCCACCGTAAAGGACAAGTTTGAGAGAGAAAATTCAATCCGAAGCCGTATACAGGTAAACCCATTCCTGTTTGCCAGTTCCGGTCATTCTCAAGAAATTGATACTTGAAGCACCGCGAGAGTAGTCTTAGAGGATTCTTACATGATTGATTCTCGGGTCTGAAACCACTGAGGGCAATCAAGAGCGGCGCTGTGATGATTCCTGCCACCTGTTCCGAACGTCAACATGTCAGTGAACTCGAAGTAAGATTAACGACGGTGCGTGCGCGAAGGGTTGTTTCAGCTATGATCGAGCTTACCATGGCGAGAGCGTGCTGCAGGCCCATGACCATGGCGACGAGGTAGGAGAGCTTCTCATTGTGGCCGAAGAAGGGCGGCAGTGGGCGGTCGTGCTTCCAGGGCACCGTGGGCATGCACAGGAACCGCCAGTTGTAGTTCCCCACGATCCGATCCTTCCACTTGCCCCCCTTCGCCATCGCTGCTGTAGCTCAGAGCTTCGCCACTCGTCTCGAAGCGCTACTGCAGCACCAAGATGGTCTCCTGCATTAAAAACAATATAGAACAACCGACCAGTCTCCAAAATTCTCCTCTAGACTCAAACTCGACTTGTTGAATGCTAAGGATTCGACTCAAATTCTGAGACATTTCCTAGACGATTCTCTGGAGTCACATCCATCGTCAAACATAACACAGACAGAGAACGCCGCCCACGCCACTCTCCAAACACTGAACTACCTAACCATGTGCACATTAAAGTTCAAATCCCAAAAGACTCGGATCACATCCCAAAAGACTCGGAATATTGCACTGAATGCACTACAAAGGCAGTATTCACTATATTGGCGGAACCGTTTCCTCAACTTTGGGAGGCACTCTCTCTAATCATGAACAACATGTGGTCTATCAAATCCCAAAGTAACGAATATAACTTCCAACTCACCAGACCAACACAACCAGAAGACTCTTACAGCTCTCGACGCACAAACCAGAAGTTACACCTTCAGACAAGCTGCAACTCCTGACTCACCAGAGGATGCGGAGAGGTGATGACCTCGGAGCCTGAGACAGACCAGGCTGCGAGATCCTTTCCCAAGCATCATCATGATTCATGAGCATGGCGGGCATTCTCCGAGCACCAATCTCGGCCGGAGCGCCCCAGGTCCACCGCTACCGGCAGCAGCAGCAACTTGACTCCGCCAGCTGGGGCTGTGGATATTGCCGAGACTGGTATCTTGCCGGGGCAGACTTTCAGCTGCGCACCTGCTCGCAATAGCAACTTGTGGGCCTTTCCTGCTTGATGGGCTCCCGATTTAGGACTCTACCTTTTAACGAAGTACATTCATCTCGCTCCCAAGCGGAGGAGGATCTTCCTAGTAACTTTGCAGCGTTGCCAATTCATCGGTTCTACAGATAAGGGATCGCGGGTTTACTTCAGTTTTACTCCGAGGAATCTCTGTCAGTTCACGATGTGCAATCTTCGCCGAATATAAAAGTGAGACCGGTATGATTCCCTGTAATACTAGTCCACTGCCCTGTAATACCCTGTTGAAATTGAGGCGCTCACGTCGAGAATACGACGTTGGAAGAATGCCTGTGTAACTCAAAAAATTTGGAGGAGTCGCAGAATGTCAGGGCGTGGATTCAGTTTACTCTGTACAGATATTCATGTTGAGTAAGAAAATTTAAAGCCTTTAGCATATACCTGGTATGGGAGGCACTAATAGTGTAGTGTTGAAGTCACAACAAGACAAATAGTTCAAAAAATACACGGATAACCAAGGTGAATGGATAAGAATATTGGCCATCGACAAGGAACTTTCCATTATCATTCATAATCCAATATATGGAAGCCTAAGCTTGCAAGGGACAATTACGGGTGAGCGTTTCTCTAATTAGGGGTAGTCACAGTGGGTGAGAATGAGAAACTTTCTCCACCTGCTGCGAACGTGGCTGGACGAGAGTGGTTTCCTCTGACGCCCCCGCAAGCGAATATACTTCTTCTGTGAATGGTTCGCACGGTCGTCTCTCTTGCTCCGGAGGTGAAGAGAAGCCTGTGAGAAGGTTTCGCGTGCGAACTTTTTCACCTTCCAGCTCTAAGTTTCACCTATCTCTTCAGAATTCACCGTCCCCACTTTTGTCTCAACTGTTGTCTCCTTGGAAAACTCTTCACATCCAACTTTTTTTTTACCTTTCTTCACAAGAATGCAGAAAGGGGTCGTCACAGTTGCGGGGAGTGGAGAACTCTCCCCATTGGTCCCGGGGAACTAGCTCGGTGAAGTTCTCTGTGGAGAGACTCTCTACACACCCTCCAACTGTGACTACCCCTATTGTGGATGCCAAGCTGGCAAGTGCAGAGTTTGGTGTAATTGCAGTTTCTGGTATGTGTTGAAGAACTTCGTCCAGGTAGGTGCCGCTGTCGCGTTGCGAGAGTAGCTGAGACGGCGCACTTCAGTTGGGCTCTAGTACGAGATGAATGTTGGGAGTGGAAAGGTCAGCGAAACGGTGAAATTGTAGTGATTTTGGGGAGTTGGAAATGACAAGTCGGTGGTAAAATTCAGTCCAAGGCGAATCGACCCCTCGGTACTTACCCGAGGCGGCCACGAGGTGGTGGGGCCAAACCTGGCCCCTATTTTGTTTTTGGATAGGGCCTATTTACAGCAAGGGAGGATCTTCTAGGTAAACAATGACCATAGGCCCCAAATTTATCCAAAAAAACCAAAAAAAGCCTCTAGACCCCCCTAAATAAGAGGGCCGGAAAATTGACCCTACGCATTTAAGATGGGGCATCCGCCATAAACATATCCAACACATATATACAAATAACATACAAAGCACATACACAAAATACTTATGCCAATGGCAATACAACGATAACACATATAATAAATGGCTCCCCCAAAGAGACCTATTTCCAAGACACGACACCAATACCTCCACACATATCACCGAACAATTAAAACAATACTACCAAAAAATCCAAAACAAAATATACTCAGATATCATCCTTGCCCACCACCCACAAGAACAATTCTCAGACTCAAGATCCATAATACCACCCATAATTATCCCACTATTAAACATCTACACAACAGAATGCAACCCCAAAAATGATATTCTTACATACTCAAACACAATCCAAATAGATAACAATCAAGCACATCTATATGAAGAAAACGGCCGACATCTACACACTATTCCTGTTACCCGACTCCAATGGCTATGGAACCAATATAATACAAAACTACAAACTCCTACAAACATTGAACCAACGACCCAACCCTTTGAAACAGAACTAATATGGCTCTACCAAAGGTATAAATACCGAATACCAAAAACTGACCCCCTCAAAAATGCCCAATATACAATACCCACTCCCATCTTAGACTCACTAATCTCATCCTTTAACATCGAGCAATCATACTTCTCTTCCCCGGTCATATGTCCTACCAAACTAAAAAAATTCTACTCACCTTATAAAAGAGACAAAATATTTGGATCCCTAGGAAAGGCCTTTGACTACAAATGGATCGGTAATGGCATAGCCCACCCCCACAACGAGAAGGACATGGAAGAAGCCATACATTGGGCTAGACTTGCCGCCAAACACGATCCAAATGACACAAAAACAATCATCATCACACCGAACAACAATTGGTACCAAAACAACAACCAACATTCCAACCCATTCCCAAACTTCCATATCATTGCAGTATTTGAAGCAGACACAATACCATACGAAGAACCTACTATTCCACCCAAGCTAAAAAAACCCCGAATAGAGCCATCTACATTACAAATACTATACGTCCATCATCAAAATCAAACCCTTGGTTTCCTAGAACAACTTGCGGAACTTACATCCATAACAGACAATCTAGACATACACCGACTATACACAAAACTGGCCCCACCAACACCCATACAAACCCCCGTAAACAAAAGTAAAACATGGTCAAAACTAAACTACGTATACAACACATTAAACTACTCCGTCTTACCTCCCCCTCTTCCAGACTACCAAACCTATACCACACCAAAATTTAACCCCACATATAATTATTACACCGACAGCTCCTTTAAACCACCAGAACAAATTAGCTCGGGCTCTTGGCGCAGAGAAAAAGCTGGCTATGGCATATATAACTCTACTAAAGAAATTAAACTAGCCAAAAGACTTCATGGCCTATAAAATATCCTCAGAGCAGAATTCATGGCCATTCACAAAACACTACAAATCATCACAACAAAATACAATGATGAACCCGCACATATATTCACCGATTGTATAAATGCACTCTACGTACTCAACACTCAAATAACACACCCTACCCTCCACAATAGCCACCCCGACCAAATCATATTAACATCAATGGTCCAAATGTTACAAAACCGTACACAAATCACAACCCTTCACAAAGTGAGAGCCCATGCCAACATTGATGGCAACAAACAAGCAGACAAATTAGCAAAAGAAGGCCGAGAAAAAACACACAAAAATGCCAAAGACCCACACGAACATGCCCATGCTACCCCATACTACTTTCAAAAAGAAGATTGGCCCTCCAAAGAAGATACCCCCGACAAAGGCCCAATTAGATTTTTGGGCAAATATCTCAAAAAGCAAGACCTCTACAACAACCTTGACACAATCTTAGAAAATATTCCTAACATAGAAAAATGGACTAACAATAACGACATCGACAATGAACTCTCTACAAACTTTTGGAAAAACCCCATCATCTCAGACTCGCAAATATTATGCCTCATCAAATTCCGGACGGGTCAGTATATGAGAAACGCTCGCAAACAACTCTTCTTTCGAATAGAAAGATTCCCATCCATAACATGTCCCATATGCCCCTCAACAGACCCCGACACATGGCTTCATGTTCTACTCAAATGCCAAAACCACCACATACACTCCCTAATTGTTAAAAGACATAACAAAGCGGTATGGGAAGTCCGAAAAATAATCACCTCCTACAATAAATCGAGATGTTTTATACTAATGAACGCCAGCACTTTCAATAACAATCCACAAGAAAATACGGTCCCCCCGTGGCTACTCCCATACTCATATATGACCCAAAGATGTCATTGCAACGCTAGGCTCAAACCGGACATCCTTTGTGTCAAAGGTTTACCATACAATGACCCACCACCCGATAACGTCAACCAAGACTACATCATTCAATTCATTGAATTCACATATTGCAACGATAGATTTTCCCCGGAAACAATCCAAAACAAAATAGACAAATACCAACCCCTTATTGACGACATCATCGCCCTCGGATGGAATGTCGATCCCCTTATGGTAATCACATCCGGCGCTTGGGCCACCACCTTTATCCCATCTATGAAAACTCTAGAAGACACCTTCAAGATACCCATCGAAACAATTAAAACATCCTTTAAAAACATTAACACCATAGCTATCCAATATGCCATGTCCATTCTTCTACATAAACGCAAAATCGAAAACAACCAAGCCCTCCCCGATACACAAGACCCCCCCTAAATTCTCCCCCCGCCTTGATTTTCATGACTAGTTGGTTTTAAGGTTTTTGACTACTTGTCTGCTTTGTGGTTAGTTCGTTGACTAGTTGCTTGGCCTGTGATTCGTTGGTTGGTTGGTTGACTTGTGGTTCTTAGGTTTCTTGTTACATAGTGTCTACCCTCGAGAGAGGGCAGTAGTTCCAGCTCACTAATTCCTTGTCCTGTGGGCATGGTCTTAGTAGTGGAACGAACAGACACTTTATTCACGCAGGCCTCCTTTGGAGACCGGCGTTCTTCTTCTACCCCAGATTTGCCACCATCACACACCAAGAAGGATTTTGTAGCAAATGAAGGCAGACAACTTTTAATCCAGGAAATCATGCCCTCATTCACTAAGCAAACAAGAACAGTGAAAATTGCTCAGAATTAACTGGTCAAAGCCAATTTGCATCCAAGATTTAGCCCAGGGCAAATTGACCCCCTCGTTGGTACTTATCCGAGGTGGCTGTTATTAATAGGATATGTGGTAGGGTTTTTGGGGTTGTATGTTGGGGGGCGGGGATGGTATGTATGTGGGGGGTTAGGGGGATTGATTGGTGTGAGAATATTTCTTGGGATGATGTTACTGTTGAGGGTAATGAATGAGTCTTTAAGTATGTGCGAGTATGGGTGTATGTTACAAGAAGTATGACATGTGGTGGGGCATGTTGGGTGACAAAATAGTTGTTTAGCAATATTTAGTGCATTTTTTAATAGTTTGGTTGGGGTGAAGTGGTTGGTTTTGAAGTCTTCATAGTTCATGATGTGTGTGCCGTTAGGTAAAGTAATTTGGGTTGGTTCGAAAATATTTTTTGAGAGGAATTATTGTAGAAGCTTTTGGGAGAGTTGGGCATTGAGTGTGTTGTGGTTTAGTGTTTCTTGACGCCATAGTATTTCAAGTGTTGTAGGGTTAATGAGGAAGTTTGGTAGTGCACTTTAGCTATATGTTTTAATAAGAAGAATGTTCGTGTTATTGGTGATCTTATGCAGTCGCTTTTTTAAATTCAAGGTATATTTTCGGCGCCACCGTATAGGGCAAGGATATAATGAGTTAAACCATTATATATTTTTCCAAGTCTACCTTTATTGTTTAACCCCTAAAAATCCTTGAAAGCCAAAACGGCTTTTTGCTATTTCGGGCATCCTAGATGAAGGGGTTCAAAATAATATTTTTTCCTAAGATTTTTACAGGGTCTTCTCTATACTATAAGGTGCTTGTGGAAAAAATTGCAAAGTCAAATTCCAATTTTTGAAGTTTAAAATGCAAATTTTCGTTTTTGAGCCCAAATCGGGCAGAAAAAAAGTTTTTATTTTCAACTTTTTTTTGAATTTGTTTTTAGAGAATTGGTTAATAATTAAATTCCTATTGAGATTCCCAAGTGACCCAAGTTCAAGCTTTCACCAATTTCACAAGGGCAGCCTCCAAAAATTACGAGGCTAAGCTTCATAGATTTCTGTAATTTTCCAATATTTTCTTTCAAAATTTGTCAAAATTTGAGATTTAGGAATTTTTCAAACTTTTTTTTTCCTATAATTAAAAAACTTGTAGAGGTACCTTCTCACCGTTCATTTTTTCCAAAAACTAAATACGATTGACGAAATCCGTGTTTTTTCGAATCATTGTTTTTATACCTTCTTCTGGAAAACAAATTGCATGATGGTTCAAAAAGCCAAATGAGTCTCTAAAATTTTGCACGGATGTACTTAACTTGGTTATCTACATGGAGAAAAAAATGAGAAACTTTTTTGGGGTAACAATCATCAAGTCCCCCTTTGCACAAAGTAGACTATGTCTTCCAAACAATGCCCAAAAAAAAACTTGCACCAACTTTGAATGGTACGATCTCACAAATGGTGCAGATCCAACGGTTGAAATTTTATATGGTAGTATTGATAGTAGGTAGGTTTGAGATCCTACGGTTGCAACCACAAAAAGACATTGAAAAATTTGACCATACCTCAATTTCAACATGGTGGTAGAAAATCGCAGTTTTCGATTTTGGAAGTCCCAAAAACGCTTGGATTTTTAGGGGTTAAGGCATTTTGTAGTTGTTTGCCTATGCATCAGAGATATGCGTTTTTTAGGGAGAAAGCTTCAAGTCCAAATAGATTATGTGGGAGTTGTGTTATTGCGTTTGACATACATTTTGGTAATCCACATATGGTTTTTTGTATGGCGATTATTTTTTGATCAAGTTTCTTGATGGCTGGCATGGAGTATGGTACACCATAAAAACTGTATGCCACACCTGCGCGTAATACTGTATCCACCATTTTTATTTTTTGTTTCATGGTGGCCGGACATGTTGTTAGTTCTTTGCATTGTTTGATGAGCTTTGTGGTTGTAGTGTGAATTTGGATTTTCCATTTTAGTGAGGGAACGAGATTTGTACCTAGGTATATGTATGGTTCGTTTTGGTGTAGTATAGGAATTGGTTGGTTGCGGTAGTTGATATTAGAGGCTTGCATTAGGGCTTTGAAAGTGGTAGGGGTCAATTTAGATTTGTTTGGGCATCCGATAGCGGCACACTTTGAGACTCCTACGTCCATACCAGCCCATTTACAGTATCTGTCAATTTTGTTTAGTTGTATTTGGATTGATTTGATTTTGTTAGTTATGGTGGCTAGGTCATCCGCATATGCGGCGGAATTTATTGTGACTTGTGATGTGCCGAAAGTATATCCATTATTGCCTCTTTCTAGCCATCTAAGTAGTGGTTCTAGAAATACAATGAATAGATATCAGCTAAGGATGTCCCCTTGTATAGTTCCTCTCTGAATAGGTATAGGTTTTGTTTTCCCAAAGTGTTCGCCAATGTAGTAAGTGGATGACTGAGAATAGATGTTACCAACTAATGTAGTTGCTTCTTTTGGATAGCCAAGGTCCTTCATTATTGCTAGTAGTCGGGCATGGTCAATTGAGCCAAAGGCATTTTTTAAGTCTACGTATAATATGTAGATATCTTGGTTTGTAAATCTTGCGTCTTCTAGTGCGGCTATTATAGTTTGTATTTGTCAAGCAATACTTCTCTCTGTTCTAAATCCTTCTAGACTATCATGTAAGATTTTAAATTTTTCACCGTATGAGGATAGTATAGAGGTGAGTGTACTAGTAAAGAGTTTGTATATTGTATTAGCTAGAGCAATTGGCCTATGATTGGGTAGTATGGACGGGTCGCCTTTTTTGTATAGCAAAATTGTTGGGCTTGATTTCCATGAGTTTGGTATTTGTTTTTGTTTATAGCAATGGGAAAAAAATAGGAATAATAGTTTATGAAATCTTGGGGGCATGTTTTTGAGTATTGAGTTTGGTATGCGGTCTTGGCCCGGGGCTTTATTGTTACCAAGACTTTGGAGGCATGTGTCGTATGTGGCTCTGTTAAGGTATTTATGTAATGGCATTTCTGGTTCTCCATGTTTGTCAAGGGTATATCCATCCAGGTCATGCCATGGATATTGGTGTACTGCACATGTGCATTCGATTGTATGTTGTAATTTGTAGTTACATGTTGGTACTGTTGGTCTATTGATTTTCGTTTGTTGGTTGAATATTTCATTTGCAATGTCTTTGCGGTTAGTTAGAATGTTATTGTATTGATCTGTGATACAATCCATTGGCGGGGATTCAAGGTTTTTAATAACTTTTTTGTTAATTTTTTTTGGGCTAGTTTCGTGTAATTGCCGATATTTTGAGATGGCTTTTTTAATGTTGTCTTTGGTGAATCTGGTGATTATTTTCCAGGCTTGTATGTTGGCATTTTTTGCAATTAGTGTGATGTCTTTTATCCATGTATCGTGGGGAAGGTCCGGAGGTGGTGGGGTAGGGATTTGGGTGTGCTGTAGATATAGTAGTTCATTGTATATGGGGTGATTACGCCATTGAGGGTTGTTTTTTACAATTCTAATGGTTTTTCGTATAGTATGGTATATGGTTAGATGTTGTTTCCATGTTTTAGAAAGTTTGCGGGGTAGGTATCCACTTTGTTGGGAGGTTCTGTTTGTCATTTGTGGTATTGGATGTGCTCTACAAGTTTGTTCTAGTGTTTCAGAGATTTTATTGATGAGGATGTCTAGTGAGTGGCATGATTCTTTCCATTGTGTCTGTGTTAATTGATTATTATTTTCAAGAATGTTTATGAGTGAGTCTATTTGTACTGAGTTTTCTTCGAAGAATTTTGTGTTGAATTTTTCTTTATTTTCTTTTGGGATGGGATTGAGTATGCGTATAGCGTCATTGTTTGTGATTGTAGGGGTTCTATTGATTAGTGTGTTGTTTGGGATATGTAATTTAATGGGTGAGTGATCCGAGTTGAGAATAACGTCTTTGTTTGATGTAGAGGTGTATTGTGTATTGTTGTTGGTATTTATATAGAATCCATCGATTAGACTCCAATCACTATAGTTATAGCCACCTTGTCTAGAGTATAGGGTGTCGGTTTTTATGTAGACAAGGTTTAAATTTTCTGTGAAGCGACGCCATTGATAGTCGATGTTTTGAGGGGGGGTGTTATTATTTCCGTTTTGGTGACCAATTAGAGCTATGTCTCTGTTGAAGTCACCACAGAGTAGGTATGTGTGATTGGGGTTATTATTAATTTGGGATGTAATAGTGTTTTGTATATCTATAATAAAGCTAGTATCTTCAGGATGAGATGGCATATACATGTGAAAGATTAACCATGGTTGTAATGGGTGATTAGTGATTTTGATTATTTGAATGTAGGGTGATATGTGCATTGGTGTAGGAATTTTGTTGATATTGCCTGGGAAGGCATATTTTTTGTGTATTAGTGTAAGAAGCCCTCCGCGGCCTGGTGTGTATGGCCTCCGTTGTTGAATGCATCTTGTGAGTGCATGTGTGTTATTGAAAATGAGTTTGTAGTCTTGAAATATATTTTGTATATATTTTGTGGATTTTGTGGCAGATAATTTTGTTTCTTGTATAGCTATAAGGGTTGGGGGCGTGTTTGTGTGTGTAACCAGAGTTTGTAAGCTAGGGAGGGCAGTGTTAAGGGAAGAGGCATTCCATGTGAATATGTGTGTGTTTTCTTGATTTGTTCTTATGTTTTGATTTTGTGGGTGGATGTAGGGAGGTGGTGGTGGTGGGAGGGTGTATTCTGGTATAGGGTCTAGACATTTCAGTGATTCATTGATAAGAATGTTAGGGAGGTAGGGGAATTTTAGTTTTATTGTTTCAATTGAGGGGGGTATGGCTTGACTATGTAGGAAATCGTATAATTCTTTGTGTATTGAGTTTTTATGGTTTATAATATTATGGTTGTCTTTAAGAAACTTTGTATAAAGGTGCGGAGTATGAATGTGTCGTTCTGGTGGATTTGTTAGGTTTAGTAAAGTTTGTATGAGTGAATTGGTCCATGTAGTTGTGTTCAAATTTTGTGGATTTAGGAGATGATTACACTCATCTATGTTTGGATGTATAGTGACTATGAGAGCATATAGGATGTGGGGTGCGGGATGCGTATTTTTTTGGTGTATGTATTGGGCAATGTTTGGGTATGTAGTGTTATGTGTGTGGTGTAATGTATGTGTGTTTTTTAATAGAGGTGTAAAGGGTTTTGCTATGTGTTTGTATTCCGGGTGTAGTTTTATGGTATTAGGTATAAAGTATTTCTTGGCATTATTCTTGTGTGTTGTAGGGTGTCTTTTTAGTATATTAGGCATAGGTCCCGGGTTGGTTTCAATGTCTCCTCCTAGAAGTAGTAGGAGTTTGTGGTATATATGTTTAGTATTGTATTTTAAAGGCTTTGTTTTGTTATTAATGTCTTGTTGGTTTGGGGATAGGTGTATGTTTGTATTTTGTGTGTGAGTTGTGGGTGTATTTATTTTTATAGTAGATGTAATTGTTTTCGTTTTTTGTTTGTTTGGTGTCCATGTGTTTTTCTTCTTGGTTGTTTTTGTTTTAATGTTGTGTAGATGTATGTATGTTTGGTTGTATTTTATCATGGTTGTTTTTATCCATATGTATATGTGACTGTTATGTTTAAGAATATTTGTATGTGGTTTTATGTTGATTTTTAAGGTGGTATTTAAGTCTTTATGTGTGGTGTTATTATATGTTTTGGGATTTATAGGATTGTTTGTTTTGGTATTTGTATTAATATGTATTTCAGTACTTATACTGGTGTTTGTACTTGTGCTCGTATTTGTATAAGGTCAGTATTCTTGTACAGTATAGTACAATATATATATATGTATATGTATATATATATATATATGTATTTGTGTTGTATACATATTTTTTGGTATAGTATTTGTATTTATTTTTTGTTCTAGTACAATTTGGGTATATTGTATGTAGCCTATATTTTGTATACTCTAAGGAATACATGCCTATGTATACTATTATGTATTCTACCATGTATTCTATTGTGTGTATCTTTATACGTATGGTGGATAATACTATGTAAATACTACAAAATACTAGTAGTATTTTGCAGAGGACTATTAGTATTGTATAGTATAGGTATTTGATGAATAGTATTGATATGGTTTTGTAGTATGTAGAGGTGTTGACTAGTTGTATTCTACTATGGTCGTATTTTAAATAATACGGGTGGAGTAGAGAACCTATGGCCTTGAGGTTGGTGTTCTTCACATTTTTGACGAGTCCTCTTCAATCAAGATAGGTGGTTTGGACCCCGTGATGTTTTGCAACATTGCAAAGGTGGTACCAACACATTCTTGGATCTTCAACATTTGGTCTTTGATTTCTTGAAGTTCCTTGGCTTTTGCATCCGTTTGTTCTTTGACTTCTTGCCTCAATATTTTGTTGTTTGCTTCAAACGCTTCCACTAGGTCTTTCTTGGTGATAGCTTGGGTCGGGGTGTTGAGTTTGAAAGCCTCCACCATGTTGATGATGGCTTTGTTGATATCTCCAAATCCAAACTCTATGAGTTGAGCTTGGGTAGGAGGCTCGATTCCGTCAATGCTTCTCTTATGAGGGGCAAACTCCACGAAGTGGCCTCCAATGGGAATGGTTTTCCCCACAAATGCCCTATAAACAATTGGATTGGTGCATACCACATTTGCACTACCATTGTGGCAAACTCCATTATCCTTGTGAAACCAAATAGAGCCAATGTTAGTATCACCCATAATCGTGTAGATAGCACTAGTGGTATCAATCACACTCATTAGAATAGGAAGGTGAGAAAGTGTTAGGGTGAGGGCGTCTTTCTTGGCCTTCATTTCCTTGGTGATGGGAGTTCTTCCAATAGGCTTCTTTGCTTGAAAGACTTCTTGTCTTGCGGTTACTTGTAGCTCTTGGATTTTCTTGGCTTGTTGCGGGGTGGTGGTAAAAATGAAGGCAAATTCATCACCTTTAGCCTTTTGTATGTTAGTCACTTCAAAGTCATGCCCACGTTTAAAGCTAGTTTCAAGAACCTCTTTGAAGAGGTGGTTAGCATCAATGTTATGCAAAGATGAGCTTTGTATTTTAATTGATAGACTAGAGTGGTGAGCAATGCTATGGTAAGTTTTACATACCTTTTCCACCACGTTCATCTCATCGAGTTTGAGAATGAATGGTCTAATCCCTTTGAGGAGGAGTAGGCCATCAATTGCCGGGTTAGCAAGATGCAATTTGATAAGTCCAGACCATACACCTTTTTTCCCACCTCCATTTTTGACACTCAAACAATGTATGGAGATAGGTTCGATGAGTTTCTTACCAAGGAGGATGTCCATGTCTTTGAGGCGGTTAGTAACCATCTTTTTGACTTCATCATGAAAAATGGGGTTAGTGGGTGGTTCAAAATGGATAGCAACTTGAAAGTCGAGAGCCAAACCCGTACCTTCGTCAACGGGGATGTTGGTGGGCACTTGCGTAAGGTTATAGTGTTGTCCTCCTAGTCCTCCAGCCCCTCTCGATTGTGGATAGTGGATTTGTGGGATGCGTGGGAAGGCTATCCTTGCTTGTTTAAATTCACGGGCTTCACTTTCTTTGAGGCCTCTAGTCACCATATCTTCAATTGTTTCTTCGTTGAGGAGTTCGTCCAATCCCTCCTCCACCGCTAAGTCCTCCATTACTTGAAAACCTAGCCAAAATTTGAAGCAATTAATTTCAGGGATGGTGATGAGAGTCATACCTTCTTTGCCTTTGTTTTCTTCACGGATGGGCTTTTATTTTTTGTTAGCATATGTTTCCTCCTGTCGTTGCTTCTCCACTTGTTTCCCTTGAAGCCTCTTGAGTCCTTCACTTGGGGACTCGATCTCCATGTTGTCTACATAGCTGAGGGCTTTCTTCGCACCTCGTGTGTCCATACTTGCTCCACCCCACTTCACTACTACTACCACTGAGCAAGTGTTAGACATGGGAAGGTTGGAGTAACTTACCTTGAGTAGGTCGCTGGGGGCTTGCTGGAGCTTATAGGGTCGATGGTTGAGAGAGGTTAGTAGTAGTGGGAGGGTGAAAGGTCGCTGGGGAGGTTCGGTAGGTTGTTGGCTATGAGTGGCAGGTAGTTGGCGCAGGAAGGCAGGTCGCTGGCGCAGGAAGGCAGGTCGCTGGCGCAATGAGGCAGGTCGTTGGCGCAAGGAAGCAGGTCGCTGTTGCTGTGAAGCAGGTTGCAGGTGTGGTTTAGTAGGTCGCTGTCGCCGTGAGGTAGGTCGCAAGTAAGGCGGGTCGGTTGGCTTCTCACCGTTGAGGAGGGCCGGTTGGTCTCTCGTCTTCAGACTTCCCAGTGTTGGTTCTTCATGTAATTGTTTTTCCTCCTTCAGGCGCTGTAGTGCCGAGGTGCTTGGGTTCGGGGGATTCGATTTGGTACTAGCAGTTCTTGTTCTGGTTCTTAGCTTTCTTGTGCTTGGTGTGTCTCTCGTCACTTGCTCTATTGCGTCTAGGTACTTGAGTTTGGGCTTGCAGACTCTTGTTGTCACTTGAGTTCGGGCTTGCTAACTTGTACTTGATCTATTTCTTGACTAGGCCTCTCGATTCTTGCTGTAGACTTGCACTGTTTGTGTTGCATGCATTCGTTCTTCAGCGTCGTGTGTGTGTTGAGTCGGGCTATATAGGTTTCTTGATCTTCTTCTTGTGCTGACGCTTGATATGTTGAGATGCAGGGCTTCTATTGTTGTTGAAGTGCGTTTCGCTCGTATTGTGGCGTTGGGAAGGTCTGTTTGCAGGTGCTAGCATTCTTCTACCTGCCCTGCATGAAAGATGAGTCTAGTGTCGTACCTGATGATGGTCGTAGTTGAGAACTTTGCTTTAGTCCAGTAGCCTCCATTTAATGTGGGCGTTGCATGTTGATGGTGCAATTGTGTTGATCTGCAGGATGTTAGGTTTGATGCAGACCTCGAAGCTGTTTCTTCCGATCTGTGGGGAGGTGGACAATACTTTCGCAGGGCACATGCAACTTTAGTTCTAGAGAAACCTTGATTACTAGTATCGCTAGCTTGTATGTTTTTATTTTTCTTGTAACGTTTAGTAGCTTTTTGTGTTAGTTCATGATTGTGTTGATGATTTAGTTTGCATAATCTCTGAGTGTACCATGAGAAGAAACATGGATAGTACCAGTGTAATATAGTAGCAAGGTTAGAGGGATGTGACCTGTGTACGATTTTTGGTGAACACTGGGACTGTTTGTCGAGGCTGCTCCACTTGATGTCGTTCTTGCTTGCGTCTCTGCTGTTGGTCGTGGGAGTATTCTTCTCGTTTATGTCATTGCTGTTGGTCTTGAGAGTGTCCTCGACGTTGTTCTTTGTTCTCGTTAGTGCGCGTCTGCTCTTGTTTGTGATTCTGCTGCTAGTCGTGGGAGTGCTCTTGACGTTATTCCTTGTGCTTGTCTGTGCTCGTCTGTTTGCTAGGTTGTCGTAGAGACTGTTGGTCTTCTGGTCACAACCTTCTGATCTCGATCTTCTCCTGTGCGGTCTCTGTTGCTCCCTGTTTAAGTGTTCCCTGCCTGTTTCTAACACATAACTTTACATATGATGGTGAGAGAGAAAATGTGGTAAGTGTTGTGGTGTTGTGTACCTTGGTGATGTTTGTAAATATTTTGGCAGCACTTCCACGTGGTTTTTGTGGATATAAGTTTACTAATATGATGTCTAACAATGTGGTAGTGTTGTTGGTGTCTTTCTATTGTGATTCTGAATCTAATTTTTTTTGGTGGTAGTGATTTGTTTGTGTGCTATTAGATCTATGAGATTTGTGACCAATATGTGGTACTGATCTGGTTGTGACTCCCAAGTGGAGCTGTGTGCATATTGTGGGGGTATCTAGTGGGAAGATTAATAATAACACTATTAAGAGAAAACAAAATCATGCAAAGATAATAGAGAGGGTTGAGGGAAGTGCGTAGCTCAATGATGCGCGACGTGGCCGTTGGTGGCAGCGTGCATTGATCTCCTTGCTCCAGCGTTGTGATGTTGATTTTCTGGATCTGGGGTGTCTTGGAAGTCTATGTATGAGCTATGTACGTGTATCCAACTGTTCTAGCAGATCTACAACTTGCTTATACGATCTGGAGTGAGGTTCTAACCTAATCGCCCAACACATAAATTTCCAGCTCTCACAGATGACTTTCAACAAGGTTTTGCCGCTAGGCACACTCTTACTTCCAGAAAGTTTTGCACGAGTAGATCTGGCTAGCACAACCCCAATCCAACACTACACGTTCCTCCCTAAGCTCATACACTTCTAGATCTGGAGTAAAGGTGGGGTCGTCAACAAGCCCAACACCTCTTGTTGCCCTCTAGTCTCAATCTGCGACTAACTCCCAAGAGCAACCCTCACCAGAAGTTCAACATCACTTTTCCAAATCTGGAGTACAATTAAGGTAAGCCCCCGTGTAACCAACAAGTTAAGGAATGAGCATATATGGAGAGAGTAGATAATTGTACTATTATTTTTCAGTGATAGCCAATAGAATTACAATTCCAACCCAAGTGATTTCATATTTTTTCAATGAAAACTGAATTAGTTGTGAATTTTCAAACTGTGCAACCATGTTTAGTGGGTGGCAAGCAGTAGGTAACCCCCATAACCAACGACCAAAAGTAAGGGTCTTGACTAATAGCAAACCTCCATATGGAGCTGAGTTGGTGGTAATGGGATGGAAGAAGGTTGGATACACCCCAATTTTACAGGCGTTGGCTATGGGGTTTTGTTGGTTATGGGGAGGCTTACCTTAAGTTGTTTTCTAGATACAATTTCTACCCAAGGTCTATTTTATTTGAAGTTGAACACAGGACAAAAGGGTGGGTTTGTCGAATCTTACATTTTATTCTTTTTTGGTAGGGCTTTCTTCTCAAAAAATATCTTTTGTCTTTTGTGAAAATTAGCATTATTTTCATCTTTTAATCCAAGTCAATTATTTTCACACATTGTCAGGCAAGGTACCAAAAAATCTTCTTCCTTTCCACATAAAACTTAGGGGCGGTTTACACTTCGGACCAAGAACTCGTCCCATGCACCTCTAAAATTTGTGATTTGCTCCATCAACTTGATGGAGCCAATCACAAATTTTAGAGGTGCATGGGACGAGTTCTTGGTCCGTAGTGTAAACCGCCCCTTAGAGATCTTCATATTTTTTAATTTTTATTTTTCCCATGGCATTATGTGGTGTAAACCTTTTCATTGACCATTTGGATTCTCATTCTAAAGCATATAAAGTTCACAATAAAATGAAACGTAGATCGACGCATTTTGAACCTCCACTCCTTGCACAATTTTTTTTAATATGCTACACCCTTTTTTTACCTCTAAAAATTGGTGTACTTGGAACTAATATCATGTTTAACATTGTGTAATGAACTTAGACCTTGTGTAGTGCAAAAATTGGACACCAAGTGAAGTCAAAGTCTGTTGATCTACTAAATACAAGGAAGAAAATGAACCCTTTTCTATACTTCAAACACTATAATCTTTCAATCCGTGCAATCATATTTTATGAAATTTTGTAAGTATACCACTTAAGATGTCTTAATTTAGATCCTACGATTCAAACAAAAAATAAAAGTTTTGGTTCTCTTCCTTACTCATTGCACTAGAACGAGCAATTTTGAAGTGTTTTTGGTTTGAAAATGGCTTGGTAATTTAGGGGTTTAAGATACTTTTTCATTTAGCAAGTACAATCATTTCTCTTACATACTATAGCTAAATATGGCATATATGGATGGAGGTGGTTAAAAGTATAGAGAGATTATTACTTAGGAGGTTACATGTTGGTAGAGGCTATTATGTTAGTAGCAATTATAACTTAACTTATTATAAATTTTATGCGGGATGACTTAAATGTTGTTGATTGTGATATCAAAAATTGTAAAATAATGGATCATAGAGATGATACAAGCTTTACATATTATAGTTGTACATGATAGTTACTTCAGAAGAGCTTTAACTTGTGTTGGGTAGGGCCCAAGAGCATACTTTGCCATTACCATGCATGCATTTCATTGCTGCAGAAAAAAGTATAATTTTCCCTATGATCACTTTCTTCTCTTACTTAAATCTCACATTGCCTTCTTTTTTCTTCTTCTTTGGAATGAACTTTTCAAGAAAAGACGGTGAAACAACCAAAAACCAAATGAAAGAGGGCTGGTACGGATGGCCACTTCCGTGAAGGGTGTAGTCCTCCAAAAGGCACCACGGCCTTGGTATAATGGTTTGAGTCATGGCACACTGGTGAGGTGGTTGTGAGTTCAAGTCCCGATGCCGGCATGGTTCCTACCACCATAGTCCACCCAATTATGGTGGGGGGATCTTAAGACCTTGTTGTATGGTTACCCAAAAAGCCCTTGGGGGGGTGTAATGTTGATTGTCTCCTAGGTAGGGAAGCACTTAGTGTAGAAAAGTGTTTACCCTTAAAAGGAAGGAGTAGTTTCATTACGCTATCCTATGTCTTGTGGTCATGGGCTTAGTGAAGACAATGAACAAACACTATATTCACGCCGGACCCCAACAGGGACGGGAGTGCTTCTTCTTCTTCTTCTTTGGTCCTCGGAAGAAAAGAGGGCATGAATCTCAGGTGATGGGAGAAAGGGGCCTCCAAAGCTCGGCACAGAAAGGGTCCTCCACTGGGGCTAGTCCAAGTCAGCCCAGTGGTGGATCCTCTTCCACTACATCATTAAGTAGATGCACATGTGTGCGGATGAGCCTCCATTGCGGCTCCAACGATTGGTGATAGGCTCCACTAATCAAAAGGCAAATTTGGATAAATTTTTTAATATGTAAATTGGTTCCAAGGTGTAAACGCATTTGGAAACTCTTTGGGAGCATGGGGAACACTGGGAACGATTCGGAACACAGTGGGGAACTTTGGCGAAACAACATGGGAACTCAGCGGGAACGCAATAGGAACGTTGTGGTAATAATATGGTTAAAAAGATAAATCAGAAGAGGGTAACCAAATGGTTTGGTTTGGAACCACATCGGATTTTACCGTGAAACTGGTGTGGGCATGAGGAGCCCAACCTGGACTTTTGGGGACCATATTAGGGAGATGAAGCCCCCATATGGTCGTTATGTGCGTCTGCTTACTGCCTAGTCCCCATGCTACACCCGACCTATCCAACTACACTATAGCAACCCGACTTGGGAATGTGGCGAAAGAGAAAGTCCAGTCGCTTTCATGTGTAGGCCCGTATGCTAATTGAATCAAGTTGATGCTTGTTGAAGATTCTGGCATGATCCTACTGAGAAGAAATTAGCATGTTGAAAAGCAAAAATAGATATTGGGGTTGCGAAGGTGGTCTAAGATCCCAAACATTTCAGTTAATACCTGTCGTACTTAATTTGGGTTTACTTTTCTCACTAGAGCATAGAAGTGACCCGATCTTGTCATCTTTGACGGGTTGGGGTTTGCATGGAAAGAGGCTCTAAGATCCAAAGGAGGGCGTCAGAGCCGTTCTGCACTCATGCCAAATGATCTTGGAAGTCATGGCGGGTTCTATCTTGTTCTGTCAATGTAAGGTCAAAATTGACAATTTTTTTAATCACATATCTCATATATATTTATCAGAAGATCCTATGGTTACATTCTCCAAAATTCATCTTGGCATTTTTGAATCAAGAGAGTAAAGATTTGCCTAAATTGCCTTAGTCCTTCACAGATTAAAAATTGAGCAATTGCATAAAATGTTTAACCCCTAAATTTCTAAGAGTCCCCTTGGGGAACTCTTGAAGGTTTGGGCAAATTCCGACCGTGTTGATTTATAACATTTTTCTTTGAAAATTTTGTTGTAAATGGGCATTGGTGAAAGCTTTGTATGAGTCCTAAATCTGACATTTAATGAAAAAGTTTTAGGGTTTTGAAGTTCAAATGGGGAGAGCGGGCACGTTAGGCAACTCCAAAAACTTTTGCTAGAACACTCTATTGAATGTGATGTTTTCAATACTAGCAAGTTATATTATATCCTTCTATATTGTTACACAAAATTCCTTGTCTTTAGTGAAAAATAGCATATTAATCCAAATCAAACATTTTCACACATTGTCACACATTGTCTCATATTGTCGGACAAGGTATGAAAAAATCTTTCTTCCTTTCCACATAAAACTTAGAGATCTTCATATTTTTCTTTTTATTTTTCTAACGGCATTATGTGGTGTGAACCTTCTTATCCACCATTTAATTATTAACACCTTCTCATTCTAGAGCATATTAAGTTCACCAAAAAAAAACGAGAATTGACATTTTTTGAACCTCCACTCTTTGCACAATATTTTTGAATTGCTACACCCTTTTTCTACCTCAAAAAATTGGTGTCCAACGAACATATATCATGCTTTCCATGATGGTAATGAATTTAGACCTTGTGTAGTGCAAAAATTGCACACTAAGTGAAGTCAAAGCCTACTAATCCACTCAACATAGGAAAGAAAATGAACCCTTTTCTCTACTTCATACACTATAAACACGCGATTAAGCAATTTTGCACTCATCAAATAAAAGTGCACTTAGGTACAACGGCGGCCATTGCAAACAAAAGTGGAAAAATTGCAACAAAAAAATGTTTTTCAAAGAAAAAAAATTGAGCTTTTGCAACAATACTATCTACAATCATGGTTGTTAATATTGGAAGCGATTTTTTGGCATTTTCAACTAATTTTTGGTGGCCCCTCATTAATACTAGATAAATGTGTATTTAATATAGTTTCACAATATTTCAAAGATAGATTTGAAGGATTGTAGTATACAAACAGGCGTAATCACAAAAAAACATACTTTATACAAGGGTTGGCAGTTGATTAAAAGATATTCTACGTAGTACATAATGCATACAATGGTGGAAACTAAATATAGATGCTTCTACAAATGGACTTAGAACCAATAGTAAAAACACCTTCACTCTATAGGATTAATGACATAATGTCTTACATCACCCTTAGAATATACTACTCTTACATATACACTATATAGCAATTAACATACACAACTAGTATACTCTCTTAAAGGCACACTATCTACTCCGTAGAATTTAGAGCTCCTTGCAAACGGTAGTCATCGATAGCTTCGATTTGCATTGCAATATATTGTAGTATGTGAGCTTTTGCCGATTGAAAAATGCGAATCATGCTTTCAACCTGCACTCCATAAACATTGCGCTTTCTCAACCCGCCAACCCCGGACATGGTTCTTTCTAGGTAGTCTACCCATGAAAAAATGCATGCATCTTTCTCTATCCAACTATGGCTCTCCCTAGATGGCTCCCAGAATGAATCCATGCAACTTGCATACCGTTGTGCAGAAGACACATGTCCATCAACAACCCCCCTTTGGATAATGGGCCAATACCAACAAACTTTTATCTTAAGTCTCCATCGGTTTTTTCCTTCCTCAATCACTTTCCCTACATAGAATGGTACACCGCCTTCTATTTCTGCTCAATCAACACACAAGGCTACAAATTGTCCACAACTAATATCAGATTGTGGATTAAATGGTAGAAATGGGTCGTGATTACCTTCATACATTGCTCCTTCTTCAGCTCGTTCCTCAACATAGAGGCGCTCTGTTCGTTGTGCCCTGCGCAGTGCTTGATTAGAGGATCTTCTTCTACAAGGACCAAAGTATCCTCGAGCCTCGGCATTTGGAAGCATGGCCACTACCTGCTCTACGACATCTATCTCGTGATTTTCTTCACTTGCACCATCCATTACATCCAAAGATGCACTCTCTGTAGATCCGGTGTTGGAGAACTCTGAAGGCCAAAACGGTGAGAAACGATGCTCATTGCTATGGTCTTTGTGTGGAAATTGAGCTAAATAGAGTTTCAATCTTTCAGCCTCTACTTTTGCCTCACGATTCTTGTCCTCATGCTGCAACCTTTGAATGCACCTTTGTTTATATTCAATGAAGTCATCCAACGCCTTCAATTCTCGTTCGTCCGCTGCAAATACTTGCGCAAACGATAGTCGCTCATCCCTACTTGGCAACGACCTCAAAGTTTTCGTCCCAACCTCCGGTCCCCATGGATCTTTGCAATAATGCTTGTCTTGTACTCGAATCTCACAAGTCCCTTCTCGATTGTCCATATAGAATCACATGTGGTGCGGAAATGTTATGCCCACTAATGAATCATGACCTGTCAGTAAGTGAAGAGTTATGAATAATTTCCAATCCCATACATTCTCTAGCAGCCGGGCGCTAACAAAATGCCTCCATAGGAGATGTTTCTCGTTCTATAAGACTCATCATTTCCTTCAAAAAGTCCACATCCGACCTCTTCAACATATTTGATATACAACTGAAGCGTTGATCAATATCTTCGTGTGTATGGCCCACAATAAGAAAAGATAGTTCCACCTCCTGAAAAAACCCCAATCCCACCAATGTAGCACATAGAGCAAACATATAAATGTTTTTGTTCTCACGTGTGCAGTTGTCCGCCTGGATTCGCAATGTTGGTGGCAAAAAGCCCTTCCTTTGCAACACATTTCCTATCACATACAACAATGTACTCACGACTTGGTTGCTATCGTGTTTGTGGTGAACCCCAAACCACACGTCGTAATATAAACCAATACCATGTACAAGAGCAACACACAAATGGGTCTTTATAAACCGGTGTTCAATGTTCTTCACAGTCTAACGCATCCTCGGTACCATGGTCGTGTTTTGGTCCATGCCATCTACTATCATGCACATGTACAACTCAGGGCTAATATAATACGACCTCTTGAATATCCTATGATGCCTACGTTCTTCCATCTGGTTGCGCAGATGCAACATAAACAACTCCTTTATCTTTATCCTTGCATCCGCATTGGTGGTTCCCTCCATGGCACTTTTATACTCCCAACAATGATAACACTTTGAGAATCTCGAGAATGGAAGTACCTGAACGTGGGGATACTTCATGCGCCACATCCTCAGGAACGAATTCATAGAAATGGTTTCTCTATTACAAATTCTCTTGACCTCCTCGCTCACGTAATTGAATACATCAAATTTGACTGTATTCATAGGAAGGAGAATAAGAGGCACCACTTTGTTGTCAATCTTACGGCGAATACAACGATGAGGTTGAGGACAACCAGCTTCATCGACAAACGATTTAAAGCAAGCCTCTGCCGCAGACATTCTAGTGCTCTCTCTAATTGGATCTGAAAGGGTATTGCCGTGAATCGATGTCACGCTTCCATATATTAGACACTCTTTCTTCAATTGCTTAAAGTGCCTCTGTGAATATCCAACCCCAAGAGCGTAGCAAGCATTGCAAACTTCTTTTCCATCTAACTTTGTTACAAACTTGTCTTGATGAGTTCCTTCCGTCCTTGTGTAAAAAGAAACCAGCATCTGTCTCATCCACGTACTTCGTACTGAAAACTTATTAGCCCATGCATTATATCGCATGTCCAATAGATACCTTGTTAGAACGTCCCTTAAACAATTGCGTTTGCATCCTCCTTGTGCCATTGCAATTTTCACGCTTCTAACTGATGCCTTAGATATAGATATAGATACCACTACAAGTAGCAAAGACCGATACCAACGAATGATCAAGCCCACACATTTGCCAAGGCGTTCTCCTACAATCTCTCCGGTCCAATGCAATGCATCATCTACCCTAGTGATACGCACCGCCACCTCGAATGGGAACAACTTCGACCAATTCAATTCCATGCCACTTTTAAATGCATGCTCCCTGGTTGCTAAGCCCACTACATCTCCTCTCTCAGAAAACAATTCTACCGCCCTTTTAATTCAGATGTCATGATCCCAACAGATCTCTGTTGAATTTGCCTTGCACGTGCTACTCGTACTAATCAAGCCCTCACAAAGCTATTGGAATGCATATTATCTCTTTGGATGTGTGGCCGTATCAAAGGAGTCTGAATTGTGCGGCTCTCCATTATCAGTATTGAAAGAATAGGAACATTTTGGCTGCACATTAGTCAAAATATATGTACTAATTGTTAACCTTCAAAGCACCATTCATCTGATAAAAGATATGTATCTAAACAAATATTTACTGTTCAAAATATGATGATGATATTGGACCTTTTGATAAAAGAGCATTGAAATGAAAAAAAAAAGAATTTGTAGAGCATGAACTCCTTGCACGGAGTCTTTAACCCTGAAGGTACAATGACAATGTTACACCAAAAACACTTCAAAATTGTTGGATTCCAGTGCAATGAACAAATAAGGAAACGAAAAATTTTATTTCTAGTATTGACCGTGGGATCTCAATTAAGACTTATTAAGTAATATCTAAACAAAATTTCATAAACTTTGACCGCATGGATTGAAAGATTATAGTGTTTGAAGTCAAGCATATGGTTCAGATTCTTCCTTGCGTGTAGTGGATGAGCAGACTTTGACTTCACTTGGTGTCTAATTTTTGCACTACACAAGGTCTAAATCCACAATCATCTTGTTAAGCATGATGTTAGTTCCTTGTACACCAATTTTTAGAGGTAGAAAACGGGTGTAGCATATTCAAAACAACTGTGCAAGGAGTGGAAGTTTGGAATTTGTTAATTCACATTGTAATTTTTTGTGAACATAATAGGTTTTAGATTGGTAATCCAAATGGTCAATAAGAAGGTTTACACCACATATTATAGTGGACAAAATAAAAAGTGAAAAATGAATAGATATCTAGGTTTTATTTGGAAAACAAGAAGTTTTTTTAGTACCTTGCACAACAATGAGTGACAATGTGTGAAAATGTTTGACTTAGGTTGATATGTTATTTATCACTAAAGACGAGAACTTATTTTGACAACATCAAGGAAAATAATATTACTTGTGAGTACTGAATATCTCACATTCAACAGGGTGTTCTAGCAAAACTTTTTGGACGTGCCCGACTTGCCTGCTCTCCCCATTTGAAATTCAAAAACCTAAAACTTTTTTATCAAATGTCCAATTTAGGTAAAAATTGTTTTCCCACTAAAGTCTTGGTAATGCCTTTCTATAGTAAAATTTTCAAAGAGGAATGTTAGAAATTGACACCATAGGAACCTGACCAAACTTTCAAGAAGCCCATTTTTGTCACTTGATCCTTTAGGGGTTAAATATGCTACACCTCTTTTGCATCCCTAAACATTGGTATAAAATAGAACTAATATCATTTCTGACATGATGATAATGAATCTACATCATGTCTGATGCAATCTTTTGAATCTAAGTGAACTGAAACGAAGGGAATCCACTGAACCTAGGGAAGAAAATGAACCATGTTGTCTACTTGCTATTACCGACACTATTGGATCTTGTTACAATCGCTAATAAAAAAAAAGGTTTGTACATCCACATAAAGGCCCACATAAAGGTTATTCTACAAACAACATAGTACAGAAGATCAATCAACAATCAATCTTAAACTTGTATAAAAATAAATGTTTACCTCAAAATACGTTGTAGGTGTTAGTGGTACACGCACTGGTGCTTAATGGCATTCAACATTAAATCACCATTTTGTCGTTGTTGAACATGTTTTTCAACCCTTCCCACTTTACCTGCAACACATGCATAAAGTTTATATGGTAAATTATGTGATAAAAACTCCTAAGTATCTTCGTATTACATATAGCTCAAAATATTAATATAATATGTAAAAAGTTTAAACATAAGGAGAAACAAAGCAAAATGTCAAAAGTTCTAAAGTCAAACTTTGACTAATAAACTTGGGGCACAAGGTTCCAACATTAATATAAGGTTTCTATGCAAATCTAGAGGTCTATTCTCTTCCCAATTACTAAGGTGAGCTCTCTTGCAATTGAAACCTGAAGGCCATGTGCATTTTTCTTCATTTGCTAATTTCTATCAACTTTGTGTGTACTGTGTAGATTGAAAGACATTTGCACATCAAGGAGATTTTGGCGAATTTGATAAGCTTCTGGCTTGGTTTCAATTCTGAAGATTAGGGAACTCCAGGGTTTGATTCATGAGGATTAAGGTCAGTTAGAGTTACGATAGTGAGCAGTACCAATATAGGAGCACATAAATGAGGACATGAACTTGAGTACGATTAAAACTGCAAAATCAACAAAGATTTAATGTTTACACAAGATAGCAGCCAACAATTAGAGAGTGCAGTTTTTGTAATACTAAAACACTGACTCAAAAACCACACAAAACTGAAGTCAAGTGACTAGCTTGTAGAATAACACTAAATCCTGAATATAGGACATCAGCGCACTACCTGAACCCTAGTCGCCGCAACCAAATCCTAGCCACCAATGCCATGGAGTTTGCGTAGACTGGACGTGTGCGCGCACACACCCCCAACTGCTGGTGCTCCTCCATCGACCATATTCAAAATCGTCGAGGCCAAAAATCCAAACCCTATCAAGATGCTTCTTGAACGTTGAACGGCCTCGCGCAAGGTGCTGCTGGTTGCGTAACGTCGACGAAGAACCTTGGGCGCGCAACTTCAAACTTTGCGCAGCCTAGCGAAGGCGGAGAGCGATGAGATGCGAGTGCAATGGCGTAGGACGCAAGCGCGTGCGATGGCCTGGTGCACTGTGCTAGTGATGGCGCGCGATGCAAAGCCCAAGTGATGGGCGCAAGTGTTGCGTGCGATGGCGCAGGTGCGACCTGGCCTCGAGCTGCCATGCGCAGGCGCGCAGGTCCGCGGCCTGTCTTAAGAGCGCAGGCGCGGCTTTTTTTAAGAAAAAATTTCCCCCCCTCCCATGCTCTCATCTCCATCTCTCCTCTCCCCTCCTGCGCCCTATCCTCCTTGTGTCGACCAAATCCTAGCCGCCCACATTTTCTCTTCCTCACACCTCCCAAAACTTCCCTCCTCTATGTAAAGTGGAAAATTCACCTTCACAAAACACCCCAAGACTCACACCCATCTCTCCATGATTCTAAATTCTTCCCGGGATGGTCTAGCGTCAACCGTTAAGTAGTTTGTCTTTAATTATAGGTCAAAAGTTATCTTTTAGTGGATTACTTAAGTTTATGCACTCGTTTTTAGGGAATTAAGCCTTAAAATACATCAAACTTAACATTCCACTCTTAAGATATTAATCCCAAGGATTTAAGTGCTTCGGTAGAGCCTTGCTCCTCCAAAGAGCCTTGCTCTTGAGTTAACTATGAATATGCACGTTTGTTAGTTTCCTATACTTTTGCCATCTTCGGCTCTTGGATACTATCCATTGCACTCATGGTTGATTCCTTAATTAATTCCAATTAGAATTCACGAACTTACCTCGTGCAATTCGCTCCACTCTCACGTACGTCCCATGGTTCTCGTATTCACGTACTCACGTACTTATCACAAATGTTAATCTCGAACAACATACAAGTTAGATTAAGCCTCCAATTAATTCTACTCTAAGTCTTGGCTTAAATCTAACCTATCTATTAGTTTTTAACACCTAAAATGCAAAAAGAGTATCTTTGCTCTTTATTTGCATAACTTGAGTTCACCTATTTACACATGCATGGGCGTCGAGACTCTTGTCTTATGTCTTAATGCTTAAAGTTTCCACACGGAAACTCAAGTCTTACATCAACTACTTATGCATTCCTTATCTTCATGCATCAAGTTTTTTACTCCAAATTAATTTCTAAATGCCTTACATACACTTAGAATTATTACATTAATATTCACAATGTCACTTTGACATAGTTAGGATCTTTTCCTAACTTTATCTCTTGAAGTTTTAATATTAAGTATTCATATCTCACTTGTATGCAATACATTAATTTAATTCATCAACACACACACAATTTCATGTCCCATAATTAATTAGGATAGTTTCCTAATTTTCACAATGAAGATCTAAATAAATAATTAATGCATTTATGCATAGGAATTTATTCACAATTAATATCTCATGCATATAATTGCATTTACAAACACAATGTCAAATTTATTCTATGAAGCACGAATATTATAGCAATTTATACATATTATTTAAGTCACACACAAGACCTTACATATGCAAATTCAATAATAATTGTGTATTAATAATTTCATACACAACATAATACTCTTACAACATAAGAGATTCCTTCAATTGCTAGTTTTTTCACCTAAACTAGGGCTCACTCCAATCTTCCTCCAAGGAATGTTTACGGAAATGGCCAAGAATGCTAAAAGTTCAAGCTATTAATTCTACTCAAAGCCAAGAGGCACAACTCTTGGAAAAACGGTTTTTTTAATCACTAACCGTTAAAACTAACTTCACTTGATCCTCACACCCATTCATATCTACTTATGAAAAGACACACCCTTTCCAAAGGGTGTGAGTCCAACCATTTTCCTATTATTTCTTATCTCTTGGATATGAATAGACACTTTTTGATTAATTAAGTTTTTAATGTAAACTTAATCATTAATTATTTAATTTTCCATATATCTACAACCCTTTTTACATTAAATTTTCTGAAAAAAACTAATTTAAGGATTTAGGCTCTACACCCTCCCTCACACCTCCCATTCATTCCTCTCCCTCACAACTCTTCTCTCCCCACCCTCCGCCCTGACAAGCCTCTCTCTCACAATCCCACAAGCCTCTCACAAGCCTCTCCCTCCTCCAAACCCTCTCTCTCATACTCACAACCTCCCTCACAACTACTACCAAGGGTGTGCGCGCCCACACCCCTCGTAGGACTACCGAAAGGTGCAACACATTGATATGCGTATTGATACCCTGAATTCAAAAACCCTAATTCGAAATCCTAAATTGATACCCAAAGTAGATACCTTGGTTGATAACCGGTTAAGGTGCCCAGTAAGTCATACCTTGGTGGTGATACCCTTGATATTGATACCCCAAGTACCTTGGTCCAAAAATGATGTTGAGAATATCTCAATCAAAAATCTTTATAAATGGTTGTTTTAGTGCAATTTGCAAGGAAAAAATAGTTGAAGTTTTTTAGGTAGTTTTAACCGTAGGATCTCAATAATGACTTATTAATTAATATACTCATAAAATTTCATAAAGTTTTACCTCACGGATTGAAAGATTATAATGTTTGAAGTAGATAAAAGACTCATTTTCATCCCTGCGTTTTATGGATCAGCAGACTTTGACCTCAATTGGTGTCCAATTTTGGCATTTCAAAGGGTCTCAATAAATTACCATAATGTTCAGCATGATGTTAGTTTGCTATTTACCAATTTTTAGAGGTAGACAAGGAGTGTAGCATATTCAAAAAAATTGTGCAATGAGTAGAGGTTCAATAATTCTCAATTCACATTATATTTTTTTGTGAACTCGATATTGTTTTGAATGAGAATCCAAATGGTCAATAAGAAGGTTTACATCACATAATGCCGTAGGAAAAATCAAAAGTGAATCATACAAAGATCTCAAAGTTTTATGTAAAAAGCCTAAAGGTAGAAGTTATTTTGGTACCATGGCCGAAAATGTGTGACAATGTGTGAAAAAAATTGACTTGGATTAATATGCTATTTCACCAAAGAACTAACAACATGCTTAACACGATGGTATTGGATTTAGATCTTCTGTAGTGCAAAAGTTTTTAGAGGTAGACAAGGAGTGTAGCATGTTCAAAAAAATTGTGCAATGAGTGGTGGTTCAAAAATTCTTATTCCATACTAATAGTGACTATCGTTTTCTAATGATATACAGGTTTTTAAAGTGTTGCATTATGGCACCACCAAATATTGACAGAATCGGGGAGAGCCACAGCTGGTGGATTGCGGAAGTGGATGAATCGAACGCCTTCTTGTGGGTGACGGATTATCCCTTTGAGCTGGAGAAGCGTACATCGGCGTTAGAGAAGAGTTTTGGCTAAATTCAGGCAATCACTCTTCGACGTGATGATATAGTATACGTTACTTGCGCAGTGGGTCCAAGTCAATCGGAGGTGAAGACTTCTCTTTCGAAGAAGTTGCTTCTTGCACCTGTCCCTTTGAATCTTCTTCAAAATCCATGTCAAGTGAAATTCCTCAAATCATTGCAGACGTTTCGGTTGAACATCTCTTTTGCGGTACGTACTGCTAGACACATTAACGTCTTAGCCTATTTAGCGTTATCACCGGAGATGGTGCTAAAGGCTAAGGAGATTATGGAGGAACATATTAGATATGAAGCATTTCAGGAGAGGGACCCATCACCTACGACAAGTCAAGTCCCACCAGCGAAACTAGAAGAAATAGAAGTTTATCGAATCTTGCTGAGCCGTTGCAATTGGATTGACGACCACCAGAGGGGGGGGAGGGGAAATGGAGGCCAACATCCCACCACAACTTCTGAGGTACAGACATTATCAAATCCTCCATTAACGAGTAGATGTCCTACGAAGAGGTGACGGTGTGTTGAGAGTGATATAGCTTATGGTTCAAGAGAAGGCCCATCAAGTTTGGATCCAAGCGGGAGGAGGTTGATTGGGAGAAGTGCAAAATCAGATGGCAAGGTTCCTAGGTCAGGGCTTTGAACGTCGGATGGTCATTGTAGGGCCCCTACATCTACACCGGGAGATTTAGCTGATTTGTCAGCCATGGCGCCGGAGGAAGAAACATTTCACAACCTACCAGACAGTGTACTAGAGGATTTTGAAGACAATGCGGAGATATCACATGATGTTCCAATTTCAATATATTTTAAAGCACCAGTGCCTACAGTGGAGGTGATAGCAAAAGGATCAGTATGGGGGAATTTTGTGTTTAAAGGATACATAGACCACATTGTCTCTGTGGAGAATCCAGAAACGAACCACCGGGTTTTATCACAGAAGAGGGTCAGAGAAGTATTTAACCGCTTAGGAGACCCAGAATCTGCGACTCGGGTGAGTAGATTGGTACTTCGACCGATCAGATACATCGTGCATACTACCACTGATGATGGTGTCGTTGAGAAGGAGGAGTTTCCTTTTCCGTTGGTAGGAACCGCACGAGAGTTTGAGCGCATATTCATTGCACACGGGACTACTTCTACACAGGATGCCATGGGATCCCAGTATTCTTGGCTTCAAGATCATATCATTTCAGAACCGGTGGATGGGCAACACATAATAGCAACTTGTAAGTTTGCACAACAGTAGTGGAGAGATGGTATTATGCCTTCAAATGAGTATCTAGACACGTTTAAGCGGCAAGATGCCTCTTTTGTGGTGTATGATGATCGTCGCTTTTACATTGAGAAGTCTACGCGAATGAACGCGGCGGAGTTCCAGAGACATTCATATTCTATCATGGAGGAGGATTTGAGGAAGCTCTATCAGATTTGGAATCTATACGGAAGGCCTAATAGCACACTACATGTGGACCATGCACGTAAGGTTGTTGCTTTGGTGAGTGTGACAAGTGTAGTGCATAAATTGCCCAAGGGAGATGGAGTTGTCACGGTGAAGAGGTTGGCCAAAAACATGGAGGATTTGACCAATCATGTATGGAATCCGAGCAATGACTACTTCGAAGCTATCATTCAAGTATACAAGGACTACGAAGACGGCATTCTCTTTTACAGCAAGGAAGAAGAGGACAAGTGGAAGGACATGGCGAGGAAGAAAGAGCTGGATCCAAATGTGGACGTACGACCAACAAGAAAGGAGATGACCCATAATTGGTTGAGGCCGTTAGGTAGGGTTCCGAATCCATACTATCTTCCGTTGGCAAAGTCTGCTGCAGCGAAGCTAGTGAAGGAGGATGGAGTAAGACCTCGTCAAACATATTACTTCGACGGTGTAAAAGACAAGAATCCACATCCTCGTACGATTGCCGGTGTGGTTGACCGATATCAGAGACGAGAAGCTGTGATAAACTCCATCCATTGGTTGATGGTGGAGAACAAGGAATATACACCTGATTCCATGGAGGAGTTCTTTTGTATCCGTGTAGGGAAGTATTTTTCGAGGAGTAACACACAGCTTGATACCTTTGGAAAGCTTTTGAATGCTACCACGAAAAAAGCTTGGACTGCCCCTGTGCAGGGGAAGGTGTCTAAACTGGACGCCATAGGCTACCTCATCCCCCCTTCCATCAGGTTTCATTATGGTGACATTGCAGCAGGGGAGCATTGAGACATTGGACTATCCGTGGATGTGGGAGGACTGGCTACTGCTAATTTGGAATGGTAGATGGAACTCAAGAGGCCAGGCCAGGCCAGAACGATACAGAGAATCTTTTTCCGGTTCGGTGTAGAAGAAGGTTATTCCGCGCCGACTACATAGAGCTGGAAAAATCATGTTTGTGGCTGATTGATTGTCGACGTGGCGGTGGGAGGCATGGAAATGTCCATTAGGGAGATGTCCACTTATATGCAACTTTTGCACAGCTGATATTATGGATGGTAAATATTGAACGATGGAATGTAATCTTCTTGTTACCAGTGGCCGTATATGCCAACGAAGAGTTTTTCACAAAGGTGAAGCTTCCAGAGGGATGTACTATGCGACGTAGATGTTGGGCATTTGATCCCAACTCGGTTAATCCCTATGCTTTCGATTTTACAGAGAATGGGCGTTTGGAGCAAGTAATACAACCAATTGGCAATGTTCAGGTTTGTATGCAGCACCCTGTGGGTACATCTCCTAGCCCGAACTTTGTTTTTGGAGACCTTCAACTTCCACTTGTATTCTTGGATCACTGGAGTGAGGCACGCGAATCCTCTAAAGTTGATTCACTTGAGAGATCTCCATCAGAGCTGGAAAGACTAGTAGGTTCATACTTGCCCCATACTTGGGGTTTAGTGGCGTCTAAGATATCTACGGCTACTCCCACGATCCTTCAAGGAGATTTCGAACGATCTGAAATTTGTATCATTGACGATTGTACAGACAGAGTTTCATTCCTGTACAATGAGTTGTCCGACAATTTCCAAGGACAACTGTTGGTCAGGACTGGTGGAACAAGTACTGATTGCAACATCGTACATGAGACCAAAGAGGCGGTTGGTGGGGTGAGGAATGAAGATGACAATGAGGATGGAGGTGGTTTACATGAGAGATTTCCACGTTTAGGTACCTCTAAAGATTTCTCATCTCGTAGTAGTTCAGACGTCGATGAAGATGGAGTGAACCAGTCTCCCCCGAGAGAGGATTTCATCAACGCAGCGGGCGGTGGGAGATACTTTAGGGGAGACGTCTGCAACACCTACTGAGAGGATGCAAGATACCGGTATAGTGGATGTTAGTTTGGCGGCAGGGGCATGAGGGGGCTACATTTGACGGTCCTAGGTTGGAGATGGAGGAAGAAGAATTTGACTCATTGAAAAAAAATTTGGTGTAGAGGAAGATTCCATAGCCTTCGATGCCTTCTCAATCAAAGCCAGTATCAGAGATATAAGAGACGTTCGGAGGTGCTCAGAGTGATACCGAACCAGGTTTGCCTTCCATTCCAAGATCTAGCGTATCCAACAACATCATTGCATTTCAGGGGGCCTTCTCATCAGAGCGAGAGATGTCCTTCAATATAGAGGATGGTTTTTTTTTACAATGATGATAGCGTAAGGCATACGCGGGAGGGTGTTCCTGGCAATTACCGATATGTTGAGTGTGCGTCCATTGGTATCGAAGATGTAGAAGATCGTCAAGTGTAGGATCATGAACTGTCCGCTATGGTAGGTAGCGCCATTGGACACGTGGAGGGAGTCGTTGTGCCAAAAAATGAGCTTTGAGCCCTGGAGCTATATACTATAGTAGAGCATGCACGTAATTTAGGTGGCAAGTACGTTAGTATAATGCAGTTTGAGATGTGTCTATCGTTCGGTGGGTGGTATATATTTATATATTGGGTGGTCCATATGATATGTTTGATTTTAGAATCCCTCAGCAATAGTGTGGAATTGCTTGATTATGTATGTTTTTGTATTATAAAATACAGTGAGGTACTTTACGCTGTCTTAGGAAATTGCATATATATTTTTGTATTTTTTACACATTGTATTTGTAGTGGAGTACTCTAAAATCCTATAATAACTCATAACATGATAACTCAAAACACATTTATAATCTCTTTGGGCACATGATTATAATTTTGTAGCAGGATTTGCAAACTAGATTAGAAACCATATATTTTCTAAAAAAAGGTAGCAAATGTAAAAAATATATTATTGATATGAACATGAAGATGCCAATGTTTGACATGACAAACACCAAAATTTTGTGACAAAAAACATACTAAACTTTTGCCAAATTTTGATTTTTTAAAAAGTTACGAGCAAATAACTTGCGGCTTTCTACCAGCAACCAGTGCACTTGGCGAAGTGCATAATTGCTTAATTGCATGTTTATAATCTTTCAATCCATGTAGTCAAAGTTTACAAAATTTTGTGAGTATGTTACTTATTAAGTCATATTTGAGATCCTATAGTTTAAGTTAGAAATTATATGTTTTGTTTTGCTTCCTTACTCATTGCCCTAATACAAGCACTTTTGAAGTGTTTTTGTCGTGAAATTGTCAAAGGAATTCAAGAATAATAGCTATTTGGGAAAAACATATATTACTCTAAAAATAAAACCATTGTCTGGACACCTTGAAGAAAGACTTTGGTAAGGTTGGATGACCTGTAACCACCAACTTAAGCTTGTTGACCTATTTATAGCGTTAGTATACATGGTAAGAATTTTTTTGGGAATTCAAAATAGGATTTCATGAATATTGCAATTGGCGTGACCATTTATTTCTTCATGTTGAAATTGCTACAAATTTTCAAAGTGGATAGTAAGCCGTGACCCATTCCTCAACATAAAACTCTCTACTTCCACAGTAAGTTGTGCTAATGACCACTTGTCAAAGCACCCATCACTGTAAGCACAAGAGACTAAAAACTGAGAGTTGTGAACCAATTATAAACTGACTTTCCTAAAATTTCGGAATTGGGGTGGGCGGCTAGCGGTTTTGGCCCACATAAGAGTGTCGATTCTGGGGTTGATGGTGGTGATAGGTTATCCAACCTTATCGAAATTCAAAGCAATGGGTAGCCTCAAAATTACTACACATGCCATGTGACAAAGTAACTTAACTCTTTAACGACGAGCAGACCATTTCTAGACGCCATAGAGAGTTTTTTATGGAGATCACAAGATTCGCGAAGGAAGTTTCAGCAGCGCGACGAACATAAGCTGTGTCTGCCGCCGCAGTGGTGTGTCAAGAAACCTAATCCATCGAAATCAGCTGTAGTTGTCACCGAAGTGACTTAGATGGCACATAAAATCTTCACATTTCCTGGATGCTTTGGGTGGATTCGATGCATTTTGGAGATGCAGCAGCAAAGTCAAGTCACACTAATTCGTCCGTCACCGCTAGAGGGTTTAAAGCACATCTATCGAAGATGTAAATTTAGGGCCGCTTCACACCTGGCCAAGTCGAGAGTCCGTCCAACAAAGATTTTGCCCAAACTATGGCAAGAGTCCAAACTTTTGGATTCAAAAAAACATTAAAATAATTATATTGAAGCCTTTGGGCGGCTGTGGTGTGAAGCTCCAAAGCCCAAGTCCAAAGTCTAAACCCCATATCATTACTCCAAAAAAAAATGAGCCCAAATAAATCAGCCAGTAAAAATCAGCCATAAAAATCAGCCAAAAATATTAGCAAAAAAAAAATCAGCCAAAAAATTCGGCCTCTTTCATACAACGGTCTAGATCTTGTCAGATTCTGATTATTTTACTGAAAAAAATCGACGGACTCTTGAAGGAAGTTTGGGTCAACTAAAAAGGCCGACCCAAGTTTTGCTCGAGAGTCCGTCGCCTTGGCGCCAAAACTCTCCAAAAGTACTGCCATGTAGGTACATTGGAAGATGACGGCCTTTGGTGTGAAGGCCGAGAGGCCGGACTTTGGCCATTCAAGCAATCTCATTGGTGGAAACCAACAAACTCTCGACTCAGGTGTTCGGTGTGAAGCCGCCCTTATACAAGTTGCACTCCCAAATATTTTTTGACGGTTGACTTCAGAGAACATTCCCGCCTCTCCAACGTGCAAATGTGCAAACCTTGAGCTCAACTCTTATTTTTTGGTTTGAGTGGGATAGCCACAGGGGCTGCAAAGGCCAGGGAACTGTAGCACTTCTGATTTTTTCTGAAACCATACAAAACCAAATTTTCTCCCTGAATATCTATTTTGGAGAATTCATCTCCATAAACATAGAACTGTACATCCTTTTTGGCGGTATGATGGATTCCAAGTTGTTCATTAGTGGCAACATGGCGATATAACAACGGCCATCAATAAAAATTTGGCGACATAAAATCATAGTTTCCCCAATTTTTTCTGGAATATTCTTTTTTGGGAATTTCTTTTTGCAATTTGGCTCCAGATCGACAAAAAAAAAATAAGGCCTGCTTGAGCTCCATTGCTATCAATGAATCAATGAGAATCTCATCCATCTTTCGTGCAGGAAATGACAACCAGTTTCAAGGCTCAATGATTCTCCATATGCCTACAATAGCAAATTAAGCCAGGTGAACCGTACACATGCTTTGTTGGGGGGGTGGCTCTCCAGGAACAGCTTGGTTGAGAGTGTAGAACATGTGTCCATGGGTTAACCAACTTTACACCACCTTCTGCAAAGCCATTAACCCCTAAATGAAAAAAAGTCCCACCTCTTAACTCCCAAGGTGGGCTTTGGCAAAGTTTGGGCACATTCCTGTGGTTGCAATTCATATTTGTAATTCTTGAAATTTTGTATAGAAATGCAAAAAGACAAGAGGTATGTGGGAAATAATTTTTATTCTCATTGGACTTATAGAAAAAAATTAATGTCATCTTAAAGAAACAATTGTCGAGTGCGGGCACGTCGGGCAACTCCAAAACTTTTGCTAGAACACTCAAGTAAATTTGAGATTTTCACTACTAGCAAGTAAAATTATTTCCTTTCATATTGTCAAAAAACATCTAGTGTCTTTAGTGGAAAAATGCATTTTATCCCAAATCAAAGATTTTCACACATTGCCACACATTGTTGGGCAAGGAACCAAAAAATTTCTTCTTTTTCATATAAAACTTTTAAATCTTCATATTTTTCACTTTTTATTTTTTCTACCACAAGACGTGGTGTAAACCTTCTTATTGACGAGTTGGATTATCATTCTAGAACATATTTTGTTCCCAAAAAATTTAACATGAATTTACACTTTTTGAACCTCCACTCCTGGCACAATATTTTGAATATGCTACACCCCTTCTCTACCTCTAACAATTGGTGTACAGAGAGTTAATACCATGATCAACATGATGATATAAAATTTATATGATTCTTATGTAGTGTAATACTTTGACACCAAGGAAAGTCAAAGTTTGTTGATCCACTCAACGCAGGGATGAAAATGAACAATTTTTCCTACTTCAAACACTATAATCTTCCAATCCACACGGTCATAGTTGATGAAATTTTGTAAGTATGTCATTTATGAAGTGTTTAATTAGATTTTATGGTTAAAATTGGAAATACGATTCTTTGTTTCCTTCCTTACTCATTGCACTAGAATTAACAATTTTGAAGTGTTTTTGGTGTGAAATTGTCAAGGAAATTTAGTGGTTAAAGATCCTCTAGGAAAGCAATGATAATAACAAAAAAATGGATCTCATTAGAGCATGGTTCCATGCTACACATGACTTGTCATATTTGATGGGATTGGGTCACTTACATGCAGATCAAACTCGTTAGACCCCAAACATTTCCCAACATACTAATTTTATCCATAAAGATTTTGTTTGAATCACTAGATGTTGATGGACGTTCAGTTTATTCCGTTCTTTATTCCATACTTTTCCTACTACTTGAGGTGGTGCCACCAACATGGAAGCTACGTGTGATTTGAGCTCGCTGAACCTCACATCGGGAAAGCAATAGTGAATTTCACGGGTTGTGCTCCACACGGAAACTGCCCTTACATACTGTATCTCATTAGAGATCCGTGTGTTTTTTTGGCACCACCTGCTTGGTATGAGCCAATGATACTTCTTCCCTCTACATATACTCTACTAATCTCTGCTCCTCCAAGTTTCTGATGTAAAAAAAAAACCCTTGATAGAGATATCTCTAAGCATTTCCACCGGGCCTCGGCAACCAGGAAGGGCAGGACCGGGTGCCTCTACAACATCCAGAAGATGTTTGCAAGGTCCGAGTAAATTATTGCGGGACAATGAGCACTCTCATGTTGCCACATGACACTCTGGCTATAAAGTTGGAGACCAAGTGCGCCTCAATTTCGTATAGACTTCATGTGTGAGATGAGTCAAAGGAGCAAAATCTGGACATGGACAAGATGTGCGAGATATGTAAGTAAAAGAGATGTGTGAGATGTAAAGATGGGCGGGAGCCCTGACCTGTAGTGTGGTTGCGTGCCCAACAATACAATTGTGGGCCCCGCTCCACCTCATTGTCCCCTCGTCCGCCGTGGTCGGGCTGATGGCACTAAGTGAGCATGCTATCAAGCTACTTGATTTTGGCTTAATCTAACATGCACAATAAAGTTGTCTCTACTTGATGTAAACTTTCATTGTGGTAAGTTTAGATCAAGTAGAGACAACTTTATTGTGCATGGTAGGTTTACTACACCTTTATTGGGCATGATAGGTTTATTACTTGTATATTACTTTTAGTAGCAAAATAATTATCTCCTTTGTGATGGTGATAAATCTTGGGCATAATCATTTTGTTCCCAAGATTCAATTTATACTTTTGGTCATCTCTTACTAGTGTAATACACAAGTAATTTGATGGAGTCTAGAGTTCATTCTTTTTGATAGGGCCCTCGTCTTTCTTCTCCCTTTGCTAATTTACTCCTCTACTACACTAAAGATCACATCTAGTGTAGTATACACTAAATACAAACCCATACACTAACTGCAAACTACGCAATTAGTTTAGTGACAAAACAATAAGGCTAAATGCCAACTACTACACTATTTATCAATTCTAGTAAAGACTGCAATATTTTTTTTACAGTTGTGCATGTTTAGTGTATAAATAGTAAATAAAAAATAAAGTAAAATAAAGAAAATAAAAATAAAGTCCAGAAATAATGGTTGGCGGTCCGCCGAGAGGTGTCAGAGTATCTTATCAGCAATCTTATCAGAAGAGCATAACACACTCATGTACTCTCCAAATTAGGCATATGAGGTGTTTTTGACATCTACATATTTTTTAGATGTCAGAAAACACCTCATATGTTTGATTTGGACAATATTTGAGTGAGTTATGGCCATTTGAAAGTCGCAGATGAGGAGAAGCAGTGGTCGGCCGCCATTAATGACAATGGCGGTCAACACTAATTGTCAATTTATTCACAAATAGTGTACTAGGGTAAATTCACTATTTTGTATCACTACACTAAATGCAATCTTTACGTACAGTGTAACATTTTAGACCGGTACAACTAGTATGTAATGTTGTGTGGATTTGTAGTCAGTTGTGTGCCACTTTTGCCATTTTTTTGAAAAGTAGGCGTTGGAGGAAGATCTAAGTGAGTCTAACTCTGACGCCCTCTGGAATGCTGGGAAGGCATTCTTCTTGAAGATGTCCCACCAGGACCCAGGTGAAGGGATTCTCTGCACGGTAATTGGATCAACTGGAACCAAGACACTCGAAACAAGCAACAACTCCTTACTTCCAATCATGCCAAAAATATATAAATAAATTTTTGACACACATGAGTTGCAATATTAGGGGTAGTCACAGTTGGAGGGAGTGGAGAGAGTCTCTCCACCGAGAACTTCTCCGAGCTAGTTCCCCGGGACCAATGGGGAGAGTTCTCCACTCCCCGCAACTGTGACGACCCCTTTCTGCATTCTTGTGATCAAACGTAAAACAAAAGTCAGATGTGAAGAGTTTTCCAAGGAGACAACAGTTGAGACAAAAGTGGGGACGGTGAATTCTGAAGAGATAGGTGAAACTTAGAGCTGGAAGGTGAAAAAGTTTGCACGCGAAACCTTCTCACAGGCTTCTCTTCACCTCCGGAGCAAGAGAGACGATCATGCGAACCATTCACAGGAGAAGTATATTCGCTTGCGGGGGCGTCAGAGAAAGCCACTCTCGTCCAGCCACGTTCGCAGCACGTGGAGAAAGTTTCTCATTCTCACCCACTGTGACTACCCCTATTGGCAACTTGAGGCAGTCTCATCAGGTAGAGAGATATCACACCAAGAATCAAACCCATAACCACTCATTTGGAGATACGTCGGGTACCTCCCACCATCACCTGATACTTTAGGATCATCTCGAACTACAATAAATAAGTAATATTAGGGTTTACCACACAATTTGGTGCTTTTTCTGGCCAAGTCACCTAATTCCATACTTACATACACCGAGGAGAGCCGAGACTAAATTGCAATTTGAAACATATGTGTATGGTTTCATGGACAATTTGTTCAAGAAGCTTTCCACTCTATAACTTTAATTATTGGTTGTACCTAGGTCCAAAATGCGACAATTGGATAGCAAACTAGAAGAGGAAGAAGAAAGATAAGGGCTCTATTAAAAACCATAATATGGTAGGATTTTCTTAAAGGAACATCTTAACCCTGGAATGCCTAAGTGGACTAGGATCGCTTGAGAGAATCTACGAGCTTAGTAGAGTAGATAGAACGTCATCTACATACAGGGTACATTTCAACAAAACTCCACTTCATGAAAATCAATGTAGTTTACTAATGGCTGCATGGATTGGAGATTGGAGAGATCTATCGGAAAGCTAACGAGGAGCTTGAAATGCGTTCAAAGGACGTGAGAGACAATGGCCAGTTGTTGAAAGAATTAGAGGAGCAAAAGCACTGAAATCGACCCTCTTAGGGCCTCATAGGCATCGTAGGGTTATTCTATTTATAGCAGTGATATAGGCAAAGTATATTCTCTTGTAATCTACATAGAACATCAATTTATTTTTTTCAAATTTCCCAAAATTCATACTCCAAAAATTAAAATAGTTACAAGTATTCAAGGTGTAAAGTTAGCTATAACCCATAATTGTCATAGAATTTGCCCTATGTCCACCACAAGTTGTGCCAATATTGATCCAGCCACTCCCTAAACTTGGTATCAAAACCTTCACGAACTATGCATTGGAGATGCCAAAAACATAATTATTAGCTCTAGAACCTTATTGGTGGTAGTGATGATGTCTACAACCTTATTGGTGGCTCTCCTACTTGAAACCACTACATTAGATGTCATTAAAACCACTTGAAACCACTACAGTAGATGTCACAAAAAACCACCAATGCAACCTTCAAAGTACAGATAACTATCAAAGTACAGATAACTATCAAAGTACAGATAACTATCCACAACTTGTTGTATATGGGATATGATCCACTCACGCTTCTAGGGTGGCTGTTGATTTAAGAACATCCTCCATAAACTATAAGACGCCATCGAATCAACCCTTGAGTACCATATAAACAGAATCAGGCGAACTGCTCAATCATGCCCCAGATTTGTCACCATCACAAAGGAGAGAGTTCATTCACCTAATGAATGTCATGTTCTGAAGTTCAGCTCATGTTGATCACAGGTGCTCTTTTGCATTTGCTATATGTTTCTACGAGGCAAGCAAGCAACCAGGAGAACAAATGAGATCCAGAGCACAGTGAGAGTGGCCTAGATCAGAATCCAATAACTTACATGATCTGGCACCAGTGAATGAGAGTAGGCCTGCATCTTCCAAGAACCGGCACCTTAAAAGCAGTGGGCTCTTGGCAACCATCCACCCAAGCCTGTTTGCATTTCAGCAGCCAACTCAACTACCACTACAAAATCGTCTACATGGCGTTCACAGCACCTCCACAAATTTAAGCAGGCGTTCACGTCAAACAAGGCCAACTAACTTGACTTGAACTTCCGTGATGGTGCCTTCCGGAATACGCCAAGAAAGTCATCCACACCCTGCGTGAACAAAAGTAATCTCAATTAATCTAAGAGAGAAAGGCAACTAACATTCATGGTCTCTTCTGTACACTCAAAGACGGCTGAAGCTACTTTGACTTTATCATACAGACCACTAGGAGCTTCTATAAATCTTAGAGTGAGGAAAGAGGTAAGGGAAAGGGGGTGTCCTATTAGGTGACAAATAACTCTAATAAAGGAAACAGTCCATTCTTAATGGGCCCTCTCAACAATATACGAACAGTCAGGAATCTTACCTTGGTGGATATAAAAAGCACGACGAAGAGAAGTATCAAGTATGATCCAACAACAAGCGCTACGACGAAGTCAAATGTTACACTGGCCACCTGCGACCATCATCCACCCAACAGTTAAAAAAGAAATGCACCAGACAAAACTCAAAAAATAAACTCAGTGATGAGAAAAAACACAGTCGGATGAGCTCATACCTGATATACGTTAAGCTGAGCCTTCGTATTGTCATAGAATACAAATGTGGAATCTAATGTCTCATGCTGTAAACTTGCATCTTTTGTGTATTGTGCTAATTCCTGTAAAGACAACATTTCAGTAGTTCATACTCCACGAAAATGAGATCTTGTAGGAATTACTCATCAAGCACTTCAGTAAAAGTGAAGGAAAATCCAGCAAGTACTTTGATCTCTAGACAGTTTAGACCTTAGGAAAAAAAAGTTGTAGACACGAGTTAATCTGACAATAATTTCAGATTTACTTGAAGACAGACACTTGGAAACACCGTACCTTGTGCAACGCAGTGATAATAGGGGCGTTCTTGCCAAGAAAGGGAGCCACTCGGGGTGTGCGTCCCACCAAGTCAAGCCATGAACGAACATAAGCAGGGCTCAGCGCCAGGTTCGTTCCTGCTGCGAACACCTCAACCTGTGTTCCTTGCTGACCATAAATTCGCCTCTGAAATGCAACCAACGAAACCACAATGAGACATTAAGTGGAACTTTCACTAACTGCAATGCGCACAAAAGCAGACGAAAAAACACACAAACAGGAAATTGATTACACAAAGAGATCTGCTCAACTAAATGTTGTTAATAACTAATCATTGACGGAGAAAGTTGAGGAAGGGTGTTAATTACCGCTAAACTCTCTGCAACAAGCTTAATGTTTCTCATAAGAGCAGTCTCATTCACAGCTCCTCTGCACATTTGAAAAACATCGAGGCCATGAGCTTCAAATAGCACTTAGCACCTGTTACATACAAAAGAACGAAGATGTTGCTGACAATTACTTTCAAAGAAATGAGTATTGTACCGGCTATCTGCAATGCCTCCAGTTTGCTGAAGCAACTCGGAGGCTTCTTCCAACTGTGACAAAGTAGCAGCGGTAATGCGTTGCCGGGAAAATTGTTCATGCTCCCATGCCACCTGCAGTAATGATTCAATGTCAAAATAATATTAGAAACAAGTACTTGCCTGACATCGGTAGCTGAAGTTGCAAAGTAACTTGAACATCCCGCTAAATTCTGGAATCTCATCAAGAAGATACATACTCGGGAATTTGAGATGTTGATCTTCTTATGCTTGAGTTCCACAGTCAAATCCAAGTCTTCAGCCACATTTTCAAGCTCCTGCACAGTAGCTGATGTCAAACCTCTCTCCAACTACTATGCATCCCAGAAAATCATAAACAAATGGAAGAGTACGTACAGAAAGTATCAGCTTGATGAAAGCGTTTTCTGGAGGTTTAGACACATGCAACCACATGCGATCACTCGAAGATCCCAAAGAGTTCAAGCACAGTGCATACTCCATGCTCTCTCTCAATCGCTGATCAAAGTTTCGAAGCCACTGCATAATACACAGAGAAATCTCAGTAACATCACCACCAGAGAATTAATAAACCCTGCCGGAAGAAATACAACAGAAGACTCACATTGTGTGTACCATTGTAGTTATATGGCCCCCCAGATGTCAAACCAAAAAGCAAATTGTAGGGACCTCGCGTGCTGGGGTTGGCATACAACCGTGAAAACAATCGAGCCAACTCGAGCAACATAGCAACTCCACTTCCGTTGCTGTCACCACCTACTGCAAGTGCCTGCACCAAAATCACAAGCATCAACCCTTTCCACTAAGTACCAAAGTGCTTGATCTCCTCAAGTACCCGTGTCTCTCTACATCTGTAAATACTATGCCCAAAACATAGAACTTACCGGAGCTGCCCCAAAGGTGTCGTAAGATGCCACGATGGCTATGGTGGGCAGCATTGAGTTATCACCCTCAGCTCGAAGCCCTGGCAACCATCCCTGTAAACATTTAAATGGAACTTAGTTGCATGAGTGTGTAACTTCAGGATCATATATAATATGATCCAGCTGGCTTGAGTGCAGTTTCAAGTTAGCGCAGAGGTTTACTTGAATGTTGGTGAGTGTTGGCGTTGCGAGCTTCTTGGCTTCGGACACTGACACCACCAGCTTGTAACTGCAAGAGATTCCATAACAACTCAGACATTCATTCGAAAAGGAGACCCATGTGGTAGCGTCTAATGGACCATGGAGGTGCTAAATAGAAGGTTTGAGCTTTACCCTCCTGTGGTGGCTGTGGCAGGCCTGCCCGCTGCATCGTTGGCAGAAACTTCCTGAAGCACGCTCCTCACATTGTCGTCCTCGTATGCAAAATAGACCGGATACTGCACAAAGCAGCAGTTTAGTACCACATCTGACATCAAAATATCAATGCTGTGACCTAGACCATAATAATACTTCAGCCATTGACATGTGATGCAATTACGAATGGCACAATCCTAGTTTGAGCTATATTAATGTGAGAGAAGAGAGAGACCAAGTTTCACGAGACTACAAAAGAACGAAGAGATCAAAGGCAAAAAAGAAAACCTGGAACGTGTTATGCACGAGCCATTGCTCCAGCTCCACGAGCGCTTTGGTGACGTTCTCATCCGAATCGTCAGGCTGAGGGAGCAGCAAGAGGAGGCCTCCAAGGAGACCCTTGCCCTGCACAAACTCTACACCAAGGCCGGGACTATCAGCCAAACCCCTCCAAAACCCTCCAAAACCCTCCAAAACCCTCCAAAACCCTAAATCACACAATGCTGGCCACCGAAAACCTACCATTGAGCGAGGTGATGTTCACTTTGCGCGCGGGGAGGATGACGACGGCGCGTGAGAGGTCCACGCCCGCCACGTCCAGCCCCGAAGTCGCGTGATGGTTGAGCGCGGCTCGGCGCGATCCCATCGGCGCGCCCCGCAGATCGTAATGGATCATCCGGTACACGTCCACCACCGCCGCGTCCGCCACCACCATGCTCATCACCATCACCGCGGCGAGCGCCACCACCACCCTCCTCATCTCGACAACTCCCTCTCCCTGGAAATAACACATACCCACACCACCAAAACCTGAGTGATCTCCACAATGCCAGAACGCAAACTGGGTCTGTTTCCTGTTGTTTTCTTCATTTTTTTTCTGTGAAAAACATGTAACGTGATGGATCTAACCTGGGATGAGATGTAATGTGATGCGAGGGTGGTGAAGTGGGGGAGAAAATGATGGTGGACAAGCTTGATGCTTCTATTTTCTTCCGCAGATTCGTCCTTGAGCTCTTCAGTCCAGTTTCAGCACAGTAGTACTCTAGCGTGTATGGATGACTTCTCTGTGGATGAGTATCAGGCGTCGTGGATGAATCTCGTCGAAGAGTGCAAGAGTAACTGTTAACTGACACGAGTCATGTGATTGTGTAATTTTACGTAAATAACTCTTGCGAAAGTGTTTCAGGTTCTGACACGAGAAAATATATTTTAATTCTGTACATTCGAGTATGTGAACTACAGTACGCTACTGACCTTATACCGTACCCAAGGGACGGATTCGGCACAGGGGTGCCGAATAATTACTATACTACTAATAAAAATCATAATCTACATAGTGAACCACGCAGCGATCAACCATGCAGTTCATTGCGCAGTCAACCGTGCAGTGAATCATGTTACATTTTTTAAATTATAGTTTGTGATATAAAAACTACATTAAAATGGTTGGACTAATGCATTGCAAAGCAAGCGCCAATTGCTACACTAAACATCACATTTAGTGTAGTCACACAAATAGTGTAATTACCCTACTACACTATTTGCGAACTTGTTCACAATTAGTGTTAGTTGCGGTAAGCTTTTTCATTCACTAGTAGTGTTTTATTCACTGCGGCAAGCTTATACAGCTACACTAATTGTGTACAAGTAAAAAAAAAAAAACCACCCATTTTTACATATAGTGTAATGTTTCACATTTAGTGTAATGTTGTGTCGTTACACTAATTGTAATTCTTCCTTTTAGTGTAAGGGTTCGTATTTAGTGTAGATGACACAAAATGTGATGTTTAGTGTAGTTTCTATCTAAAAAAAGAACTTTGACAAAAGTTCTGAAAATAGAATACTTGTCATAATCCATTTTTTGACCAAGTTAAAAATAGGTGTTTTCGAAAAAGTATTCCTAGAAAATGAGGCAACTATTTTTAAAAACTTTTTTTTTGCCAAATCTGACCCTCTGGTATGGTATACTGCGGATCATCTACACTAGTTTATGTAAAGCACGTGCAAATCAAGTTTGCTTTTTTGTTTTGTTTTTAGTTATTCTTTTTTGTTTTTGTTGTTTTTTTCTTTGTAGAAGAAAATTTACAAGTCAAGTTTTGAGAGGGTATTTCTTTTCAAGCAAAACATGCAATTAAGCAATTATGCACTTGGCCATTTAAAAGTGCACTTGGGTACAACGGCGGCCATTGCGAACAAAAGTGGCAAAATTGCAAAATTGCAAAAAAAAATCAAAGAAAAAAAAAGTTTTCTGAAGGAAAAAAAATTGAGCTTCTGCAACAATATTACGTGCAATCATGGTTGTTAATATTGGAAGCGATTTTTAAGCATTTTCAACTAATTTGTCGTGGCCCCTCGTTAATACTAGATAAATGTGTATTTAATATAGTTTCACAATATTTCAAAGATATATTTGAAGGATTGTAGTATACAAACAGGCGTAATCACAAAAAAACATACTTTATGCAAGGGTTGGCAGCTGATTAAAAGATATTCTGCGTAGTACATAATGCATACAATGGTGGAAACTAAATATAGATGCTTCTATGATTGGACTTAGCACCAATAGTAAACACAGCTTTACTCTAAAGAATTAATGACATAACGTCATACATCACCCTTAGAATATACTACTCTTACACATACACTATAATATATCAATTACCATACACAACTAGTATACTCTCATAGAGGCACACTATCTACTCCATAGAATTTAGGGCTGCTTGCAAACGGTCGTCATCGATAGCTTCGGTTTGCATTGCAATATATTGTAGTATGTGAGCCTTTGCCAATTGAAGAATGTGAATCCTGCTATCAACCAACACTCCAAATACATTGCGCTTTCTCCACCCGCTCGCCCCTAGTATGGTTCTTTCGGGTGAGTCTACCCATGAAAAAATGCATGCATCTTTCTCTACCCAACTATGGCTCTCCCCAGATGGCTCCCAGATTGAGTCCATGCAATTTGCATACCGCTGTACAGAAGACCCATGTCCATCAACAACCCCCCTTTGGATGATGGGCCAATACCAACAAACCTTTATCTTGAGTCTCCATCGGTTTTTCCCTTCCTCAATCACTTTCCCCGCATTGAATGGTACACCGCCTTCTATTTCTGCTCGATCAACACTCAAGGCTACAAATTGTCCACAACTAATATCAGATTGTGGATTAAATAGTGGAAATGGGTCGTGATTACCTTCATACATTACTCCTTCGGCTTGTTCCTCAACATAGTTGCGCTCTATTCGTTGTGCCGTGCCCAGTGCTTGATTAGAGGGTCTTCCTCTACGAGGACCAAAGTATCCTTGAGCCTCGGCATTTGGAAGCATCGCCACTACCTGCTCTATGACATCTATCTCGCGATTTTCTTCACTTGCAAAATCCATTACATCCAAAGATGCACTCTCTGTAGGTCCGGTGTTGGAGAACTCTGAACGCCAAAACGGTGAAGAACGATGCTCATTGCTACGGTCTTTGTGTGGAAATTGAGCTAAATAGAGTTTCAATATTTCAGCCTCTACTTTTGCCTCACGATTCTTGTCCTTATGTTGCAACCTTTGAATGCACCTTTGTTTATATACAATGAAGTCATCCAACGCCTTCAACTCGCGTTCGTCCGCTCCAAATACTTCCGCAAACGATGGTCGCTCATCCCTACTTGGCAACGACCTCAAAGTTTTCGTCCCTGCCTCCGGTCCCCATGGATCCTTGCAATAATGCTTGTGTTGTATTCGAACCTCACGAGTCCTTTCTCGATTGTCCATATAGAATCGCATGTGGTGCGGAAATGTTATGCCCACTAATGAATCTTGACCTGACAGTAAGTGAGGAGTTATGAACAATTTCCAATCCCATACATTCTCTAGCAGCCGCGTGCTAACAAATGCCTCCGTAGGAGATGTTCCTCGCGCGTGCAGTTGTTCGCCTGGATTCGCAATGTTGGTAGCAAAAAGCCCTTCCTCCGCAGCACATCTCCTATCACGTACAACAATGTACTCACGACTTGGTTGTTATTGTGTTTGTGGTGAGCCCCAAACCACACGTCGCAATATAATCCAATGCCATGTACAAGAGCACCACACAGATGGGTCTTCACAAGCCGATGTTCAATGTTCTTCACAATCTGCCGCATCCTCGGTACCATGGTCGTATTTTGGTCCATGCCATCCATTGTGATGCACATGTACAACTCAGGGCTAATATAATACGACCTCTTGAATATCCAATAATGCCTACGTTCTTCCATCTGGTTGCGCAGATGCAACATAAACAACTCCTTTATCTTTATCCTTGCATCCGCATTGGTGGTTCCTTCCATGGCACATTTATACTCCCAACAATGATAACACTTTGAGAATCTCGAGAATGGAGGTACCTGAACGTGGGGATACTTCATGCGCCACATCCTCAGGATTGAACTCATTGAAATGGTTTCTCCATTACAAATTCTCTTGACCTCCTTGTTCACGTAATTGAATACATCAAATTTGGCTCTATTCACAGGAAGGAGAATAAGAGGCACCACTTCGTTGTCAATCTTACAGCGAATACAGCGATGAGGTTGAGGACAACCAGCTTCATCGACAAACGATTTAAAGCAAGTCTCTGCCGCAGACATTCTAGTGCTCTCTCTGATTGGATCTGAAAGGATATTGTCGTGAATTGATGTCACTCTATCATATATTAGACAATCCTTCTTCAATTGCTTAAAACGCCTCTGTGAATATCCAACCCCAAGAGCGTAGCAAGCATTGCAAACTTCTTTCCCATCTAACTTTGTTACAAACTTGTCTCGACGAGTTCCTTCTGTCCTTGTGTAAAAAGAAACCAACATCTGTCTCATCGACGTACTTCGAACTGAAAACTCATTCGCCCATGCATTATATTGCATGTCCAATAGATACCTTGCTAGAACGTCTCTTAAATATTTGAGTTTGCATCCTCCTTGTGCCATTGCAATTTGCACGCTTCTAAACGATACCTTAGATGGTGCAGCTTCTGTCAATGATGTCTCTCTTGAATCTCTCATTCTCCTATTTTGCATAGAATATGGACGACGTGCTGGTCTAACTTAATCAAATCCAACTACATTGGGCAAATCTTGGATGTTTGAGGAAGTAGATTGGAAAAACGGCGAATTTTCATCTACAGCATTTGAAGCATGACTACTGCGTCGAGACCTCTCGGTGGATGCTGGTGTGTTGATGAACTCAGGAAAATCAAACTTTGGGGCCATTTCTTATGTAGGTGCTATCTGTGATCCAATGTCACCATGGAGACCTGTCATATCAGGTTCTACAGCCACTACACGTGGCAAAGACCGATGCCAACGAATGATCAAGCCCACACACATGCCAAGGCGTTTTCCTACAGTCTCTCCGGTCCAATGCAATGTATCATCAATCCTAGTGATACGCACCGCCACCTCGAATGGGAACAACTTCAATTCATTCAATTTCATGCGACTTTTGAATGCATGCTCCCTGGTCGCTAAGCCCACCACATCTCCTTTCTCAGAAAGCAATTCTACCGTCCTTTTAATTCAGATGATATGATCCCAATAGATCTCTGTTGAATTTGCCTTGCACGTGCTGCTCGTATTAATCGAGCCCTCACAGAGCTATTGGAATGCATATTATCCCTTTGGATGTGTGGCTGTATCGAAGGAGTCTCAATCGTGCGGCTCTCCATTATCAATATTGAAAAAATAGGAACATTTTGGTTGTAATTAGTCAAAATAGATGTACCAATTGTTAACCTTCAAAGCACCATTCATCTGATAAAAGATATGTTTCTAAACACATATTTACTGTTCAAAATATGATGATGATATTGGACCTTTTGATAAATCAGCTTTGAAATGAAAAAATAAGAATTTGTAGAGCATGAACTCCTTGCACGGAGTCTTTATTTCTAAAGGTACAATGACAGTCTATCACCAAAAACACTTCAAAATTGTTGGATTCTAGTGCAATGAACAATGAACGAAACGAACAAGGATAATTTCTAGTATTGACCGTGGGATCTCAATTAAGACTTATTAAATAATATATAAACAAATTTTCCTAAACTTTGACCGCACGGATTGAAAGGTTATAGTGTTTGAAGTCAAGCATATGGTCATATTCTTTCCTGGTGCAGTAGATCAGCAGACTTTGACTTCACTTGGTGTCAAATTTTTGCACTATATAAGGTCTAAATCCATTACCATCTTGTTAAGCATGATATTAGTTCCTTGTACACCAATTTTAAGAGGTAGTGGACGAGTGTAGCATATTCAAAACAACTGTGCAATGAGTGGAGGTTCAAATTTTGTTAATTCACACTTTAATTTTTGTGAACTTAATATGTTTGAGATTGATAAATTAAATGGCCAATAAGAAGGTTTACACGACATATTGTTGTGGAAAAAATAAAAAGTGAGAAATTAAAAAATATCTAAGTTTTATGTGGAAAAGAAGAAGTTTTTTTTTTACCCTGCCCAACAATGAGTGACAATGTGTGAAAATGTTTGACTTGGGTTGGTATGCTATTTTTCACTAAATAGAAGAACTTATTTTGACAATATGAAGGAAAATAATATTACTTGCGAGTACTGAAAATCTCACATTCTATAGAGTGTTCTAGCAAAAGTTTTGGAGGTACTTGAAGTATCTGTTCTCTTCAATTCAAATTCAAAACCCTATAACTTTTTCATCAAATGTCCAATTTAAGGAAAAAATTGTTTTTCCTCTAAGGTCTTGGTAATGCGTGTCTATAGTAAAATTTTCAAAGAGACATATTGGAAATTGACACCATAGGAACCAGGCCGAACTTTCAAAAAGCCCATTTTTGACACTAGATCCTTTAGGGAATGACCCCTAAAAGACCAAACGTCCCCCCCGGTGTCAAATTGGATTTTGGGCATGTACCTACGATTCGAAAAAAAAAAAATAATAATTGAAAATTTTATACAAGATAATCTCTGATAAGAGCTGCGTGGAGAATTTTTTATTTTATTTTTTGGATCTGTGGTTTGAATCTCCATTTCTTGCACACTTGTTTTGAATATGCTACACCCCTTTTTTACCTCTAAAAATTGGTGTTTAGGGAAATAACATCATGCTTAAGACAATGGTAAAAGATTTAGACCTTGTACAATGCAAAAATTTGATACAAAGTGAAGTCAAAGTCTGCTGATCTACTCAACGTAGGGAAGAGAATGAATCATTGTTTTGACTTTAAACACTAAAATCTATCGATCCGTGCGGTGGATTGCAACCATTCTTTAGTGGCATGTTTATAAAGAAGTTTATTTTAGGATCTTACGGTTGAAAATCCAAAATTCACTTTAGAATGTGATTTTCATGTCTCTTTTTGGCAGTGGCAGTTTTGGACTGGTTTTAGAACGAAAGTGATCGTGGTCCTTTAGGGGTTAAATATGGTACACCTCTTCTGCATCCCTAAACATTGGTATACAATGGAACTAATATCATTCTTGACATGATGATAATGAATCTAGATCATATGTGATGCAATTTTTTGAAACCAAGTAAATCGAAACGAAGGGAATCTAATCAACCTAAGGGAAAAAATGAATGATGTTGTCTACACGCTATTACTGACACCATTGGAACTTGTTACAATCGCTAATAAAAGAAAGGGTTTGTACATCCACATAAAGGTTATTCTATAAACAACATAGTACAAAAGATCAATCAAGAATCAATCCTAAACTTGTATAAAAATAATTGTTTACCTCAAGATACGTTGCAGGTGTTAGCGGTACACGCAACGATGTTTGATGGCGTTCAACATTAAAGCACCATTCCATCGCTGTTGTTGAACTTGTTTTTCAAGTCTTAGAAGAAATCTGCAAACCATGCATAAAATTTATATGGTCATTTGTTAAAATTATATGATAAAAACTCCCAAGTATCTTCGTATTACATATAGCCCGAAATTTTAATATAAAATATAAAAAGTTTAACATAAGAAGAAACAAAGAAAAAGGTCCAAAGTTTTAAATTTAAATTTGGACTCATAAACTTGAGGCACAAGTCTCCAACATGTATAAAGGGTTTCAATACAAACCCTGGAGGTCACTTCTCTTCCCAATTTCTTAGGTGAGCTCTCTTGCAATCACAACCTCAAGCTATGTGCATTTATTATTTCAGTTACTAATTTCTATTAGGTATGTGGTGTGTAGATTCGAGGAGAAAATCTGCGCTTCTAAGGAATTTTGTGAACTTCTGAACTTGGTAAGCTTCTCAGCCCTGATTCAAGTTGAATAAGAGGGAACTGCAAGTTTAGTTTGCCAAAGGTCGTCAAAGGATAGTCGATAGTATAGGTTTAGCCAGTACCAATCTTTGCACACAAATGAAAACACCACTTCAGTAAGGTTCGAAACTGCAAATTCTATAGAAGTTGAAGTTTATACAAGATGAGAGTCAACACTAGAGAGTACAAACTACGACTACTAATACACTGCCATTGAGAACTGAAGTCGTGAGTCAAGCTAGTGCTGTGAGACTGAATTCCTCAGTCCAACTATACCATCAACCCCGAACTAAAATCCTATCCGCCGCAACAGCCCAAACCCTAGCGCCGCAACCAGGAACCCTAAATCCTAGCCGCCACAACCAACAACCCAAACCCTAAAAGTCAAATCCTAGCACCGTGTTCACATAACGTTCGCGTGATGCCTCCTGGAGTAACTGTAGACTAGAGGTGTGCGCGCGCACACCCCCAACTGCTGCTGCTCCTCCATCCATCCCAAACGTCATGGCCAAAAACCCAAGGAAGGAGCTCGCGTTCTACAGCATGCCAACTCTTGACGACGGAGAGAAAACATAAGTTGGAGCAGCCTAGCGTGGGAGCCTGACGCTGCAGCATCGCCCGATGGTCATCGTTGATCGTGCGCCGGTAGTTGTCTTCTACCTACACCCAAGCACCTACAGCTGGCGCTGAGGCCTGGCGCTGCGGCCTCGCCTTGAGGTGCGCGGCCCTCAGGCGGGCTGCCTTAAGAGCGTTGCGCAGGCGCGCGGCCTCCCAGGCCTATGTTTTTTTTCCCTCCTTCCCCGCGCCCTATTCTCCATCTCTCCTCTCCCCTCCCGCGCCCAATTCTCCTTCTCTCCCAAACCCTAGCCGCCCACCACTTCTTTTCCAAAACTTTCCTCCCCTCCATTCCTCTCCCTCACACCTCCCCTCCATACCTCTCCCTCACAACTCTTCTCTCCCCACCCTCCACCCTCACAAACCCTCAAGCCTCACACAAGTCTCTCACAAGCCTCACCCTCCTCCAAACCCTCTCTCTCACACTCACAGCCTCCCAACGACTACTCCAGGGGTGGGCGCGCGCACACCCCTCGTAGGACTACCCAAAGTTGCAAGGATTGATATCCTTCGTTGAGATCCTCATTTCCAAAACCCTAATACCAAACCCTAAGTTGATACCCTAAGTTGATACCTCGGTTGTAAGCTGGGTATTGGTACCTACGAGCTTATACCCTGGTGGTGATACCCTCTTTATTGATACCCAAAGTACCTTGGTCCATAAATGATGTTGAGAATATCTCAACCAAAAATTGTTAAAAATGCTTGTTTTAGTGCATTTAAAAAGGAAGACAAAATAAGGCTTTTTTTTAGTTCAAACCGTAGGATCTCAATCCTTACTCATTAAATAATATACTCACAAAATTTCATAAAGTATTACCGCACGGATTGAAAGATTATAATGTTTGAAGTAGAGAAAAGGCTCATTTTCTTCCCTGCGTTTACTAGATCAGCAGACTTTGACTTCAAGTAGCGTCCATTTTTTGCACTATGAAGGGTCTCAATTAATTACCATAATGTTAAGCATGATGTTAGTTTGCTATATACTAATTTTGAGAGGTAGACAAGGAGTGTAGCATATTCAAAAAAATTGTGCAATGAGTGGAGGTTCAAAAATTCTCAATTCACGTTATATTCTTTTGTGAACTTGATATTGTTTTAAATGAGAATCCAAATGGTCAATAAGAAGGTTTACATCACATAATGCCATAGGAAAAATCAAAAGTGAATCATACAAAGATCTCAAAGTTTTATGTGGAAAGGTAGAGGTTTTTCTGATACCTTGGCAAAAAATGTGTGACAATGTGTGAAAATAATTGACTTGGATTAATATGCTATTTCACCAAAGAACTAACAACATGCTTAACACAATGGTATTGGATTTAGATCTTGTGTAATGCAAAAAATTTTAGAGGTAGACAAGGGGTGTAGCATATTCAAAAAAATTGTGCAATGAGTGGAGGTTCAATAATTCCTAATTCACGTTATATTTTTTTGTGAACTCGATATTGTTTTAAATGAGAATCCAAATGGTCAATAAGAAGGTTTACATCACATAATGCCGTAGGAAAAATCAAAAGTGAATCATACGAAGATCTCAAAGTTTTATGTGGAAAGGTAGAAGTTTTTTTGGTACAATGGCCGAAAATGTGTGACAATGTGTGAAAATAATTGACTTGGATTAATATGTTATTTCACCAAAGAACTAACAACATGCTTAACACAATGATATTGGATTTAGATCTTCTACAGTGCAAAAGTTTTTAGAGGTAGACAAGGGGTGTAGCATGTTCAAAAAATTTGTGTAATGAGTGGTGGTTCAAAAATTTGTGCAATGAGTGGTGGTTCAAAAATTCTTATTCCATACTAATAGTAACTATAGTTTTGTAATGAAATACATGTTTTTAGAGTATTGCGTTATGGCACCACCAAATATTGACAGAATCTGGGAGAGCCATAGCTGGTGGATCGCAGAAGTGGATGAGTCGAGCGCCTTCTTATGAGTGACGGATTATCCCTTTGAGCTGGTGAAGCGTACATCGGCGTTGGGGAAGAGTTTTGGCAAAATCCAGGCAATCACTCTTCGAGGTGATGATATGATATACGTTACTTGCACAGTAGGTCTATGTCAATCGGAGGTGAAGACTTCTCTTTTGAAGAAGTTGCTTTTTGCACCTGTCCCTTTGAATCTTCTTCAAAATCCAGGTTAAGGGAAATTCCTCAAATCATTGCAGACGTTTTCGTTGAACATCTCTCTTGCGGTACGTACTGCTAGACACAACAACGTCTTAGCCTCTTTAACATTATCACCGGAGATGGTGCTGAAGGCTAAGAAGATTATGGAGGAACATATTAGATATGAGGCATTTCGGGAGAGGGACCCATTACGTGCGACAACTCAAGCCCCACCAGCGGAACCAGAAGAAACAAAAGTTTATTGAATTCTTGCTGAGCCGTTGCAACTGGATTGGTGACCACTGGAAGGGGGGGAGGGGAAGTGGAGGCCAACATCCCACCACAACTTCTGAGGTACAGATATTACCGAATCCTCCATTAACGAGTAGACGTCCTACGAAGAGGCCACGGCGTGTTGAGAGTGATGTAGCTTCTGGTTCAAGACAAGGCCCATCAAGTTTGGATCCAAGCGGGAGGAGGTTGATTGAGAGAAGTGCAAGATCGGGTGGCAGGGTTCCTAGGTCGGGGCTCAGAATGTCGGATGGTCATCGTAGGGCCCCTACATCTACACCGGGAGATTTAGCTAATTTGTCAGCCATGGCGTCGGAGGAAGAAGATTTTCACAACCTTCCAGACAGTATACCAGAGGATTTTGAAGACAATGCGGAGATACTACATGATGTTCCTACTTCAATGTATTTAATAGTACCAGTGCCTACAACGGAGGAGATTGCATAAGGATTAGTGTAGGGGAATTTGTTGTTTAAGGCACACATAGACCGCATTGTCTCTATGGAGAATCCGAAAACGAACCACCGGGTTTTATCATAGAAGAGGGTCATAGAAATATTCAATTGCTTACGAGACCTAGAATCCGGGACTCAGGTGAGTAGATTGGTACTTCGACCGATCAGATACATTGTGCATACTACCACCGATGATGGTGTCGTTGAGTATGAGGAACTGCCATTTCCATTGGTAGGAACCACACGAGAGTCTGAGCGCATGTTCATTGCATACGGGAGTGCTTATGCACAAGATGCCATGGGATCCTAGTATTCTTGGCTTCAAGATCATATCATTTCAGAACCGGTGGATAGGCAACACATAGTAGAAGCTTGTAAGTTTGCACAACAGGAGTGGAAAGATGGTACTATGCCTTTAAATGAGTACCTAGACACGTTCGAGCGGCGAGAGGCCTCTTTTGTGGTGTATGATGATCGCCGATTTTACATTGAAAAGTCTGCGCGGATCAATGTGGCGGAGTTCCAGAGACATTCAGATTCTACCATGGAGGAGGATTTGAGGAAGCTCCATCAGATTTGGAATCTATACGGGAGGCCTGACAGCACAATACGTGTGGACGATTCACGCAGGGCTGTTGCTTTGGAGAGTGCGGCAAGTGCAGTGCATAAATTGCCCAAGGGGGATGGAGTTGTCACGGTGAAGAGGTTGGCCAAAAACATGGAGGATCTGACCAATTATGCGTGGAATCCGAGCAATGATTGCTTCGAAGCTATCATTCAAGTATGCAAGGACTACGAAGCCGACATTCTCTTTTACAGAAACGAGAAAGAAGACAAGTGGAAGGACATGGCGAGGAAGAAAGAACTGGATCCAAATGTAGATGTACGACCAACTAAAAAGGAGATGACTCAGAATTGGTTGAGGCCATTAGGTAGGATTCTGAATCCATATTATCTTCGGGTGGCAAAGTCTGCTGCAGCGAAGCCAGTAAAGGAGGATGGAGTAAGACCTCGTCAAGCATATTACTTCAACGGTGTAAAAGACAAGAATCCACATCCTCGTATGATTGCTGGTGTGGTTGATCGATATACGAGACGAGAAGTTGTGATGAATTCCATCCGTTTGTTGATGGTGGAGAACAAGGAAAGTACACCTAATTCCATGGACGAGTTCTTTCGTATCCGTGTAGGGAAGTATTTTCCAAGGAATAACGAACAACTTGATACCTTTGGAAAGCATTTGAATGCTACCACGAGAAAGGCTTGGAGTGCTCCTATGCGAGGGAAGGTGTCTAAACTGGAAGACATAGGCTACCTCATCCCCCCTTCCATCAGGTTTTATTATGGTGACATTGCAGCAAGGGGGCGTGGACACATTGGACTGTCCGTAGATGTGAAAGGATAGACTACTGCTAATTGGGAATGGCAGATGGAAGTTAAGAGGCCAGGCCAGAGCGACACAGAGAATCTTCTTCCGGTTCGGTGTAGAAGAGAGTTATTCCGCACCAACTACATAGAGTTGGGGAAACCATATTCGTGGGTGATTGATTGTTGACGTGGCGATGGGAGGCATGGAGATGGTCATTCGAGAGACGCCCAGTTATCCGCAGCTTTTGCACAACTGACATTATGGATGGCAAATATTGAACGATGGAACGTAATCTTCTTGTTACCAGCGGCCGTGTATGCCAACGAAGAGTTTTTCACGAAAGGGAAGCTTTCAGAGGAATGTACTATGCGACGTGATTGTTGGGCATTTGATCCGAACTCGGTTAATCCTCATGCTCTCGATTTTACAGAGAATGGGCGTCTGGAGCAGGTAGTACAACCAATTGGCAATGTTATCATTTGTATACAGCACCCTGTGGGTACCTCTCTTGGCCCGAACTATGTTTCTGAAGACGTTCCACTTCGACTTGTTTTCTCGGATCACTAGAGTGAGGCACGTCAACCTTCTGAAGTTGATTCACTTGAGAGATCTCCATCAGAGCTGACAAGACTAGTGGGCTAATACTTGCCCCGTGGTAGGGGTTTAGTGGCTTGTAACATATCTACGGCCATTTCCACGATCCTTGAAAGAGATTTCGAAGAATTTGAGATTTGTATCATTGAGGATTGTACAGACAGAGTTTTATTCCTGTACAATGAGTTGTCCGACAATTTCCAAGGACAACTGTTGGTCATGACTGGTGGAATAAGTATTGGTTGCAACATCGTACTTGAGACCAAAGAGGCAGTTAGTGGAGTGAGGAATGAAGACGACAATGAGGATGGAGGTGGTTTACATGAGAGATTGTCACGTTCAGGTACCACTGAAGATTTCTCATCTCGAAGTAGTTCAGACGCCGATGAAGATGGAGTGAACCAATCTCTTCCGAGAGAGGATTCCATCAACGTAGCGGGCGGTGGGAGATACTTTAGAGGAGACGTCTGCAACACCTATAGAGAGGATGCAAGATACCGGTGTAGTAGATGTTAGTTTGGCGGCAGGGGCAGGAGTGGGACGTACATTTGATGGTCTTAGGCTGGAGATGGAGGAAGAAGGATTAGATTCATGTGAATTTTTTTTCGGTGTAGAGGAGGATTCCACAGCCTTCGATGCCTTCTCAATCAGAGCCAGTATCGGAGACACAAGAGACGTTTGGAGGTGCTCAGAGTGATACCGGACCAGGTTTGCCTTCCGTTCTAAGATCTAGCATATCCAACGACATCATTGCATTTCAGGGGGCCTTCTCATCAGAGCGAGAGATGTCCTTCAATGTAGAGGATGGTTTTTTTTACAATGATGATAGCGTAAGACATACGCGGGAGGGTGTTCCTGGCAATTACCGATATGTTGAGTATTTGTCCGTTGGCATCGAAGATGTGGGAGATCGTCCAGTGCAGGATCATGAACTGTCCGCTATGGTAGATAGCGCCATTGGATACGAGGAGGGAGTCGTTGCGCTAGACGATGAGCTCTGAGCCTTGGAGCTATATATTATAGTAGAACATGCACGCAATTTAGGTGGCAAGTACGTTAGTATAATGCAGTTTGAGATGTCTATTGTTTGGTGGGTGGTATATATTTATATACTAGGTGGTCCATATGATATGTTTGATTTTAGAATTCCTCAGCAATAGTGTGGAATTGCTTGATTATGTATGTTTTTGCATTATAAAATACAGTGAGGTACTTTATACTATCTTAGGAAATTGCATATATATTTTTGTATCTCTTACACATTGTATTTGTAGTGCAGTACTCTAAAATCTTATGATAACTCAAAACACATTTATAATCTCTTTAGACATATGATCATAATTTTGTAGCATGATTTGCAAATCATATTAGAAATCATATATTTTTTCTAAAAAAAGGTAGCAAATGTAAAAAATATATTACTGATATGAACCTAAAGATGCCAATGTATGACACGACAAACACCAAAATTTTGTGACAAAAAACATACTAAACTTTTGGCAAATTTTGATTTAAAAAAAAATTATGAGCAAATAACTTACAGCTTTCTACCAGCAACCAGTGCACTTGGCTAAGTGCATAATTGCTTAATTGCATGTCGCAAGTGTGTGGCAATTGAAGATGACATCGTGTAGAAATTCCAACTACTCTTGTCTATACTGCATAAAGTGAACGGTTTAGTTGGTGTCTATTGTACACATATAACTAGCTCCCTTTATAAAAGCATATGATATAGCAACAATCTCGTTATAAAAGGGAGCTTGAATAAGAACAAATATTCTCTGTCAATAACATCAACACTTGGTGTAAGACGCATTACCCACCCTTTCCATTTTAACAACCGCTCAATACAGCAGCCTCTACAGAAAGCAGACAGGACCAACCATATTTCCTCGATAATCAATAATGTGTATTACCATGGACTTATCATTTCTATGATAAAGCTTATGCAAATAGCTTATCATGGAATAGTATTCAATCAGAGCTTTGTTCTGATGGAAACAGTCTATCATACTAACGAAGAATTCAATACTAGACACTATCACAGGCACTATATACAGTATACTGAAAAACTGTTCGCCCTTTTCACTCATGAAATCAGTCCATCAACCAATTCCCATCCAAAGCATTATGAAGCCATTCTCGAGTTGAAACTCTAGTTTCCGGTTCACTCGGCACTGTCTTGCAAGCACATAAATTTCTAGAAGCACAGCCACACTCAAACACAATAAACAAATATTCAAGACAAGTTCTCTGCAGCTTATCTGGGCACCGAGATTCATTCTGTAGCCTCCCACAACGTCTGCATCGATCATCAGAGACCATTGAAACAACACGAGTCTCCTCAAGCAGGATACATCGTTCATAGATTCATCAATTGTCAGCACTAGAAATTCAAGATTATCGTCTGTTTTTCTTTCTAGCAGCAGCATTTGGGCGGCAGCATGAGGCGCCAGAGCAGCATCCGGCAGGAATGAGGCGCCAGAGCTGGTTGACGGAGATGTTGGGCGGGTCCTCCGGCTTGGTGCGGTCCTGCATGGTGACGACGAGGGTGTTCTCCTTGATGAAGGCTTCTCCCTCGGGGCAGGGCTCCATCAGGTCGCACTTGACGCAGCGGAGCGCGTGCATCACGATCTCGGGGTTGACGTTGTAGATGGTGTGGTAGTTCTTGCCCTTGTCGGGCGACTCGTACCAGATTTGCCCCTCGTCCAGGACGCGCGGGTCGTAGTCCACAAGCAGCACCTGCTTGCCGATCTCGGGCGCCGCCTTCATGGCCTTGCGGGTATTGCGGTGGACCAGCGAGTACCCGCCCGTCTTGTCGAAGTTCCACGCCATTGTGTTGTCCTTGAGCCACAGCTGGGAGGAGTCGTTGTCGTCCGCGATTACTATGCATGTGCCGAACCCTACCGTCGCCCGCACCGCGATGTTGTAGTCACCGTTCGCCTTGCAGTGCAGCCGCACGGTCTTCGCCGGCGTGCACCACTGGCACGTGCAGATGCCCCAGATGCACTTGCAGCATGGCTTGCAGATGTCGCACATTTTTGAGTGGACGAAGATTATCACATTTCACATCTGCTGTGCAGAAGAAATTGATCTCAAAGCTCTTCCTTGCAAGGATTAGGATCTCAGAGAAATCGATTCTACAGTCAGAAATGGTTGCAATTAGCTAGCAAGGGCTAGAGTTTCTGTTTACCAGTTTTGTTCGATTCTTTTTGCAGAATTGCGTTGTGGGAAATTGTCTTCTAGGGCAATGGCACTCACACGATCAATCCATCTGTAACTGCCGTGGCGTAGACGAGAGCTAGTGCCTCCCGGATCAACCACATCGAGCCATCCCTGCTTGGGGATCATCAGGCAGGCTACGTGATGCGTCCCTTCAGACCGAACAGGTATTGCTTGGGAAGTACCGCGTCTCGCGCCCCTTGGGAGTAGGCATAGTTAATACTCCAAACGATACCTGAAACACACAACAAAACCTGAACCTGTCATTTTAAGCACCACTAGAGATAGACTCCTCGCAGAAGATCATGTGATCGTTAGAGTTCAACCCGACGCTGGACACCATCCTCGAAGTGAGCAAGACTAATACCATCCAGAGGATCGTATACAGCTTTGGCTATAAGAGCGAGACCTAAGGCAAACTTGAGAGCAGCAAGTGAAAGGAGACGCAGACCAGAGTTTCTAAATCTTCCTCGAACTTGTGATTCTGTGGCCTATGCTTGAGTGGACAGAGTGTGTCGAGTTTCTCAGCATAAGTGACTAGGATTCGAATCTCGCCCTTGATTTCAGCTCCTTCAGAGGGTTTATTGAAGATTTATACTAGACATGATCGATCTGTGCGCAGGGCTAGGTCAAACAATCCGGATTCTTGAAACGAGACAAGCAACCAAGAGCAATGGCGGACGCTCATTTGGATGGCTTCCTAGTAAGAGCAGGTTCGTGTTCTCGACCTCTCGTTACAAAAATGCACTGAATGAGGTCATGTCTTCTACCTTCGGTAACAAGTACTCACAGCTAACAGAACTGTTACTTTTTCAGCCACTCTTTCCAACCGCTTCAAACATTCCTGATGTTCATGATGCGGATCTAATTTGTAGCAGAGCACTCTCAGAATATACTGTCTGTGCCACATGGATAATAATCAGAACGCAAAGAATTCGGAACCACAATGCATCTTACACTTACGAGGGGTCTACCAGCCTAGGAATATCAGGCGTACTAAGACACTCAAAAGTGTAATTTATCGATGTGAACAGTTGATGAACCAAAACCGAAAAATCGGTATTCCAGCACAAACAGTTATAAATTTCAGAATGTCGGCATTGAATTGAAGAGCATAATGCTACTGTGCAGGAAGCACAATACGAACTCCACATCAGTTCCATTCGATGACGACAGCCGAAGAACTTGTATTCAATATCAAGCACCCGTCGATGCTAGTAACCTCGACCAAATATAAACGAAATGTGACATGCCCTAGATGATACATCAAGATACCTACAGCTGAATTTTCACACCATTCGAACAACACCACGATCTCCTCAACTAAATTGGAACCATTCAATCCAATGTCTACCCATTCCAACTCCAGCAGGCCCATAGTGTCACTAGCCAAACAGACGAAAATTTTGGATCGGAAGTGGATGTGGCCATGCATGTGCGGCCGTCCAATTTGATTGAAGACACTCAACTTTACAAGTCAGGGCCAAAACCCTTGAGCACGATCATGTTCTATTCACCAAAAAATGCTGATGCGTCAGTCCTCAGACGAGATCCTCCTCCTTGTGCGTCTCAATGGTGCAGTCGGATGTGGGTCTGACGACGCACGTCAAGCAGAGTCCGTTTCCAGTCTGTTCATCGTCAAGGAAGCTCTGGTTCTCCTGGTTGATGGAGCCCTCCGTGACCTGGCCAGCACACGACGAGCAGGCCCCGGCGCGGCACGAGTACGGGAGCTCGATGGCCGCATGCGGCTGCCATAGCTGGAGCTCAGGGAGAGGAGATGGAGTGGACTGATTACGGAATTCACTGCTTGCTTTGCTTGTTTGATAAGGACGTTGATAAGCTTGTGGTGATGGGAGCGTCGGAGAACGGTAACCGACGAGACGCGAGCCAATGGGAGCTGGCGCTGCCTCATCTGCATGTCGAGTTCGCCTTGTGCCCCTCGCACGCTCCCAATGCGCTAGTTCTATCCACCGTGGCGGGTGGCTTTCTGCCACGTGGCTCCTGCCATTCCACGCTGGCATTCTCTCTGCCAGGAGTTTTTTTTTAAGAGTGAATAATAACCAACCAAGGGGCGGTTTACACTATGGACAACAGAGATTGACCACTACCCTCTAAAATGTGTGATTGGTCGAGGAAGTTGTCCTCGTCTAATTTCGCTTTACACTACCTTGAAAAAATCAAATTGATCATGGAGTTTGAGGTTACCTAATTTGCTATTTTTTGTTGTGTGGATATAGTTTCTTGGTCCAGCGGGTTTTCTATTGGTTCAAAGAAGACAGGTCGACTCGACGGAAATCAAAGGGGTTGTTGGGCTGAAAATCAATGATTGGCTGAAATTTGTTTTCTTTATTATTTTAAAATTATTTTTTCCCGGATTTTGATATATACATTATAAAAATCAGCCCATACTTGTCTCGGTCCAAATCCACTTTACACTAAAGCATTTGATTTGAAGTGGATAGAGAATTGAAGTGAACCACTTTAATTTGCATTTAGTGGAATTTGTGTAGGTAATGTGAAATAGTCTTGTCCATAGTATATGCATGTTTGGTGTACTTTCCCTTTTGAGTGCAAACACTCATTACCACTACTATAAGCTCTTGGATAGAAACCTCGTGTTGCTTGAGGAATTGTTTTGAATACCCCTATTATGTTCATTTAGTACTCTTTTCATGCTTCAAATGAATGAATGAGGAAACTAGGCGCTTAGTTATAGATTGTCAAGAAGAAATTGGTATTTGACTTGTTGAAATTCTAAATATGTCGCTAAAATTTGAATAATATTTTGTTACACTTAGGTCCTAATTAAATTATACTTTTTATAAATATAATAGAATTGATTTTGATTGTCTTTTTTGCCCTTTGGCGGATGCCTTCAAAAGTGCCTTTTGGAGAATTTGTTCAAATGCGCCTTTTCACTAAAATTTGGTTTATAGTAGAAACGATATTGAGTTTTAACCTCCTTTGAAAGACTCCTTTGAATGTGCCTTTTCAATAGATTTGCCTTATTGTAGGAAAGACATTGAGATTCAAGATTCTATTATGTACCACAAGTAGAAATGTAATTGCTACTTGTACATTTCTAAAAATATGATTTATAGATATTTTACGTTTAGAAATTCTCTTATTTTTCTTTTCCTTCATAATACAAAAAGTTGCTAATGCTTGTAGTTGTTATAGAATTGGAATTTTTGAAACTAGTATAAGAATGAACGCTAAATATTTTGTGAATGTTTTTTTCTTGAAAGAATAAAATAAACGCTAATGTAGCTTTAAGGAGGATGTGTGCTTTCGTGTACAGGAAAATTGCTAAAGACAACAACTCAAGAGTCACAACCAACATTAAATAAGCAAAAAAACATACACAAATACAAGTATGCATAGCACATTTTCACGCTCGCGGCCAATAACTCCTAACACTGAGTCTGAATACCAATTTTCTTTGAAAATTGAGCTTCTACAGCTGTCGGAAGATCGGGTGGCCATCCTCCAACTGAATGTGGTTGAATTTGCCTCTGTGTCATGGGGGCTAAAGGCAATGCAACTACAATACGAACATACAAACGACCGTACCATTTGCCCCTTAACTCTGGTAAGATGTGGCCCAAAATCTATTGGCCAATCATCAAATTTTGTGGTCTCATTCTCCATCGTTGGAGAACCACCGCGTACTGGCACGGCCGATGATTGCTATTTGGTAGCAGAGAGGGCATTCATGCCGTCGGACTCTTCACCGACAAGATCCATTGGAAACCTTGCATTAAGATGATAAAATCAGAAAATAAATGTCTCGAGCGGACTCCGCTCTTCCTGAATCCTTAGCCAAAGGGGAATAGACACATTGAGCTTGACGCTCCTCTGTTGCATGCCTCTTCAAACAAAAATGTAACTTTGCTTCTTCAACTTTTGTAAGATGTGGCACCACAACCCTTTAGTCATGAGGGTTTGCCACTAGCACATTTTGATGGTCACGTTGACGGCATTGTACGTTGAACAACAGATGAGAGGTCACAAATCCAAACTAGAGTGTTGAGATCAAAGGCCTAATCCAACTAGAAGTGGCGCTAGCCCTCAGAAAGATCCGGTGCGGCGGTGGTACCTGTCGAGGAGCCCATCGCCTGCTTATTGTCATCAAGTGAAGGCTCCACATAATTTTGAGAAGTAGAATTCAAAAACATGTCTGGACTGCGCTCTTGAATAGCAAAGCACAATGGATATGACATCAATGTGAAAATTCCCCCCAAATAAAGCAAACGCAATTTACCACGGTTAATGGTAGCTCATCATCCTTGATGACCTACGTGGAAACGCGGTGATCATCCAAGATGTCACCGATTCATCAATGAGCAGGTTCTTGCACCTGAGTTAGTGCAAAGGTGCCTGTTGTCGAAGAAGCCAACTTGGTTCAAATCCAATGCGACCGATGAGCGTACGAGCTAAGCACAGTGGCATTGACAAGAGTAGGTGGATCAAGAAAATGATGGATGTATGCACCTTCCTGACACACCATTACCTGTGTGTCTTCCCTATTGAAGTAAATAGAAGAAGAGAGATGGTTGCACTAGCAAAGATACACACAAGGTAGTACAAACAATGCTTGGAATGAGATGATTTGCCTTCTTTCGAAGGCCTTTACTTATACCATTGCACAAGACACATTCCTAGTGCCTTCTCATGCAACTTCCATGTCTTTACAACCCACATGGGCGTCATGGCCGCCCAAAGACTTTTGCCACCACCCACTTGACTTTCATGCCCCTACTTTGACTTGGCTAAGTCAACACAAGTGGGCTGGTCCTTCTCTTTTGACTTTGCCTTGCCCATGTGCAACATGTGCCAATACACCTCTCTCCATTTTCTCCCATTTTACTCCCGCCCTTTCATTCTACCTCAATACAACTATTTACAATGCCGTTATAACTACGAGCAACACTATACTCCAACACTCCTACTTTGCGAGTCGTTACCTTCTCGCAATCCCATCGCCTTCACCAATCGTTGATGCCGCTCCTTCGCAAGTGCCTTCGTCAACACATCCGCCACCATGTCTTCCGTTGGACAATACTTCAAACAAATCTCACCACTCTCTAACTTCTCACGAATGAAGTGGTGTTGCACATCAATGTGCTTCATACGTGAGTGGTGTGTGGGATTCTTTGCAAGAGCAATGCACCCTTGATTGTCGCACATGATTGTCGTTGCTCCTTCTTGAACAAACCCTCATCACCCAATAGCTTGCGAAGCCAAATGGCCTCCTTCGTGCTTTGGCTAGTGGCCATGTACTCCGCCTCCGTTGTGGACAAGGCAATGGTGGGTTGCCTCTTGCAATTCCATGAGATTGCACCAACTCCAACAAAGAACACATACCCTGTTGACGATCGCCGTTCATTCACATCTCCCGCCCAATCCGCATCGCAATACCCACTCAAGGTGATGTTGTCACCGCCAAGGCACAACTTGAAGTCCAAGGTACCTTGCAAGTACCGTATGATGCGCTTCACCGCACTCCAGTGTGCCGGACCGGCCCTTGACATGAATTGGCTCACCAAACTCACCGCAAATGCAAGGTCCGCCCTTGTGCCTACCATCGCATACATCAAAGACCCAACTCCGCCCTTATATGGTACGCCTTCCATCTCACCTTGAATGGCCTCAAACTCTTCTTCCGAGAGCTTCAACAACTTGACATTTACGTCAAGTGGGGTACCAATGGGCTTGCATTCTTCCATGTTGAATCGCTTAAGTACCTCTTCAATGTACTTCCGTTGGCTCATGGTGATGGTGCGTGCCTTGCGATCCCTCTCGAATTCCACTCCAATGCAGTACCTCAACTCTCCAAGGTCGCTCATCTCAAACTCCTTCTTGAGTTTGGCCTTGAGCCACGCCAACATTGCCATAAGGCTAGCCAAGATGATCAAATCATCCACATAGATGAGTACTATCAACAAATACTCACTTGTTTGCTTGATATACAACGAGTGATCCGCTTGGCTTCTTGTGAAGCCTTCTTTGGTGAAGAAGGAGTCGATTCGTTGATACCATGCCTTTGGTCATTGCTTGAGTCCGTACATCGACTTCTTGAGCTTGCACACAAGATGCTCAAAGCCTTCTTGTGCGAAACGATGGGGTTGCTCCATGTAGATCTCCTCCTCCAACTTGCCATTCAAGAACGCCGTCTTCACATCCATTTGATGGATCTCCATGTCCAAAGCCGCTCCAAGTGCAAGAATGCACCGAATTGTGGTGAATTTGGCAACGGGCGCAAAGGTCTCAAGGAGTCAACACCTTCCACTTAAGAGTATCCTTTCGCCACCAATCTTGCCTTGTGGCGCACAACTTCGCCCGAAGCGTCCTTCTTCGTGCGAAACACCCACTTGCACCAAATTCGCTTGCGATCGTTTGGAAGGGGAGCCAATTCCCATGTGTCATTTGCTATGAGTGAGTCATACTCCTCGTGCATTGCTTTCTCCCACTTACTCGCATCCTCCGATTGCATAGCTTCGCACATGTTCAATGGATCATCGAGATGTGCCACGTTGGCTCGCTCCACGTCATGTTGTGGCAAGATGTGGTTCATCCACCACTCTCCAAGCGCCCGCCGCTCCCTTCGTAGATACCGAGGCTCTTCAACACTTCCTTCCCCTTCGTTAACACTTGGTGTTGGCGTTGACGAAGGTGCCTCCGTTACACCTTCTTCTTGGGCATGCGCTTGCTCCTCCTTCTTTGCATCACCGCCTTCACAATCTTTTGTAGAAGCTTGGTTTGGAGATTCGTCCACCAACACCTACAGCGGTGTATCACTCCCACTTGGACTCATCGCCAAACCATAACCAAGGCTAGTGTTATCTTCAACAAAGACTACATCACGACTTCGAATGATCTTCCCCGTCTCTACACACATGAGGCGATATGCCTTCGTACCCTCACAATAGCCAAGAAACAAACACTTGGTGCCCTTTGCATCGAGCTTATCCCTCTTGGCTTGTGGCACCATTGCATATGCGATACAACCAAAGACTCGCATGTGTGCAATGCATGGCCTGCGACCGCTCCAAGCCTCTTGTGGTGTGATGGTGACAAGAGCCCTTGTTGGACACCGATTGCAAATGTACACCGCATTCGTCACCGCTTCCGCCCAAAACTCAAGCTTGAGGTGTTGAGCATGAATCATGCTCCTTGCCATCTCCACAATGGTGCGGTTGGCACGCTCCACAACTCCATTTTGCTCGGGCGTGAATGGAGTTGATGATTGCCTCTCGATGCCATGCTTCTTCAAGAAACGTTGAAAGGCCTTAGAAATGAACTCCCCACCATTGTCCGATCGAAACGCCTTGATCTTGTGCTCCGATTGCGTCTCTACAAGCGCCTTGAACTCCTTGAACTTCTCAAGGCACTCCCCTTTCGTCTTCAACGTATACAACCACACCTTCCTTGAAAAATCATCAATGAAGGTGACGAAGTACCTTGATCCACCAATCGACATGGTCCTCATTGAACCACACACGTCCGAGTGCACAATCTCCAAAGGCTTGGATGCACGAGTTCCTCCATCCTTTGGAAATGGTGCCCTATGATGTTTGCCATATACACATCCTTCGCAAAAGGACATAGAAGCTTCCTCCTTGTCAAGGGTCAAACCACTTACCATACTTTGAAGAAACCGCACACTTCTCACATTCAAATGTCCAAGTCGACAATGCCAAAGCTCCATTGAATCACGCTTCGTTGATGGTTGTGCCAAGTTGGCCGCATCCGCCTCAAACATCTTGTTGAAGGTCACTTGGTACAAGTTGTCTTCCCGGGGTGCCACCGCAAGTACATCTCCGTTTGGTGCTCTCAAAGTGCGCCCGTCGACATTGAATTGCACTTTCATTCCACTTATGACAAGCTTGCTCACCGAGACCAAGTTGGCTTGCAATTTTGGCACATAGAGGACATCCTTGAGGGTAATCCTCTTCGCACATCCCCTCACATGCACTTCCACAACAATGGAACCTACTGCAATGGCATCCACAACACTATCGTCACCCAAATGCACATTGCGCGAGGTAATTACCTCATATGTGTCAAATGCCGCCCTATGTGGTGTCATGTGTTTTGTGGCGCCCGAATCTATGATCCACTTGCACAACGACATGGAATGAGGTCCATTTTGAGTTGCAAATGCATAGTCATCATCCTCCTTCGCATGGTTGGCATTTTCCTTCTCCTTTGCTTGATTCGCATTGTCGCGCTCTCACTTCTTGGGCTTGAAACAATTTCGTGCAATGTGGCCCGGTTTGCCGCAATTGTAACACACCTTTGGCTCGCCACGAGAAGATGAGCCGCCCGACTTGCTTTGCTTTGATACCAAAGCCGTATCGTCACCATGGGGCTCTTTCTCCTTGCACTTGGATACTTCGTGCATCATTCGCGCCACTACAAACTCCATGGTGAGATCCTTCATGCGTAAGGTCTCCAACGCGGTGATCAAGTTCTCAAATGAAGGTGGCAAGCTTTCAAGCAAGGTCATGACCACATCTTCATCTCTCACGGGGACCTCCAAGCATGTGAGTTGATCCGCGAGGACCTTCACTTGATTGATGTGGGTCAACAAGTCATCATCTTCTTGCATCTTGATGGTGAAGAATTTGCGGCGAATGAAGAGGATGTTCGACAAACTCTTCGTCTCGTGGATGTTGCACAATGTCTTCCATGCTTCCGCTGGTCCTTTGCAATTCTTGATGTGGGCAAGTTGGTTATCCACCAAATTGAGCCCAATCACCGACATAGCCTTCTTCACACGCCGATTGTAGTCCTTTATCACCTTTGGCTCATCATCGAATGATGGAGGCTCCTCGGTCTCCTCAACGATCTCCCAAAGGTCCATGGACTCCAACACCATCTCCATCTTGAACTTCCAAAGGTTGAAGTTGTCCCCTTTGAACTTGTCAATGACCCTCGCACTCTCGTTCTCAAATGTGGCCATGTTTACACTCTTACACTCAAATCAGCCCCTTCTAGTTTCTAATGTGCACAAATGCACCACAATCACTCAAATGAGCCCCTTCTAGGCTCCAATGTGCATGCAAGCACCTCAAAAACTCACATTAGCCCCTTTAGAGCTCTAATACACACCTAGGCAACTCACACACTCCAATCAACCCCTTCAAGGCTCTAATGTGCAAGTTTGCACTCAAATCAATCAAACAAGTCTCTTCTAAGCTCAAACGTGCAAGGTGCAACTCAAACACTCAAATCCAATCGTTTAAGACTCAAATGGACACCTTTGCACCTCATCTAATCAAATCAGCCCCTCATTTGCTCATACATGCAAATAGGGACTTCAATAATCTCAATGAGCTTCACATAGACTCTAATGTGCATCTAAGCACCTCCTTCACTCAAATCAGCACTTTTAGAGAGTAAACAAGCACATGCACTATGGTTGAACACTTACAAGGTTCAAACTCTTGAATGTGTACCACCGCCGCTCCTCCCAACTTCTTGTGCCTTCCCAATCACCTGCAATGCTCCAAATTCGCTCTTGTGCACTCCAATGCTTCAAACAAGCCCGTGTGCACCTCCAAAGCTCCAAATCAACCCTTGTGCATCTCCTTGGCTTCAAATCAGCCCTTGAACTCCTCCAACACACAAAAGACACAAGTGACCTCCTCCACACAACTTTGCAACTATAACTCTTCACTAGCAACTCGCATGAGTGGGCCCATAACCTATTGAAGTAAATAGAAGAAGAGAGATGGTTGCACTAGCAAAGATACACACAAGGTAGTACAAACAATGCTTGGAATGAGATGATTTGCCTTCTTTCGAAGGCCTTTACTTATACCATTGCACAAGACACATTCCTAGTGCCTTCTCATGCAACTTCCATGTCTTTACAACCCACATGGGCGTCATGGCCGCCCAAAGACTTTTGCCACCACCCACTTGACTTTCATGCCCCTACTTTGACTTGGCTAAGTCAACACAAGTGGGCTGGTCCTTCTCTTTTGACTTTGCCTTGCCCATGTGCAACATGTGCCAATACACCTCTCTCCATTTTCTCCCATTTTACTCCCGCCCTTTCATTCTACCTCAATACAACTATTTACAATGCCGTTATAACTACGAGCAACACTATACTCCAACATTCCAATGGAGGTACATTCTCAAAAATGTACCCCAATGGTGTCAATTGGTGGGTAATCCGCCATTGAATGGGCCTAAGAAAATCAACAAAAGAGACTTGAACGTGGGTCATCCAATCCACATCCGCTGCCACCTCTTAAATGCCGTGAGTAAGGTCATCCGACAATCAAAAGATCTATGTGGCCAGTGATAAGTGTGACATCCCGTGGGAACTTGCCGAAGGAATTGTGAATAGCAGACGGTGGAAGTTGTTTTGAATACAACGCTAGTAACCGGTGCATGTGATGACGGGCAACACGGTCGGTTGCAAAGCCACTATCAACGTGGATGTACAGCCGCACCTTGAGCTCATCTCCAATATAGATGCCAACCAGCAAATGCCAATGCTAGCAAAAAGCTCAATAAGGATAAAAATCTATGTTGGTGGCTACCAATGAATAGTGCAAGCCAACAAAGGAATCAAAGAGCCCGTTGTAAAAGGTGGAACACCGATAGCAACCACAATTTCCTAACCACAATGTGTGAGCCTGAACTAAGTCCTCTAAGGTGGAAATGGATCCTTCTCAATGCATGCAAAGATTCCCATTGGTGACCAGAGTAGAGCGGAAGCTAACATTGAAGAAATGGGGATTAAAGTCAATTCTTAGGATGAGCTGCAAAGGGATTTCGACTAATAAGAGCGGGAGTTCATCAAGGTGACCTTGCTAATGGAGAATACTAATGACGCATTGGCTATTCATAATAAAGATAAGATGAAGCTTGAGAAGCAGGTCTTGGAGTTACAATGCCAACTGACAAGCCAACATGGAGTCTCAACCTTGGCGTCAAGTGATAAGACCTAGTGGTTGTAGTTATGTCACTCGAGTTGGACACCATGAAGGAATACCTTCGGAAAATGGCCATGTGCAACTATGAATTCTACACTCAAGTTGATGGACTAGGGATCCAAATTGCAATGCTCAAGAAGAAGATCTAGGAGTTGGATGCCAAGAATCCCCTTTCTTTCTTCTTGAACCAAAAGCATGAGCAGCAACATAATTTCTCCTCGTTAAAGTTGATCTGGATCAAGGAGCCAACTTCAATTTTCAAAAATTTAAAGGTTTGGAGTGTTGCAATGAAAATGAAGAAGCAGGATCTGTTGGCAGAGATACTTGCACACCGAGATTTGTTGTTAGAGGATATCAAACAGATACTAATTGTCATGGGCAATATTGGAGCTCAAGCGCTAGTTTTTTATTTATTTGGAGCTCTAGATTGAGATGAAAAGACAACTTGACCATGCTATGGAAGAAAATTATATTAACTGGACAAGTAATGATTTTGGAGATACCACATTTCTTCACTTTGAATGTGTGTCCTAGACTGGTGAATGTAGTTCTCAATTTTATGAAATACAAGCCTAATTTTATATTTGTGAATTTGTTTGTGTAATTTCTTGTTTATCAATGGCATGCATTGCATATGAAATGGTGTTTGAGGATTAATAAATGGTGGAACTATGGAGCATGGGTGTTACGACTACGTCGAACAACCGGACTAGTTGACAAGTAACTTTACAAAAGGGGATTTGTGAGAGACGGTAACGAACCCAATACGATTATGGTAGTTGTAAACCAAGCCTTCTTTTGTCTCTCTTAAAGCTTAGTGAGAGGAGCTTTGTCTCTCACCTTGCATATTATTAAAAAAATGAAATGTTATAGACTTAAGCTTCTTTGGTTTTTGGTATGATTCATGATTGTATTATTTGAGGAATCATGAGGAGGATTGTAGTAGAGCGTCGATACAAATTCAATTAGGTTTAACAAGTTCTAACATTATGCAAGGTTTGAGAATGTCCACGCTCCTTGGACTAAGAGTGGACATTGATCAGATCCCGGCTACATGTAGAGTTCAACCATGATTCTGCACCCAAGAATAAGTTCATCAACAAGTTTATTGACTGATGTGTAAAACCCATTAAATTGATATTATGTTTTGCTAGATCTTCATGGCAATACTGTCAGAAGATAGACTCTATTTTCTGTCATCAAATGTGTGCATTATGATGTCTACAAGAAAGGAAATAGAAGGCTAGTAATTATGAACTCCAATTCAGAGTGGAGGATGGAGTTTTGGCAGAGACTAGAGACATTTTATCAAAGAGATTTCAAATCAAACTATACAGTATAGCAAACGCACAGTGGCGATGATTCCAATAATTCATTTCACTTCAACATTTTGTAGATATGACTTACCATGGTGCGTACATCAAATTCAAGATTTCCGCCGATCCCAAGTTCAATAGATGAAATTGAAAAGAATATATCGCCGGGACCTATATATAATGTAGGTCCCGACGAGATATTCTTGATAGCCGACTTGGTGTGAGCAGGTACTTGCATTATCATGGACCAAGAGAGGGCGGTCAACCATGCAAGGTCATGGGCGCTGGAAGGAGTGGAACCGGAGGTTGCAACATATATTTAGCAGTAGGTACAATCCATTTTCCAAGTTACACTGCTGCATCTTCTTCAGCAAATTTTAGAGAGGTTGGCTACAACTTCTTTGTTGGCATCTCCTCTGGCAATTATGAAGGCTCCCAATCAAGGCCCTCAATGAACTGAGGAATATGACTGTAAAGTGACAACATCCAAAAAAATTGGCGGAAAGAAAGGCGGAGAGGTGTACAAATGATTTGCTCAACTTTGGTTCTTATTTTGAGGCAGACCATGGGCTTATTGATTAGACGAGGACAAAATGACTTACGCACTTTCGTATTTAACGGAAGCGGCTCAAAATTGGGCAATGCCGATATTACAGGCCCTAGAGGGGGGATGTTGTCATGAGCTGTTGACAAGCTACAAGGTATTTTGAGATGCTATGATTGCAGTATATGGTGATATCAATCAACGGAGCACTGCTGAAGAGAAGTTGGGAAAGCTAAGTCAGACAGGGTCAATGGCGAATTATATTTGAGTAGTTAACGAGCATGCTGCACAAGTGGACTGGAATGAGTCCTGCTTGATAGCACGTTTTTGAGGGGGACTTAAGGACGAGGTCCTTGCCTCGATTGCGGCAACAAAATCACAACCGCAAATGCTTCATGAGTGGATGGCAATGTCTTTCCGAATTGATGAAGGATTATGGTCGCAATGTCAAAAAAAGCGGCCAATTATCTCCAACTTAGTTCCAAAAAATCAGGCTCACGGATTCCAAGCTAGCTCAAGGAGATGTGGACCTGTTCCAATGGAGTTAGATTCAATTGGTGGAACGACTGCTTTGGAAAAGACGGCTGCTAAACGATTGGAATTTCAGTAGCAAGGGAGATGCTGGAGATGCGGTCAGTTAGGTCACGTCCGCGCAAGATGCTCGGTCAACCCCTCCAAACCTTTATCTCTGGTAGCAATGGAAGGGAACAATACAAAAATTGAAGAATTGGAAAATGGGCGATCTCGAGACGAAGGGTTTGGTGGGACCGCGACCTGGCGTCGCTCCCAAATTTCCAATACATCCAGGCTATGATCAAATAGAGGCTAAAACTCATAATAATAGCGGGAATGAAGACTTAAGACATTTGCACAGGGCGACGACACCGAGGCATGTGATGGTGTGTGCGGTAGGGTTTAGACAGTCACCTAAAGGGGCTAAATTATACACCTTAGAGGTATTAGAGTTATTTGGAACGGAAAAAAAAAGATTGGTTGAAGGAGTAATCCTGATGGAATACCAAGACATGCAAGGGGCATTTAGTGAGGAGGCATCCAATGAGTTACTGAATCATAGAGAATTAGATATGAAGCTAGAATTCAAGGAGGGACAAGAACCACAAAACACCGGTTTACGGCCCATGTCTTCAATAGAACTACAAGAACTTCGTAAATATTTGGAGGCGAACTTCAGAAAGGGATGGATTAGAAGATCCAAATCTTTGGTTTCAGCCCCAGTTGTGTTTGCTTTACAGGAAAAAGACAGGACAATCCGAGTATGGGTTGGATTACCGAAATTTCAACCGTGTTATAGTAAAGAATTATATCCGCTACCGTTAATTCCAAAGCTCATTGATCGGTTATTGGAGGCTAATTTTTTTACCAAATTGGACATTAGAGAAGCATACCATCGCGTGAGGATGGCCGCGAGTCATGAATGTAAGACAACATTTGAAACACGTTATGGACTTTTGAATATTTAGTGATGCCGTTGGGCTCAACAAACGCCCCAGCTTAGTTCCAAGCACATATGCAGTTTATTTTCAACAACCTCTTGAATATCTCGGTGGTGATCTATCTTGACAGTATACTTATCTTTTCAAAAAAATTAGAAGAGCATCAAGTAGTGGTACGAGAAGTTCTACAACGACTACAAAAATATGGCCTTTATGCTAAAGCATCGAAGTGTCAATTCCACCGTAGCTCCATGGAATTGCTACGGATGATTGTTTCAGGAGAAGGTCTACAAATGTGCCCAGATAAAGTCCAAGCAATTCAAGAATGGCCAACTCCAATAACAATAAAAGAGGTCCAAGCATTCTTAGGCTTTGCAAATTTGTACCGCCACTTCATTTGGGATTATTCAAAAATTGCGATACCTCTTACGATGCTCACAAGAAAAATCCAACTATTCAAGTGGAATATCATTAGCCCCACAAGCATTTGAGGAACTACAATCACGTTCATACAAGCTTCGGCATTATTGCATCACAATTTTGACCGGCCTTTTATTGTTGAAACGGACGCATCGGCCGTGCGATAGGGGCCATCCTCTCTCAACACGGAGAAGATGGGCATTTGTACCCTTGTGCATATTGTAGCTCTAAGATGTCAACAGCAGAGCAAAATTATGACATCTACGATAGAGAATTACTAAGTATTGTCTTAGCGTTTGAAAATTGGCAAGTTTACCTTACATCAACCATTCATCCACAAGCGGATGGGCAAACGGAGCGGGTCAATTAAACCTTGGAGCAAATTCTTTGAATGTTCACCAGCAGACACCAATATGACTGGTCAGATCTCTTTTCCCTAGTCGAATTTGCCAACAATAATTCTCTTCATTCAGCTACACGCTTCTCACCGATTTACGCCACTTATGGCTACCATCCAACTCTATCTTTTATAACACCTACGACTTCCAAGGTCCTAGCAACCAAAAAAAGGATTTGTCAATTACAAGCAGTGCACAAAGAAATAAAGACTGTGATTAAGATTGCAGGAGATCAAGCTAAAAGAAATTATGATCGACATGTTCAACAACAACCGCATTTCAAACTTAGGGACAGAGTATTTTTTTGACATGAACACATTACGACTATGGCACCTTTTAAAAAATTGGGGCCCAAATTCTTAGGACCATTCTCTATCACGGTTAAAATATTAGATGTGGTATATTGCCTCAAGCTGCCCAAGACACTTGCATCCGCGACGTGTTCCACGTTTCGTGCTTGGAGCCATATCGTCAAGACACAATCCCACGCCGCAAACAACAACCACCACCACCTATTGTATTACGAGATGGGAATATTAAATGGGAAGTACATAGTACATTGGACTCTCGAGAAAGTGGTTGAGGAAAAAACTTCAATATATGGTTGCATGGCAAGGCTATGGACTAGACCAAAACTTGTGGGAGCCTGCAGGAAATTTGCGAAATGCCCCTGACAATGTCGATAAATTTCACCGTTGACATCCTACAGCCCCATGACCAAATACTAGAGCCTAAAAGAGGGAATAATGTTACGACTACGTCATACAACCGGACTAGTTGACAAGTAACTTTACAAAAGGAGATTCATGAGAAACGGTAACGAACCCAATACCGTTATGGTAGTTGTAAACCAAGCCATCTTTTGTCTCTCTTAAATCTTAGTGAGAGGAGCTTTGTCTCTCACCTTGCATATTCATTAAATCTTAGAGAGAGCTTAAGTCTATAACATTTAATGTCGACACAAATTCAATTAGGTTTAACAAGTTCTAACAATGGAACTCGATGACTAATTATTAGAGAAAACTTGTCAATGACTAATTGTAATCAGTTGGAGTATTTGTCTCGCTAAATCGTGCTGAGTGAAGTACATGAATGATTTGAATTGAACGTGTATGCAATGAATTTGGATAATGAGAACTCATCAAATTTTTTATTCTCATAAATAATAATATTGAAAACAATACATGGACAAATTGTCTTAACCACACATTAATGCACCAAAATGATGTAGGATTCAATAATCTAAAAAAACCTGTATAGTAATGACTAAAGTAACCAAAGTCAATTGTCTTGGAATCTACCCATATGGTGCCCACATGCCAAACCCAAGCTAGTGATAATTACTGAGTGGGAAGATTAGTCATAGTGAAACATAAAGTGAAAATTACAATTAGTCCTCCATGGCTATTGTAATTTCCTTATTTTAAAGTTGAGATGAGTGGTCCGAGGTCAAGGTGATATGCATACAATCATACAATTTGCCTAATGAGATTGCCAAGAGGAATTAGGTGGACAATATGTAATTTATGGATTGATTACCCTTACATACAAAATTATGAGTCTATTATTAGTAATTTTCTCAAATAACAATTTATGTCATTATAGTATGGATTGAAGCATTAAAAGATCATGTGGGTGAAGCATGACAAATAGTAAAGGTATGTCGAGATGGTAAGAAAGTGAATTGTTGAAGAAAATAGCAATAAAGAGGAGGATTGATGAATGAGCTGAAGGAGTCTTGGAAGGTTATAAGAGTGACTATGTTGTCATAATTTAGGCTAAGTGCCTTTTAAATTAAATTTTCATCAAGCGTACATCGAGTCAACTCAAAATAAGATAAATTGTTTAACAATTAAAGTATGCCATAAGGTTGATGACATAATACAAGACCATTTGCCATCACATAAGCATTAGTGAAAGAACACATAGATTTGATAGTGAAGAATTATCATTATAGCAATTATATGAAGAACAAGATATAATTGTTGGCTAGTGTTTTTTTAATGGAAATGTTTTGTAGGTGTGTTCAAATGATTAATTAAAGGTGGACCAATGGAGCCCAAGTGAGAAGTCATGATAGAAACCTTCTCCCTAAAAGCTCAAGGCAATTTAGAATAAAAACATAGTTATGTATTCCAATAAAATAAAAGAACTAGTAATTAAAGTTGGTAATGGAATTGTCAATGATGCATTGATTATGAGAAGACAAATTGTGTTGCTCACCAAAACGTTTGAAGACTATTGGTGTCCACTGTCCTTTAGTGAGAGGATCCTACACAATTGCATATGCATATTTAACCACTAATTGACTGTAGGAATGCAATGAGCACTCACGGGAAAAATACCAGGGTTAACTAACACACCTATAATGGATAACTTGTCATCTTAAGTAATTTGTTAGACAATGATTAAATTTGTTAGGGACATACCTTTGGCGCACCAAATTCTTCAAGCAGATGATTTTCATCCGTTTCAGGTTTTGTAAGTGTGCGTACAACGGCGCGCACGTCCTTAACTTGTCATCTTTGTCAATTCAAGCTTTAGAAAGTGAGTTAGTGATTGTCTTTGTTTGCAAGTGGTGGCTTATCATAAGTTAAGACAACTCTTTTCTACAATACTTGCACTTATTGATTCTCCTCTTGTAGACTACAAGACACTAGACTACTTGAGTGATTTCATTGTTTCTCCTTAAAGGTGTGCTACGCATACTTGTGTTTATGTATGTTTTTTGCTTATTTAATGTTGGTTCTTTGTTTGCACTAAATGGTAAAGGACTCCCAATTTGTAGTGTTTAGTAATGTTCCTGTACACGACATCTATCCTTACCGATCCTTATTTTGATCTCACCAGTCCTTTTGAATCTGCTCTCACCAATCTTATATATGCTTTCACCAATTTTTTATCTGCTCTCATTGGTCCTTTTGTTGCTACTACACCGTTCCGTGAATATAGTGTAGACTAGACTATTTGAAATTTCCTACACTAATTGAAAAGTTACATGCAATTGTTGACTAACACACACTTGCTTGAGAACTAATACCCAATCAGAACTTGGCATGCACATGCTTTGATGGAAATTAGTGCGAGTGATCTACATCAATAATCCCTCTACATTATATTTAGTGTTTAGTGTAGTGGCTTGGCTTCATACAAACGACTAAGCCAATCCAATAGAGATTTTTTTTCTTGGTAATTTCTGGAGCCTCAAGTGTACTGGTCTTTAGAGGATTAATTCCCCATGCATCTACATGACCCTATTTGGTTGGTCCTTCACTTGGACAAAAAACCTCCAATCAGTAATCATCAGTGGTTAAATGATTGACATACTCCATAGGTCTCACATTTCATCTCAATCCATTGGATGGATGAATACTCGGCTGTTGACCCGATATTTGACAATGAATTGGGCCCACAAATGTGGTGATTAGAGGCATAATAACCTTTGGAATTGCTCCCGTTTCGTGGTCTATTGTTAGTCATTCTCCCAGTACCTGTGACTTTGTTGCCCTCAAAAAGGATCCAAGTAATCCACTTTGGGTATGTCCCCCATTTCCCCAAATAGCTCATCTTTTCCTTCAAATGCCGTTATAGGGTGATAGCCAGCTAGGCTTGTATGAAAAACATGTCACGGAGGGTCTAGGGTTGTAGTCATGACCATTATATTGCTACCGAGTGCAAATCTGACTTTGATTTTGGATTTGTGATTATGGAATGTCTTTAAAAGTTTTTAGAATTCCGCCTTATGGTATAATGAAGAGAAGTATATCTATCAATACTACATACCTTTCACAGGTATCTCAAATTGGACAAATATCATTTTTTAACCATAATACGTTCATAAATTTCAAGATCAAAAATTTAAATTGACTTTTATTAGTTAAAAACGTGTTATTTTTTCACAACTTGTAAATTAAGGATTAATGTTGGTTTTTGCTCCAAATTCTTATCCAATCTTCTACACCATAAAAACTCTATCTTAACACATAAAATGTTCCTAAAAAAACTTAATTTTTCCATCATCTTCATCAAAAATTAGTTTTTAGTGCTCTGATTCAATATATATACTCCGCAATATTTATGGTATATTTTGAGCTTGTGTAGTATGCAATATACTCTCTTGGTTGTCATTTGAGTCACTAACTAATTTGTACATGTTCAATTAACACAAAGTCCAAAAAATCAGCACCTTGTCCAAGATATCTTTTCTTCATCTAACATTTTATTGGCCATGATTTCTTTAGATTTTTTCAATGGATGGTTGACATTCAACAACAATTTTACAAAAGGTTCCAAACAAATATGCTACGGAGTATTTTTTTTGCCCAAAAGTGACTAACCTTATTAGACTTCTACCCTATAACCTCTAATTTTCTTCCCATAAACGTTGAGTCTCTTGAGACAAGGCCTCCCCCTTGAGTTTTTCTTGTTGTTCCTTATCTTTGAAGTTCTTTCTTTAGTTGTGCTTCATACCAGGCTTGTAGAGCATCTTGCCTTATGACCTTTTTATATGCTTCAAACTTGTCCTCCAGATATTATCCATTGAAAAATGGATACCTAGTCTTCTAGATTGGAGGATTGTCGGGTGGTTTCACTTGGAGGATTATGAGATTGGATACCCTTGTCCCGATCCGTGGTTCCTTGGATGTTCATGCTCCATCTTCTTCTTCATTGCCTCCAATCTAACTTGTAGGTCATTAGAAGTTTGGTATCAAGGTCAAAGAGTAGTTGGCATGCTCCGTCATTGGACCCTCCTTTCAAGTCCAAGTAATGAACATACATGCTCGTGGTTAATTCAAGACTAATATGACATCATAAAAGATTTTTGCCAAGGACTGGCATGTCATGCAACTTTAAAAACTTTTGCTATAACATTTTATTAAATGTAATATTTTTAATACAAGCAAGTAATGTTGTTTTATTTTAGAATGTAAAAGAAAATTACATTCCGTAGCATAAAACTTTCACTCCAAGATGAGTCAAATTTTTCTCATCATTTTGGAGAAGGTTCTAAGGTCAGGCATCCAATTCCAATCACTTAAGCCAATTGGGGACTCAAATGACATTGTATGTCAAAAATATTTATGTAGAAAGATACGGAGTTAGGAATGAAACTCAACAAATATTTTTTCAAATTTAATCTCAAATACTTGCAATTGATATCGAATTTAGAAGCCCAAAAACCACCGGAGCCCATAATCAAACGGTAGAGTAGGTGAGATTTGGTGCCCTCCTTTGCCTAATGCCAATAAGTGAGAGTGAGTAAAAAGAGAGAAAACATGCCTTGGATAACCAATTCATGGAGGTACCCAATGCTCATTGACTTTCAAGGCAAGGCCACCAATGAGAGCTCAATTTAGGTGGAGCAACCCAAAATTGCACACTTCATGATCCAATGCCAATAATGACTCGAGTTTTCAGATTTTGAGTTATCGGTTTTGGGTCGCCTCGTGCACCATTTCATGCATTTACCATTTTCATGCACCATTCCATGCATACTCTACCGGAATTGGGTGCCTCTATCTTATTATTCATTTCCTCAAAATTTCATTTTTTCATAAAGGGAGAATTTTTGATGTTTTTCTTGTTTTCTTTTTCTACATCAAGAAGAATCATGCCTTAGTTTTGACCGTTTGGAACTATAATTTACACAAAAATGGGTTCTAACATCAAATTGTGTTTTGGCAATTTTTGAAAATGCTTCACTTTTCTTCTACCTCTGAAAATTGGTGTACAAACTAATGACATCATCTATGATACAAAAGCTTAGCACCAAGTGAACTCAAAGTCTATTGATTCTCTAAATGCAGGGAAGACAAAACATTTCTTTCTTCACTATAATCTTGCAATTCATGCTGTCCAAGTTTATGAAAATTTGTGACCATGTTTATTTTAAAAGTATAAATTAAGATTTTCCGGTTGGAGATAGAACAAACAGTTTATTCTCCTTTCCCACTCTTTGCACTAGAATGAAAAATAAATAAAGTGCTTTTTGTGAAAAATAGTCAAGAATTGTAAAGGGTTTAGACTCATGATGTAATGCAAGAGATATTTAGTGAGGCATCATTTGAAAAGTAGGAAGAATTTCGCACAGAAGAATGGATTTTCGAACAAATTTGTACCAATTTGTATTTCACTGCTTCAAATCGTTTATGATTTTCAAACAGTAAGTCCATCTCTCATTCGGATTGTTTGCAATTGCACATAATGAAGGTACAAGTGTTGCTACTTAATCGTAATTCATTTCTTACCTGACGCTCATCATGTGCAAACTAAGAGTCATTCTTCACATAAATGATGTGCGAATTATAACCAGTCCGAAAAGTTTATCCCTTATTACCATAAGCATAACATTTACCGTTGAAATACAATATACTGGGCTAGCCTACGCCGTCTCTCAAAAGTCTCACACCTGCTGTAACATTCTACGTCTGAGTATTAAAGCAATCGTTACCACGCAGGAAAAGCACCCTCCACTCAAGCCACCGGAACAGACCTTTTCCTTATCTTCCACGGAAAATTCTGAGTATCCATAATGCACAAGATTCTACTCCGTTTACCCCATTCTCTATGGGTGCCTAGTTGATACATACGCGTGGTGTTAGTTCTAAGAACACTATTTCTACAGCTATACGTCAAACAACAGTTAACAGTGTGTTAATTCTAGGAAGTCTAGGCCTGGTCGAGGAGCTTCTCACTCACTTCCCACAACTTCTTCGCTTTCTCCGCATCGCTAGCTTCCTGAGAGAGCTCATTCTCGAACGAGTTCGACTGGTTGTTCCAGCTCCAGTACACACCTGACTTGTTCATGCTGGGATCACTCACAACCTGCAAGAATAACTCTGTGTCAATGACTGTTGAGAAATATCAGCATTGAAACTAAGGGATACATTATTAATAAAGCAACAATGTAAAAAACATAATAAAAAGCCAAACCCATTTCGTTCCAAATGATAGGCTACGGTGAGAGGCAAAACTGGTATTATTCGTACCTGAGCCAATCTCTTGCCAGACTCTTCCTCTGAAACGTAGCCCTTGGTGATGTACTTCTGGAATGGTGGGAAGAGGGTTCGGAAGAGCTGGTAGTGCTCGCGGAAAAGACCAGTCGTCGCAATGCAGCCTGGATACAGTGAAGAGAAGACGATGCCGGTCTTCTCGTGGTATCGGCGGTGCATCTCCTGCATGGTCAACATGTTGCACACCTTGCTGTCCTTGTACGCCTTGGCACCATCGAATTCACCTCCGTCAATCATAACTGAGGAGCGCACTCCGTCCAGACCGCCTGCAAGGCCTCGTAGGTCACCGAGGTTGGCTTTCGGCGGAACGTTTCCTGCTATGGTGTTCGTGTTACCTGCAATGAAGAATAGTTATCTCCATGTTAATCGGCTCCACGAAGAAGCGTCGTGCATATCGCATTTGAGTGTCAACCAACTTGGTCGTTCTGTACAACACAAGTTCCTAATAGCTATTGGCCAACGACCTCCATACACATTAAGCAAAGAAGGCATGTTGGCACAAATAGTTAGCTACTTCTTCTGGTGATAATAGCCGCGAAAACACAAGCCCAAAGAGATAACAAAAACACTGCTAACAGGTGTTGGATTACCAACAAGTTCGTACCTATACTCAGGCCGCTAAGAAACGTATAGAACATATACAATTCAACCTTTACGACAAGCACATTTCTGTGGTTGGGGTAGCATGACTAAGTGATTGTGCGGCAGAAGTACCTGTGATCGAACCCACAATAATAACCCTCCGTTCATTGTTGTTCTCCTTGTGCTGTATGTCCTCCAACAACAGCTTTGCCAACAGGAAGTGGCCAAGATGGTTTGTGCCCACACTAAGCTCATATCCATCAGCAGTGTACCTAGGCTCCTTCGCAGTGGGAAGATAGACAGCGGCATTGCAGACCAGAACATCCAGGGGACGACCGGATCGCCTGAAGTTATCGACAAATTGCCTAACGCTGTTGAGAGAAGACAGGTCACAGTGCATCACAGTGTAGCTGTCCTTGGGCATTCCAACTGACTTAGCAGCGCGTTCGGCCTTCAGAAAATCCCTGCAGGCCATTATGACGTGCCAGTTGCCAGAGTCCGCAAGTACCTTAGCGGTAGCAAGACCAAGGCCAGACGAGGCCCCAGTGATAACTACAGTCTGCTTGGTGTCGGTCTTCTTTGATGAAGAAGAAGTCTTCGTGTCAGCTGGAGCAGCAACACTCTGGGCTCGAACGGGTGCAACGAGTGCCTGCCTCGACGTGCCCTGCGTGTAACACCCGTGTCAGTTGACTCAATTAAGATTGATTTCCTGAGGTCTCTCAAAACCCTCTTTAGAGGGTCGGTACAAGAATTACCAGCACAGGCTGTCCGGTAGTGATGATAGTTAGCAGGATTCATTCCACACTACACAAAGTACACTATGTTCGTAACTGGAGTTTGCATTGCATCCTTTAACTTCCCAGAATCGCATTGGGATTCCTGGTTATCAAATGCGGAATGCAGTCAAAACGAGTCCATCCAAAGCAGCTGAGAGTCATTAGTGGGAGCAAGTGGTCTGAGAGCAAAATCAGAGGAAAATGTTTGAACTTCATCTACATCTATAAAGAAGTAAGTCCAAAAAGATGATCGAAGCTACATAGCAGTTTTAAGTTGCATCATTATCTTAATAAATTATCCACAGGACAGTCAGGGATATGAATTTCATACCGCGTTCACCACTTTCAAGAGAGCGGAGGCATCCTTGCAAATGGATAGCTTAGATCCCACGAATGCCGACGCCTGCAAGCTTGAAGTGCTCCCAGAGGCAGACCTCTGAACAAAAGACGGAAAATAAATAATTTAAATAGGTCAGACTCACATATACTCAGCGTTCCAAGATGTATCAAACCGAAGGGCAGTGCCAGCGACAGGGCTCAGTGACGGGCTGGCTATGAACATGTATCACAACGCCAGTCACGGAGGTAAATTCACCATATCCATGGCCTCAAAATAGGATCACAACCACATCTATCTATCAGGAACACTGTCCCCAAATTTCAAGCAGTATGAACTTTGAATATAGAAGACATCAATGCAGGTTGTGTGTGAAGATATCTAACTGTCATTTTCACTGAAGACAGCAACAAAGCCAATAATGCACCAAATCACCAGGCGAGAATTCAGAGTGATAGATGAATTCTGCCTCAAAGAGAACTTTACGCAATTCATTAACTAACAATAAAAACCAGAGACAGTCATAGCTGATTCAAGCGACAGATATAGATTCTCCCAGACGGACACTCCCGGGTGGACGAAAGGGGAAAAAATATCAACCAGGTGAGGCGGATTATAAAAAAGACATAAATACGACAAGATAAACTCAACTTCGAAGTGAAATCTCAAATAACTACTGCAGACTCCTTCCGAATTAGAACTCTGAAGAAACACAGAGGAGAAAAGGAACATCGAATGCTCCAACTAATGAAGCTCATGAACAAACATAAACCCCAGTCTTACTTCAACAAACCGAGGCACAGATCATAGGTCACGGCAACCGAGGCGGACTTACTCTTTCTAGAAACGAAACGACAAAAAACAGAAAAAAGAAAAAAAAAAGAAAAAGAAAACAGTAGCAACAAAACCTGAACGAAATAGCATTGTACTAAATTAAGTACTTCCAAAAAAACTACACAAACTAGCACAGAAAGTTTTAGCCTCTTTTCGCAACGAATGCACACTCATTCTTTCCAAAGAACAATACGCCAGAAGAGGAACGGAAAAAATCTGAACCAGGCAATGCCGCATTTAATTCTAAACCTTGAGACAAACTCGTCAGGGAAAACAAACGCGCAAACCTCAAATGTAATGTAAACTTCTCCAAAGAGCGGTTCGCAACACACGAAAGCGAAGGAAAAAGAACGACATAGCGCAACATTCTCAGCCTCAACACCCCGCACGTGAGCACGCAAAACCATAGCTCCTCCAAACAACGAATGCAGACTCTCTCCAAAATGCAAATTCCATCATACAAAACCGAAAATACCTCGCAGACGAGCCCGGCGAGAGAAACAGAGACAGCGGCGGCAGCAGCGCAGGCAGCCATGGCGTCGATCGATCAATCGTCCGCTTCACGAGAGCGATCTCGACAACTCCACATGCGACACTATGATCGTCCAACATTTTCATTACCTTATCTGCTTTGCACGCCTATGGGCTACCGCCGCGCTGCACCGTCGATCTAGAAAACCCGTAGATGTGAAGCGGATACGCACGATTGTCTCTTGTGGCACATCGAGGTTCATATCTACCATATCCGTACATTTTTTATTCTCTCTAGAATCTTCTGGATTGCTTCAGGTTAGATTGCAGTTCATCTGTGTTGTGATTGGTGAAGGTTTAGAGTGTCTGGGATATGGTATCTTCAGAGGAGGGAGATTTTATTCGTGAAGGAGGTCCTATACCCGCAGCCAATTTTAGGGGCGGCTTATCCGAAGCGACATTTCCACCAATGGGGATTTGTCAACTTGGCTGTGTTGTTGGGAACGGTGTCTTGGAACCACCAGTTTGGGAGCGTGAAGATCGAGTGGCAACAGAAGATGTCATTTTCTGCGAACGCGATGGGAACTTGGGTAAACTACGAGATTGTCACTTACAACTTCAGGAATTAGTCGGGGTACTTTAGTCCTTCCTTAGCACAGTTGAATGCAGTGTCACGGCTTCACTGATGTCAAGTTTTTTATTTTATTTTTGTTTATTGATGGTATGATCAATGAGTAATGTCCGGAAAATTACTGTACCAACAACTCTCACGCCATAGTTTTTTCTTTTTCTTTCTTTCAAATTATACCAGGTTTATATTGCTCATTAAATATATACGCACAAGTTCGTCATCCACGTATAATAAAAGGATAAAACACAATACAAATTTACAAAGCATCGGCTCTCCTGTAGTATCTAGAGTATGACTAGCTAGATGCCTGTTGTGACAACATACATTGTTGCCATTATCTGCTGGAGAAGTTTCTGTCTGTATACACACACACACACCCCCCGTGCTAAAAGAGTACCTGTAGTTGGAGACACGTATATCACTGCAGCTTATTCTGTCTATGGTCTGTCCCAAAACCTGTACATGTTGAAGTTTACTGCTTTGACTTTATCTTGGAATACATGTCATCGATCTCCTTCTGCACAATCACAACGATATATCACCGGCACTTGTGAGTAGGAGGTTTGTGGAGCCATGGAAGCAACTGCATCAGCTGACACCTACCTACTAAGCGCTTATGCAGTGCTGAGGAATCACCCACGCAATTTTATTTGTGATATAGGTAGTGCGCAAAATGAACCTAGAAATAAGTAACTAAAAGTTGCTAGAATAGGGGATCCAAGTGAAGTACCTGGTAGTATTTTAAGAGCTGCGGTCGTTTGAGCTTATAAGTCGGGGTGGACAAGTCACGCTCCACATCAAATGGTTGAGGATCCAAGTGCACGCCTTTGATAAACTCAAATCCCTTGATCTGCAGAAATATATGAAGAAAATTAGCACTATTCACTAAAATAAACTGTTGACAAACATGAACAAATCTGTCACTGCCAGGCCCATCTGATCATTTTTTAACTACCAAATAAAATGTAATAGGTTCGTTTCATGGCAATTTCACGCCATGGGATATAGGTACTGCTGTGAATGGCAACTTCATGCTGCAGGTCTCAAACATCAGTAAATTCCATTCGCTCCTTTCTAAATGCATCCATTCCAGTAAAAGTCGTAACAAGAGATCACAGCATAGATCTGTGAGCAAATTATAATATTCAAACAGTGAAATTTGAAGGACTCCAATGACCCCACACTGCCATGACAGTAACACGAACATAAATTTTAAAAGATCAAAGAACCTAGGTACATCAGGATACTCACCCCTTTCTTCTTGCCCATAGCAGTCAGCTCTGATAATATGAACTCCTGAGCTCTAGGGCTCTTGCATAAAGTAGCATAATCTCCCTCCACTCCGTTGGTTTTAGCCCACTCCTCCAAGGTTGGCTGATTAGGGACTGCTACAGCCAACAGAGATGATTCGAAACTATTTCCGTACACCCAGATCTGTGCACGATTACCAGCAACAAAACAGAGAACATTAGTAACACAATGTATAAGGTTCAATAGGATTTACGATTATCTAGTAAGTTCCTGAAACCGTCTGGGTTGATGAATCCTAGTATGCGCCCAAATATTTCGAACTAAACCAGAACCCTAGAGATGAACTTCTAAGTAGGTTAGGACACCCACGCATAAACACGAGAGTACCCCATGACGTCAAATTTCTAATCTTGTACTATTTCACGAAAAAAAAGTACTGAAAAGTGGAAAAGTCCCAAAGCAGGTGGAACTAAGAACTTGAAACACTGTTTCAGGTTGTTTAATCGTGAACAATGCATCACAAGGAGGCGAACGTACCGCATCAACAGAAGAAGACTCGTTGTACACATTTTCAAGATTTTCAACTGCAACATATTCGCCTTGAGAAAGCTTGAAGATATTCTTTTTGCGGTCAATAATCTTCATGGCACCATCCTTCTGCCACTCCCCAATATCACCTGATGCACAAATCACAACAAACCTATGTTCATAAGCATGTCCTCGTCCAACAGTATCTAGCTGCCAAACTGTAAGAATCCCTTCTACGAACTTAAGAACGGCATTTGTTGGGATGAACCATTCTGCCAAAATGGCCTACTTCGTGAGTTTAGCACCGGCCGTGAAAATGTAACAGCAATTTTTCATTGCGTCACTATAATAATCGAGAATAACTTGAAATTGGGCCGGGAAGATATTTGACAAAAGTAAATATAATAGCTAAAAATAGTTAAGAAACCAGCCCCTCAGCACAATCGACAGAGAAACAAGAAGATAAAGAAGTTGACTTCAAGTGCTTCAAAACATACCAGTGTGAAACCAACCATCGATAAGAACCTCCTCCGTCAGATCCGGGCGTTTGTAGTATCCAGAAAATAATGTACTTCCACGAATGCATATTTCTCCTCGTGGATTTTCAACATCCAATGCATCATAGCCCAACTCCGGAACAGATTCTAGCCTTGCATGGATATTACACAGCGGAGGACCCACAGTTCCATTCATGGAGATGACATCCGGAACTTGGATGAAACTAGCGGCGCATGTCTCCGTTAGACCTGGGAAATCCAATGCAGCGATATTTGACGTTCCAAAAACGCGGAGAAGACTAACACCACCCAATATCAATACAGAAGAATGCCGATATATGATCGAGAAAATAATCAGGAAGTACACATACCATAACCTTGCATGACAGGGGCACACATGATAACCCGTAAGAACTCTTCAACATGCCCAGACAGTGGTGCAGCTCCAGAAATAACGAGTCTCACACGTCCACCAAGGCCTTTCTTTACCTGAAAATTCCATGACAATTCCATAATTTGTATGAATGAAAACATAAATTCAAATACATTAATTTAAGTTGAAAGCATTGCATGCTGTATACGAAGGTACGGAATATAAGGCCCATTGAGAACTTTATTGAAAGAAAGAGCAGACAAACCTTATTGAAGACCAACTTATCAAACACTGGAGATGCCTTGTCTTGCTTGTATCCCATCTTTATCCACTTCAACTTACTGTAAAATCACTACCAAGTGTCAATACAATCTGGCAACTGGTCCGAATTGTACAAGATAGGTAGTGAAAGAGGGCATCAAGCCATTAAATTGCAGTAATACAAGCAACTAGAAGAACTTATCACAACAAGCAACGAGAGGGTAATAACAACATAACTACATGTGTCCCACCATTTCAACAAAAGAAGCATACTCACTTGGTGAATCCGAAATTGAAGAGCCAGCTCTTTATTCCACCTGCTGCGGCAATCCTGTCCTGTATACCTGGAAAAAACCAGCAAGAAACAAAACGCCCATGGAGGGCAACAGTCAGCTTTTCCATCTGCATTTTGTTCTTATTCAGACGAAACTAATTGTATTGCAATTGAGACGGGAAAAACAATCTCTTGCAATCGATACGAGCTCACGTCAAACATCTCTCTGGGGCTTACTGTTCATAGACCAAGCCATCTGGATCTCTAGGTCTAATAACTAAATCAATCCAAACTCTTATGATATGTGTCCAGTCACAACCTATATTCACTTCATCCACAAAATTGTGACTGACGTTCTTTTCTGAACATCCGGATCATAAAAAAATTAGACACGAAAGCTGACCTGCGGAGAGTCTATCAAAGACACGAGGAACACCAACAAACAACGTTGGTTTCAATGCTGCAATATCTTCAGATACCTTCTTGATATCCTGCGAAACAACAGAGGAACTTGAAGTAAGAAAATATTCGTCCACCCAACTGAAGGCATGAACAGAACCGAGATACCCAAAACTGTTGAATCTCTGGCAAACATACCCCTTGCCAGAATCCGATTGAACCACCAACAAACACAAACATCTCCTCTGCTACTCTGTCGAAGATGTGGGCCAAGGGCAGGAATGAAAAATAAACATCGTTGTGATCCATCTGCACCATCAGGCCGATGACAGCACCCTTAGCTCTGTATGATATGCAAGTTTCAGTTGAAAAGGATAATAGATAGATAAGTGTTATGCATTATCTTAGAGCTCTAGTATCTATTAAGTCGAGAGTAGCAATAACTATGGTAAATAAAAGGCAATACGACACATGTGAAGGTCACAGCTATCAACTCGAAATCCATACAGGAGGACCCATAAAATACCAACCAAATATTAGAGCCTCACCACTTCGTTGAGAGATTGAAGATATTGGTCAAGTCCCGCAATAGTGACCAGAACATTTTCATGAGTCAACATCACTCCCTTTGGCTCTCCTGTGGTCCCACTGGTGTACATAATCGTTGACAGATCTTCTTTCTTCGGTGGTGCCAACTCGATCGGGTTACTGTGTCCCTAAGAAAGGAATAAAACGCAATTAGAAGCAAGACCTCGATCTATATCCACATATTTCCTGATCAGCTTCAATCTGACCAGCTTTCCAGATAGTTTTGGAAATACTGCATTCAGTAATCCAAGACAAGTTAAAGCTCACCAGTTCCAAAAATTCCTCCCATGAGTACATCGAGACTCCCGAACCCTGAGCTTGAGATTTTTGATCGTTGGAGACATTTCCGAAACTAACCACCGCTGCAGCGTTTAAATACCAGTGCACAAGCGTCAGGTAAAAGGATGAACTATGGAGAGGCTACGGACTTTGCTGCCATGCACTTGTTACACTTACTCGAAGTTCACAAGCCTGTAGATTACTATAAAAGATAGCATGCTATTTTAAGGCAAAAAGCAATAAAAATACTAAGATTCCTAAAGAATGACCACAATTACTCTTAGAGAAACCTAACCAGCAGTACAATAATTGCAGTGTCCTCAGATTTTCTACCAGATGACAGAGATAGAGTGATACTCACTTTTTAAAAACTCCGTGCAGTTAGGGAGGGATTGAACCATCTGCATGGTAAGCATAATAAAATGTTATTCAGAGGGTTCTGAAAAAACTGCCTAGATACCTGAAGTGGTATAACATGATAAATGAAAATTAAGGCTGAAAACGCACATAAAGAGTAAGGGAATTCAGTGACAAAAACTGAACAAGAATTGGACACATGAAGATGTAAGGATCATACCAAAGTGAGTTTAGCCTCCTGAACGAAAGCAATCTGAATTTCAGCATGATTGACAATAAATTCCACTGCCTGCAAGCCTGACATAACCCAAAAAACATATAAGACATAATTAGAGGTATCAAGGTTTCATAAAGCCCAGAGTCTAAATCCAGAATTAAATCAAAGTCTGGATAATTAATAGATCAAATGTCAAATGAAGAGGACATCATAGTTGAACAAGTCGTACAAGATAGATGATAAGCATGATAAAAGCATACCCAGAGTATCGTAAAGCGGAACGCAGACTATGCTATGCGCATTACATGCCTGCAACAATGCAAAACAACACTTAGCTAGAGAATCGCAAGATGCTACCTTCCAAGTGTGATCTTTTACACGAATAACAATCTGTAAACAATCGCTGTCGATCAAATGCATACTGATATATGCAAAACCCTTTAAGAAAATAATAGGGCACAAATACCTATGATAACAACGCCTTCAACTTCAAACTAAGCCCTACATGCAGCGAACCAGCTTGTAACAGCTATTGGAACAAAAGTACCTCCATGGCAGTGAACCACTGTGGACAATTCATTCCATAAATCCCACATCTGCCCTTCTGCATATGCACACACAAGTGATTAAAACAAAAAAAAAACAGACTAAGACTTCGTGTTTTAAGACAGATTCAAAGGTACCCATTAAAGAAATCAATAACCAGTCATTCCAAGTGAGGAGAAATCATTTGCAAGTAGATTTCCTCATTAAAATTTAAAAAAACATCGTATGGAATTGAAGATAGCTTATAATACACTACTACTTAGATATAGGGGTTGAACTCACAGGATCTACTCCCAAGTGGCGCATTGCTGCACCTACGCAGATAACATTATTGTAAACTGCCTCGTAGGATTGCCATACGTATTCTCCTGCCTGGACGTTGTGCACATCAAAAATGTTACTCACAACTGCATGTGTATATCTCCTTATCTTTAAGGTTAGCCAGATTGTGGATGCAACAAAGGAAGCAGACACTTCACATGACTTCAAAAATCTAACAAAGATCAGGTCAAAATCTAATCAAAATTACACATGTGCAGTTGATTATCGCTCACATTTTTCAGAATGTGATAAAAAACTTACTTTTCCATCCTTCATCTCACGGACTCCAAGCATATTCTTCTTGGGGGCACGTTCCCAAGACCGGCTGCACGAATCAAATATTCAAAAAGCTTTTTTTGTCAGGTTGCAAAATTCCCAGAAAGTTTCGACATAACAACATCAAAAATGATCCTGAACAAACTGAAACTGTTGTCAAATGCAGAATAAGGCCATGATTTCAGAGATACTGATATCACTTAAAATGGAATTAGAACCCATGCGACAGGTGAATCGAAGAACATAATGTGCCGGCTTCGATACTAAGCTTACGGTCATTGACCTAGCTACATTCTAATACGACGCTTTTAAACAAATAAATGTTATTGTAGTGAAACAAGTAAATTATTGTGGACCAGTTGAATGCAACTATTGACATTCGTTTATTAAATTGAATTTTAAAACTACCTACCCTGGTCAAGAAAATAGGGACTGGTCACCATCCCTAAAATCACGCAAACCATCGTATAATTTCTGAACCACTCAGTTATAGCTCCGTTCCACACATGGTAGAAAGAGACGGTAGAATTTGCTAGAAAAAATCATCATCCCATGAAGTTCCGGAGAGACGTTTAAAAAAATGATTTCGCAGTATATGCGAGGTCAGTCGCGTTAGGTGATGGGCAGATCGATGAAGGCGCTAGATGTGTACCTGTATGGCTCCTTACTGGTGCCCAACCATGGACCAAAGATTGGGCAGATAAACTAAAATCCGACCAAGCACCAAATAGAGAGATCCAACCACACACGCCGATAGTAAATACATCATACATCAATCTGCTGACCTAAATTTGAACTAGGAAGGTAGCAGCAATGAAATCCCCAGTACTGTTACATAGTGACTCCCCAGGACTGTTACACATTTGGGAAGGGTCCGTCATACATGCTAACATTGCACACATGCTACCTATCAACATTTCTCCCCTGTTTCTACCAAGAACTAACTACACGTCGAGACATCCTAAATGAAATTGTGCTTCAGACTAATACTAGAATGGGACATGTTTATTCGTTAAACGATGAAGCAAAATAAGCACATGAACTAGCGAGTATTTCAATGTCTAAATTGGTCTGTCGAAATCTGTGAGCAATCATACCTCAGATTGAAGCAGCATGAATATGGTAGTGAAATCGTGGCAAGCATATCTTTCATACTGGCTTTTCTTAAAGATTGTGCTGGCAGCAATATCTAAGAGATAAATAGGCGAGTAATAATCACTTCACACCAAAATATGAAGTCAGCCTTTTCCAAACAGGAATAGCAAAGGTTGAGTTATGGCAGGAAGTTCTCTTTAGTAGGAAGACGAAGCTAGAGTCAGAAAGAAGACACGTACTAGAAAAGGTCCCAGCAGGTAGAGTATCCCTTCGGCAGAGGAGGAAAGCCATCTTTCGCGAAGATGCTTCTGTAAACCGGCCCCTTGGATGGAACATCCCCGTTGCCAAGCTCGCCTTTCTCCACCTCCAAGATGTACCTCGATACACCTTCCGCCATCTTGTGCCGATTGTCAGTCTCTCGAGTCCGCCCTAAAGATGCCCAGCAACCTTTCTTTTCCTGGCGCTCCGTCTTTCAACACTTTCTGCAACGCCGATGAAACCAAAGCGTTCAGAGCAGTTCAACTAAAAGTAACCGTCCTCCACAGTTTCGCCGTTTGATGATCGTACGCCACTTTCCCAACCTGGTCCGCAAGAAATAGTGGCGCCAACACAAGACTCCAATGGCCTAGGCGCAGATTGCAACAACCTAGGCGAAGAAATCACTTAATTGCAGGCAAATAAACAACCACAATTTAATAACAACTCCATAAAAATACACATGAGGTCTTTCCACAATCTCAATTCAAAAAACGTAACCAGTCCCGTAACCTCGAACTCAGAATCGTACTCAGGCTTGATCGTAGTTTATCCACTTCGTACTCTCCATGCACTACCCTCGCCCGCAACAGACCAACCCTGCCGAAACATACAACCCTCTAATGCTACAAAAACACAAACGAACGTAATGAACACTCCAGAAATCTATTTTTAACTTCAACGGAATAGTATCTCGCGCACCTTCCTGCTACAAAAATCCCTGTACGCTGAACAACCAAAGCGCCGTTTGAATGTACTCGAAAGCAATAAATACATCAACTCCTTATCAAAGCAAGCAGGCGGATTCGAAAAAAATAACTTGCAATTCCTCCGCACTTGAATCGATTCACAAGTCCTTCCACAAAATGTCGAGAAAAACTACTCGCAAGTTCCTTATCGAACCAACTCTCACCTCCAGCTTCTCTCTCGCTCTCTCAACCTCTCCTTCACCGCGACTCGTCTCCAGAATTGCTCCAATTCCTTTCTAAGAAGCAAATACGACCAGACAGAGACTAAACTAAACCTCACTGCCAGTCTCTCTCAGACTCTCTTTCTTTTTCTCACTCGTCTCCACACACCTGAGAAATTCAATCTCGCAATTCCAATTTCTTTCCAAAAACGCCTGAACCAGATCTCAACTCTAGTCTCTCGTTCTCCGTCGCTGTCTTCAAGAGCAATTACGACAAACTCACTTAAGAAGAAGTAGTGACAATTATGAGAGACGTACTTGAGAAGAAGTCGCGACATCAATTGCGAGGAAGCGAATTCCGTGGGCCCGTGGCAAGAAGCATGTTTAGGGCCTCGATTCGGGACCAAATCGGACGAGTCGAGTGGCGTCGAAACCAGCGTCGAAAGCAGAGCCAGTGCCGTGACAAATCTGCCGATCGTCGAGCTCGCGGCAACAACACGAAAGTTTCTGCTTCTCGAAGACGGCGTCGCACGACCGCGAAGCCGGGAAGCAAAACTATTCAAAGACGACGAGCATCCCGAGTGGTTTTAGAGTTCTCTCGACCTCTTTTAATGGCAGAATCTGTCGAGACAACGAACGAAGGGAAGACGAAAAACGACCACTCTCGTCCATCAGATTGTACTGACAGAATTGTACTAATTAGGAATTAAACACATTTGGCGATTTCGGGTGTGACGTTCTGGTCGTCCATGACGTGATGTATCTGTCGACTTATGTATCTGTGGGTGCATCAATTTCGACGGGAAACGTTGAACGGACGAAAGGAGCGACAGTGATTGACGGATTTCGTCCATGGCAGAACGTGTCAGATCCGTAGAAACTGTTAGAACAGACTTCTGTGTTCTCTTAAGGGACCGGTCACCGGAGCAATAGTTGAAAAATGCAAAAGCTAGGGCTTTTCTTCGGGGAAGGCCGCTTTGTAACAAAGGGCCAAAAGTCTTCGCAAGAAGTTACAAGAGGCTTCTGAAGGCCTCTTCTTAGAAATTGAGAAGCCCTTTCTTGGGAAACTACCAATATGATTTGTAATGCCACCTCAAGTTTGAATATGAGGTACCGGTCTTTTTATTTCGAATAGTCCCACTTGTTTATTTTTACTAGAGTAGTGGTAACTTCGCCCAGGGCGAATTGACCCCTCGTTGGTACTTACCCGAGGTGAGCCCTGTCTTAATTGCATAAGGGTCGTTTTTCTTGCCCTCTTATTTTGGGGGGTCTAGAGGCTTTTTTGGATTTTTTTGACAAATTTGGAGCCCACGGCCATTGTTTTCGCTAGAGGTACCTCTCTAGCTGTAAATAGGGCCCCATCCAAAAACAAAATAGGGGCCAGGTTTGGCCCCACCACCTTATGGCCCCCTTGGGTAAGTACCAACGAGGGGGTCAATTTGCCCTGGGCACCCTGAAGTTCCTCAAGTCCTCCAAGTTCCATAAGTTCTTCAAGCTCTTACTTTCCTCAAGTCTCCCAAGTCCCCACTACCCTTAAGTCCCCCAATTTTCAACTACTCTCCAAAGTCTCCACTTCCCTCAAGTTCTCCAAGCCAAATTTTTCTACAAGGGCACAATCAAAGGATTCGAAAGGGCACATCAAAAGGACAAAGTGATTCCTTCAAAAGACTTCAAGTCAAATTGCAATGAAAGGACACACTTTCACCACCTTTCATCAACCAACCAACCATGAGGCATGCCATGCACAATTAGAAACCAATCATGTTGAAGGCTTAGTCTACCTCCGATATTAAAAGTGTTGGAAGTTCTCATGACGCAACGGGACATGGGGTTGTTTCAAGACAAGTACTTGCATTGTTGTATGGCTCGTGTGTAATTTAGCAATGGATTTAAAGATGGGCCAAGTCCCCCAAGTTCCTACTTCCTTTAAGTCCCTAAGTCCCTACTTCCTTTAAGTTCCCTAAGTCCCCACTACGCTCAAGTCTCCTAAATCCATACTTCCCTCAATTCCTCCAAGTCCTCACTTCCCTAAGTTCCCCAAGTCTCTAGTTTCCCCAAGTCTTCCAACTCCCTACTACCCTTTGCTTGTGGGACACGTGCATCACAAATTAGGAATTTGAAGAGATATTGAGGAGGTTAAATAAGATGATTGTAGTCAATTGTAGTAGAAAATTGTAGTAGACAGCATCAGAAAGCTTTAGACACCTTTTTTGTATGTAATTTGTAGAGAGAAGAACGTCGGTCTCCGAAGGAGCCGGCGTGAATAAAGTGTCTGTTTGTTCCACTACTAAGACCATGCCCACCGGACAAGGAACTAGTAAACTGGAACTACTTCCCTCTCTCGAGGGTAGACCAGTAATTTGTAGACTTATTACTTGAAGGTTTTTAATGTGATTTTTTATGTGATATTGTAATATTATAAAGTTCCTACAAGCTATTCACAATATGTTTCTTGTGCCTTTTAATAAATACTTCTTGATGCCTTCTTATAATAACCTTCTTGACAACCTAGATTTCTAGGGGGTTATTGAAGCGTTCAGCTTTGGATGAGAAGTGTTAGGTGAATTAAGGATTCTACCTTAAGAAATTTTTGCATATCTCTATGGTACACTAAATATCACTTTTAGTGTAGTGCCCAGTAAATGACTTATAAATGCAATAAGTTTTTAGTCTTGATGCCAATTTTTACCAAGAGCACAACTCTCTATAGTATTCAAATAAAAGGATCATTATAAACATAGTTGGTAAAAATATTCACTTAAAGTAAAAACTTATAGCATTTACAAGTCATTTACTGGGCATTACACTAAAAGTGATATTTAGTGTAGTGATGAATAAGAAAATCTAAAATTCTCCTGATATGATTACTTCATCCCTGACATACAAGTAGAGCTCTGTAAATCAGAAGCCAGCAGAGTACACTGAAATTCTTTGTTCACTTGCAGTGCACGAGCGAGTAATCTCTCTCCTTGTCTGCATATTTTCAATTTTCTGACTTGTACGATAAGTCATTGATGCAGAGAATGGAATGATGCCTCACATGAAGATGTAGCCTTGGCAACCCACCGTCAAAAATGGCAAGACATGGTGCATCCATTCAGAGCATGGAAATTTACACTTGGTGAGCATGGGCAAGCACCGCTCTTGTCTGCTTCCATTAACCCATAACCCTAATGTACCGTGACAGTTTTACACCAAAAACACTTCAAAATTGTTGGATTCTAGTGCAATGAACAAAGGAGGAAATAAAAACCTTGATTTCTAGTTCTGATCGTAGGATCTCAATTAAGACTTATCAATTAAGACTTATTAAGTGATATAACTACAAAATTTCACAAACTTTGATCGTACGGATTGAAATATTATAGTGTTTAAAGTCAAGCAAATGGTTCATTTTCTTACCTGTGTTAAGTGGATCAACAGACTTTGACTTCACTTGGTGTCAAATTTTTGCACTACATAAGGTCTAAATCCATTACCATCTTGTTAAGCATGATATTATTTCCTTCTACACCAATTTTTAGAGGTAGAAAATGGGTGTAGCATATTCAAAACAATTGTGCTAGGAGTGGAGGTTCAAAATTTGTCAATTCACACTTTTATTTTTTGTGAACTTAATATGTTTTAGATTGATAATCCAAATGGTCAATAAGAAGGTTTACACCACAAATTGTTGTGCAAAAATAAAAAGTGAAAAATATAAAGATATCTAGGTTTTATGTGGAAAAGAAGAAGTTTTTTGGTACCTTGCCCGGCAATGAGTGACAATGTGTGAAAATGTTTGACTTGGGTTGGTATGCTATTTTCCACTAAAGACAAAAACTTTTTTTTGACAATATGAAGGGAAATAATATTACTTGCGAGTATTGAAAATCTCACATTCAATAGAGTGTCCTAGCAAAAGTTTTTGGAGGTGCCCGAGGTGCCCGCTCTCCCCATTTGAGATTCAAAACCCTATAACTTTTTAATTAAATGTCCAATTTAGAGAAGTAATAAAATTCCACTAAGGTCTTGATAATGCCTTTCGATAGTTAAAATTTCAAAGAGGAGTGTTGGAAATTGACACCATAGGAACCTGACCGAACTTTCAAATGGCCCATTTTTGGCACTTGGTCCTTTGAGGGTAAAGGATAGAGCATACGACCGTGGAATCAACCCCAATTTCCATTCAATTGTGTGCTCTAAATTTTCATCAAATATCAATGGATTATTTTTTTATCATTCTTCAACGATGAGGTCATATGTTTTGTTCATGCCACAAAAATCATAAATTTTTCTGGGAAAATTTGAATTTATTGTGATTTTTTGAAGAAAAAGTGATGAAAATTCATATCCAATCCAAAGTGTGCTAAATTTTTCGGAAAATTTCACCAAAGGTGTAAATTACAGGGACAAAACTTGTGGTGTAGATGAAACTTCCATGTTCATATAAAATTAGAATATCAGTTATAGGCCCAAAGTTCAAATTGTAATAACTTATCCAACTTTCAGTATTTTTCAGATTTTCAAATTGGAATGGAAACTAGACTTCATAAACCTCATTTCATTAGCTAGACTCAAATTCAAAAAATATCAATTTTAATGACTCAAATTCAAATTTAGAACTAGAGCGAGAAGTTTCTTAAATACACTACATTGAGATCCATGTCACAAACTTTTTCTTCTTTAGATATAACATGATTACCTCAATGAGGCAAGTATCATCAGCATCTAATACTTACACATTCAATAAAATCTCCACAAAAATTTGGATGAAACACGACCGTTTCAGCGATAATCATCCTCAAAATGTCATCTGAGAAGCCACTTTTGGATTGCTTTGCCGTTTAAGGGTTAAGTGGTAACTTACCTCACTAACACATGGCCTTTTCTCTAAATTCTTTTCTAACTTGCTCACACATTTTGGATCTTATCAACTACCACCGGTAAGTTCAACAAGTTCAATCATTTTTAAATTTAACCTTATGTACAGTACCCTCCAACATGTCTTGCAACCATTTTGTGAACTCTTGAAATTCTCTCATTCATTTTCAATATGGGAGGATTTTATCAAATTTATCCTATTAAATCTTTTGTGTTACGGACCCTTCACGTGTTCATAAAATGTCAATGTCAAAAAATGAAATCTCTATTTTTGGTGAATTATTTTATCTTATTCACTTAATTTCAAAAAAAATTAACTGAGAAATATATATGATGATTTTTAAAAATTTGATTGCACCAATTTATAGGATATATCATTGTTCACATTCTTGGTATTACAAAGATGCACACTATGTAGGTAAAATTTTCCTCTATGTGGCTCTAAAGTATTTTCATAGTTTCCATTCATTCATATTCTAGGCTAAGGAAATCAAACTCATATATTAAATCAAAATTTGATCAAATAAAGTCAAATAAGGTATCATTACAAAGCTATAGTAGTATAGAAGCCTAATATGATATGAAGTTTACAATATGTCTTACTCACTAACAAATATTCTACAGTAAAATGGAACACCTACTACCATTGAGTGCTACCACCTTGAGCTGCTATTACAGCTTTCATCCGGGTTGGCATTGTTGAAATCAACTTCTTGATGCTTTCTTGAGGTATATCCTCCCAAGCCAGATTGACTGATGTCCACATTTCGTCTTTGTTTCGTGGTCTATTTCTCTGTTGCACTTGATCTTTAACTTGCTTCCAGACATTCTCTATAGGATTAAGGTCAGGAGAATTTGGTGGCCATTCAAGTTTTTTCAATCCAAGTTGCTCTCTCCAATCTTTTTGTATATTACTACCATGTACTGGAGCACCATCCTCCATGAAAATGAGGTGCTCATAGTGGTCATGGTGCCAATAATAATGCTCTAATGCTCCTTGAGATACTATCTCTACAAAGTCTTTGGCAGTGCGTCTATTAGGAGGAATTAACACCAAATAAGACTTAGAAGAGCCAGTGATAGCACCCCATACCATAATTGAAGTCCTTCCGGATTTGAATGTAGGTGCTAAGCAATTGTAGTTGTAGCGTTCATGTGCTTTTTGCCAGACACGAATTTGGCGTGATGGTTTTCCAACTTCAAAGGAAGAGTCATCGGTCCAAATCACATTACTCCAATCGTCAATCGTCCAATGCAAGTGCTCCTTTGCAAAAGCCAACCTCTTTGCCTTGTGTATGTCACTCAAGAATGGTTTCTTCACTGCAATGCAACTGTTAACACCAAGCTCATGAAGCTCTTTACGTAAAGTTGACATGCCCACGGAAGATGTCACATTGCTGCACAATTCTGCAAGAGGAGCACGACAATTAATACTAAGATCTCTATGGAGCTTTCTCCTATCTCAATCACTCATGTTTCGCGGCCTACCGGACCTACTTGCTGGCAATACAGAGCCACTAATTCTAAATCGCTTGAGAATCCTTGAAATAGTCGATTTTGGCCTTCCTACAATGTTTCCAATTTCACTCACTCACATGCCAGCTTTCTGCATACCAACTATCATGTGTCGTATATCATTTGAGTCATAACTCCTTGTCATGGTACACAATCCTCAAACAACACTTACATCCACAAAAAGTTTGATAAAAAAGGTCCTAACAACAACACAAAAACGATATGTTTGACAAACAGGACTTGTTGCACACAATTTTTCTAAGAAATGTGTACCATCAAGATGACTTGCAAACATGTATGTGTCTCTTTGGACCCTCTCAAGCTCAAACATACTCAAAATCTGATATCCCAGAGAAGAAGTGATCACATTAAGAAGGGTACCCTTTTCCAAGATTTTTAAGCATGATGGCAATTTTGGTAGACACATGGCAATGGATGCCTCTTTATATTTAGAAAATGCATGGTGTTTGAAGGTAACTGGAACACCTTCCATGATGCAAAAAATCTCATGGAGATGTGATGATTATCATGCCAACACCATCATTCTAAATCAGGCCATGGAATATGTTTTAAGTGAAAAAACAGAGTGTGTTGCAACACTTGTTACAGGGTACTGTACACTTAACTTCTTCTTGTATCATTAAGTACATCCATTGGCTACATTGCATATTTTGTAAGATTCAAGTGCAATAATAACTTGGGAGTAGGAATGGAAGTCGGAGCAAGAATAAAATAGGTGTGAAAAATAAGAGCATAAGTGGGTGTAAACGTGGAATAACAAGACATGTTCCTAGTTTGAACGGTCAAGTGAGATATTTATCATCAGTTGTATGGTAGGTACCATATCAATTTGTTGATTGTGGACTATAATAATAGAAAAAATGCTGCAAGGAAAAATAGATAATTTCTAGATATAAGTAGCCATAACAAGTGAATCCAATATGCATGATAGAACGGATATTTAACAAAATCTGGACAAAATCACCATTTGTGGACTGATTAGACTCTGAATTCTTATCGGCTGCCAGCCGAAGCTTCTCTTCGTTTGAAAATTTCAAACGGTCATAACTTACTCAAATTTTGTCCAAATCAAGCTTATGAGGTGTTTTTTGACATCTAAATTTTCGGTAAATGCCGAAAAACATCTCATATGCTCCATTTGGATAAAAAAATGAGTGAGTTAGGCACTTTAGAAGATTACTGATAAGACGCTTTGGCAGCTCTCGGCTGGCAGCCGACCAATATTTCTGGACTTTCATTTGTCCATATTTTGTTAAATATCCGTTATAGTATTTACACAAAATTCTTCATTAGAAAGGTGTTTTTGTCTTTATTGAGACAATTTAGAAGATTGAGAATTTTAATATTGATTGAACTAAACTTTATCTGACTACAAAAAGATGAAGCAATAAATCCACAATAGGAGGTTACCAAAAACTTCATTGCCATTGTTATAAACGCAACTATTAAACACTCACAACAATATGAAAGGCTATTGTTTTAGTGTATTTTATCACATTGAGAATGTTCAAGAGTTTCTCTTCCAAGTGCTTGAAGGATGTAATAAAAATGATTTTCTTCAAGGTGCTTTTTACTTCATTGAGTGGTATCTTGAGTGTACACTTATCAAGTAATATGAGTTATCCATATTTAGCGGGTGCTTCAAAGTGCATTACGTTATTAATCTAGTTACGCTGAGAAGCTTAATCCAATTCTCATGAAAAGCACTGTCACTCACAAAGTTTTGTATAAATTGCTGAAAGCTTATCTGGCATATTTCTCTTAGGTTTGTCATGCAAACATATAGATAGAAAAGCTACCACCTATCAAGCAAACAATTGTCATGTACAAGAGATAGAAATTTTACTGCCTAACAAGAAGGAAAAAAATTCCTTTTTGAATAATATGTTTGTTTCTTTCATATACTAATATTAATAGTGATTTTGGTTTTCATTAGCTTCTTTAAATTAGATTCTAATTGTCTAAGCCCATACAAGATTCCTCTTTCTCAAAGATTCTTCAATGGAAGGTTGCCCTACAATGGCTATAGAATGTCACAATGCTACTATGGTATTATCTCTAATTGTGTTGCCCTTGTTGATGTTTGTTCTCAATATGAACAAACAATCAGACACGTCCAAGGCTGAGCATTTAGAAAGCCCCCCCTCTCTCTCAAATCTACTAAAACACACACTCAGTCTACTTCTAGATTTTGCACACCGGGTACATGCTTCTAATTTCTCTAAATGAAAGAAAACATGTATCACCGTGTGAAGCCAAAATCCGGGACATGGTATTGTGCCGAGACATGGCCTCGCGTTGGAAGTGCCGTTCCCTTGCTGGGAACGACGTGTATCAACACTACACTAAATATCGATTTAGTGTAGTGCCCAGTAAATGACTTGTAAATGCTATAAGTTTTTACTTTAAGTGAATATTTTTACCAACTATGTCTATAATGATCCTTTTATTTGAATACTATAGAGAGTTGTGCTCTTGGTAAAAATTGGCATCAAGAGTAAAAAGTTATTGCATTTACAAGTCATTTATTGGGCACTACATTAAAAGTGATATTTAGTGTAGTTGGATATACCTTTTTCCAGGTTACATATATTCTAGTGGATCGGATGGATATTTTAGCAGATTGGATGAATATTTTTGCAGACTGGGCTTTGAATAAATTCATCGCTCATACACACACAAGAGGGAGGAGGATAAGTTGTAGATTGAGAGCCGCTCATGTCTTTGTTGAATGTGAGGGCAAGACGTCGCTATCCACTGAGCTGTGGAGGCTAATGATTTTGCTGAAAAAATAATGATGTCAGGCAGTAGCTGCAGTGTGCGTGTCAATGTCCTGGCTATGATGATGTGAATCACATTGTAACATTACTACGAGTCAGGCATGAGCGTGATTGGATTAATTTAAAGCAGTCTCTTCAACATGGTTATGGTGCACTGCAAGCTGCGAGGACAATTCTCTGACACTTTAGGATCACCTGTGTCTTTTTTGTGGCAAGGTGCTCAGGGGCGGTTTACACTACACTAAAAGTTTCATTTAGTGTAATGGCACAAATAGTGTAATTACCTTAGTACACTAATTGCGAACAAGTTGACAAATAGTGTACTAATTGCAAACAAGTGTACTTTCTCAAAAGATTATTCGATCAAAATTTACTTTATCAAAGATTACTTTATCGGAGTACACTATATGGAATTTTATTTTTTTTAAAGCTTACTTTTTCAAGAGATTACTTTTTCAAATTTTACTTCTTAAAAAGTTTACTTTTTCAAATTTTACTTTTCCAAACATTAACTTTTTTCAAAACTTTACTTTTTCAAAACTTTACTCTTTCAAAATTTTATTTTTTTCCAAATTTACTTTTGAAAAAGTTCACTTTTTCAAAAGTTCATTTTTTCAAAAGTTTACTTTTTTCCAAGTTTACTTTTGAAAAAGTTTACTTTTCAAACGTTTACTTTTTCAAATCTTTACTTATTCAAATGTTTACATTCGGAAAAGCTTATTTTTACAAAAGTTTACCTTTTCAAAAGGTAAGTTGTCTTTTTTCCCAAATTGATGTTTTTCCCTAGTTCTTGTTTTTTTTCAAAAATGTTGTTTTTTCCTAATTGTTTTTTCCTAATTGTTGTTTTTGCAAAAATGTTGTTTTTTCCTATTTGTTGTTTTCCCAAATTGTTGTTTTTTTCTAAGTGTTGTTTTTTCCCAATTGTTGTTTTTTCCAATTTTTTCTTTGTGAGTTTTATTTTCTCTCTTCTTCACCTTTTTTGTACACATAATTCTCTTCTACTTTCAATACACTAAACGTGCACAAGCAAAAAAGTTAATATTCCAATCTTTACAAAAGTTCACAAATAGTGTAGTAGTTCACATTGAGTGTACTATTTTGTCACTACACTAATTGCGTAGTTGACAATTAGTGTATGGGTTCGTATTTAGTGTCCACTACACTAAATGAAACTTTTAGTGTACAGTCCAAGAGCCATGACCAAGGAAAATGGATTAATTCCATGGTCACACTTCATGGTCACACTTCCATGGTCACACTTCATGGTCACACTTCCATGATCACACTTCCATGATCACACTTCATGGTCACACTTCCATGGTCACACTTCATGGTCACACTTCCATGATCACACTTCAAAAAAATGCAAATTTTAAAGCCCTTGGGCCTCTCACTAAATGTAAACCAAACTTGGACCGGGAGGAATGACCATGTACTAAAAAGTGGGCATGCTGATTTTTTTAATGAATACCTCAAAAGGGCAGTTTTGCCTAAAAAAACAAAGAAAAAAAACAAGCCAAAAAGTCAAAAAGGGTGGCCGCCATTGTATCTACAGTAACGTTGGGCCCCCTCAAAAAACGAAAACAAAAACAAATTATTAAAAAAATTAAAAAATTAAAAAATAATAATAAAAAAAAAAAACGGCATTTCAGGCCCATGGTCTCCTCGTTTAGCAATGAGAGAACCCTGTTTGCCTCTCTCACCGCAAAATCCGGGGGACCCTTCAACATTATCCACTAGGATTATTTATAGGCCTTCTCAGGACCTCAAATCCTTTGGTCACTTTTCTTTTTTCCTCGTAGTGTAAACCCTAGTCATCCCGGGACGAGTTGATGGAGCCAATCACAAATTTTAGACGTGCATGGGACGAGTTCTTGGTCCGTAGTGTAAACCGCCCCTCAGAATATCAGTGTTTTAAGCTTGGGATGTTGTGTTTGTGTTCCTTTGGTATGAGGACTTTTTTTTTCGTTTCATGGTTTTTGCCAGAGTGGCAACACACATTTTTTTGGAGACCACACATGTGGCGACACAAAGTCTCCCCTAAAACTATTCAAAACCAAAATTTCTCCATAAATATCTTTTTGTGGAGAATTCATCTCAAAAAACATAGATTTATACATCCTTTTTTTGGCAACAATATGGCGTCCTTGCTATTCACTAGTAGCAATATGGCGATATGGAAACGGCCATCAATGCTATTATGGCGATATACAATCATAATTTTCCCACTTTTGGGGGAATATTCCTTTTTTGAGAAAAAAAAATTCTCCACTTGGCTCCGAATTGCCAACAAAAAAAAAAAAAAAAGCCCTGTTTAGCATTATATTTTACTCACTGAACACCAACCAAAGCCAACTATTAGATATATTCTGAAGAGGGAGATGAATTGTACTATCATTGCCTTCCCCTGAACCGACTTGTTCATTTTGTCAAGAGATAATTCTTAACCTCTAGTATTCCTTCAAAATATTTTTAAAAAAAAAGTCCAAAATCATCATTGTAAAAAAGGGCAAGAAAATCAAAAAAATTAACAGTGACAATTTCACACCAAAAAAGTTTCAAAATTAAATCAAAATTGTTGGATTCTAGTGCAATGAATACAGAAGAAATCTAAAACTTTCATTCCTATATTTGACCATAGGATCTCTAATAAAACCTATTAAGTAACATATTCAGAAAATTTTAAAAACTTTGACCGCTTGGATTGAAAGATTATAGTGTTTAAAGTCAAGAAAATAATTCATTTTCTTCCCTGCATTAAGTAGATCAGCAAACTTTGACCTCACTTGCTGTCAAATTTTTGCACTACACAAGGTCTAAATCCATTACCATCTTGTTAAGCATGATGTTGGTTCCTTATATACCAAATTTTAGAGGTAGACGAGGGGTGTAGCATATTAAAATAACTGTGCAAGGAGTGGAGGTTTGAAATTGCCAATTCACGTATTAATTTTTTGTGAACTTAATATGTTTTAGATTGATAATCTAAATGGTCAATAAGAAGGATCACACCACATATTGTTGTGGGAAAAATAAAAAGTAAAAAAATATGAAGATCTCTAAGTATAATGTGGAAAAGAAGAAGTTTTTTTGGTACTTTGCTCAACAATGTGTAACAATGTGTGAAAATGTTTGGCTTGGGTTAATATGCTATTTTTTTGCTAAGGACAAGAATTTTTTTTGACAATATGAAGGGAAATAATATTACTTGTCAATATTGACAATCTTACATTCAATAGAGTGCCCTAGCAAAAAATTGAGGTGCCCGAGGTGCCCGCTCTCCCCATTTGAAATTCAAAACCCCATAACCGTTTATTAAATTTTAGATTTAGGAAAAAATTGTTCTTCCATCAAGGTCTTAGTAATGCCCTTCTACAGTAAAAATTTCAAGTCCATTAGAAGTTTAGCAATTTTTTTTACATTTAATGGTAAGATTTAAACTAGACTTTAATATGAATATGCCATATTGTTTGGTTGCAATCCACCGCACAAATATGAAGATTATAGCATTTGAGTGAGAGAAAAGGTTTTTTTCCTCCTTACTTGGTAAGGTCAGCCCACTTTCACTTGGTATTACTTGGAACATCACCACTAAAGAGCATTTGTAATCCTTTACCATTGTGACCCATATGGTGTGAGCTATCTGCGTGTAAAATTTTAAGGTCAAAAAGAGGAGTGAAATATGTTAATCCCTAGAAGCCCAAGTGTATGTGGTGTAATGGGACGTGGCGTCGAGGGCCTCTATGTATCGTAGTGTTTCAGCGTAGATTAGTTTGTGACTAATCTACAGGTTTAGGGACATACAACGGGTCACCGCATTCATCCGTGGGTGTTTTCCATCCAATTAGTGTTGTGTGTGTGCGCGTATAGCGCCACACACGTCCTTGACTTGACGTTTTTGTCAAGTCAAGCTTTGTAAGTGAGAGTGGAGAGTAGTGATTGATAGTTGCTTGGAAGTGGCAGTTGAAGTCACTACACTAATAATGTTCATTAGTGTTCGCAACACTATTTACAAACTTCAACGCTAAATGTCAATTACCCTACTAATGTAACAACATTAAATGTCAATTTAAACACTAGCTATCAATTTATGTAACTTTTCCCCTTGTTACATTTTATCATATTGACATTTAGTGTTGGTTATGAAACAATTCATTGCAAGTCACCCAATTCTCGCCACATGTCAGAAGCAAACCTTCCATGTTGCGCTGATTTTTTGAAGGTTGGTTATTCAAATGAAGATTTCCGGGGCAATTTTTGTCCAATTTGAGAGCTTTCGGTGCCTATCTAAACTGATTTGAAAAGATGCTTCCAATGGCACCTTACCCATCTTCAAATTCATCTTAAATAAAAAGTCATAGCAAATATTGTTGGGCAGATTTTTTAAGCAATGGTTGAAAGTTTGAGGAGGCATATCTGTATCAATTTTGAACCAATTCTATAGAGTGAGGTGACCAACAGATTTTTTTTTCTAAGAAAATTCCATCGGTATGCGGTACATCTTCTAATTCGTTGTAATGTAAAAGTTATGAGCAATTTTGTTTGGTTGATTTTTTTGACATTAAACACTAAATGTAAATAAATTGACATTTAGTGAAAGTCAGGTCATAGGGGTAGTTACACTATTGGTGCCATAACACCAATGAACATTATTAGTGTAGTAAAGTCTCAATGCTTTCCATTTCACTTCACACTTATTGATTCACCCGTTTTGGTGTGTGTGATGCTTGACTACGCTTGTAGTTCACAACACTTTCATTTGACAAATACCCTCTCATATTTCTCTTATTTCCTTACCTTTTTTGCATTGGAGTTTGTGGAATTATGAAGAGAGAGTAGAGGAATATGAGATATATCTAACACTAAATATGGTGCAAAAAGTTGCAATAGTTAGTGAGATTTAGCTAAGATTTAAAGTCTTGAATATGAGCACTTAAGTGAAGCTTTGTTCTAGAGTTGGGCTGGTAGAACGAGAGCTGCGGGGATTGGAGAAGCTCTGATTATCATCCATCTGAGTCAAGTATCATTTCATTCGTAGTCACTAAAAGACGTTGTTCATCCCGACAATGGATTCATCCAAAGCCTCTAGATTCCCTCAGGTGCTGGCATCATTTGTTCGTAGAGTGGGGGCAAGCTTGCAAGGAAGACGCTGCTTGCGCAGGGTCAGCTCACGCCTAGGATTTGTCGGAAAGAATAGTCAAAGGCAACATGGACTCCCAAAACTTGCTTTTCTTGCTATCATGAATAGAAAGATTGATAACCACAAGAGATCGGGAGTCCTAACCGACATCAAGTAAACAAAAAATATACACTAAGATAAGTATATAGAGTAGACCCTCAAGGAATAACTAGTGCATCTCAAGAGTAGTCAAGTGTCTTGCACTCCACAAAGGAAGAATCAACGAGTGCAAGTAGTATAAGAGAATGCGGAGCCTTTACTATTGACAAACAATCACTTACAAACAAAGGTAATCACTAAACGCTCTCAAACTCACTCACAAAGTTTGACTTGACAAAGACGTCAAGTCAACAACATGTGCGACGCTATACGCACACATACAACCTAAGTGGATGAAAATCATTAATGGGTGAATGCAATGTGCCACCGTACATCCCTAAAACCGGTAGATTAGTAACAAAATAATCTACACAAAAACACTACAATGCGGAGAAGGTTTCCCCAACCCTTGACTCAACATGATATTTCAAGTTGTTTATATTTAGGATGAACTACATGATGAAGTAAATAATAGTAAATGTCAAACCGCACCTAGTACCAAATTTTGGGCACGGACAGGAAACCCCCCAAGCTCGGGCTTACCCGAGGTGGGCCCCCATCTTAATTGCATGGGCTCATTTTTCTAGCCCTCCCATTTTGGGGGGGTTAGAGGCTTTTTTTGGCTTTTTTTAAAACAAAATTGGGGCCTATGGCTCCATTTAGTTTGTAGGTCCCCCTTTGGCTAAATTTAGGGCCCCATCCAAAAACAAAATAGGGGCCAGGTTTTGGCCCCACCACCTCCTCCCCACCTGGTAAGTCTGAGCGTGGGGGGTTTCCTGTCAAATCGCAAATTTTGTGTAGATTCCCCTTGCCCCACCCTAGCCCCCAAAATTTAACCATTGTGTATACCTCAAGTGATCTCACTGTCTCATTACTCAGTAGTACAGTGTGCAGCATTGGGATAAACATTAACAACTGTAAAATTTACAAGTTCCTGCTAGCTGACTTATGTTGACAAGGCCACTTAATATTACTGTGCGGCAATGCTTGACATGAGGGGAAATGGATCATGTCAAGGTGGACATGATAACCCAATCTGTGGCTCACACAAACCTGGTTCCCAACATGCTGTCCTTGAGGGGGGTTTCACAAGCGGACCAAGGGTCGAGAGGCCGAGTCAGCCATTTTTTTTATGAATTATGCAGCGTCGACAGTGTGGCTACATTTAGGTTTGGATGGGAGGTAATGTGGCGAAATTTGTGAGGACAAACTTATTTTAAGTGTCGACTGTACCACCTAGTTTTGTGGCAATCTGGCACCGGGCCTAGTGCAAGTGGTAGCTAGAAATAGCGAATCATCAAAGAAAGTTTTCAGTGGTCCTGGCTACACATGCATTTCCCCCCCCCAAAAATGGCATCTATCCAGGCAATGTTTTCTCAAAATGGCGATAAAGAGTCTGGTGGTGTAGAGTTCAGAGAGAGTGTTGGTGAACTATACAAAAAAAGAAATTTTGTTTAAAAAAATAAATAAAAATAAAATACAAAGAAATAGAGAGAAGTTTTTGGCGAAGCCTTCCCAGCTGCACGGTTACAACAAAGGTATCAGGTGCGGTCATTGTGAACTTCACAATATCTCCAGTCTTCAGGTCGTTCTCCTGAACAAACCTCGCCCAGCCGGAGAAGAGGTTGCAGCTGATTTGTGCTCCATTCACGCCACACACTACGCACTTCACCGAAACAGTCATCCGAGGTCCTACTAGGTTGAACAACTTTCGTGAGAAGTTCTCCAGCCCATCTTTAAACCCTTTGTATGCATAAGCTCAACAAGCTTCGTGAATTCGAGGTGCCGCTTTGGACTGGCAGAAAAGTATGCATGCAGTGTTTGTAGCAAAGTCTCAATATTTGAAATCACAGGTAGGTGCGACACTGTTTTCACAGCTAAATTGGTTCTGTGGCTGAAACAGTGAACACCCAGCAAGTGAGGTGCAATTTGTTCTTGCATAATCTTTGTAACTCCCCCTTTTGATCCCTACTCACAACAAGGCAGGCATTACTAGAAAACCTGATTTGACCAGTTCAGACAATAAAGCACTGGAACATTGACTAGATGACATGAAACATAACTCACCTGAAATACCGCAGCGTCGTCTACTCCAAAAGACACCCACTTTGACCTGATGTCCTCCCGAGAGATGCCTCCTTTATCCAAAATGGCGTCAAGTATGCAAATGGACAACTTTGATGCCGTTGCCCCATCTGTAAGTTTCTCCAACGACAACATGGGCATCCTCACAAAATCCTTTACAATGTAAGCATGTATAGAGATCCATGACATGTTATCGACAGTAGTATCTTCATAACATGTAATGGCAAAGTAGCTGCATGCAGCCATGTTCTCTTTGGTCCTCGCAGCTATCTCGTTATGGAGATATTCGGCCATATTCCAGCCATCAGTGTCACTCCAGTGCTTGCGGCCGAGATGTGGAATCTTCAGGTACGCGAACAGCTCATGTATACTTTCATACTCCACCATGGGACGACCTTGCTGCAGAAGATGCAAAATAGTCGCAAACTGTTGTATCTTGCGCGCCTTCTCCCCCTTCATCACGACGTTCACTTGCTGAGCAATGCTTGGGCGGTTTAGCATCTGCGAATTGTAAACTGCAACGGCCTTCAAATGACGGCAACTCTTGTTCACATATGCTTCTCCCTTCTTGACTCCCAAGCTCGGCAGGTCCTTCTCTGCTATTCGTTTCCCCGCATGCTTCTCGAGTGTATCAATCTTTGGACCCATGGTGACTTCTCTCCCGTTAACTTGGGTGCAAATCCGACACTGAACCCGATGGACTGTGGTATCACGTGAGCCGCGAATCATGTCTGTCCAAGGATGTTGAATCGCCCACGTATCTTGACATTTTCGGGACACCTCGTAACTCTTCTGTTTGGCTTTCTTATCTGCAGCCTCAACGTCGTCAATGTTGACGACCTCCACAAAGTCCTCGTCTTCATCTGTTGTCGAAACTACCGGCAGCTCTGGTAACCCGGCTGGGCAGATTAAGTACACAGCGGGATTAGCGCGTACCGGAGTGTGTGACTCACCGGTAGCCGAACTCTCTACGCCTGGGCCAACACCAGAGTCTGAGAACTCCAACCTTCGGCGTTTCGAAACAGACTCTGGTAACTCAATTACAGCAAGATCATGCGAGTTGCGGCTGCTCATGAAATAGGATTCGAGAACCGTTGGCCGGCGTACCCTCTGTAAAACAACTGGTTTAGCCATCTTCCTCAACGCCTTGCACAAATCACACGAGCAAGGTCTGTTTTGCAATTGAGTCAGAACCTCAAACAACACAAAGTATGAATCAATCAGTAAGAACCACAAAAATTCAGTCACCAAAAACGCAGAAAGCGAGAAGCACGCAATATGTATAGAAACCCTAAAACGCACCCTGATGCGTTGCTGATTACATCATCTTTCCATGACGTTGCCATTTCTATTACCTCGGTCCTGAGTTGCGTAGTCCACAACTCCACGGCCCACTAAGCCATGAAAATTACACAAAATTAGTGGAGAGTACAAGAAACTAATGAAACAAAGTGTGCAAATCGCTCACGTCTTCACAAAATCCATAGCTGGCGACAGAGTACGCAGTACAGCAGGAAGTGGAAAATAATGTATGGCGAAAACTAACAGACTTGTCCTCGCGGAGTGGGATGAACACTACCTTACGTGAGTGTGCAGTTTGGCAATGGTACTGTAGACTCCCATATAGGTCAGACAACGATCAGGCGATAGAAAGGTTCTGGTGTAGTTCACACCGTCGCGTCTTGGCGAGGAGACGTGCCAAATGGAAGGCGACGTGGCGAAACTGAGCCCTAAACTCACATCAATTCCCTCAAGACCTATCACACCCCTCCATCTAGTTTCGCTTTTTGGCTATTTTTAGCCAATAGAAAAATGGCTGGGCTGAGTGCTACTTGCAATTTGATTGGTCTAGAGCCTCAAAATCGGCCTTGGTCGGCCACTAGGCTTTCACACACGGACCAAGGGTTGAGAGGCCGAGGGCCTCTAAAATGCCTACATGGCAACACTTTTGGAGGTTTTGGCGTCAAAAGTTCGGTCCCTCGAGAAAAAATTGGGTTTCTATTCTGGTTCGGACCAAATTCTTGCCGAGGTGCCGATCATTTTTTTCATTAATATATAAGATTTGACAATATCTCAACTGTTAGATTAAAACAATAACTTTTTTACCATGAAATATTTTATCCAACTTCTTTACCTAAAATTTTTACCTGGTTTTTTTTTTCGAATTTTCACCTAAATGTTTTTACCTGAATTTTTCTATGTTGGTGCTTAAGGTGGAATTTTTTTGTGTAATGAGCATTTTGACCATTTTCTTGATCTTTTTTACCAAAAATGTGTTCCCTTGTAGACTCCATGGCTAGAGAATGTGAGAGTGGAAAATTTACTAAAAAGCAAGTCTCTTAAGAAGTAGAAATTGACTTAAAATTTGTCAAGTGGTATGGGTCTTGGCCTTTGAACTCGGTCCCTTGGGCTTTCATTCTACAAGGTCCCAAACTCCGCAAATTACATATTTTAATATTTTTTTCCAACTCCAAACTCGGCCTCTCGACATAGTTTGGTCCTCGACATAGTTTGGTCCACGGTCCGGGTGTGAAATCCCGGAATGTGGACTGGCTTTCATAACCACCCTGCCAAAGTAATTCAAATTGTTGATCTCTTCTGAAAAAACTGCATCATGTACCATTGTACCTTTCTGAAGAATCCGTTTGCCGTCGCACATGGTGATTCAAGGAGAAGGGAGTGGTAAGCTTTTTTCTGCTCTGTTTATGCCATGTCACATTAGGTTGGATGTCCTGTAAGGGCATCGCCAGCAGTCTCCACATTGGTCACTGTAACAGTAAACATAGCATGAAAGTGCAGAGAAGGCTCAAAATGGTTCCCCACCAACACCACTCTAAAGTTTAAAAGTGCAGTGTGTCACTGCATATGTACAAATCAATGTTATAAAGAGGACTATTTGGCGTGTCCACAAAGCTTTACTCTAAATCCTCAACCAATCAACTCAAGACTGTAGTTATGACGTGGTGTAAGAGGACAAGAATTGCTTGTCATGTTTAGAAAGAACTACACTGATTATGATGTTTAGTGTCATGGGCAGTAAATGACTTGTAAATGCTGTAAGTTTTTACTTTTGATATAAATTTTTACTAACAGCACAACAATCTATACTACTCAAAGAGGGGGATCATAGTGGACATGGTCATTTAAATGTTCATCAAGAGTGAAAACTTATAGCATTTACAAGTCATTTACTGCCCATGACACTAAACATCAAAATCAGTGTAGAGTTTGGCAAGGGATGTGGCGCATGCTTTTGTGGAGACATAAACATCAAATTGACCTTGAAAGAAGTTGTAGCCATATTTAGCCTCTCCAAACAATGGTGTGAAGGGTTGCTTTCTATCCCTCTGTTAGCAATGCTCTAAGGTATTTCCTAGTAACCAACCAAAACCCATAACTGATGCCTGTATAATTGGGATATATCCAATCTAGCATCATCCCATTACCACCCATTTAGTTTGAGATGGTGATTTGCTATTAGAGCATCGCCAACACACTCTGAACATGTCAGTTAAACAAAAAAAATAGTGTGAAAGTGCCTAAAATTTAGAAATGGTTCTCCACCAATACTACTCCAAAAGTTCAAAAGTATTGTGTATCTCTACAAAAGTAAAATGACATGCCACATATAAGGCCATATATTGGGCATTTCTAGTCTCATTGTATCACAATTTGATCTATCTAAGGTTTTGAGGTGTAAATTGTGGTCTAATGTGGCCCGAGGCGGAAATCTTGGTCCCACCTTGTAGGCCATGGATGAGGGATGCAAGGTGGAGTTCCAAGGGTTGCTGTGGTGATGAGCCCAAAATGAACCTGAAAGCATGCCGTAGACTATATTTGGACATTGCATGCGACGAGTTCCTGGTTACATTCCAGGACACTACTAGCAATGCTTTTAGTTAGAAGCCCTTACTTTTAGTCGGCGCTCATGGAGGGTACTTATTAGCTGCCACCAACTAAACATAACAGGGCACTGTGGAAATTCACAACTAAATCACATTCAAAAAAAAAAATGGAATATATAAAAATATTCCCTTGTTCCTCTCGAATGAAGTCGATAGTGTCTCGCGCATTTGAAAAGAATGTATTACAGTCTCGATTATTGTAGAACTTCTCCCACTTATCTTTTCAATCCTAGACGTCCACGCAAAAGTGGACTATACACCTAGACCTAGTCTAGGACCTTATGGTGTCAAATCTTAAGTTTTTGTCCTTTGATGAATTTTGATAGATTGGATGGTTCTCATTTAGATCTATAATGAATTGGTCTTGTTCTACACTATCCACAACCCTACACTCTTAGAATACTCAAAAGAACTAGGCTTGTGTTGATTGGCTAGATCTACGTTAAATCTAGAGGTATTTGGTTTAGATCTACACTATCCACAGGTCCAAACTCTTGAAACTCAACCACGACGAACTAAATATTACTTTTTAGGGTGGATCTTGTGCAATAAACATATTAGGGTTGCACACATAAGGTCTATTTCACTCCATCTATGTACAATCTGACCCAAAACAAGCCTAGTTTTGCCTCAACTCTTATCTAACATACAAGTATCGCCTTCAAACCCACATTCTACACCACTTTACACTACTTTACACCACATTCTACACTCCACAAATTGCTCACAAACCCAAGAGATAATAAGAGGGATGAGGGCATGAGGGTAGACGCCCCCATCCCTCCTAAAATTATGATAGCTGTTCGGATGGAAACTCGTCCTGGCTGGAATTCATCTAGTCACCTAATTTCATGTAACTCGTCAATTCTTATTCAACTGGTCCACTTACTGGACCCCTTCCCGGTTAAAGAATTTACTACTCTAATCCTTTAATTTTTTGTGCTATAAATTCTTCAATTAAGAACACGACACAAGATTCCACGTTCCCAAAGTTGTTATGCCACCTTTAGTGCAAGAATATCTACATTTTGCGCATATGGTGATCATGACAAAATGGATATGGGTGCAATTGCCATTTTGGATATAAAGTGAAAGATACATGCAGATTAGAAATAAAAGACTTGATTGGACAAAAATATGGGGATCAAAATTAAAAGATTTTGTTGAACTAAAAGTAAAATATATGTGTGGATTAAAAGTAGAAGATCCGGTTTGATGAGTTGTTAATATATATGCAGAACAAAAAATAGAGGTATCATAACATTCTTGGAACTAAAAATTGACCAATTTTCTTATGTGAAGCATATAATTTCATTTCCATTTATTTGGTTCGTTTTTAAAAATTGGTTTTAGCACAAAATATTATTTGATATGATAGTCAGACTAAGTGAGCAAAAAATAAAAAGTAAGAATGTCAAGTAAACATATATTATGATAGCATTTTCTTTCAAGTGTTGAAATATAATGCCTTACACTTAAAACCCTCTCTTCCTCCAATTCACTTATAGGCCTTTTGAAAGTTGTTATGTTTGTTGTTCAAAGGAAAATTCTTTAAGCTTGCAGTAATCAGTTGGCGCAAGAACAATGGCCAAATGCAAGGACGACAAACTTAAAGTGAAAAATGTAGTACGTCAAGGAAGACAAGCTTAACATCCAATTGACAGTCAGTTGGTAGATCTGGAAAAAAATTATGTGCTCATGGAACATGATGAGTTGTTCTTTTGGAGAATTTGTGTTGAATCAAGGTGTATTGTTGATCGTGTCGCTCAAAGTATTTGACATGTACTTCAGTAGATGAATATCTTTGCGGTGCCTATCGCGCTTTGTATTGGCTAAAAAAGCGCATCATTGGAAGGGGCTCAATGAAAGTCGACCCACTATTTACTATGCATTGTAATTAAGGAAAAGTTGAGCCTCCACAGCTAATGGTGCCTCCTTAGTCAGTGCAAGGCCTGCTGCAAGAAGTAGATAGTTTTTGAAAATCCATCCGAACGTACAACAACCTTTGGCATTCACATCTCTAAGAGCAAATATTGATCACCAATTTTCTCTAGGCGGAAACTACACCTATCAAATTTAAGATGAGTTGTATTATAGAATAGGTAGTCTATTGCCAATTATCACATTGTATTTTGTGTATAAACATACTGTTCTAAATGGACGAATGAGAATTTTTGAAAGTCTAGATTGCATTATAATGAAATTGTTGCATAACATGTTTTTGAAGCACAATCTTTATGCACGACTTTTGAAAGCCAACATTAATGAAGCACTAGGCAATGGCCCTAAAACTTGTCTATTGGTATGTAATCTCAAGATCAACAAAGGTACAATATCCTCACAACAAACGAGGTTGGCATGGTCATGGTTGGCGATGGCTATGATGGTAGCATGTCAGACCAAGATATTATTTTGAAGTGGTGAAAGGGCCTCTTCAATGGATCTCTCTTTGCATTTTGCATATTTGCAACTACATTACATGCTACTATTTTACGACAAGCGTCAATGATAGTTTTCAAATATCTCATTGATAAACTTTGAATCCAAAGGCTCGGAGTTTGTGGAAGTGGATTCGAATGATGTTGGAGACAAGGGAAATTGAGGAAAGTGACGCACATACAATTTTACGCACATATGCTTCACCAACGTCGTAACCGCAAGGACCACACATTCTATATTGGATGCTTGCTACAACAGTAGATGGTCGACACTTGGGTGTCCGTTGATCATAACTGACTGAAATTCATTAAGGATAATAAAAAGACTTGCAATGCAATGATTACAATAGAGTGGTGGATGTGGGCCTAAATGTTGGCGATAATGATTTGGCACATGTCAGCTAAAGGTTCACCCTGTTGTAGTTTTTTCTGGGAGGGAGATGTCAAATGAATCAGCATTATCAGAATGACATGGCTATGATTGGATAGCCTCTTTTTATGACGTTCACTTGTAATCCAAAATGGCTTGAAATAACAACAATACTATCACTTGAGCAGACAATACAAGATCAATCAAATTGAATTATGGATATATTAAAATTGAAATTCCAAGCGCCAATGACAGGTTGAAGGGCGGCATAGAGTTTGACAAGCTTTTGTGGTACATTTGAGTGATCAATTTTAGAAGAGAGGTCTACCGCACATGCACATCGTGGTAATTATTGTCGAGTAATCAAAATTGGCGACTACATAGGAGATTAGTCCAATACTGACTGCCGAACTTCTGAATCCAATTACTCACTCCAAGGCGTACAATACAGTAACACTTTAATTCATGCACGGATCTTACAACGTGTAAAATTCAAAATTCTTTGGTATGAAGGAAAGTAAATGTACCAAACTGTATTCTCTTTCATATAAAAATAACTATTTCATGTATATGAGGAGAGATAGTGGGTGTTTATTTGTTGACAACAAAGGTCATCATGTTGGCAATTGTTGGATGGTACTACACAACTTGTATTTAGTGTCAAAATACAACGTGTACATTGATGTTGTGATAAGTTTTTGTACCATTCGTGTATTGTTGTGCATTATTGTTTGAAGATTTCATTAGTAATTTCCATTGTTGGCAATATATATATTTGTCGTTCACTTTTGTGAAATATTCTTTTAAATACGTATATAAAGGTCATGGTCATGTGACTATGGTTCTTGAAAGCATCGATGAGATTGAACAGTACATCAATGCTCGCTACGTCTTTGCATCTGAGGCAACAAATAGGCTATCCGGATTTTTAGTGCATGATGACTTTTAGCAATTTAGCATTTCTAGGTCCATCTATCCAATGAACAGCGTGTGGCTTTTAATGCAAACACAAAAACTACAAACATTCTTAATGCGGATCAGGTTAGAAAAACACGTTTGATTAGAGTTGTCATAATGGGCGGATGTTGAGTTTGCTCGTCTAGTAGAGGTCCCGCCTGTCTAATGTAGTCAATACGTAGTTGACTGTTTGAAAAGGTTTAAAAAAGGCAATGTGGCTATTACGCTGTCGTGTTGTAAATAATTACACTATGTAAAAAAATAATATAGATGCAAAAAGTATGGTCGTAGAGTGATCTATAGATTCATTCAATGTGGGAACAATTGGAGCTTGTTAGCCTAACTTGGATGTACTGCATCTGTCACTCTAGCTCAGGGATAGGTAGGTGGCGAGTTGCTGCTTATTTTCCTGCTCTCACTAGCAAGTGCCAAGCCGCAGCCGCCCAAACAGTTCAACGAGTTCAATGAGACTTGAACTCAGAATCAGTCGGCGGATAACAAATGGACTCTGACAACCAACCAAGTCTGCAACTTGACGATTATCATTGAGCCCGCAATAGTTTTATACTGCTACAGATAGGTCGTTTATTTCTTAATCTGGCTTTACTGTGGACTATCTTTTAGATGGAAAGGCATCTATGGCTACTTAAATTTGCTTAACCATATACTATTAAAGAAATGCCATTGAGTTATTGATAGGAAAGGCAAGCTTCTTGATGAAGTTATTGAAAAACATATAATGGGTAGATAGTTGCCGTTCCTTATGCATTACTTCATATCATTATTAGTTTGGATTGTATCTTCTTAGTTTCTATAGTTTAATAGTATGGCTTCACAAGACCCTGATGATTGAGAGTTCTCTTTAGCTCACTCGCCGGATGATCCAATTCAATTTTCTCAACCATCAACATCAAGGCGACGTGTGCAAGAGGAAGCAGGGCCTTTTGAGCGTCGTGTTCAACCACGTTCCGCTTTTGATCCTCAACAAGTTCCATTGACAAGTTTAAAAAATTTGCAACCGGAGGCAAGAACTTTAGTAATCGTCTTGGAGGCTGAATCTGTGTTTATCAAAGTCCATCAAGTGGTGTTTAAAGGGTGTTTTCAAAACACTAATAAAGGTCAAATGGTGACCCGCTTGTCCCGTGACTTTGCTCACCGTCTTTGGATTCAAGGCCCGCTCAGATTTTTGGGTAGTGAAAGGCGGGCAAGTTACATTTCTACTATCCTTCGTGAGATTCTTGATTTTTTAAATGTTTAAACCATCTAAGGGTTGAAGTTGAGATCACTTATTGTTATTTTTCTTCATATATTTGTAGTTAGTTGTTGATGTTGAAGAAACCCAGTCTTTAGATTGATGACCATGTAGTTGGTGTTTAAAAATGCAAAGGATAGGAAGGATAGAAGGATGATAAGAGTTGATGAGGGGGAAAATTTGAGCAATCAATGGATTTTAAGATGCCCATGTGGCGTTTGCATGGGCTGAGGTGCGTTGTGATTGGTTCCTTCCTCTTTTTTGAAAGTTGGGTTCTTCCTTACAAAAAATGGAGTGGACTGCGGGGGCTCTCTTTGATTGTGTTTGTTTTAGATGGTTTTGAGTTATGATCATGTTGTAGCTCTTGTAGTTAGCTTTCTATGAAGCTATTACTCAGTCTTAGAATCAAAATTATGACTGAACGGTGCCTTGTTGAACAGAAGGGGGTCAGATGCCCATGTTTTCATGAGTAGTAGGTTTGAAGCCTTGTAGCAAGTTGTACAAAGTATATATAATTGACATCTTTGGTGAGTATTTGTAATTTATATATAGCTTTTTAAAGGGCTATCTTATGCTCTATTTCAAGGTTTTGTGAAGTCATAGCACTAGTTTGAAAGAAGAGGGATCAGCTGACTTGAGTTTTTGTAAGAAGTAATTTTGATTGCACATGACGACTGACCTGATGAGTTTTTGGAGCTGAAATTTGGTGTATACGTGGTGTATTTTAGTGGCTTTTCAAGTAGTCATAGCCCATCTCATTCCAAGTTTGTATGAAACCGTAGCGATATTTCAAATCAAAAGGTTAATTAAGAGTTTAAAAGAGAGTTTGGGTTCGGTTTATACTTAATGAGAGGTTAGAAAAATGATTTTAAAGGGAGTAAAGGTATATAAGAGAAGGATATGAAGAGGTTAGGGTATGTAAGGGTAAGGATATGTGGGATTGAAGGTAATTAGGGAATTAATTTTCTTAATCAAGGTTAATTGTGTTAAGTAAGATTAATTAGTCTAATTAAAATTAATTAGTTTAACTAAGATTAAGTGGATTAGCTAAGATTATTCAGATTAGCTAAGGGTAATTACCTTAACTATTAATTAATTATTATTAAATGATTTTAGTTAATTTAATCAGAGTTTAATTAAGGTTTGATTTAGATTAAGGATAATTAATGTTTTGAATTAAGTTTTTGAGAGACAAGTTCTACAAGACATCTACATCATTTCTTATTATATGTATATCGAGTTTTATTATACAAGTTGAAGATTGAGGGCCTATTTCATATGTTGGATAAAGACTTATGAGTTTATATGGACTTGAATATAAAATCATATGTTCCATATTCTCCCTTTCCCTCTCTAAACTAAGTGCTGCCAAAAACCATGCGTTTTCCTTGAAGCAAAGACTCTCCACACGACAACGTTGGCTGCTAGGCAGAATGTTGGGCGGAGACAAAATTGGCAGAGGCGGGGACGTAGGACAGGGTAGGGACGGAGATAGGGCGGGGATCGAAGACATGGCCCGATGTCATTTTGATGGGGCGCGGACAAGGGCTCGGACAATTTGATATATGTCCTAGAAATGACAATTTCATTGAAAAAGTGCATGGGCATATTATAAAGCCCATTGACATTACTACGTTGGTACAATTCTGAAGTTGCTGATGGACTTTACAATATGCCCATGCACTTTTTTATTCAAAGTTGTTTGCTTTCTACACATTCATTGATTCACACAAGTGTTATAATTGCCATGAGGAAAGATTTTTTTTGCCAATAATAGTGTTTTGACTATTGTATATGACCGTGGTTTTATATATGAGATGTTTGGCACTTGCCAAGTACACACACTCCTCTCTGAGGATGACTTACTTTTAGGCACACAAGAATATTAAATAAAACTCTGAAAACTAGAAAGGTTTCAAGAGGAAAACTGATAAGAATTCAGATTAACAAGATGAGTACACAAACAACATGAAGAGAGTTGAGCAAGTGCTCAAAGAGATGCGTTGTCAAGACTTAAGGACTCTTCAACCTCGACCCTATATATATTTTCTAATATAAAGTAAAAGGGTTTCTAAAGTAAAAGCAAGTTCTAAAGTAAAATGAACTAAAAGGTTCCGGAGGTCATGTCCCTAACATTACCTCCCTCTCAAGCAACGTGTTCCAAGAAGAGCCCTTGACTTATCTGGATAAAGTCAATGAAACTCATGTATCAATTCAGACTTGTTCGCAAAGTTCTCAGCTGGTTCCCATGTTCGTTTGTTGATATCATTAGCGATCCAGTGTACTAGATACTTCAACTTGCCCCACCTTCATCGCGAGACCAATGCTTTTTCCACATCATATTCTTTGTGATTCACAACCTCAATACTAAGCGGTGGCTGTTGTACTCTTCCTGGAAATGATGACTCTCAATAAGGTTCTAAAAGAGAGACATGAAAGACCGGATGTACCTTCATAGAAGTTGGCAGCTCAAGACAAATGCCCTGGATTGATTTGCTTCTGGATGACAAATGGTCCCAATCTCCAATAGTCCAACTTGTCATAAGGCTGTATGGTCTTGATATTCTGTCAAAGAAGCCATACTTTATCTCCAATTTGAAAATCACGTGCTTGATTGCAAAAATTTTCTGCAAATGTCTTGTAAAACTCTTGGCCAACTTGCAGTTGAAGCTTTAGAAGATCTTTAATTTACAATAGTTGCGTGCAAAGTCATCCGTTGTTGGGTTACTATTTGCCGGTGGACTCAACAGATCAAGCTTCGGATGATAACCATAATTGGATTAAAATGGTGTTTGCTGAGTTGAAGCATGAAGACTATTGTTGTAAGCAAACTTTGCTAGAGGCAAGTATGTCGTCCAGTTGTCTTGCTGATAGTTGATACTACATCGTAAAAACAGCTCAAGAACTTGATAAACTCGTTCAGATTGACCGTCAATTTGAAGATGGAAAGTTGAAGAGAGGTTGATATCCACTCTCAATATCTCAAAGAGAGATCCCCAAAACATTGATACAAATTGGGTACCCCAATCAAGACGATATTGTCTTGTAGATCATGATATCAATACACATTATCAAGAAATAGTCTTGCCGTGTCTTCACTTGACAAAGACTTCTTGCAAGAGACAAAGTGCGCCATCTTTGGAAACCGATCTACCACAACAAAAATGTTGTCAAATGAGTTTGATGACTACAAATCTGTAATGAAGTCCATAGAAACCAAAGACCATGGCCGGCGTCGAATAGTCAATGACTGTAGGAGACCATAAGGGCGATGCCGAGGATTCTTGGACCTTGAACAACTGTCATAAGAGGTAACGAAATTCTTTACATCCTTCCACATCCTTCCACATCGTTACATCTCCAGCCTTGGGCGTAATATACAATCTAGAAAGAGCATCACATAGTCCTTGCTGCTTCCCCGGTTGATAAGTAATAACAAAATCAATCAGGGATAGCGACATGTTCCATCGAGCTTGGCGCCGATTCAAAGCACAAGGTGACATGAAGTACTCCAAATACTTGTGATCTGTATATACAACCATTGGATGCGCAGCTTGTTCAACAAAATGACGCCACTCTTGAAAAGAACCCACGATAGCAAAAAGTTTCTTATCATCGATCTCATAAGTAATCTGGGCAACAGGAAACATACGAGAGTAAAACGAAATTGGGAGAAGCTTTTTGTCCTCCCCCATCTGTGAAAGTACACTTTCCAAAGCAGAATCTGAGGCATCAGTCTCCAAATAGAATGTCTTAGTAAGTTTCTCAGTAAATTTCTTTATGTTTTATTGGAATTTCTTTACGTTTTGTTGGAATTGTAAGAGTGTTTAGCAATTAAAAATGAGAAGTCCGGCCACAATATTCCTTAATCCCCAAATGAAAAAAGGTCATGAGGTGGGCTTTTGCAAATCTCGGGCATGTTCCCATAGTTGCAATTTATATTTGCAATTCTTGAAATTTTGTATAGAGATGCAAGACAAGAGGTACCTGACAGTGTAATGTTTTATGAGTGGGGGAAGAGAGAGATGGTCAGCAAGTAGCTCCGCAAAACCTGGTGAAGAGGAGTTTAGGTGTTTGGCGCAAACACGAA